>JARFXM010000005.1:0-1200000 GCA_029532625.1 Lomentospora prolificans
CCCTAACCCTAACCCTAACCCTAACCCTAACCCTAACCCTAACCCTAACCCTAACCCTAACCCTAACCCTAACCCTAACCCTAACCCTAACCCTAACCCTAACCCTAACCCTAACCCTAACCCTAACCCTAACCCTAACCCTAACCCTAACCCTAACCCTAACCCTAACCCTAACCCTAACCCTAACCCTAACCCTAACCCTAACCCTAGATAGGGTTATAAGGGAGGAAGGGGGAGGAGAAAGAGAAGGTAGTAGATCTATAGAGGATATTAGTAAGGATTAAAAAAGGGAAGAATATTAATAATTATACTATAAGGGATAGGCTAGTATAGTAGTATTTATACTATATAAATACCTATTATAAAGTAGGGGATATAGCCCCCTATAAAGTATATGTATAGTATAGATAGTACTAGTATTAGTTTCTACTTATAGAGGGTTCTAACTGGTACTAGACCCTAATTGCTGTTGTGGTAGAATAGAGGGATTAATCCTAACCCCTATTATTCTAGTCTTATATAAGGTCTTAGCAGTTGTTCTAGTAGAATGACCTAAGACTGGTAGTCAGGACTATATAGAGATAAACTTGAGTAAAATAGTAACTATATTAAATCTATGAATAGTATTATAGACTCCTTATTGACTTACTTGCTGGTAGCTTGGTAGTTAGTAAGTATGCAGTATGGCATAGCTGTAACAAATAGCAAGTAGAATGAAAGTGTAAGAGTGACACTCTTAACTTAATATAGTCACTCTATTAGTACTAATAACCCTAGCCTTAGATGAGGCATAGACAGCCTAAGCTATTCTCAGTTCAAGCAAGAGGCAGCATTGGTACTGCTATCTAGATTTGTGCGCTGAATCCATGAAATACCTGGAACCTGTTCGCTTGTCTGGGCTTCTTGCGTGATATGCGGTTTAACCTCTCCTCATAAATCCCACTGATACGGTCCATGCTGCTGTTCAGCTCTTCTTGGGTAAAGGCGGTATCTCGCCGCTTCCAGCCAAGCTCTGTGGGGAGACGCTCTTTCTCTAGGGATTGTTAGTGGGTAGCTAGGATCATCAAACATGTGTCAGTCCACAATAGACGCACCGAAAAGATATTCCACAGCTGTCTTGTTGGCAGTGAGAGTCACGCTGTCACCAAGGACAGAGATGAAAGCACCCGTCTCTGCGAGGAGGAAACCTTCACCCATGGCTGAAAGAGAGAACTTAGGGTTTGTCGCATTTGACGTCTCAAGACGTGCCAAGATTGCGTTTACACCGCTTTCAGCGTCAATAATATCTCCCCAATAGGATCGCGTTTGGTCAAAAGTCTCCTGGCTGAAAACCTCGCCGTGGCCAAAGAAGGCATCTAGACGACTGTGCAATGCTGTTGTAAGAGTCTTGCCGTTGCTGCTCAAGCCAAATCTGTCTAGGGTTACTTACGAGAGACTAGCATCATGTTCTAACACATTATGGCGAGCTAGATGGTCAAGCGAGAACCATGTAGAATTGGGCTCTGGGTTGGTGGTAATGGCAAACCTGAAGAGGGCCTGGGACAAGGCCTCTTCAAAGTGGACTGCTTCGAAGAGGCCGTCAATTAAATTTTGCTCCGTGATATACTTTCCCGAGCGAGGCAAAAAGCCATGATTCGCGAAGCTATTCATGAACGGACAGGGACCTCGGGCTGCACGACATTGTCAGGCTCTCGGTCTCCTCAACCGCTTAGAATGCGCTGGAGAGCGACTCACCATCTCCTGCTTTGGGACCTTGCCATTGGGCAAAAGGATCACTCCCAGCAGCGAATGCGGTGGTGACTATGGCAGTAAGCGAGATTGTAATTGTAGACTTCATCTTCTAGTGAGAGAAGTCGCTAGGACTTGAGAATCGAAGCAGGACGACGAGGCGAAACCGATCATATTCGTTAGCAGAGGGAGTCTGAGTGGTATGTGAATTCCTTGGTTTGGTATGGCGAGTTTTTTATACTTGCCACTAGCTACGATTCTACTGTATATGAAATTTCGCATTCATATTGCGAAATACGAAAGGTGTTGCTTGCGCAAAGGTTCGGTTCGGAATGCGAGCTCTGAGTGAACCGTTGTTTATTGTCAACCATCGTTTGACATGTGATTGGTTCATATCTCGCATATGGAAGAAGGAAAGCGACACTGGTTGCGCCATGCATTGCGGTTTTAGGGGCTTAGACGCCCCGGACATCCGGGTCCAGAACTAACGGCGGCATGGACGATCACCCGTTTGGTCGAAATCCAAGGCATAAAACTACCGAGGAACGTAAGCAAGTATCTAGACAAGGCGCTTGGTTCTTCGGGGTAGTGACATGAACACCTGAAGCTACATCAAAACTTTCTCAAAGGCCTCACCCAGCCCTCTCTCGCCGAGCCACGCCTTCAAAGCCTTCATGTCGCTGCGGTTTGCCCTCTCACCTCTCTTCTCGCCAATCATGTCCGTTATCTCTCGCATATCCTTGAACGCCCGTTTCAAATTCGGCACTTCCTCCCGATACCGTTCGCTCACTTTTTTATGCTGCGGGGGAATATTACCCCAGCTCTCCGTCTTGATGAATTTCATGAAGTCATCGATTGCCACAGACCTTCCCTCCAAACACAAGATGCCCGGTTTTCCCGCCAGGAGAAATCCGGTTAGGTTGTAAGGGCAAGCACAATTCACCAAATCATCCCGCTTTTCCCGTGTACTGATAGAAGGAAAGTAAAACCAAGCGCGGACTATCGGGGCATCAAGTTCTGGTCGATTATTCGATGTCCCCGCGTTTCTTAATCCTGCTAGATACTGGGATGCCGACTCTTTGATATACTCGATGACGGAGAGGATGTCTTCGTTGGGGAGCTCTGTAGTAAGCCGGGCCACGTCGCCTTTGCTCATCCACGTCGGTTGATGAAGCCTGGTTTTCACTGGTGGAGGTTCTAAAATGGCGGCTTCTGCCACCAACGGGACGGCCAAGGTAAGCCGCAGGGGTTTTGGCTGATCCTCGTTGTCCCCGCTGGAAACTTCCAGATCAAGGACCATAGTTATGCAGGTGTCTGTAAGCTGGGGCGCTATGTCCTCGTCGCCCTCGCACCAATCTCTTACAGCGTCAAGTACTTCGGATGAGGTAGCACCGAGTGATATTGCCTTGTCCGGCTCATACATGGCCATTAAGAGATCGATTTGGCCGAGCTGAAGCTCCATGAGGTCTTTTGGCAAGACATTGCAACCCACATCAGACATTGTGAGAGGTAAAAGGAAGGAATGAAGGAAGGACAAAATGAACGATACTGATATTAGAAGAATCCGCCGAAGACCAGGACCGGAAAGATGCCCGACTACCCATGGAGCTTCGTCCAGTGCTTTCCAGGAACAATCAAGCGAGAAAAAAAAAATAAAAGGAAAAAAAAAGATGCAATCACGTGGGGTTACCGGCTCAGACACCTGGGACCAATGGCACGGGGACTACCTTCGTATTTGTGGTCTAATCTCGGAACAAACCCCACAGGAGGACCTTGCTAATAATCTTTTAAGCCTTCGGGAATGGGCAACCGGCCACGTCGAAGGGAGAATAGGCGAGAGCATCATACCCATCCATAGCATAGCAACACAGTCCAACCCGTGCCATAAACCCCATTTTAGAAAATCGACCGCCACAGCCACTTCTATTCTCAGCACTATCAGACTGCTAATAAATAATCATGAGAAGATCCGGGAGCTTTCAATAACATAATGCTTCCACAACCTGTCTGCAAACGGATTACTTAGCACTCCGGTATCCCTCGGGATTGGTGTCGGATGTCGACGTCTGGATTCAGGCCAGGATCAGAGCATTCACCGGGTCCGGCACCGGGGGGGGGTTTGTGTCTTCCCCCCGCTAAACCCCGCCAGCAATACCGCAATAATGCAACCTTTCTACCCCTAAATTTCCTAAATCGCCTCAAAGACGCGCTCAGTATAGAGATTCGTGCGGGAATGAGAAACTGTCACAAACCGCCTTGAGGTAACATTCTATTTCATCAACTTCGGGAAACTCGGTTATGCCACCTATTGGGTCAGCAACACCTGGCTTCCAATCTGCTGCTCTTGAGTGGCTTGAACCTGACCTATTACTGATGCGCTTAGGATTGCCTTGCTTGATACTACAGCCACAAGCTTGCTCGATTGGTGGAAATATGGATGGCTATTACTACAAGCGCGACACAACTGTGAAAGCGGACCTATAAGGTGATTGCCCTGGTGAAAATGTCCCGGATAGAACACGAGTGTCACCTTGGAACTTGAGAAACATTAAGATCTAAGTCAAGATCCGCACTACTTGAGCATCTTAGCATCCACGGGCGTAGAAACTAACAGTATATAGATATGAAGGCATTATCTCTTGTTTCTTTCGGCTTGATCTTGTCCTTTCATCGCACACAATCAGTTGGGTCTATGTCCTACGTCTATTCTTGTCTCTCGCGGCCTTTGATTCCTGTTATTTGTTCATTCGTACCATCTATTACTACAAAACTCAAAATATCGGTTTGCTCAAAATGAAGTTTATCGCCATCTTTGGGTCTGTTTTCGCAGCTATCGCGGTGGCCTCCCCTACTGCAACATTATACAAGCGCGCCACCACCTGGTGCGACGCTTGGGCTTCTCTCGAAACAGGCGGCTACACAATTTATCATAACAACTGGGGTGCAGCACAGGCAGCTTCTGGCTCACAATGCACCACCTATGAGTCGATTAATTCAGGGTCTGTGGCCTGGTCAACCTCATGGGCCTGGGCTGGCGGGTCAAGCTCTGTTAAGTCATATTCCAACGTAGCTCTCGTGGACGTCAACAAACAGTTATCCAGTATCCGTTCCATCTCATCTAGTTGGTCGTGGAGGTAATAAGGCTTCTTTTCCTACTACCCCCCTCTCCCCGTTCGCCCGTATCTGAAAATGCTAAGTAATCACTAGCTACACTGGCTCAAACATTGTGGCCAATGTAGCATATGACCTTTGGCTTGCGCCTTCACCAGGTGCCAATGATTCCCACGAGATTATGATATGGCTTGCTGCTTACGGCGGCGCCGGGCCTATTTCCAGCACCGGTTCACCTATTGACACTCCTACGATTGCTGGCTCCAAGTGGAATGTTTACTCTGGCTCCAACGGTGCTACTAGAGTCTTGTCTTTCGTCGCCACTAGTAATATTCCCAACTTTAGTGGCAATTTGAATGAATTCCTCACTTATCTCACTTCGAAACAAGTCATCAGCGCTAGCCTGTACGCAACACGACTTCAGGGTGGAACGGAGCCTTTTACCGGTAAGTTGCTTCGTCCAATGGAAATTGACATTGGCTTACACATCGCTAGGGTCCAATGCCGTCTTCAAGACCTCGGCTTACCGCATGTCCGTCGAGTAACAGGGATCCGACGCATCGGAACCGGATTCTAGGATCTCGGCTCCCCTATTTATCTCCCCCTCTTTATCCCTCTTGGACTCAATGAGTGGATCCGTTGGCCAGTGAAACTCCACTATTGATGTCCATGCAGAGGCCTCGTGGGTTAGATTGAGTGAGTTGCTTGAAGCCTAGGCAGTTTAGCATATCAATTAACCAGGATGTACAACCCATAATTACTTATAATGATGGAGACAAGAATTCTGCTCAAGGATATATAGTTGTTACATATCATATTGAATGAAATTGACCATCTTGATGTAAAAAGTGTATGCTACTCCTGTATTAGGATATGGAGGTGAGTACTACAGCCAGCCTAATAACACATATAGACAGCAATGTAACTATAGGAATGGGGACACAGGACTTCTATCTGCAAATGACAAGTTGAAAGGCAATCCTCTTGAAGTTGCATGGGTAAATTTGTGGGAAGTTACAATCCTCATACTTACCCTAAGCCTTTGATATAAGTAAATCAGAAATAAGGCACAAAAGAACTAGTTGAGTTCAAATAGAGGTTCTGCAAGGTCTTAAAGGTGTGGGGCTTTCTGACATATTAATATTTCAAGACAGGCTGTGTCTTGTCCATGCTACTACATTGGTACAATCCCCAAGCTAGTTCATCTGTATATATGGGGCAAGACTTACCTATCAGTATCAGGAATGAAGTGATCCTTGTCAATTTATACCATTTTTTTTCTATAAGCCTCTATTCAAAGATAAGTAATCCATCATTTCTTCAACATATACCTGATGCTGACAATACACTGGCTAGTTCTACATAAGGATGGGTTAATAATATATGTTCATCTCTATGAGCTGATTTTCATGCTGGTTAATTACTTCTCCACCTTAGAAAAGTTTGTCCTGTGCTCTCTGGTGTGCTGGAAAAGCCCGGTTCGAAAACCCACTGATCCTAGAGGTCCAAGATCCTCATGATATCCTGGTCCATATCTCTTATGTGGGAGCTTGTGGGAGTGATGTGAGAGCCCCTCATATGCATGACATGAACACAACTTCAATTTCTGCCCTGACTCAGGTACAGGCATATCTCAACAGGTCTATCAATGGATGTATGAGGGTTCGGAAGTGAAGCCAATCTCTAAAGACTGCCCCCCATTATAGGGCATGAGGCTTCTGGAATTGTCCACTCTGTCACCATCCGTCACACGTGTTAATCCAAGGGATTACGTGGCCATTGAACCTTGGTTCCCTTGCTGGACGTTGCATACCCTGCAAGGCTGGTTGGTATAATTCTGTCCAGATATGAAATTTGCCGCGGGCCCTCCGACGGACAGCACCTTGGCGTGCTTCTACAAAATCCCAGAAGAATTCGCCTATATCAGCCCCGACACCATGAGTTTGCAAGAAGCCGTCCTAGTGGAGCCTTTGAGCATTGCGGTTCCAGGTGATCCGTCTAGGCAGGCTCAGGCCAGGTTAGAAATATACTTATTTAAGGATCTGGAATTATTAGTTTTCTTACAGCAGCCACTATCTGAGCAATTTTGTGTCTAGCACATTTTCTAAAGCGATGTCAAACAGATCCATACGCCTAGCATCCAGCAGCATGTTTGTACAAATTAGGATAGGCAAATCTAACCTAACATTACTACTCCTTGAAATATGTGAAAAGGAACTGATGCTAAACATGTCGTTTTGATACTGCCCTAGTGACTATGAAATTGGTTGGAATTGCTGGCTTCTGGAGTCGTACTGGTTAAACCGATGATTCGCAGCACCGTACCTCTTGAGAGCGTAGCCGAGGTGTAGGAGATGACGACGAGAGTTGAGGGCGTTAAAAAAATCTTGTTCAAGGTGTGCAAGATTAGGTAACTGAATACATAATTACTTTTTTTTACTTTATATTGATGTGGATAAGGATAAGCTTGTCATATGGCCACGATACTCTCTGTTTTGTTAATATCGCCAGCGTAATTGTTCTGCCATCTCCTGAAGCAAGCCCATGATTTCTAAAGTAGAGTAATGTAGGTGGTCGTAAAACTCCACTGGCACTACACGTTCGGACGTTGGACTCCTGTGTTCTGCCACCGGCGTTCTGATAATAGCCTGGTATTGTCGTGCAAGAGGCCACCACTTCCTACAACTGTGCAGTACGAAGGCTAACGTATGGAGGTTGGCGGGAACATCCCGCATCGAGAGCATTTGAAGATAATGAAAATCCATAAACACACAATAAAACTGATAGATGCTTCCATGAGATTGGGAGGCTTACTGACGGAACAGCGCGGATCAGTAAAGACCGCGGAAATGAGGTAAGGAGGTTGCGCGTCAAGCTGATCTGTTGCTATCCATCTTACTTGGCTGCTAAATTCTCGCAGATGTAGACGCACCGGATAGTGGCAAATGCCTACTATTCATGCAAGGCATCACAGTTGGGTGTCTATGCGGTCCTCAGTTCAAGCGTGGCTTACAGGTTCGAAGTCCCTCCTGACGCCCTTGGCGGACGGACGGGACCATCTGTTGAAGTAGAACTAGGATTGGTCTTAAGTCAAGGTTATTAGAGAAGATCGTAATATCTCGGGTACACGGGATTAGACTTCTGTGTTAAGTACGCAGTCCCTTAATACTATCAATGACTCCATCTCCCCATGAGGACACTGTTCCTTCTCTGCACTAATTTAATTGTTAGTCGTTCGTCAAGCCGCTGAGCCTCGGCCTGCCACCATAATCGTTCTTCTAGTCTGGTTAATTCGTACGATTTATCCGTAAACTGACGAACAGTGCTCAATTCCTCCATGGCCAGTAGGAAACAGCTGGAGAAACTGGAGGAATATTCGAGCCGTGGTGATGCGGAATGGCAATAGTCAATAATAGGCTCATCCGAGTCCCAGAACGACTCGAAGCATGGAAGGAGCGTTGACGGAGGCAATATTAAGCACGTCATGCAGCTAGGAGATCCAAGTATTGACATACTCTCCAGCATCTCGATCATCTATTAAAACGGTCGGGTTGCTTCCTCTTTATCAAACCATACACTGAATTTGGGGTTCTATATATTACGTAGGTTCTAGAGATGAGTATTATAGGATGTCTTTTCTGCCATCTCACGCACGCCAAGGTGCAGGGCCATCCCTATGAATATCGGCCAATCGTCCATACAGGCCATGTAATGCGTCTATACTTCGGTCATAATTACTTTTTTGCACACGGCTAAGATATTCAGAGACTGGTCGCGGTTCCCGTTCGAGTCGTAGTAGTTTGAAATCCCCAGCAACGCCTTTACAGACTGTACTGTTGAGTTGAACCCCTCAAGTGCCACCTCCGCTTGTATTTGCTCGGCGACGTCTAATTCACAGGATATCGAATTTTGGTTGAGTAACCACTACCATCCGCGCCTTTAATGCAACGGAGCGGGGTCACTTATATGACAAGCTACTGAAGGTTCAATTATTAGCGCTCACAATTTACCAGGCGCAGTGAGCTTGCTCCATCCACTTTCAGGCCTGCTGCCGTCGCCTTCACCAAGCAAGAAAAGAACAACACAGGGCATGAAACTCGTCAACCGTGCTTAGGCGGCAGAGTATGTCATCTTCGACCCATTGATTTTCCAGACCCGGCTTTCTGCAGAGGTTCCGCTGTTGTGTCTATATTACGGATATATCCGATAGAGACTGAGTTGACGCGAATAAGTGGGAGAGTGATCGGGCCAGTAGATGGACAGCGGCCATTAATGAGTTAGATCCCCAAGTGTCGACTCCTTATAAACACCGATTCATTATCTTCAAAACGTAGGTCCCCTGCAGTGATCTGGGATTTTTTAATACTGACAGTGTTACATACCGCTAATGCGAGCAACGAACATCATGCTCGCGCTTACATTTGCTCTAGCAACCCCTCTCACTAGTTGAGCGCTAATGAATGTGCCGGTAGCATTAATGCCTACAGATAGTAGTCGGCGGAGGGAGTTGACTGGGAACTCTGTAGCAGGTCCGTTATCTGATACGCCTGCACACACAACAAGACCGCTGGTAGGGTTCTCTAGAACCAAAATTCGGCTCTCACTTCCGTTTAGCCCCCGATGTGGCAGGATTGATAAAGAACAAGGCGTGGATGTTGTTCCGCCGTGATCAAGGAATCCCCAGTCTCGCTCGTAAGCTAATATGGGTTCAGATGTACAGAAAGAATGACCGCAGTACTTACTGCAGGCAGCCGACTAAGGGTTCTCCATGTGAGCGGGACCTCGAAAGAGTATACACGCTTGAGACGAATGGTGATAATCGGTGCTCTTTTGCTAAAATTACGTAGGTCTGCGCTATTCCCCAATATGAAAGAGAGATTTGCGCCCCAGGCTATCTACGGATAGTATCCATCCTTCAAAATGGGAGGATTCGTCACGCATGTGATGGCTATTAATATTGACTTGTCATTTTCGATACCACATGCGAGTGGTTTTAGTATGTCGCATCCTTCGTTGCAACAAGAAGACCCCGTACATTAAAGCTTCCGCAGTTGGTGGGCAGCCAGGCACATAGATATCGACTGGAAGGATCCTATCCACCCCTCTGACGACGGAGTAGCTGTAATGATAGTATCCTCCACCATTTGCGCAACTTCCCATACTAATCACCCACTTTGGATCAGGCATCTGGTCGTAACATTGGCGAACTGCCGGTGCCATCTTGTTGGTTACAGTACCAGCAACAATCATAACGTCTGCTTGCCGTGGTGACGCGCGAAAGAAGATGCCAAGTCGTTCCTGATCGTATCGTGGCATGGACACATGCATCATCTCGATACCACAGCATGCTAGACCAAAGGTGAGGGGCCAGCAAGATGATTGTCTCGTCCAGTTGACTATTTGATCTAAAGTTGTTCTAGAGTATCCGTTAGCGAGTCCTGAGTTCACAAATCGTTTTTTTGGTAGCGTACAGGACATATTCGACAGGGGTGGACGGTGCACCTGCTGTCGAGAAGGCCGCCATCCGAGGCTTGGTGTGAACTGGACTTCGAGGCCTTGTTAGACTGCGTTCGTATGCTGCGACTGCTGACTGAGTGCTATAACGAAGTTGGCAAGGCGACGTTTTGGTTTTACATCTTGAACTGATGAGAGGATTAAGCTCTAGGCACTGATTGGGAGCCCTTCTTAAAGCGGCGACGACACCTATTTTGGAATATCAGTAAAACTTCCTCCTAGAGAAAAATCAACACCCATACAGCGTCGAACATGTTGACTCATTATGGACGAAATTTATTCTGATGATTTGGATGTGATATGATCACCATAGTAGCTTTCGCAACCGGGCTGTCTGGGACGTGCACTAATATATTTTTTGTCTAAAGGAATTAACCCACCAGGAGGGGCTAATCCGAGACCTGGCGCCCGAATTCTAACAAGCGTAGTGGGAACCGTGAAATCCTGATTATTCTGGTTGGCCATCGCCTGGCTTTTTTTCTGTCAATAATAACCCTCCCGCTCGGAATTAACCCATCGCCCATTCAACCACATCAAACACTCCGGCCTGCAGCCTACGGTAACAAGATGTCTCTGAAACGAGTAACAGAATTCATTTGTCGGACATGCGGTCAGAGCTACCTGCGTAACAGCCACCTGCGCCGCCATGAAGCCACCCGTGAGTTGAGACAACCCAACCGAGGCATACGGCGACCTAGGGTTACGAGGTGAGCTGACCAGACTGGATAGACTTCGAACCCGGGAGATTTCCATGTTCCTCATGCGAGAAGAGTTTTGGAAGACGGTACGGCTTCATAAACCCAATTTCCTGTTACCAAGTCACTAATCAGAACAGCGACACGTGGAGGAAACATTTCCTCAAATGTCCCGGAAACAGTGGCCAAGATCCGCCTCCAGAAATTAAGCGTGGCAAGAAGAGGCGGGCATGCGACGGCTGCTACCAACTAAGGCTATCCTGCGATACCAACAATCCTTGTGGTCGATGCGTGTCACGAAAGACACATTGTACCTATGAGCGGGTGCGAGACGATGCCGTTGACTGGGGGCTACAAGTCCCCCCTGGCGATTTTGCGGAGACAGATGAAGACGCTCCAGGGGCTGTTTCCTTCCTTCTCAATATTACAAATCCGAAAGCGTCACATATGGCCGAGCCTCTCAAGGAGGACTCGAGTTCCAACGGCGCTTGGGTCGACACGTCCCAGACTACCGAAAAGATGTGCGCCGCAGGCGATGGTAATAATTTCGGGGATATTGAGGAGGCCATTGTGGAAAGTGTATTGTTTGATGATGGCCTCTTTTCATGGTACTACTCTGGACAGCCAGTTCTCGCGTGGGACGACTCTACCGACTTAGATAGTTTTTTGTCCACGCAAGAAAGCAATTTCGCTTTCCAACAGTCCACCGGGCTTGACCTTTCCATGATTGCGATCTTGGATGAGCTACACGACCTTCACATACAGCTTAGCGGTGTTGCTAAGGATTACGACGGAGCATGCGAATTGGAAGCCGCCAAGGAGATATTTCATATAGTGAACGCGAAGACCTTCACGGCCGCTTATTTCCATTACGCATATGGAGATTTCCCTATGACACACAAATCGTCCTTTGCCGCCGACAACACGTCCCCTGCACTTCGACTTGCTATTTTCCTCTGTGGAGCTCTATACGCCGGATCAAAAGACTGCGTCACGACGTCTCGAAAACTGCTTCGGATTGCAGAGGAGTACATATTCCTCAAAATGGAGTCACTGGTTGGCCATAGCGACTCATCTAATCACTCAGTCGAACTTCTGGAGTCGCTACAAGCTGCACTTATTATTCACACCCTCCAGTATATGATGAGTGATAGTCTCGCAAGGCGGAGAAATAGAACGCTGCGGCTGCCCGCGCTCGTTTCTGCCGTTCGAAAGCTTGATCTTGCCTCCACCACGCATAGCCATGCGGAAGACCGGCAGCCGCAATGGAGGCGTTTCATCTATGACGAGACTAAGATAAGGTGGAGAGTAATGTCCCATAACAGCAGTATTGCCCTTCTTACTAATAGCTACCGTTCAGAATCGCCACTTGGGTCTTGCTTGCGGACCTGCATCAGGGAGGCATGTTCCATTATCCACCACTAGTAACCATCCAAGAGATGAAAGGAGATTTACCGTGTATTCCAGAGTTATGGGATGCCAGTACTGAGGAAGAGTTCTACAGCGAGATCTCAGCTCGTGGACAAGACTGTTGGTGTCGGTTGGTTTCCGTCAGCGGTGCTGTCGAGGTACTTATGAGGGAAAGATGGGCCACTCCCAAAGACTTCCCTGTAAAGTACGCGACTATGCACGACATGCGTCTTCTTATGTTTGGTATTATGTCGCCCTAAGCCGCGACCTTCTCTGCAATGGGCTAACACACATGCAGCCCTTCACGGCGTCATCCGTAGCGCAAAAATGATGTCCCTTTTGCCATCCAGCGCACCCGCGCTTCTACGCGCTACTTCCCGCTGGCAAGATATCTGGAAGGACATAACAAGCAAACTTGACCGAGAAGAAGTACGTAATAGTGGGCTAGTTCGGCATAGCAGTGAGCTCTGCTGGGTGGCGCGGAGATTGGTGGAGCTTTCTGTTTCGCGTGACGCACGGTTGGAAAAGACGGCTTACTACCAGAAAATCGGCCACTGTTCCCTTGACGAGTTGCATGAACTTTTGCGAGATTTTCAGCATATTCTGGGTCCGTCGCGCCAGGCCATGCCTCGTCAACTTACATCCAGAGCTCGGAAACAACGATCGATTGGTAGTAATATCTAAGAGCTTAAAATCGAATCGACAGACTCATCACAGGACCGCCTACCTGCCCACTTCCATATCCTGTTACGTCTGGTTAAGGAGAAAGCTATAACCGCCCATAATGAGTATTACCTTCTAGTGCTAATGTAGAGAGCATCCAAGTTACCCAAGCCATTCCAGCCAGTCGTCCTTTTTTGTGCCCTGGCCAGTGAAATCCCACACATAGAACCGCACTATCAGCCAGAATTTAACCACTGCTAATGTCTTACACCAAAACGTCTCATCGCCAGAAAATAAAGTAGACGCATAGCCGTGGCAGGTAGCGAGGTATTCTTCTCTTTTCATGGTATCATCATAGTACAACGCGTATGCTAAGGCATAAACGAGAGCCCAAAGGAAGCCTATGATGATGGCAGTCCAGAAAATCCACTGCAGGCTAGACAAGTAGTAGAATACCCATTTACCGTTCGCAGTATGCGCCGTCTGGTACTCAAATAATGTGGAGATGGGCACTGAAAACGGCCAGAAGACCAGATTGAAGAGGGCAGCGAGCCCGTATATTCCACACACGACGACCCGAAACAGCCGTTCTCGGATCCTGCTCGTTGGTTCTGCGGTATGTTGCCAGCGCGGAGATGTCCTGTAGTTCCATGCGTTCCCAGCTCCATCGAGGAGGGTAATGAGCTTGACGCACTGGAGTGTGTCTCGCTCGCAATCCGTGGAAGACTGACGAGGTCCCATATGTAGAGCGGCCAGAGAGAGAATCTCTATGGTGAAGAATGAGAGAGAATATGATGCGGCGAGGATATTTGTCCGGATTGTTCCCTCAACCGCGAATGCCTTGATAATAGCCAGCACTACTAGGCCATCTCCCAAGAGGCGCTCATGCCCAAAGGTTTGTATTCGCCTTAAGAACCGTTTCGCGCGTTCATGACAGCGCGATGCTGCCAGCGACTGATCAACCGACGACGGATTACAGTCCTCGCGCTGCCACCAGGGATCGTCAAGCGCTCGATAATACCGAAGCATAAGTACAGCTGTTACCGAGGTTTTCAGGCTCTGCTTGTATAGGAATAGTCCCTTCCCCACAAGTAGTAGCATCATCATAGCATCCCAAATCCCGAGTTCTGGGGCAAGCCTGTGGAACCCCTTTGTCTTGGACCATATCAGAGAGCCGGGCATATGGACTGCACACGCTGTGGACAGTACTATCATGATGTTCAAAGCCGCACCCGGTGATAGCTCCTCGGCGCGACATCTTGAGACAATGAGAGGCTCGTCACTGTCGTCTTCTGTGGCATCATCTCGTCGAGACAACACTATTTCCACGGCGGTACCCGATGGGGCCACGAAAGGAGTGCTCAGTGCATGATCCTGCCCTTCTGCGGCTGAATTTGCCACCGAGAGAGCTGCGAATAGCAGAATGGTGATGTTCAAAAGCTTTGAGGGCCCCATATCTGGTGCTCGGTTCGACTGACACTGGTGGGGTCGGTTGGAAAAGCTGTGGGAGATGGAAGATGGATGCAAGAAAGTCCTTATAGAAAGGGCCACTCGGTCACTCGGCCCCTATTAACATGAATCAAAATCCCTGACGCCAAAAATTCTGCGGGGCTGTGTGATTTTGGATGGCCTGTTTTCATGGCCTGAGCTGGAGTGCAGACAGGATCGCCAGCAATGACGAGAAAGACAGAAGCGAGGTGAGCCCCGACAAATACGCCTAGGCAAGATTCCAAAGTGGCAGTGCAGGCCAAACTTGTCCCTTGCCAGCCAGCCAGGCCAGGCAATAACTCACTCGGTGTGCGGTTGAAGAAGCCCCCGCAGCTGAGCAGCCAGCGGCCAGCACAGCCACAATGCTCGCCTCACCTCTAGGCCAGCATCTGCCATCGCACCCTCAAGTTGATTGAAAAGGGCCAGAACTCATCGATTCAATGTTGAGGAAATTATAGCAGTCTGAAGCAAGCAAAATTCCCTTCGTTTGTCATCCAGTCTCTACAGGGACCTAAGTTACGATGGAGTGGACTTTCAGTATAAACCTCTGGGTCGTGACCGTGCAGTATTCGAGCGCCCTGAACGAAACATACTGGAAAGCACGCGAAAAAGTCGAGGTGGATGATTGCGGTCCGCCAAATGTCATTTCAGCTGGATACGTGTTGTGGCTCGCCCTGGTGCCAGCGGTTGCTTGCGCGGTTCAACTCCCAGGCTCCGTGCTTCTCCATGGACGGTCAAATTTCTATCGCTTCTCCCCCGAGATTGGACTAGGGGACTCGCTTGCAACGTGGAGTCTCCTCATCAAGGCTCTGCGGGAGGGTCACGGATGGACTGAATCTGTCACCGCTGTGCTGCTCGTTCGGGACGGCATTGGTCGGGGCGAGCTGTGGTGGAGGCAGGACCACACGGCGCGCGATGATCCGCCTCCCGCATACGGGGAGGTCATGGGAGAGGCCGGTCTCGAAGATATAATAGCCGGTACCAGGTTGTCTCCTGTCAATCCTTTAACCGGAAACTACGAGGAGTATATCATACAATCGCGGATAGCACCATACGATGAACCTCTCTCGGTTGAGCGCGCGATCGGTGGAGCGCTATTCATCATCACTCTTACCAAGACCATCGCCATACTTTCTACTTCAGGGGCTGCCAGTACAGTCATTATGGTGCCAACAATCGTCGCCTTGGGATATTCCACCAGCTTCATTCTTCTCGAAATATTGGTCTGGAGCCTTCTCTACCGGCCCCCGGGGTATTCCGTCACCGACATTCCCCACCAGAACTTGTTAGACTTGCTGCGTTCTGTCGATCCTGGGAACAATCCACTGTCACCCCCGGACCAATCCGAGAGCTTTTTGACGAGGCAGGGTTCCTCCCTGGAGTTGGGATCGATTCCGTGTGATAATCAAGTATCAATGACAGCACATCAGAACCTACGCAGCCACGAGATGCGCTGGAAAACAGGCGTTGCTTTCTTTGCCGGGTTATCGGTTGTATTTTCGTGCACCGTGTGGCCAGTCATCTTATTCCACGTATGGAAACTTAGTCGCGCCGTGTTTGCAGTTTCAACGGCTAGCATCGGATTCCTGGCCATTCATATCGGGTTGCAACAAGGTTGGCAAAGTCGAATCCTCTCCGTTCCACCCGCCTCACAGACAGCTCCACGCCCAGACCCATCTCTATCGCCATCTCTGATATCCGGGTGGCTAAGTCGACATGTCACAGTCACACATATCCTCTCATCATTATGGGTTGTCAACATTTGCACGTATATAATGCTAGCTTTCCCTCAATCGCCCGGGGACGGGGCCGCTTTACTGACGAAACCAGCATGGGTAGACTGGCTTGGTTAGGGCGGTTTTTAATATTCCTTTAGGACCTACTATTATGCAACAGACAATTGATGAAATGGCGGTTACCAATTCTAGTAAAGAGCGGTCATTAGTATATCTTAGAATAAGCTCTACGCACAGGTCCTTCTTCTCGGCAGCCACACCAGTCTAAATCCAAAGATTAAGGTGCAATTGAAGAGGGTGACTTGAGTATTTCGTATACGCTCAGAGCTAATCCGGTCGGCTCGAAGCCAGAATCTCCGACAATAGGCCCCAATCTAGAGCCTTACATAAGGATGGCTCAAGGAGGTTCCACCTCAGATATCAGGTGTTAGCTAGATAGTTCATGGCCTAGAACCTGTTATATTATGAATAGAATTACTCTACTTTCTTGGATTTCGATAACCCTATTTCAAGGGGGTATACGCCCCTCCATCGATAGGACACAATGGAGCTGAAACAATATGGGTTAGAATAGCTCTCACATGGGTGAAAAGTGTCAACACAGCCTAATGGAACCGAGGTGAGTACATGTATCTACTCTAGCGCAAAACATCTCTCGCTATTCCTTCTCTCGTCGTTGCCCCGCCAATTTGGCGTTGCTATAACGTTACCGGCGCCGAAGAATAAGAAAATAAGCAGCATGTTAAAGTTGAACCCAGCATCCCCGGCCGCCTCCGAGATGTAATTCCAGCGGAGCCATAGAGGATATTGATACCGGTAGGCCCAGAACATGATGACAAAGCCGACGATGAAGTCACTGAGGAAGCCAGTGCTGAAGTTGCTATACTAGCGCGACATACACGAGAAGAAAATGGGCGTGTTCCACAGATGAAACTTATACTGGGGAATGGCCATATGGAGCGCGAACACGAGGAAGGACGCAATGGCACCAACGGGGAAGCCGTATGGGCGACTCTATAGATGGTTTCATTAAATAAGCAGATGGGACCCTGTGCAAGTCCTACTATTAATACCATGATCGCAATCAATGCGCGTCCAACTGATATTGCCGAAGAACCGAGGTGGGTGGGCTTACTAGTAAGACGTATTGGACCGCCATGGTCAAGTTACTAGCAAGATTTTGTTCTGTCCACTTGTGCGTTGGGTCTACCAGGTCACACGTCGAGTAATCGCGCTTTGTATCAAAGACCACCCATCTCACCACTGCCTATTAGTTGATTGGAATGCCTAGTAAACTGCCGAACTGCTGGGCGAAAAAACACGGTACGCGGCGGGCAATGCTGCGTCGAATTCGGTTAGAATCGCCAGCAGAGGGGAAAAGATGCTTCGGGGTGAGGGACCCACAGTACTATATAACATCCAAGCTTTGATCCTAGAATTCCGCGAATTCCAAATTAGCTTTCTCTATACTCTCTCTATCGAGGAGGGTCCACCAAGGGATAAACAAGCTGTTGGTGGCCGCTATGGAGGATAGGAAAAAGAACGAGACGGTGAAGAGGGCTAGGTACCACCAGAGTGGCACATCATCGTAGGCGCGCTGTAGAATGCTGAGCTGATCATCGTACTGGTCTGCGATCGATGTGGTCGTTCGACGGCGTGACCGGGCCCGAAGTTTGACAACCGCGTCCTTGATTTGCTTATAACTGAGAAGGGCAATCCAGACAATTGCTGAGGTATAACGAGCATAGTCGAAGAACATGCTTGATTTTGGTCAGCATATTCAAGTTGAGTACAAATAGAGCTGGAAGCCGCACTAACTTCCATCGAAGCTGCAGACTCGCAGTATGGCGGCCCCAGTTTCTGATATGCCGTCTCGTTTGAACGAGACGTCTGGTGTCAAGAGCTTGGTCATCGGGTATAAAGTTCCGTTCTCTATGTAGACATCAGCGGCCAAGTACTGAGGGTGTAATCAGGAAACAAGGCAGGGGCACTGTTGGAGAAACCCAAGAGCCATATGCACTGGCACATCATCAAAGCCAAAAGTACTAATAAAGGAGGAATATAAGACGTACTGAGGAATAATAGATTAGATATCAGGTGCCAATCCTACTCTCCCAAGCCCTTGACGTTAGCAATATGGAGGAGGATCCAGCAGTTGATGCCGACCGTGATGTAGGTAGCAATGCTCGGCCAATCCAGGGAAAAGTTGAGCACCTCTATGCTGGAAAAACTGGCACTGACGAAATTGGTAGTTGGGTTGTTTTGGTTGAACCAACAAATGACTGCCAAACTACCCAGCATGGGGGGAAAGCATATTCGTATTCGGGTAGGAATTCACTGGGGTCCTAGGAGACGCTCACACGATAGCGGAGCGCCAGCCGCTCCACTTTAGATTTTTTTGACATGGACTGATATCGAGGTCATGGAATAGAGTGTTATGCCCCGACTGCCTTTTTTTCCTGTCACAGGGTTATTCTCCATCTTGGTGACATACACTGTACTTAAGTCAGCTTGTCCTACTCCATGCAGAGTCCTGCCTGTAGTCAGTGAAATAAGGGACATCAATGTTGGTAACCTTTTCTCTCAAAATCATTCTGATATTGAATTGCAGTGCTACTATAGAGTTGGGACAACTAGTGGCATTGCAATTGTGAACTTCGTAGGCACAATGGGGAACCCTAAGATAGGCGTCTAAGCCTCCTATCCTAAAACCCGCGGAACTCTCTTAGCCCGGCGCGATTGAAAGGAATGACCTAACCTTTGGAGGTTAAGGAGGACAGCATAATACGTTTAGGATGACGTTCCATAGACCATTCTCCTAGCCACCACTGACCCAGGCTGTGCTGGGGAACATTTGCAACTTCGCTATCAAGACTTAAGATACGGAGCTAAAGAAAGTCGCACATATAGACGCCGGGACTAGTCCTTCTGTAAATATCCTATTACAACGGACAGGTATCTATCTAATTAGAACATATTATCGCTAGAAATTGTACCTAGAACGTCTTTTGGTTCTTTTGGATAGATTTGCCCCGTTGCCGCAGCATATGTCCATAAAGAATGTAGAATGCTTGGGAACAAGTTAGTGAACCAACGCGAAATCACTGCCCTTATAGTAACTAGTACATACCGGGAATGTAAATAGATATTCCAAACCATAAGAGGTATTGATACGCCAAGTTTCGGTCTCGGGAGGGTTCAATGACTTGATATACAAGCCACGCTTCCGCCAGAATGCCCACAGGGTAAAGCACAATAAACAAATTATACCTAAGCTGATGATTAGATTCCTTTTCCCAGTTGGGGAGTAATAGCATGTTCCTTCGAGGGATCCTAAATAACAATACCTCAACCAAAGAAGAATATTTGGCACGCGTCCGATCCTTCTCTCGACCGCAAAATACGTATATCTCACTGTATCTGCCAGATTCCACGTAATAATCATGATAGGGTATGCCCGGTCTCGCGCCGCAATATCTGGGTAGTTCCTAGTGATGGCCCAAACGATTGTGTTGCGGCCAGCCACCTGGAGGGCTGTCGTACTAGGGGAGGCATGCACTAATCCAGTCGCAGCATGCACGACTTCAGCAACCGCAAGAGTCTCAGCCCATCGTGCGACCAAGTGAAGTTCCCTCCAAACGGTGCTGTATCCGTCTCTGTACCAAAGCTGGATACTGTAACAAAAGATGACAGCCCGTAGACTAGCTGATAGGAAATTATATACGACAAGGTAAGTGTTCGCCCTGGAGGGCGACGATTTGTTGCCCGCTTCACCGGGACCTGGGCGGGCCATCTTTTCATATGCCACAACAGGGAAAAAATATGTCGGGAGGCTTTCTGATGAACCCGCAAAATGATGGTGCTGTGTGGTTTATTATGTTAGCCAGTGTGAAAACCCCTGCACGTGCGTTATTTTCCATGGGTGGGAGACAATTTCACGTGTTCTCGAGGCCTGTGATGATACCCTTCTCCACTTTATTCTTGCTCAGGCGCGACGAGGCAAATCCTCCGTACCAAGGTACTTAATTTGATTTTCTGCAACCCTCGCGACTCCTTTCAGTGCTTCTCTCGTAGCATGAGTTGACGTACTTGATGCAAAGCTCTCTTGCGTCAACGTCGCAAGACATGCTCCGCGGGCTTCGAGAGCTCGAGAGAGATTTGGTAGCATTGGATGCGAACTAGAGACCCCTCCTTCAAGAAGAGGCGAACGAAATATGTAGGTTGTGCAGCCAACTGATTCTGGCATTCATTTTTTTATTATAAATTGGATGAGTTTAGATTTCGTGGTGCCTCGCGAAGACTGGGTGGTGACGTATGAGATATGGTCTCTCGACCCGGCCAAAAGAACCATCATGTCTGAAGTTCCTGTCCGACTCCTCAGGGTTAAGATGTAGGCATCCCGAAATAATCTCTAGCAAAAACCGGTGACTTCGATATATAGACGGCCCACCACCATAGACTAAAACGGACCGCTACCGTTTTGGCGTCTGGGAAGGACTGAATCCGAACGATTCGGACTTGCCGAGTAGCAGATTCAAGCGGGCCATCTCGCGCCCGGTCTGCGGACCTTGGGATCCCCCCCTAATCGACTCATTCTATCTCTGGTTCGCCGATTGGTGTTTCCTTGCTTATTCTGGTGCCACGTTTCAGTTGGATCAATTCCCCGGCTATGATCTATGGTACACTGCATTGCTACATTGCATTCGTTTGGCTGTACGGTCGGAGTCCGGGCTGTGGGCGGCCGACCGGACCGACGCTCATGCGACAACCGCGGATGCTCGCCAGGTACTTTCCCGGTCCCGGCAGTATTCATTTAGGGCATACTTGATTTACCCTAGGTGTCACTTGGCAGGTGTTCCCAACTAGACTGCCAGAACTTGTACCTTCTGAGCGTCGATGAAAGCGTAGAGGAGGGCTTACGCACTCGGGATTTAGACAATATTAGTATGTGCCTTGGCGATCCTTGGCAGTGATCATTTGACTATGGACTGATGGTAGACGTCTGTAAGGGGTTATTTATTCAGATTGACGCGAGTAACAATATATAGCATCCTTAAGGCCCTAGGTAGTTGATAATATAGCTCGTTAAGTTAAGTGCTAATTGGTCGCAAGATTTGGTGTAGTGTGGTAGACAAGTAGTATGCTGGAGTTATTGAACTAGAGTCGTGCAGCTACATCCGGGCTCTCGGCCCACGCAACAAGCTTCACTACTTGGCAGCCAACCTACTTAAGAGTAGCATATCATTTCGGACTTCTATTGCGGTATAAGGATTTCATTCAACGACTTGACTTTACACACTTCTAAGAGTAATTATATTAACTCAATGTCTCAGTATTATGTTGTTAGTACGAGGCACTGTTGCCTCGCTCCGGAGACAAGAGGGAGCCTATGGGATATTATGGCCAACCCCTACTGCCCTGAGCTCAACTTGGCCGGGTTTATCAACCTTGGCACGGCAGAGAGTTGTTTGATGCAGACTGAATTGATTGAATATATCAAGGAAAACTTTAGTCTGCCGCGAACCGCCTTGTCGTATGGCGAGGGGCGCAGTGGAAGCGCGAGGTTGAGGACCGCGATGGCTGTCTTCATCAGCGAGGTTTTCTCTCCATTTACGCCAGTCCAAGCTAATCATATCAGCATTGTGAATGGCGTGACAGGATCTATCGAGCGTTGTGCGTCTGAGCTTGGCGACCCAGACGATGCGTTTCTTCTCGGTCGTCCTTATTATGGGGTGTTATTACTATCCGAAATAGGGGATCAGGCCAAATCCGCACTATCCCCGTGTCATTTGGAAGAGCTGATCCTTTGGGGCTTGCTGCTGTGTCCGTGTACGAAGTCGCCATCACTGAGGCTTACGCCAGATCCCGCTGAGTGCGGGCCCTTTTGCTCTGCTCACAATCCTCTCGAGCGATGCTACACAGAGGAGGGCTTGGTCGCCCTGATGCGAAGATTTTGGGATGAGTCGCATGCTGCGCCATAAAACTCGAATAATAACAACAAATGGATCCAGTATACAACAAAATGTTGGGTTTGGGCTACACCTCGCTCATTCTGAGCCTTCTGTAGCTGTCTCTTTAGTATTTCTAGCAAGCTAGATATCCGGATTCGCCATTCGTCCGTCTTCTAGTTAGGTTTAATCCCTCTATTCTGCTATAACAGTAATTAGGGTCTAGTACCAGTTAGAACCCTCTATAGGTAGAAACTAACACCAGTACTATCTATACTATATATATACTTTACAGGGGCTATATCCCCTACTTTATAATAGGTATTAGTATAGTATAAATACTACTATACTAGCCTAACCTCTATAGTATAATTATTAATAATCTTCCCCTTTTTAGTCCTTACTAATATCCTCTATAGATCTACTACCTTCTCCTCCCCCTTCCTCCTTTATAACCTTATCTAGTATAGTATCTCCTACTACTACTACTTTAATTTCCTCTAGCTCTTTAAGCTAGTCCTATAGCTATACTACTAGGTTATATATTAGGATATACCCTATATATATTACTTATTATAAGATAGGCCTAGAGGTATTAGGCTTCCTTATAGTATAGTATAATTAGTTAAGGGAGTATAACTAGTTATCTAGGTAATAGATATATACTAGTAGGTATAAAAGGACTAAGTATATAAAAGACTCTATATTAGTCTTATATTTATAAACTAGAGAGTCTACTATATATATTTATAATAAGTAGTCCTATAGGTCTATATATCCTATCTAAGCCTATACTAAGAGGCTACTCTAGGCTTATATAAGGCTTTTATATACCCTATAGATATCTTTACTATTCTAGTTAGGTAGTATACCCTTATAAAATATACCTAAGTAAGTATTAATAGTAACTAAGTATATAAAGACTTACTTCTTCTATTCTTTAGTAGTTATTACCTATATCTATCTAGATAAGATATTATTATATTCCTTATAAAGGTAGAGGTAGCCTTTTACTATATATTAGCTATTATAAAGCTTAATAGTCTTTATAGCCTAATAGTATAAGTCCTTAGACTTAAGTTAATAATCCTCTTAATTAAGAAGGCTTATAGTATACTAGTTAAGGTAAAGGTTTAGAAGGGGGATATTAATCTTAGTTATAACTATTAGGTTAGGTATTATTCTATAAGCCCCTATAACTATATAAGTATAGGCTATTTAGGTTATATTAAGTTATAAAATAGCTTTTATTAAGATCTACTAATCTTTTAGGATTAGGGTATACTAGATAGCTATACTATAAGCTACTATATTATAGATAATTATAGTAAAGATAATATAAGTCTATAAGAAGTCTATACCTTATATCTTAATAGTAAAATATATAAGTATATACTACTAGATCTAGAGCTTATACTAAACCTATTTAGTATAAATATAGAACTATAGTTTCTAGTCTAGCTAGATACTAAGGAAGTAAACTAAAGTAACTAGCCTTAGAGTAGTTATAGTATCTAGTTAGATAGTATCTATAAAGGGCTAATATAACCTTCTAAAGTAGAGGAGTTTACTTTTCCTAGAGGAGAAGGATATACCCCTCTTTATAACCTACTACCTTATAATATCCTATATACCCTCTAGTATATAATAGTATTTTTTAAGGGTTCTTCTAGAAGTAAGGAGGTTAGTATTATCTATATATCCTAAGGCTATAATTCCCTAATAAGTCTAGAGGTATTAGAAGAGTAGTATAATAAAGAGGATAAATAAAATAAAGGAGAGGGGGGATCCCTAGGGGATCCTAGTAATAGTAAATATAGTCTCTAAAATATAGTTATTAAACTAGAGCTCTATAATCCTATCTTTAAGGTAGTATTTAACCTAGGATATTAACTATACTAAGAGGTTTAGGGATTTAAGTATATAGATAAGTTAATAGTAGTTAATAATATTAAATATACCCTAGAGATCTAATTATAGGAGGGATATTATAAAGTTATTCTACTATATTATCACAGGCTGACATGACCTCTTATGTAGGCCAGGTGGGCAAGTATGGCAGAAAAGGATAAACCCCAGTACAACCTGGGAAGGCCAGGAACTAGATAGTGTAACCTAAGCTAATAGAATTAAACCTAGCTCCTCTAGACTAATCAGAAAAAGACTATATCTAGGATAAAGGTAGTCTAGAAGGACTATAATAGGAGTAGGTATAGTCTAGGAAGGACTATACTAAGGGCAAGTATAGTCTATAAGAGGACTATACTCTAGGGATCTATAGTCCTATAAAGGAAGAAGTCTATATAAGTTATAGTTATTACTATTATATATTCTAGTTATTCTTTAATTCTATAGTAGTTAATTCAAGTTACTCTATAAACTATACTTAAATATATATTATATACCCTTATTATTACTATCTAACTATTTTACTTATCTACTAATAGGCCTAACTATTCTAACCTTAAGGTAACTAACCCTATTAGAAGTATTAGAATATTATATATTAACTACTCCTATTTAGTAAGTAACCCTTTTAAATAGTAAAGAAACTAATAGCAGGAACTATAGCAAATAAAACTACATCTAGCACCAGCATTATAGCTACTAGTAAGGAATAGCTTACTAAAAAGATTAAGGAACTTATAGAGTAACTTTAATAAGCCTAATAGTAGAATACTTAACTCTAGGAATAATACTAACCTATTATATATAAAGATATATCATCTCTCTTCTAAACTATTATCTAATCCACTACCAATACTATTATAGAAGTAAGGAAGCCTAAGGTCTACTTCCCAGGACCTAAGAAGTTTAATAGAAGCTGTATTAAGCTATAGTCCTTCCTTATATATATAAGGGTATATTATAACTACTATAGAATTACTAATACTACTACTAAAGTTACTAGTATAGTAGGATTCCTAGTTAGAGATACTATAGTATAGTTTAAACTAATCTTATAGGACTACTATACTAGTGAACCTATATAATAAGATAGTATAACCAAAAGAATATTTAAAAACTATAACAACTTTAAAGAAGCTATTAAAGGGGCTTTTAGAGATCTAGATAAAGACTAGACTATAAAATAAAAGCTTAGGGAAACCTAATAAAAGACCTTAGCCTTAGAATATATATCTAAGTTCTAATAAATTACTATATACCTTAAATAGGATAATAAATCTATAATTAAATACTTCTACTATAGGTTAAAGGATAAAGTAAAAGATGAAATTAATAAGATCCTAGATACTCCTATAGAACTTGGAAAGTATATAGACCTTGCTATTAGGATTGATAACTAACTGTATTAATAGCGACTAGAGAAACGCCAGAAGACACCATATAGCAAAGGATATAGCAAAAAACAGGAAGCTAATACTAGGAAATAATATAATAGTAACACCTTATAGAGAACTCACCCAGGGCTTATAGAACTTGATTCTACTATATAAAGAGATAACTATAGAATCAAGAAATAAATAGAGGACTATCTTAGTAAATACTATACCTATAGCCATATAGGATATTTTATAAGAGAATACTAAAATAGAGGAAACTAGGGAGTAGGGAGAAAAGAATAAGGAGACTAAAAGAATAAGAGCTAGAGGCCTATACCTTAAGGAAAAACCTAGAGTAATAATAAATAAAGTAGGGCTAGCAATGAACCTACTACCTAGACTCAGACCTTAGCCAGTAGTACTATCCCAGACTACCAAGTTATACATTAAACTGCATACTATGACAATAACTATTAAGTACACCATAATAGGAAGGATAAAACTAGATACTACCTATAAAAACCATGAACCCTTATAACTATAGAAAGAGAAAAGGCTAGACTAAGTAACCTTAAAGCTAATAATATTGAAAAAGAGATACTTATAGTACTTAAAAAGTACCTAGGAGTAGAAGTAAAAGAACTAAATATTACTATATTCCACTAAAAGTATCATAACTATAAGTAAGGTAAGAAACTACTTATAGAATATACTTAATATATAGAGTAGATCTGAATTACCTTATAATAATAATAAAAAGGGAAAGAGGTTAAGAACTAAGGACTTCCCCCTTATTAAGAAGTAATACCTATTACTAAAGAAGAAGGAACTACCTAGAAAATCAATAAGTATATTAAAGATACTGAAAAACTAGTAAGGAAGGTCTATAACCTTAAAGAAGTAATTAATAAGCTAGATAACACTCTCTACAACTAACTTAATAAAGATTAAAAGAATAATCTACTAAAATAGTTTAAACTAATAATTAAGAAACTCAGTTGAATTAAAATATAATAAGCAGAAATAGCTAGAAGACTAGAATATATAGAAATAAGAACTGAAAATATAGAGGAACTTATATAAACTATAAACTATAGAACTAATAAAACTATTACCAGTATCCTAGAATAGATGACTAAATATGATGAACTTATTATAGAAATATAGGGATAAGTTAAGGGACTTGAAACTAAGCTTAATAATATAGATATAGTAGCCATGCAGGTATATACTAAAGCTATAGAAAAAGAAATAGATATAGCAAAATAAGATATCTAAGTAATAAGGGAAGTAAGACTATAAGTAGTATAATAAAACTTTGAATGTAATAAGTAAGCTATGAAGATATATGAACAATAGTATAAAGAACTATAAGGATAATAAAGCCTGGAGAATACTTCTAAAAAGGTATAAGAAAGCTACAAATAAGCCATCATACTAGAAAACCAAAGTCTGAATATCATGAGCTCTAATGAAACCAAATATTTAAAAGTACTAATTATAATTTAAGGATGAATATATAAAGCCTTAATAGATAGTAGAGTATAAGGAAATTTCATCTTGCTAGATATAGTGAATGAACTACAACTCCTATAGAATTATAAGGAATGACTATACCTGTTAAGTAACTGTAAAGGAGAACTTATCATATATAGAAAAGGTATAGTAAATATAAAGACTGTACACCTTAATATCATAATCTAAAACTAACCTGATAAAATATCCTTTGATATTATAGAATTAAACTATCCTATTATGATTAGTATACTATAGTTAAGAACCTAAAACCTGAGAATAGACTGGATTACTAATTAGCTCACTTGGACTAGGATCCAAGGAGAATCCGTCAATAGTTCAGTCCCTAAGCAGTATTAACTAGAGTAGTATATGCTAAACAAACTAAGAGCCTTTTAAATAATAGTATATATTAAAGTGCTTACTACTAAAGATTCGAATTACCTACTAAAAGGAAAGAAATATAAATAAAACTAGATAATATGTTACATAATGAGCATAACTACCATACTAACAAAAGAAGAAATAATACAGAACTTGCCACTATGATATTACAAGTATAGCAAAATATTCATAGAAGAATTAGAAACCAGACTCCTAGAATATAGTAAATAGGATTATAAGATTTATCTTAAACCAGGAATATAACCTAAGTTTATACTAATATATAACCTAAATAAAAACTAGTTAAAAGAACTTTAAGAGTATATATAAGAAAATATTAGAAAAGGGTTTATTAGACCCTTAATATTACTAGTAGGATACCCTATCTTCTTTATACTAAAAAAGGATAGAAGACTATATATATATATAGACTACTATTAACTCAATAAGATTACTATTAAGAACTAATACCTACTACTATTGATCTTAGAGTTGAGGGATAGATTATAAAAAGTAAAATAGTTTACTACCCTAGATCTTAAAAGGGTATATAACCTTATTAGGATTAAGGAAGGAGATGAGTAGAAGATAGCCTTCTACACTTAATATGGACACTTTAAATATTATATTATACTATTTAGACTTACTAATACACTAGTAACCTTCTAAACTATAATTAACTATATACTATGAGAGCACCTAGATCAGTTTATAGTAGCCTATTTAGATAATATCCTTATCTTCTTAGAGACCTTGGAGGAATATAAGGAATATATTAAAAAGGTACTATAAAAACTCTATAATACTAACTTATTAGTAGAACTAAAGAAAAGTCACTTCTATATATAAGAAGTAGACTTCCTTAGATACACTATCCAACCAGGAGAAATCAGAATGCAGGAATTAAAAGTCAAAGTTATGCTTAACTAGCTAGTACCTTAGATAGTTACTAAAGTATAGGGATTCCTAGGATTCATTAATTTCTATAGGAGGTTCCTAAAAGACTATAGTAAGAGAGTCAGACCTCTTATAGAGCTTATAAAGAATGAGAATACCTTTATATAGGGGATAGAATAGTAATAAGTATTCTAAGAAGTAAAATAAAGTATTTGTAAGAGACTAGTATTATATAAAGCAGACCCTAGCAAACCTTTCAAAGTTAAGACAGATATATTAGACTATACCCTAGGAGTATAATTTAGATAAAGAGATGAATAAGGAAGGATATACTTAATCGCTTTTATATTAAAAAAGTTAAGTAGACTTATACTATAATATAGGATCCTAGATAAAGAACTTATAGTAATTATTGAAGCCTTTAAGGAATAGAAATATTACTTTATAGGGGCAAAATACCCTATTATTATCTATTCTAATTATAAGAACCTTACTAGCTTTATAACTACTAAGGAATTGAATAAGTAATAAGTCTAATAGGCTGAATTCCTCTCTAAATATAACTTCAAAATCATATATATTAAAGGAAAAGAAAATGGACAAACTGATATACTTAGTTAATGACTAGATCACTTCTAGAAGATACCTAAGGAAGTAAGTATGATATTCTATTATAATAAATAAGGAAGCCTATAATAACTAGTAGTAAGCTACTAAGTTAATACTACTACTAAGGTAATAGAAGAAATTGAAAGCTACTATAGGGATCTAAAATAAGGATAATATAAGAAGAATATACTAATACCCCTAGAACTAGCTAAGGAATTAATATAAGTAATATATAAGTTACTACTTAGTAGGTACCTAGGGATTATAAAAATAATTAAAAGAATACTAAGAGGATACCTTATCCTATAGCTGAAAATAGTAGTTAAGGAAGTACTTGCTGAATATACTTTATATATAAAGAATAAAAACTTGTAATATAAGCTACAAAGGCTATTATAGCTAATACCAGTACTAGAAGTACTATAGCAAAAGATTATCATTAACTTTATTATTAAATTACTAAAGTTAGAAGACCTAACCATAGGAGTCAAATATAATAGCATTATAGTAGTCATAGACTAACTTATAAAATATACTTACTTCATACCCTATAATAAAGCTATAAAAGTACCTTAATTTATAGAACTATTCCTATAGATAGTAGCCATAAACTATAACCTACTAGAAGAAATTAATACTAATAGAGGAAGCATCTTTACTTCCTACTTCTAGTAGAGCTTTTTAGATAGGTTAGGAATTAACCATAAGTTATCTATAGCCTACTATCCTAAAACCTAAGGATAGGTAGAATAGGTAAATTAAATACTAGAAACCTACTTATAATACTATATTAACTAGGAATAAAATAACTAGGTAGTACTACTACCCCTAGTCTAGTATACTTATAATACTAATATATTAGAAAGTATAGGAATATTACTATTCTATGTAAACTATAGAATATAACCTAAAACAGGATTTAAGCCTATAGGAGTGAAAATATAGGCTAAATAAGTAATCATCTAATTAGATAAAATAAAGGAACTCTATAAGTAACTAATAGAAGAACTAGAGTTTGTAAAATAAAGGATGAAGTACTATATAGATAAGAAAAGGATTAAAGGACTAACCTTTAAAAAGGGAAGTAAAGTCTACCTACTATAAAAGAAACTAGGAATAAGGGACCTATAAATTAAAACCTAATAACTAAGTAATAAACTTAATTACTAAAAAATCAGACCCTTTATTATAAAAAGAAAAATCTTAGAAGTTAATTATAAACTATAACTCCTTAAAATAATAAAGATAAACCCTATGTTCTATATTATGCTACTTAAACTAGTATACTAAGATATACCTACTAAAGAAACTATAGAAGTAGCTATAATAGAAGGAGAATATGAAATAGAGAAGATACTTAACTTTATAATTAATAATAGGAAGGTTAAATATTTAATTAAATAGAAAGGCTATAACTATAATGAAAATACTTAGGAGCCTATCCAGAATCTGGCTAGGAGCCTAATATTACTTATAAAGTTTCACTAGGAGAACCCAGGGAAACCTCAAGATCTAATAGTAGGAGGTCAGGAGTAAGACTAAGGGTATCCTAATTAAGTACCCTAAAAGTACTAAGGGACTAAGTATCCCTAATAGCCTATTAGGTCTTAATAATAAGAGTATCCCTCTCCTCCTCTATTAATAAACTAGTAATACTATACTGATAAAGTTCATTACTCTACTCTTTAAGGAGTTTCTATTAATAATAAAGGTAGGTAATCCTTACTATAATTTTAAGGAGTTGGTCCTTAGACTTTTCTAAAGCCTTATTTATTTTTTTAGTTTTAGCTATATTATGGGATACTAGAAAAGTTAGGGCTACTATAGGAAAGGTAAGGGTAATAGAAATACCTATAAGATGAAGCTACTAGGGAACTATTATAAGTATGCTTTCCCTTAGTATAGGCTAAATATTAGGAAGAATTTAGTGCTATATAGTATACCTTCTTCTAGTAATAATAATAAGTATATAGTATTTTAAGATTATTACTAAAAGAAGAAATATATTCTACTAACTTTTCATTCTCTTATTTCTTTTAGAGGGATTAAGTAGAAGGATATTTTACTACCTGATTTAATATACTATTAGTATTATAGTAGAAGAAAATAAAGGAGAAGTAGACTAACTAAGAAAGGACTAATAGGTTAGGGCTAATAAGGATTAAAAATAAAATTAAGGTCTTTAGGGATAAAGACTAAAGGGAGGAGGTATTATATTATAGGCTGATATAACCTCTTATATAGGCTAGGTAGGTAAGTATAGTAGAAAAGGATAAACCCTAGTATAACCTAGGAAGGCTAGGAACTAGATAGTATAACCTAAGCTAATAGAATTAAACCTAGCTCCTCTAGACTAATTAGAAGAGGACTATATCTAGGATAAAGGTAGTCTAGAAGGACTATAGTAGGAGTAGGTATAGTCTAGGAAGGACTGTACTAAGGGTAAGTACAGTCTATAGGAGGACTGCACTCTAGGGATCTATAGTCTTATAAAGGAAGAAGTCTATATAAGTCATAGTTATTACTATTATATATTCTAGTTATTCTTTAGTTCTATAGTAGTTAATTCAAGTTACTCTATAAACCATACTTGAATATATATTATATACCCTTATTATTACTGTCTAACTGCCTTACTTATCTACTAATAGGCCTGACTATTCTAACCTTAAGGTAACTAACCCTATTAGAAGTGTTGGAATGTCATATATATCTTCTTAACTATATCTACTACTAGTTAAATAGCTAATTTAGTAGACTATATTTTATAGTTACTTATTTAGCCTTCTAAAAGAATATAATTAGCTTTTATAATATTAGTAAGCTTCTAAATAATAACTTTCTCTATAGTTTTACTTATTATATTAAATAAAGTAATTAAATATTAGGATTTAGGTTTATATAATTAAGAATTATCCTTATTAGATTTCTAGATTATAATAATAATAGAGTATTTAAACTATAAAAGCTAGTAGCTAAAGTAGAGGCTTAAAGTAGTTATAACTATAAGGGTATTAAAGAGGGGGGTACTATATACTCTAAGAAGGTAGTTAGATATATTATCTAGGCTAGTAGCTTTCTATAGTAATATAGAGTATACTATAGTACTAATATCTTCTAGAATAATAATTTAAAGTATAAATATCTTAACTTAACCTAATAGGTAGGCTATAGGTTAGGGGGGCTATTCTATATTAGGTTATAGGAAGAACTACTCTATTAAAGTAGATACTTTACTTCTAAAGGATAGTTAGAGGGTACTATTAGTCTTTCTAAATAGTAAGAGCTTAGGGGGGGGGGGTTAGAGTATAGCTATAAAACTAGGTTTATTTCTTAAGTTACTATAGTATTATATTATAATTATAAGCTAATATTAGAAGGTCTTTTTAGTAGTAGTTAGAGTACTAGTATAGAGTCTACTTCTAGGTTTTTTAGGCCTCTTTAACTTATTTAAGGCCTTCTATTATAAAAGGGCTTTAGTAGAAAGTATATTCTACTTAGTAGAGTTATTTAGTAGACTATATAGTTAATAAGTCCTACCTAAGGAAGTATTAGCCTTTAGGCTATCTTTTTAGGGGGGTAATAGTATAAATAATAGTATTTATTTATTTTATAAGGATTTAAATCTAGCTCTTAAGTTCTAGAGGGGTAATAGCTAGAGGAGGTATCTAGATAATCTTATTAGCTAAAGTACTAGTATAACTTTAGTTTATATAAGCTTAGGTATATTTATAAAATAGTAGTTTAGTCTTAGTAAATAGTATCTTATAAATCTAGGACTAGTAGTCTAAGCCTAGCTAGGGATTAGCCCTAAAGTAGCTAGCTTAAGTATATAAGGTAGCCTAGATTAGGTTAAGAGTAAAAGGATAGTAGTTAGTATAATATCTACTATTATACTATATAATAATATTAAATAGTATAAGTAGCTCTAAGCCCTAAGTTATAGTAAGGTTAGTAAGGGTTTTACTAAGGTAGTTTATATAGCTATAGTAGTCCTATAGTAGATAGTATATATTAAGGTTACTTAGGAAGGTAATATAGCCTAAAGTAAATCTCTATAGAGTCTATAGGGGTAATATCTATTCCTAGTTATTATAGTAGTATAAGCTATAGATACTAAAGAGGTATATTAGATCTATAAACTTTAGGTTTAAGGTAACCTAGATCTAGTTAGTTCTAAGTTAATAGTCTTATTAGGCTAAGAGTATAGACCTAGAGATATAGGTAATACTATTACTATTATTCTAGATCTTTATATATTTACTTATAAGGGAGCCTCTAAGCTTATAGAGCCTATTCTAACTAGGTTCTTAGATAAAGAGGATATTAGTATCCCCTTAGAATACTACTATTATATATATTTAACTAGAATTAATATTCTATATAGTTACTTTTAGGTTTCTTAATATTAGATATAAAAAGAGGTAGAGCTATAGCTAGTATTAGTAATACTATTTACTAAGGCTAGCTTAGGTATAAAAAAGTCTAAGTAAAAGTATTTACTATTAACTATAAAGCTAGAGATAGTAGTAGAGGGAGGTCTTATATTAGTCTAGGGCTTATATTAGCTACCCTTAGTAAAGGGGTAGCTATAAAAGAAGGTAGTATAGTCTTTTTAATAGTTTAAGTACCTTCTCTTATTAGGGGGGGTAGTATAGGCCTAGATTTTATACTTTAGGTTATAATAGGTATAATATTAGTTCTAGATATATTAATAGACTATATAGTTCTATAAGCTATAGTAGAAGTAGAAGGGTAGTCCTATAGGGGGTTTATAAGTATAAATATAATAGTACTTATAGTTAATAATTACCTTATCCTAGATAAAGATAGTAGCTTCTTCTATAGTTATAAAGGTAATCTAAAGGGAGCTAGTTATAGCCCCTTCCTAGACTATATAATAAGTATTAGTAATAATAATATTATAGTAGATAGAGATAGTAAAGGCTAAGTCTTAGTATTCTAGGGTATTAAAGCTAATAGAGTAGGCTATAATACTTAGGCTAGAGACTAAAGGTTTAATATAAAGGTAATTAAACTATAAGTAGTCTTTTTAGAATTAACCTTTATATCTAGATTTAAATATAATAACTATATCCCTACTAAAGAGTATATAGAAGTAGCTAATATCTTTCCTATCTAGGATATATACTATAACTTAATTTATAGCTTACTAGAGAGTACTATTAAAGAGGTAGTTCTTTAAAGGGGTCTTACTTATCTTAAAGATTATCTTATAAATCCTATTAATAGTCTCTAGTTTATAGTTAATAGTAGTAGTAGTAATAGTTATAAGGGGTCTTTAATTACTCTAAGTAAGGGTAAGGTAAGGAGATTAGCTAGTAAGGGTATAAGATAAAGTAATTTTTAAGTAAAAGGAAAAAAAGGTTAGGACTAAGAAGAGGATAATTAGAGGGGTTAGGATATTAATATAGGAGAAAAGGGGATAGGTAAAATAGGCTAGTATAGTACTAATAAAGCTATTAATTACTAACTAGATCTACTTAAATATATCTACTAAGAAAACTTAGTAGATATATTTAAAAGTATTATTAATATTATTTAAGAGGCTATAATAGTTAATAAAGGTAACTAGTACTACTAGTAGTATAGTTAGAAAGGGTAAGGATATAGTAGTACTTATAAAAGTATAATAAGATAATAATAAGTATAAGTAAGTATAAGTATAATAGGATAAGAAGGGGGGAGATAGTATTAGTAGGGCTAGTAAGTCTAGGTATCCTTTAAATATATTATTAAATACTTCTTAAAAAAGGGTAGTTACTATAATTATAGGTAGTATTAGGGGTATAGTAGTATAAGGGTATAGAGGTATATAGGGTAGTAAGGTAGTAGGCTTATTAAGCTATATATTACTATAATCTGCTACTAGCTCTATATAGGAGGCTAGGCAGCTAGCTAATACCTGCTATAGGTGTGTATTTGGGAGCATGTAGGTGTGTTTTCTTGGTGATCAATCGTTTTTGATCGTTGCGTTGCGTATATTAAAGTTGCGTATATTAAAGTTCATCCGTCTTCTAGTGTCACTCTGTAATCTCCCTGACTTGACTCTGTGCTGGAATAAGATCACCTATTAGTTAGATATAGGGGATTTACTATACAATCTATCTGATGAGACGTTTGGGCTAGTGATATTAGGTTTCAGAGGGAACTTTGACTTTACTGTCAAGTTCGAGGATATCATCCTGTCTCTTCTCTTATCCTCCCTATCCACTATCCTAGCAATCTTCAAAATATGGTATCTGTATCGTGAATGGCCTCTAGTAAAGAGTCCGGTATAGCTTCTAATTACAAAAATTGTGAGTATAATAGTCTATTCCCTATGCTTCTATATGCTTGACACTAATGGCCTGGGACAGATATCTGGGCTAGCCTACTGCGCCCTCGAACTCTCTATCCTAATTATGAGAATATCCCTGGAAAACAAGATAAACTTATCTATGGCAGCCTGCGGAGTTGTATTCATCTTGTCTGCTTTAATGTTGCCCTGGACCATGTTGGAACACGGGCGCTTAATAAGGCTATCATTCTTGCTCAACACCTACCTGTTCCTCTCAATACTGCTTGATATTACCTAAACCAGGATGAGATGGCTCATATCTATTGAGCTTGGGCAAGGTGCGCAATTAGCTAGATTGTGTATAGCAGTAGTGGTAGTCAAACTTGTATGGTATGTAGCGGAGAGCCAGAGGAAGCTAGTAGCACTAGGTCGCTCTCCCGAAGAAACGTCGGGGCTTTTTGGTCTCGTGGCTTATACATGGCTCAATCCTCTTCTTCGTAAAGGCTACTGCAATGTCTTGCATCTGAAAGACCTCGACAAGCTGGACCAGCACCTTGCAACCAAAGTCCTCTACCAGAAGCTCTCTATACCAATAATATTTCTCATACATACCCCGAAGTGTCTCAGCAGCAGTTTTAATTAGCTATGTCTCTGGCACGCGCGCTATTAGTACTGTTGATTATCTCAATCCCTCCATGATTAGCATTGGTAGGCTTTAGGTTCTATCAGCACTTCCTGGTCCACGCTCTCCTTAGCTACGTAGAGAGTGGCTTAGATGGGCAGACCACCTGGAGAAACGCTGGATACGGGTTCATCGGAGCGGCCGTTATCATTTATTTCGGTGTGGCTATTTCCAAGGCCCTGTAATGCATGAGAGGTTTCAGTCAATAGTCCGAGGAGCGCTAGTTGCGGCCATCTACCAGACCCTAATGCGGTTGCAAATTGTCGACATCACTGACTCAGCGGCCGTCACATTAATGAGTACCAATATAGAGTGTATTCGTGTTGGATTACTGAACTTGCATGAGTTCTGGGCGACACCCGTCGAGGTCGCCATTGCAAGCTGGTTGTTGTACGGCCAACTTGGCGTCGCTTTTGTCGCACTACTTAGGCTTGTCCTGTTCTCAGTCGCCTCCTCCTCCGTTCTCAATAGATACATCGAGCCGCACCAGAAACTATGGATGGAGCGCACCCAGATAAGGGTCGCGGAAACTGCCTACATGGTTGCAACTATAAAGCAGCCCAAAATATCATCTCGCCCAACCGGTCGAGGAATCAACACAGGAACTTCGAGTTGACGAGATGAAAGCTGCCACGAAATTCTGCAGACTGTGCGTCTCCAACATGGCTTTTGGATTTGCGCCCATGACACTTTGTCCCTTGATTACATTCGCTGTGGCGGCGACATGCAACCTTGACGTAGAAACTCTTTTCACTTTACTGGCCTATCTTGTCTTGCTGGTGGATCCTCTTGGAATTCTTTTTGGACAGATCCTGTATCTGATCACTGCCTTTACGTCAATGGGAAGAATCCAGGACTTGCTTTCCAAAGAGCCCCAAGTAGAACCCAACCCCCCGCCCGGGGTTTTGGTCTGGCTTCACCTGCGCCGTCCGCAAGTGATACTGAGCTAAAGTGCTCAATGGGGCCAGGAATCACCATTAACAATGCCGCTGATGGGTGGACGAAAGAAATTAGTGTCTTCCAGGGGGTTAGCGTTAGTGTTCCCCCCTCTGGTCTTACCATGTTGGTTGGTCCGGTCGGCTCCGGCAAATCAACTTTGTGCAAGACACTTCTTGCAGAAATTCCCTTTATATTATATGGGGACATCAAAATCAGTACATCTCAAAACGATTTCAGGTCCGCATTCTGTGAGCAGGCGCCTTACATATACTCCAGCACGGTTCGTGATAATATCACCGGACCGTCCCCTTTTGACAAAGCACGTTACCGGGAGGTGATCGGTGCCACCGCACTGGCTCAAGACTTGAGAGCACTAACCCAAGGGGACAACACCATTGTAGGAAGTGGCGGTATGACACTCAGTGGGGGCCGAAAGCAAAGAATCTCGCTGGCGAGGGCTCTGTACCATCACGCCAATTTCTACGTGCTCGATGACCGCGGGCTGGACGCGGATACCGAGTTGGAGGTCTTCATTCAAACTTTGGGCCCGAGCGGACTTCTTAATACACGTTGCATGTCATCAGTAGTCCTAGCAACTCACAATATCCGCTTCCTCCCCATGGCACAACATATTATTGTTCTAAGCGTAGACGACACTATTGCCTATGAAGGCGACTACGCTGGCCTTGCTGCGGCGGGACTGTATCAACAGAGCGGGCTATCCCTTGGGTTGACTGAAGCAAAGAAGCCCCTTGAACAAAACTTGGAACAAGAAAAGCGACCTGAGCCTATATTACCACACACTCTAGTCGACGTATTAACCAGCGGCACCAGTTTCTCGTCTGAGAGGGAGAGAATGACTGGGGACTTTACCGTCTATCGTTATTACCTCAAAAGTCTTGGAAAGGTCTGCTTTGTCGCTTTCGCGCTTTTCGGCATCGGCTGGGGCTTCTTCTAATACAATTTTGGGTACATCTGGCTCAGATTCTGGTCAAATGACACAGCTAAAAGTCATTCTAGGGCCTTCTATATTGGATTGTACGCTGTGTGGCAGTCGGCCTACCTAGGTTCGATTGTGCTATGTTTCTGGACCTCGTACACCATGATGGCGGCCATCTCTGGCCTCAGCTTACACCGATCTGCGCTCCAGAGTGTTATCCACGCCCTGCTCTATTTCTCGCCTGCCGCTGACATTGGAGTCATTACGAATCTTTTTTCCCGGGATTCAACACTCATCGATAACGAGCTGCCAATGGCAATCACAAACCTTGCGCTGGATGTAGATAAAGCGCTCGAGCTTCTTGATGACTCCCAGAAACCTACGTACGTTCTCGCCATGGTCCAGCGCTGCCTTCTTTTTGTTCTCTTGTGTATTGTGGCCTTTCTCTCTATTCTATTAGTCGTTACACCGTTCTGACACCTCCGATTTCACCGGTGCGAGTCTTGTGGCCCTGATGAGATTTGGTGATATACTCAACTTCATTATCCGCTGGTGGACGCAACTGGAAACCTCCATTGGCGCTGTCACCAGACTGAAGGCTCTGAGTGACAAGGTACTGTCGGAGAGATTCAAAGACGAGACGGAACCTGTGCAGCCAGAGTGGCCGGCACAAAGCAAGATTGAGATCATGGGTGTATCGGCGTCATATCAGTAAGTGGCTGAGTATTATTTAAGATTCATCCTGGAATCTGGAATGACAAAGAGTAATTATCATCGAGCTATAATAGGAGCTTCAATATGGCAAACCAATTTCATGAAGAATTATCGCAAGAGAAGCCGCCGCATCTCGTGCTCGAAAATCTTTCAGTTTCCATCGCGCCAGGCGAGAAGGCTGCGGTCTGCGGCAGGAGCGGAAGGTGGGCTCCCCCCCACACCAAACCCTTTTCTTTCCCATGCGCCAAGCGTGAAAACTTAACAACTCCAATCCAGCGGTAAATCCTCGCTAATCCTCTTGTTGCTACGGATGCTGGATCCCCTGCCATCATGCGCCAAAGGGATCATCATAGACGGCGTTGGCCTTCACTCAGTCAACAGAGCAGATGTCCGGGACCGCATCATCGCCATGTCCCAGGACCCAGTTTTCCTGCCGGGACGCATTAGTCTAAAGCGACAGTTCGATCCCCTCGACTCTTCGACTCCAGAGGAATGCTACGCAGTCTTGCAGCTTGTGGAACTCGGAAACATGGCCAGCAACGTAGCCGATATGGAGACTCCGCTGCGCCTCGAGTCGCTCTCCGGCGGCCAAAGGCAGCTTTTCAACCTCCCTCACATGGTCTTGCGCGGAAGGGTTCGCTCTAGACGGAGGAATGGCGGAAGCAAGTCGGGCGCTCTGCTTCTCCTGGACGAGGTGACTGCGAGCATTAGCATGGACCATCAGATAGAGCGTATCATGCAGCGAGTCATCAAAGGTAAGTCGAGAAGTATACTATCATTATGGTGAACCATCGTCTGCATCTGACTATGGACTTTGATATAGTAGTGATTGTGGAGCGTGTGCGAGTGGTTGAGAGTGGGAGTCCGCGGGCGTTGGCGATGGATGACAGTAGCCACTTTGGGCAGCTATGGAAGGCATGAGGGAATAGTAAATCTCGTGGTTAATTATTAACTGTTGGCTCTACAAGGGAATATATAGTGTTTTAGTTAAAGTTGGTTCCATAACTATCAGATTTATACGTCTAGGTCGTTCAATGTCCGCTTTCCAAAAAACAAGCCGATGCCTATCTACGATGCTAGCACATAATTACTACGTCTCAAACTTCACTCTAAGAAACTGTAAGAGACCTCACATCTGACAGCCCGCCCTGGTATTAATATGCGGAGGCCCCAACCCCACCGACTCCCTCTGGAGTTAGGATAGAAGCGTGGTGTCACATTGATGTAGCAAGAACCAATCGAGGCCTTTGGCGTGGGGATCCGCCCGCATTCATTGTCCAAAACCGGCAGACATGATCCAACCCGGATGTGAGCACGATTGGCTGGCGTTCTGTCGGCGGTGGGTAATAGTAGCCAGCCACGGATAAGCTCGCCAGGCGGGCATTGACACAGTGAAATGGTGATGGCGCCACAGCCTGCAGCCAGAGGGAAAAGGGGGATTGGCCAGGCGGGAGAGAGAATGCAGCTTCCGATGCATGAATACACCCCCCACGGAAAGCCAAGAACCAACAGATATAATATTGGTTCTGTTGGTTCGAAGTCGCCCTTCAAGTACTGAAGCTCCCCTCGAACAATTTCTGGGAGGCTGGTCCGATTGTTGAACCATCCCGCCAGCTTCTTTTGTCTTTGCTGTCCAGCATTTCTTTCTCCACGACTCAGTCACGATGGTCTCATCACCGAATAACCCCAAGTCTCGCTCCGGCACCGCGTCACCTCGGAGCCCTATTGATGAGGCGGAGTCCGACGCCCCAATTGTTGCTGACGAAGTGAGTTTTTTATTTTTTATTTTTTTATGCCTGACAGCTGTTTCCCGTGTGCTCCAACCTGTTACATCCACGTGTATGAGTTGAATAGTTCCCCACGGGCCCATAATATGTGCCTTGGAAACAACAACCGCAAACAAAAGCACTAATATTGAATATTAATACTAATTCCCCTTGTTGCGGGCAGATCCTAGATGAGACCTTTGATCTGGTAGGAATCCTGCTACAACTAGAATGAGCAGCTAATATCGCCCTACTGACTGGTCTCCTCTCAAAAAGGATGACAACGCCAGTTCCTCCGCGTCGATTACTTCCAGCATTCTAAGGTACCGCCATGAGAATGGTCGAACGTACCACGCATACAAGGACGGCTGTAAGAACATATTACTTCCCTTCTAAGCGCATCGGGCACATTACCATGGTTTGACCAAGGTGTTGATTGGATTATACGAGTCAATATGTTACTAACATGAGTCTGTCCAAATCATTTCAGCCTACGTGTATCCCAATGACGACGTAAGATGGCTTCGCATCCCCGAGATTTAAAGGAATATTAATTAACCTGCCAATAACTACGACCAGAGAGAAACCTATCGCCTTGGTAAGTAATCGTCCCAGTGCCGCAAAGCCCACGATAGTATAATACTTGGATCGTTCGGATTTTGGAGAGGCTTCGGGAGAGTTTACAAACGTACCCGGCAGATATCCAGCACAACATGTTCTACCTTACACTTGACGGCAAACTCTTTCTTTGTCCCGCAGATCCAGACAAGCTGCATCGCATCTTGGACTGTGGCACCGGGACAGGCTCCTGGGCCATCGACGTTGGTCAGTCAATGATAATGCCATCCACACGCGTCAGCGCTCGTCGTGTTTCCTGGGCTGATATTAGATATCAGCCGATGACTACCCTAACGCACAGGTAAGCCAGTGCCATCACCAGCATGCTACATAATGATAGGTCTAATGCGCGACGTTGGAAAGGTTGTTGGCGTCGATCTCAGTCCAATTCAGCCATCCTTGTAGGGCCTCCCTTCACATTTATTTCAACCAAGTATTATTAATGATCCCGTCGCTCATTCTGAGAATTGGCCCCTTGAAACAGCGTTCCTCCCAATTTCCACTCATTCGTAGATGACCTCGAGGACACGTGGACTCACGCCCACAAATTTGACCTCATTTACTCTCGGATGCTTATTGGCAGCATTGGCGACTGGTCCAGGTTCTTCAAGCAGGCTTATGAGTAAGTCCAGACCTACCTTTGCTGACGCAGCCCTATGCTTGATCCGTACATGCTTTCCCCCCCAAGAGCTTACGTCAAACTGCCTAACCTTGCTAATTATTAATATCACCGTGGAAAGCAACCTTAACCCTGGAGGCTGGTTTGAGATTGCTGATATTGTAGTGCCCTACGAATGTGACGATGGGACCTTTCCGAAAGACTCTGCCCTGTACAAGTGGATGGCGTACGCTATCGACGCGGCGGCCAAATTCGGGAAACCCCTCGACGCCACTGTCACTTACGCCCAACGGCTGAGGGAGGTTGGCTTCGTCAACGTCACTGAGCGGAAGTTTAAGTGGCCGACTAACAACTGGCCAAAAGACCCAAAATATAAAGAGCTCGGTAGGCCAATATTCGAGAAACTCCTTGCTAATTATCCTTCCATTTACCCATTCAGTCCGCTCTATTACATATAACCAGTAAATTGTTCTACGAGGCTGTGGCGGGTGACAGCCCCGATATAGCCAAGACACTGACTTGAAGTTCAATCTCACCAGGCACATGGATGTACGAGAACGTTGGAAAAAACACAGCGGCCATGACCCTCGCCCCCTTCACCCGCTTGCTCGGCTGGACAGCGGAGGAGGTCGAGGTCTTCCTGATTGACGTGCGAAAGGAATTCAAGGACCCCAAGATACATGCCTATGCGCCAATGTGAGCTCCCTATCCACATCCACACCGATTTCTCCGATCCCCATTTTGGGGAATACAAGGCAAGTAACAAGACTAACGCTCCTCGGGACAGCTACATCGTATACGGCCAGAAGCCGCTCGAGACTTGATGCCGCCGACCTATGCGGAGATTCGGAGACGCTACTTTTCAATATCCCGTTTTCCTCTCCGGTATAACTACGCGGTCGGTCAGACTAGGACTAAAGACGCGCTTCCCCTTGCGTAAGACTCTGAGTTATTTCACAATGACACCGAGAGAGCAACGATATTCTTCATTATATGAAAACTGTGCTAGGTCAAGTAACTAAAACTCTACTGTAGTTACAAGAACTAACAGGATGTCACAAGGTCTGGAAAGGTTTTACGGCTTCTGACAAGTATACAGGGAGTACTGGCCGGGATCGAACAATATACCAGAGGACAGGTGCACCCAGAGGCAAACCAGATCATAGAACCGTGAATCAACCCACTATCCCAATCATCTTGTTATTTCTTATTAGTTCAATAGGTACTTAACTTTTCACAGCTTGTTCTACAAGGCCTGGCTGATTAAAGCAGCGAATCAAGCAACCTCGTAATAGCTTCTGTGTACCATATTGTAAGTAGTATGATAATATTATACAAATGTCCACGCTGTATTGTTGTGGACATTGGTGTTACTGTTCGGGTGTCCGGATCCAGGAAGAGGGCTTAGGCTCTATGAAGATTAATATAGCCGACGACCGAACATTAATACAAATACTATGAGGCACAGCGGGTATACGAGCATGGGCCTTAAGAGCTGACTATTCGATATTGTGCTCAATGGCGCCAACACTTGAGAAGTTTGAGCTCGTAAAGTTCCAAATTCGCGAGACGAGTTTATGAATCGACAAACTACTCTCCTACATGCGTGGCCTCACACATCTACCAGTGGCTTCCTCGGATACCCAACGGAGATGAGAGGCATGTATTTATTGCTCCCATTGCCCCAAGTACCTCTGTGTACTATCAGGCAAAAACGCCCAAATGGATGGCTGCCTCAAATCGTAGCATGCTATTACGTGTTTGTACAAGAATACTTATCAGACCAAGACGTTGTCCATGCAGGCTGGAACCAAAAGGGTTTAATAGTAGGTTTCAGACGCCGCTTCTCTTCTTTTCCAGTATATCCAGCATTTCCAAGAGATGAGGGACGAATTTCTTGGTCTCGACCTCGAACCCTTGGTGGTGACCCGGTACCACAAGCCTTGGGCAGTCCAGGATCTTTGCCTGTTCCTCCGTCGTCCTAGCAAAGAAGGCATCTCTACAGCGAACGCCCCTCATCACGCCGATGCTAGTCTCGTTCTCCTTAAGCCGCCACAAGTTAGGCACATACGTCGAGAAGACGAAAGCCTCATTATCCCAGAAGTTTCGAGGGTTCTCCGGCACAGGCGGCACCGTCTTTGGTATCCCTTCGTCGTCGTACCCTATCAGCTTCGCGCCAAACTCGCTGGCCGCTTGCTCTAGACCCTGTGTCGCGTAGACGTCCAAGAGATGGAGGAACCACTCTACTATTTCGGAGGCGTCTGGGAGGAGAGTTACGGTGGGTGCCTCGTGGGAGATCAAGTGATTGACCATTTCGGGAAAGTCGTGGGCAAACTGGAAGGCCAAAACGCCACCACCGCTGCTGCCGAATAGGATGGACTTCTCAAAGCCCAGGACCCTGATGATGGCGCGGATGTCTCGTGCTTGTTGTGGAGGGTTGAGTCTCTTGTTGACCTTGACTTGGCTCGCTGACATTTGACGCCGATCAAAAGTGGCGCAGGTGAATTTGTCTGACAGGGCGGCAATAATGGCGTTGAATTGCCGTCCATGACCGTTTCCGCCAGGGATAAAAACAATAAGAGGTCCCTTGCCTTGATACCAGTAATGCAAGTCACAATCTTCATTGTGGACAATGGCTTTGGTGGGGTTGAATTCCATGATGGATGATTCTTCGATAAGTCAATAAAGGTCTGGTAAAAGTTGTGTGGAGATTTCACGGATACCGATAGTGTGTCTGCGCAACTGATTGTTCTGGTGTATTCGGGGAGGGGGCTTCTATGCTTTTTCGAGAAATACCATGTCACGGCCTAATAGGCAGCAATGAATGTGCGCATTGGTAATCAGAAATCCTTCCCAGAGAGGGCGGGATTAGGAGGGGAGATGGATTAAGGCACGGTAGGTGGACCGGCCGGCTGCCCTCCCGGAGTTCCGCCGGCTCCGGCGTCGATGTGGAAGCAAGCCGTAGATCTAACCCCATATATCAGGCCTCCACATCTAGAGGCACGTAAACCTTTTAATAAACATTCAAATCCAATGATTCATTATTATATTCGTTGTCCTCGTTTGAACAATTTGATCTCTCCTTTAAGATTTAAACACTAGTTAAAGCGATTCGTCTGGAGAGGGCAATGCTCACTTGGAAGAGGCGGGTTTAGGATAAAATGTATTTTAACAGAAAGACAAGCAAATATTAGATGGAAGAGCCAAAGCTTCGAGCGCATGGTTTAAACCGGAAAAGGCTTAGGGCAAAGACTCTCCGCTAAAGCTTAGAGCACTTAAGCGCGAATGCCCCGCGAGCGTTGAGTATTAGACTTATTTCAATCAAGGCTTATTAGCAGAGTTCACGACAAACTGGCAGCAAGGCGACTTGTGCCAGCGATTATTGGGAAGCCGGCAGACGAGCGCCGAACCCCGGTAACGTAGCGGCCCCCCCCTGCGGCCAGGCTTGAGATGAGAAGGACGAATAGAAATGTGATATTGGCACTTCGCATCGACATCTGGTCTTCTCAACCTTTTGACAGTGTGCGGAGTAGCTCGAGGTGTGTGTTGCCTTGGCCGCACGACTGTGGCGCAGCAGGGTCGATAATGATCAGATCTTTTTACCCTACCTATCAAGCCAGGACTTGATAGTAATAAGTTTGCTTTCGGCTGCAGGACGGGAGGGCTAGGGGAGAACTCAAGATAGGACATGCTTTAGCTTCCAAAAATTCATGTATCTGCCCCACGGCCGCTAATATCCCTCGCTCTTGGACTAAGAACGTTGCACCTGGCCGAGCCATGGGCAAACCATCATAATCACTATTAATGGACACTTTTAATAACGGACGGCCATATATATACCTTAGCAAAGAGAACCTGTACAGATGGATCCCTACCTGAGGCTACCCGAGGGTATAATCCTCCGGTTGAGAGCGGGAGGAGGCGGGCGATCGAGCCAGACAACGTGGAGACATTGGCCGTTAAACAATTCGTCGCAGCTATTAGCCATTCGCAAACTGAAGAGACAACCTTATGTCCTGAACAGCTCTACACATGCGCTGACTCGAGCTAGACCTAGGAGCTTCTTTGAGTCGAGGATTGTGGCGGGCCTTTCCAACGACACTCGCTTACCTCAAGCTTGAGGAACAAAGCTAAATTGAAATATGCAGTTATGTCAGGAGCGAGGAGCACTACAGATATTTCTTTGCTAACTTTGTCTTACAACATTTACTTATTTGGTCTGCTATGAAGCATGGTGCTACCTTTTATCTCGGACCCTCTGGGGAGATATCATTTCTTAGGCTGAGACTGACTAGCTAATCACTCAAATATAGCGATGACTCCATAAACCTCTCAGCGCGAGTTATGTACCTGGGTTTGTCTGATACTGTAAATGCCTCTAACGAAATAAGATCGGCAGGCAGGTAGACAATACGTAATACCATGTGCGCCACGCTCTCGCATTGCTGGAAGATCGGGAGCATTTCAACCCGGAAAGGTTGGAGGGCAAGAAGAGGAACTCTATTTCAATGCCATGTTGAAAGAAAGGCACGAAGAGCTGCCAACTAAACGTAGGTAATGTACTGGAGATTTCGGTGGGGGAGAGCAATTTATGCGCTGTTGGCATCGAAGGCAAGCGCCTACCCCCAAGGCACCTCACTTTAGCCTGGCGTGATGCTCCTTGCCCAGTGCTGGCTGGTGAGCGGTTATTGGCTCTAAACTTGCTCAAGGTGATGCAACAGTCTAGGCGCCCCGAGAGAAAACATAGAATTGTTTGCGAGGTGACATTCTAGCCCGGATCCACAAAAACGTCAGCAGTATTACATCGAACAAGCATTCCCTCGTAAACGTGGCAGGTCGCCTTTGAAAATTCTTTGGGAGGCTTGTTGTAGACATATTATTACCGCCGCTCTACGGCTTTGTAGTTGCTCTCTATAATTGGATCTGAACGGCCTGCTTGAGGATCTTGAACAGCCAGCCGTTATTCGGAATTTCGGGACAGTCTTATCATGTTCCTGCCGACGAAGGTTCCTGCAGACGTGGTGTCTGCGTTTATCCCCGTTGTTTCGGCAGTTAGCTGGATTTCGGCAGCTATACAGGTTTTAGCCAGCAGAGGATGATCTGATCTGATAAGCAACCTACGCTGTGCATTTGCACGAGAAGCTTCTATGGTTAGGCCTCAAGCGCATCTCCAGCAAGAAAAGTTTAATAAGGGTTGCAATCGAGGTTCTGAGGTCTGGAGGGCCTGCGGGAACCAACCCGCGTCGAGAATTACAGGGTGCGGAGGAATTAATGCGGGAAGATGCGGCTGAAGCTGGGCATTGGGTTATTATTATCCAGGATTGTCGAGAACAAGGACAGATATTAATATCTAGAGACTCCCCCTCATAAACGCCTTTGGTAAAAGCTTGAGCACAGTCTATTACAGAGAGAAAAAAAGATACTGGCCAAGTAATAAGTAGTGGTATTCAAAGCAGCCAGGGCTGGGGATTTGACGATGAACATGCCCGTCCCCCTTCAATATATGGCCGGGAGCGAGTGTCATGCCGGAGGAGGATGAAGGCGTAAGGTACATCGGATCCGATTCTTCCATTCGCGGTTCCCGCGAGCCTAGGAATGAATGCACTACTGGACAAAGCCTGTTCTCCACCTAAGAGATGCAGCTCTGGAATTTAGCATGGCAGGATACCGGCCGGTGAGAAGAGAGAGTTGTAGGTCGTCTGCAGTATCGCCTCCAGGGGCCACAGATCTGGTATTTGGAACCTTCAGTTGCGGAGATAACGGACTTTGTGGCTCAAAGTACGATGTGTCTACCAGTGGGAATTGGGGTTAGCGTTGAAGAAGAAGCTTGCAGAGATTGAGAATCAAATTGATCAAATTGATGTCCATCCACCAATGAAGGTGTTCGTTCTGGGGATTAAAAGCCAGCCGCATGCACATGGCTGACATCAATTGATCCATCCATACTACCAGGAGGGAGGGTGCGGGACACGAGTACGCCTGGATCCCTAATGTGATTGCACGGCCAGGCAGTATTGGACGGACGGTCTGTGGAGACTTGACTTACATTAAGTTTAGGATCGATCCTTCGGCGACGTCATGCCTGGCTCGCTTTAAATCCGCCCGCCCGCCCCCGGCGCAATAGACTCAAAATCCGCAAAAGCCGTCGTGGCTTTGCGTTAAAGGCACCTTTTCTTGTTTCTATTTATCTCCGGCCAATTCAGAGTTGCCACAGCATGATAATCTGTAGATTTTATTTTTTGGAACATATATAACTAGAAGGGAAAACCCCCCTGACATTGCCAGTCTTAATATCGCAGCCAAACCATCTGCAGCAAGCATCTTGCGAACTTGACCAGCCACGAAACAGCACATTATTATTAATTAATCCACTTGATCATCCCTTTCCGCCAGGAAAGAAAAATTAGGAAAAAAAAAGGAAATACCAGTATTAGCCATGGCCTTCCCAACCCCCCCCGAGCCCAAGACCGAATTAGGTCGTTATCGAATTCTCTCCAGCACCGCTGGTGTGCGAGTATCGCCGCTCGCACTCGGGGCCATGTCCCTGGGAGTGGCGTGGGCCGACTTCATGGGTTCCCTGGACGAGGAGCAATCTTACAAGCTCCTAGACGCCTACGCAGACGCCGGCGGGAATTTCATCGATACGGCGAACAACTACCAGAACGAGCAGTCGGAAGAATATATTGGCAGGTGGATGGCGAGCCGAAAGAACCGCGACATGATGTTCGTCGCCACCAAATTCACCAACAATTACATGTCGCACAAGTCGGGTTTCGGGAGGACGGTGAACTACGGAGGGAATCATAGAAAGTCTCTCCACCTCTCTGTTGCCGATTCTCTTCGCAAGCTGCAAACGGATTACATCGACCTCCTCTACATCCACTGGTGGGACTGGTCCACTTCGATTGAGGAAGTCATGGACGCCCTTCATATCCTGGTTCAGCAAGGCAAAGTGCTTTACCTCGGTGCTTCGGATTGCCCCGCGTGGCTCATATCTGCAGCCAATGTATACGCCAAGTCTCAGGGCAAAACACCCTTTTCTGTCTATCAGGGCCGCTGGAGCTTGATGGAACGTGACTTCGAGAGGGACATCATCCCCATGGCCCGCCACTTCGGCATGGCTCTCTGCCCGTGGGGTGTCCTTGGAGGCGCCCAGTTGCAAACCGCGAAGCAGATTGACGAGCGAAAGAAGAACGATGAGGGGGGTCGCAGCCTTTTCCAGACTGAAGAGGCTCGTAGGGTTAGCGAGGCTTTGGAGAAAGTGGCCGCAGAGCACGGAATCGATAGCATCCAACAAGTTGCCCTCGCCTACATCAGGCAAAAGGCCAAGGGCGTCAACGTTTTCCCTCTGGTCGGAGGCCGTAAAGTCGAGCATCTGGAGAGTAACATTGCCGCTTTGAGCATCCGCTTGACTGACGAGCAGATCGACCAAATCGATAGCATCAAGGAGTTTGATATTGGGTTTCCGTTGAACTTCATCTCTGGCGATCCCAAACTTGGCTTCAAACCGTCCCCCCTGATGGAATCTTTAGTCGGTGCTAAAATCGCCTACGACAACTGAGGGGGGGCTTCTTTTTTCAGTTTTCCTAAAATATTATGAATATGATTATAGTATAGCTTGTCTAATTACCTACAATATTGTTGAATAGCAGCAGTATTGAAACATCAGTCTCACGTCCTCGGACCTTTCCCGGCCTAGCTTACAATTCTTACCTGGAACTGCGGCGTAAAGGAGACGACTCGTGAGATATTATTATACAAGGAATAGTGGTAAGGCTTCAGCATTCTCAGATGTGAAAGGAAAGATAATTGACTTGTTGCTTGGCGTGTCCCTTGAGACTGATCAAAGTCTCACGTTGAGGCTCAAAAGTAAAAAGTGGGGGAAGCAAAGCTTCGATGCGAAAATGGAGGAATAATTATAGACGTTTTACCGACTAGGTGAGGAATATGGTAATTAGCAATAATTCATAATCTTTTCGGCGCAAGGCGACAGCCAACCTTCCATATTCGTGAAGAGTTACCGATACTATTTTCATTAGTTCTGGAGATTTGATTTGTTAGTGTCACGGAAAGAGATGGTTTCGAGCTTCGAGAAACCAAGGCCGCTGACTAGGGCAGGGCATTATACGAAATAGTCTAGTGAGATACAAAATAATCAGGCGCATACGCTCCTTCGGTCACAGGCGCGAAAACATGCGGATGCAGGTATTCGCTGCCGTCAAAGTCCCCGGCCGAAGCACCTTGGAAGTACATCTCCGGCAACCCTCCAGCCTGATCAGCGGACGTGTCTAAGTCCGCCGCCAACTCCTCACCCGCCACTGCGTCGGCCCCTACCGACTGACTCTCCGATTCGTAATAGTTAAGACCGGGACTAACCGGCTCCCCGGTTGGTGGATTCGCCGCGACCTCCTGCACCGGGTATTGCGTTTGCGTGAATCTGTCGTAGATGGTGGCCTGGGCCGCATCAAGGACATGTGCCAGTTGTGCGCTCGTGACTTCTTCGTGACTTCTGGTAGACAAGATGATACCCTGATTCCGAAGGTATTCAAGGAGGATAGGTCCGCCGTGCTGACGATAAAACTGACCAAACTCATCCATCTGGTCGGAAAGGGTCAAGGGAAGATACGGAGACTGTGGCCTGGTGACACCGGGGAATACAATATCCCATATTGCAAACCACTGGTCTGTCAGGGTAGCTCCCCGTTGGCGCCGGTTGCGGAGTTCTGTGAACTGTTGGGCGGAGAGCCCCGGGTTGTCGGTCGGCGGTTGCCGCGTGCAACTCTCTTCCGCCTGAAGATGTTCCACGAGTTGCTGCTCCGTGACGAATTGTTGTTGACAACGCCAACAAAGAATGGAACAACGCAGGTGACACCTCCCCAGGTGCTGCTTGACGTCCTTTACTCTTTTCAGCGTAAACTTGGAACAACGCGAGTACATGTCCCTATTCCATTTCCAAAAGGGACAGGCAAAGACCTTTTGTCCTGGGTTGACATTTCGTCTTTTGTTTGGGGCTTCTGTGTTTCGGTTCCCCTCCTCATCGTTGGACGAATCCCCGCTGGGCTCGCTAGGAGCAGGGCGCTTCGAGGATGGCTTCCCGTTCGTCGGTTCACCCCTCGTGAAAGCCGCCGCTGACGTTAATGCCGTGCCGCTGTCCTGGGTATGATTATTAACTGCCTCGTTGCGCTGGCGTTGATGCGTGTCAAAGGCGTCAAGCAACACTTTAATTATGAGTTCGCTATGCTTTGCTACCGGATCGTCAGGATCAAGAACGGGCAAGGGTTCATCTGGCTCTGATTCTGTGGATGAATCGTCCGAGGAAGCGCAAGATTGTGAGTTCCTGCATGGAACTGGGTGGTCTTCTATGTTCCATGGGTTCCCTCCACCCCTGAAGTCCATGGAAGCCCGCGGCGTCGTGTACCTGCTGTGGATAGAGAAGTCGAGAGAGCTGACGGAGGAATCGGATCTCATGCTATTTAAGGAGGAGCTATTAATACTGCTTACTGTCCCGCGGTAATAATGTGGACCGGTGTCTCCCTTTCCTCGGATACTTAGCGAAGCCACACGTGACACAGACGGCACCGGGAAGCCTGCACCATTCTGCAGCTGGAGCGGAATAGCCGGTGTTTGTAATAATGCTTGGTTTCCGCCATTGGCCGGCTCAGCCGGGATTGTTGAAACGGGAATAGCGCCAGCCGGCGCCTGAGCTGGCGGAACAGGCCTGGGTCTACCGAAAAGCGACTGGGTCGAAGAAGCATCTGCGAGCCCGATGGAGGGATGTTTGTCCAGAATTCCGCTCTTCCTGACTTCTTTCCTTGCGCCTTTTCTCGTCGGCTCGTCCAATGAGCAAAATATGATTTTGGGGGAGGAAGTCCACCGTGTTTTACCGACCATGTACATCTGGAAGTTGAGGCCGTGTCTTGTCCGTTCCTGAGGTTGGTTTCGGGAGAGAAGCTCGCCAATCTCCGGGCCCAATTGTGCCCAGACTTCAACGGCCTTGCCCGCGATCTTCCATACTTGTTTCCCGTCCTGGAGGGAAGCGAACAGGTCTCCACACGAGCGTCCGGGGTCCGGCCATGCCTGTCGGGAGCCTCCTGGAAGCACCTGTTTAGTCGCGGAATTTTGGCGTCGAGACTTCATCCGGATGAGTCCAGGGGGATATGTGGGGGTTAGTGATAGATGGTAATATCAATCGAAAGTGGATCCGGTCTCTAAGCCAGGACTGGGAATAGGATGATGGTTTTGTTCGGTGTAATGGTTGGCACAATTATTTTTTTTTTTTAATTTTTTTTTTTATTTTCGCCACTCCTTGAATGTCCGAGGTCGAGGGAAGAAACGTACTTTAAAAGACTCAAAAAGCACCAAGCCAGCCATCAATCTCGGCTCAGGGCAGGCCTCTGCAACCAGAGAGTGGTGGGTGCCACGCAGGGAATCCCTGCTTCGTAGAATGAGTTTCAGTTGTTCCACAACAGGACCTGCAGGACGCTATTGAAGATGTGACGTCTCCGTGTGGCGCGCATGGGCGGTGCACCTGGCTTGCTAAAGCGCAATTGTGCGCCTGTGCCGATTCGCGCAGTTAAGTATTACTTCGCCCCTGGGTTGTTTTGTGTCGGTGACGGCTGCACCAGCGCCCAGTTGCGGCCTGGTGTGCGTCAAGGCATGGAACGACCTTTGGATGCGATTGCGGAAGCCTATGCAAGAATCACAAATGAAAGAGAGAGAGGGCCGTCCTGGAGCTCTACTAGCCACACCTGCGCAGGAGAGGCATTGTGTGTGTTCTTGCCATCTTCGTTCGTTCTGCTGGCGTCCGGGCAGCCATGGCGCACTGATGAATGATGTGCTTATTGATCTTGGAGGATGATGGCTATAGTGATTCGCATGGGAATATAAAATGCCTACTAGACCAAGGCAAAGATGGAATATCATTCCGTAATTCAGTCTTGTAGAGCTAATAAGATTCTAGAATAACACGGTGAATCGCGAAAATAATACTTCTTCCCTTCACAACGCTGCTTCAAACGCCCCAGACCGCCACTCCTCAATCAAGAACACTGCTAGTGGGCAGCGAGCCCATAAAACCTCGGTAGGTGATACATGTTTTGATATCGTTGCAGCCGCCATGGCAGTGGCATTCAAGAATTGTCCCTAATCCGGCACTTCACATTCAAAGGTCAACGCAGCAAATGCCAACCCTGCTGCAGCAGTATCTGGCTGCGCCTCCAACGCCTACGGAAATTATTGGCAACCACCTAAACACTGCGTCTGGCCGGTCAGCCGACTCCCGCGCATTCTTGGATGTTTGGAACGTGCGTTGGGCGTTGTTGGAAATCGAAAATGAGGTTTCTAAAGAACTGTGCAATAGAACAGGAGAAAGAGCTGGAAGGCAATAACGTGCCAGCTAGCGTCGCTCGAGAGTCGCCAGCATATACAGTAATACAGTACATAATACAAACTCGGTGCTGCTGGTCATGGGGGTGGATGAACCTTCCCCTTTGTTTCCACCGTCATACATAGACCATCATCGATAATATTAATAGTGAGTGGCATGTTGACTGATCCAGTATCATCAATTTTCTCCTAGGACACCACACACACACAAAAATAAAGACGTTAATAATAACAAACGCCCGTGTTAATGCTCAAGCATCCATGTTCCTACATGTATACCCGTGCGGTAAAATATCATACCAATAACCACCACCAACTCTACTTTCCGCCAAACTCCGCCTGCCAACCCGTAATACAAGAAAGGAAACATACCAATCCATAGCCGCCCAAAGACCCGACTCTAGTTGGAAAGGGCTTCTGTGGACGAGTATAGTGCATCGTCTTTCCACTTCCCAAAGTCTCGATCCACGAGAGCATGCCAAAATCGGTGAGGCCGGTAGAGCCTATCGGCTTCGGTGTCCTCCTCGGTTCGCTGCAGCAGTTCAGTCAAGGCCTCGGAGTAACCCGGGATATCTTGCCGGCGGGTGTAAGCGCCTCGCTCTAGCAGGATCCGTTTGGCGGTGGGTACCAAGATGTTCTCCGGCTGGGGCAGGTTCTCTACCAGCAGCTTGATCTCATCAGATGAGATGCGCGGACACAGTTCCGAGTCCTGGCTGACGTCCGTCCTAGTTGCGAGCGACGACACGAATGATTCGATTCGAGCTCGCCTCTCCTCGATGCTCGAGATGTCTGCAAATCGGACGATCGCGTCTAAACCGCCGACGCATATGACTGCCGAGCGGACGTGCGCCTCGGACGAGACTTTCAGAGGTTTCCACCATTTCCTGGATATGTGGCCCCGGAAGCTCAGCTCGAATGCTGAGCGATACGTCGGGAATCTCATGATGTAGCTGACAAAATTGACGAGAATTTGGAATACGTGATGCGCTGCCGACACTAGCTGGTCGCTAAACATTTCTCGACTGGAAATTATCGTAGATTCGACCGCGTCTGAGTCCAGCCCGGGGGCTCCAATATTACCCGTCTGCGGCGAAGAGAGGGATTTTTGAGCCGAGCGGAGATAATGAACGGCCCGGTAGGGATACCTTTCGAGGAAGTGGAATATCACGTATAATCCGGGTATTAGTCGTTGCTGCACCTTCCACCGCCTATTGGTATTGAATTCTTTTCGCTGTTGGGGGGACCTAAGGTTGCAGAGTTCGAGCCCGATCCATTTGCTCATGTGCACAGCAAGACGGGAAATTGTATCGTGCACGTACAGCACCCATTCCACGTAGTCCAGTTTGGAGGCCCGAAATTTAACAACGCCTTGGGCCAAGGGCTGCAGCGGGTGCTTCTCAAGGAACACCCTGACGATTGCCCGGGCCTCGATAGACACGGTCGCTCGCCACAGCTTGGAAACTCGCCGGAGATTCCAGGCGTCCTGAGCCGGCAGATGGCCAAGGATCAATATCCGAAGCTCCACGGGTAGATTGGATAAAAAGTCATGGCTTCGCGGCTCGGCTGTCGGTGCATCGACCCTTGGGGAAGAGGGCAAAAATCGAAAGGTTCGTTGGGCCGCCGCCAATATTGCACATTTCAAACGATTGCCATTACCCGGTCTATCCTGCCCGAGTTCTTCCGAGAAGTGTAGGGCGGAAGAGAATTCGATTTTTCGAGGAACATCCGTGCCAGGCCGCGCCTTTGCCGCGACTTCGGCAGGGTTGCGTGAAAGGTACAAGAATTTCTGGGCAATTTGCTCCAGGGGGGGTCGCAGCGTGGTTGGCTGTTCCGGCGGCGAGAGCAACACTGCGCCGCGAAATCGGGCACTGAGGTCTCGCATCACGTCCTCCATCGGGAGCATGAAGGCGGTGCGAGCGTCCAGGCAGCCGAAAATGACATGGCCTAATATTTCGCCCGTCTTCTCGTCTATGACTGCCGAGCCGGAGTCCTCGAGACCTAGGGGCGGACCAGCCTGCACCTTGATTGCGAACGCGCGTTGGCATTTTTGTCGACCCGGATGGCGAAAGTAGTGCGCAGCTTGGGAGAGACTGATGCTGATGCCTCCGGAAGGCGTCACGACGATGAGCGTAGTAATACATTCTAATAATTTGTCCCTCACTCTAGCAATTTTCGTTAACCTCATAACTCGCCGGTTTCCTCGCCGACCAAGGAGTAGCCGATTGCAGTCTTTGCCGCCGGATTGGTCGAGCTCAACCAAGTCGTAGTCTAAATCAGACGCGACTTTCGCAAGGCTACCTATACGTATCGCGTTCCGTGGAAATGCAGTTTTTTTGCCCTTGGCTTCGGTTGAATCCTCCGTCTGCAGCGGCACGGTCGGACTTGGTGGGAGGGAAGCATGAAATATCGCAGGATAAGGGGGTTGCTCGTCTTCAATAATATTATGCGACGATGATACCGTACTGGGGCCGGCTTCATTTTCGTGCGTCGTGCAAGACTCCTCTTCGTCTGCAATCGATGACTCCGATTCGAGATCGAACAAGGGCCCGTAGAACGCATCGGCGAAATCGCTTTCCCCGACGTCGCCGGTCCTGGAGGTAATAATACCGACTGCCGGGTCCTTCGGGGGAGCTGAGGTTAACTGGAAAGGCTTATGATCGTGTCCGAGGAAAAGGGTTAAATTTGTAGTCGCTGTCTGCACAGTTCCGTCCGATTTCGATATTATGTAGATACGCCGACTGAATTGCTGGGGGGTTGACGGGGCCAGGACCTCGTCGCAAGGGGGTGCGGTGGCGGACCAATTCGGGGTTTCTACGAGGGAAATCGGGGGATCGGAGCAGACGTCAACGCGAATCGACGGGAATCGAGCCATGATCCTTTTGGATACAAGGTATTCGCGCACGGCAGCCTGCATCCGGCGATCCGGCGTGAAGAGCAGGAGTCTTGGGGATGATGTTTCTCTGGACGAGCCGGCCATGACCAGCCGCCAGCCCGGTGGTCCGTGATGCTGCTGATTCAGATCCCCGGACGCCAGAGCGAGCTGGGGGTGCAGGCAAGCCCACGTGATGGCGGCAGGCCCGATGACCTGCCAGAAATATTCCCCGGACAGGGCTTCGTAAAGTTGCTGTCCGCATGAGAATTGCGGTTCTGGCCACGGCTCTGTTGCTTCCACGAGAAGCTCTAACATCGGCAGTTTTACGTTAATGGTTCGTGGGGGATTCAGAAAAACACCGCTATTATTCCTGGTCTCATTCCTCGGTATGGATGGGAGACAGAGAGTCCGTTCACACTGCGCAAGAAAACGGCGGGAAACGAGGAAACGAAAATGCGGGCCGCGTGGCGATCGAGGCAATTCCCAGCCAGCCTGATTGTGCTCGCTCGCTGGCTCTCCAAGTATTATTATTATATTCGAAGAATTTCGGAGGGATGGTGGGTCTCCCTATCGGGAAGGCCAGTGATTGGTCTGAACCGACGTGTACTCGTACCAAGCCAGCAGAGTCCAGTCATCGTCAATTGCATTTAAGAACAGTGTCTTGGCGGCTTTCACAGGGCACAGCCACAACACATCCCTCCATGGATGTCTGCAAGTTGGGTCACACAGGACGCCTTGTTCTTCGACCAACGGGGTTATTAATTATTAGCCTTAGTCCGGTTCCTTTTCGGCGTCTTCTGCTCACTTCTGGAATATTTTCCCTTAATATCCCTAAACTAGTGTAGGTATCTGCATGGATTGATCGTTCCCACCATAGCTCCAGAGCCAGCCAGCCATTAGTGGGTGGCCGACCAACCAAGTGGATAAATCATATCTTTCAGGGCTCCCAGGTCATGGTTAAAAAGGACTCCAAGACAGTTGTGCCAGCCAGTACTCCTGACGTGTAGAACCAGTTGACAGGTTTTAAACCTACATCTCCATCGTCAACATGACTACTTAGACCTGTGCCCAAGAAGACATTGCCAAAAAGGCCATCGAGGCCTTGCCGGTGTGATATTCATTCATGGCAGCAATATTACCAACTATTTCAGCGGCGTTTTGGCAACTGTAAATCCACTGAAATCACCTTTCCTGGTTGAATTGCTAGTAGTCTAAGTAATTATTAGCATTGTGGCGAAGGCGGATTCTCTTGACACACGATGCTCGCGAGCTTGACCATCCGGGATTTCTATCCTTGAATTTGAAGGAATCCGAGCTAATCGATTATAGAATGGTTAGGCGTTTCTTGCTGAATTTGCACCATCCCATCCAGAATAACTTGGACGCGTCACCCAGCCCCAGAAGCCGCAGTGACTAGATAATAGGCATTGTGATTATAATACGTCTGCCATTCGACCTGACTCTGCGGCGCTGTCTGCTTTGTCTCCTTGGATGATGCATGATGAATTATGCATCAATCCAAAGGTAGGGAATGCCCACGATCGCATTCTTGGAAGGTCTGCGGTAGACTATCCCAGCAGACGCCCCTTGATATGGTCAACTGTCGTTTCTCCTTTTGTGAACAAGTTATGCTCACTTATAGTGCACCATCAGTATTGGCTGGCTGCCTTACCCCTCCTCTCCTGCCCTGGGCAACCTATCCAGTCGGACGGGTATTCGTGCCACGCACCCCCTCAATATAATATGTCTCTCTGAGCATCGTGCATGCATGTTGATTGCGAAATCTCACAGTGCCACTCCAGAGCCAGCGGAGACACTGTCTCCTATGGCACGCAGCCTAGCGACCTATGTTCGAACTGCTGAAAATTTACATGCAAGTCATACTAGGCAATAGTGTGACCTTGAATTTTCAAGGTTCTCAACACACCAACCGCGGGCACTCTATTATGACAGTTATGATTAGTGCCATAATAGTTGCAAAGAAGATAAGCATCCATAATAGGCATCCATCGCAGAGCTTGTTGAAGCCCGTAACAAATCCGATAAGACTTATTCGATGATCTAACTTGTCACAACAGACGCCGGGATGCAGGCTTTGGCTAGAATGCTTTCATCCTAAGAAGCTTTGGTTAATTTAAAACTGCTTAAAAAAGGAAAAAGAGAAGAAGGAAAGAAGGAAAAAGAAAAAAAAACATACAACATCGGGGATTCGCTGGTCGTCACCGACCCAACTACTAGTCCGACGCTCTAGAGCTTAACGAGGCGAGAGCAGACGGGATCGCGTGTTCTCTCTAGGCTGTGGTCGTATGTGACAGGCGTGGCAGAAACTAGCCATATAAAGCTTTGTTCTAATGAAGCCAGCATTCGATTTCACAATGAAACGACCCCTAGTCACTGGTATCAGCAGCGTAGTAGTTGAATACCTTCTCTCAACCCCCTAGCGGCCTCTTATATTGTTTTCCCATAGACTTTTCGGGACGCACATTGGCGAGGGTTGTTTTATAAGACTTGAAGTATTAGTTTCTAGAAAGCTAAATAATAAGTACAAGGTTCAACGACTCCGACAAAACCCTTCCGAACTACAGGTGCTGTTGATAGCGTTGCTGGGGGCTCTCTATCTTCATTTCAATTAGGCAAAATTACGTACAAAAACTTCGGATAACCGCACGAATGCCACCTGCCAATGGTATTATAGTCACTGAGAGCAGTAGGGCCATCATTGATCTAGAGGCGATTCTAACCCGCTGCAGCGGTATGGCAGCTGTTGGCGTTTCTCCCTGTATTGCGCCCTTGCAATATGCTGCTTGAGATCTATCAGCGTAGTTGGAAATGTCCATTGTCGACTAGCGCTCGAGTAGTGGAGTAATAAAAAATAGGCACTGTCGGGATTTCATAGGCGCTCAAACGAAGCAGCTTTGTCCGAAGCAGCTTTGTCAAACACATCGGCTTCTAAACAGAGCCTAAGTCACCAAGGTCATATTATGAACCCATGAGAACGTTGACATGTTCGATCTCCCTTTACTAAAAAGACGTATATCCTAGGTGTGGATTAGGACATAGAATGCCAAACCATCTCTACTCGTGGATATGTGCAATTCTTCCTCCCATCCTGGAAGAGGAAGTCAAGTCATGTTTAGCGACGCAGGTGCTGGTCGTAGCCATCTTGCCCAATGCACCACCGTTCTTCCATTGGTTTCAGTCTTCCATCATGTAATAATGCGAATATATGAGAACCCGTTACTTAGCTTAGGAGTTATCAAAGTTCGGGTCATGTGGCTTCCCGTCAGACATCAAAGTTGGATCCGTGGGCTTCAGCTTCCGGTCCCATCCCTTCCGTGGCTTCTTCGTATTGCTACCCACCCACCGTATGTTTTCATGTCGCCGTTATCCTCCCTATTATATCAGCTGGACTTCTAGAAGCTAGCCCACGAATCCAATATCGATGGTAAAGAAGTGAATTTAAACGATACCCCTAATCTAACATCCGACATATAAGGGTCAGACTATGAAAAAGTAATAGGGATAGAGGTACCTTTTGTACCAAGCCATTACTATTAAAGTAGAAGCCTTTAACGTCGATCCACTGTTGCTCATTAGGCAGGCGGGATGTACAACCATAGGAGGACGAAGAGATATATCAGTGCAGTTGAGCCTCATCAGTTCCTAGCTATACTGCTTCAGTAACTTTAATCCCTGAGAGATAGGCCAGGAGTGGAGTACTGTAGAAAGCCTCCGCTTTGATGGCAAGATCATCGTGTAATAGGTCATTATATGGAGGTTCTTGGAGAGGGTGATAAAATTCAAACGTCTAATATGCTCAACCGATGACCGAGAGTCTTTACCAAACGCGTCATACCTATTCCCAAGGAGGGAGGCGCGCTTGCTCAAGTCCGCCTTGTGCACCTTGATGAGGTACTCAATAATCCCTAAACTCCTTCGACAGCTGCACCATGGCTTTGATATAGTCCGACTTGATCAGGACTCGACCCTGTTTGTCCTTTTGGCCCTACGCCTCCGCTAGAGCAACGGCGATCTAGAAAGCTAAACATTATCCATTAGCAAAGTTCGCGCTCGGGTCAATGTTATGGTTAATAGAGGAGTAGCACAATTCATGGGGGTTTCACTTACAATTCCGAATCTCTCTTCCGTTCCATCTGAGGGCACACAGCTCCTGCGATTGGACATGATCTTTGGCTTGGCCTCGCCATCGTCTTCCAACTTCTAGAAAAAGGTGTCCCAGAGCTTGTCACGGCCCTCGTCGGTAAACTCTGGGTAGTGAATCTGCACGTGGTTCCGCAATATGAATATCTCGTCGAAAGTGCCCACGCAGTTTATGGCGAGGAACATGATGCCCTTGTAATAGTACTCAAGAGTGCAGACGAAGCCCGCCACAAGGTGGTTGCACTCCAGATCTTGCACTTGTCCTTATCCCACGTAACAGATATTGGCCTCATCGATGAGGATGATACTGCCCCAGTTTTTGGCAAGCTTGAACCACCGAAGGAGGGTGTCCTCCGCTTCTTCCAGGTTCACGCCGATATCCGAGCATGTCAGCGATAGCAAGGGGCGCTCCATATAGTCTGCAATACACTTTATTCTCTCCATCAGTAGGCCAGGGCACAGCGTTACAATGTGTAAATCTCACGTACTGCGAAGCCGCGTCGCGTGTTGACCTACCCGCAGTATATGTCTTGCTGACGCCCGGCCGCTCGTGAAGCAGCACGGTTATATTTTCTCCCTTGCCCTCGATAAAATCCGCGGACCAAGTCATCTCCCGAACGGTCCTTTTCTTGGCTTTATGAACTTGTGTCATTTTAGCATACAGCGCGTTTTCCTCTCGGCTCACCTCCATGCCATCTTTGATGTACATTCTCGTAATGCTCTTGATAAACTCCTGGGTGAGTCCTTTATCACCAGACGATCGATCAGAGCTTTGTCGAAGGTAGGCTCCCGGAAGCCGCTGATATGAAGTGATTCTTTGGCCACGACATGTCAGCCCAATCTTAACACGACCATACAGAGAGCAAAGTCATCGTCTTGTTTTCAGCAAAAATGTTTCCACCATGCATCACACAAGAAGAATTGGTGCTCCGTCATACTGTCAACAATCAGTCGATTTATGTTGAAATAGCCAGCAAACCTTGGTTTCGCGGCTCGCTTGTATATCTGCTCTTCGCATTTCGCACAGCTACAGATTCTCTGAGGGCTAGCCAGATGGTCGACTTGTGTGGGGATTGTCTGTCTTTCCGTATCCAATATTTTCTGGTATTATAATATTGGGTCAATCATCGCTAGACTATCAAACTATCATGTGACAGTATCAGTAGCACCAACATATCGCCTTGGAAAGGCCGTAGTATGACCATCAAAGTGCCAAAGGGGGCACTGAACGCCTCAGGGTGTACCACTTCTTTCCCCGTTCGATGAAATGTCGCCTAATTGCCTCGACATATCACCCTTGCCGACGTCCCCGGAGAAGGGCAAGAATTCGCACGGGTATGCCCGAAGGGAAACAATCTTCTTCTCTCTAGCGAATTGTTCCACTGTCTTCGTGACCTGGACAAGTCCAATAGCAACTGAATTTACATCCATGCTCCAAACCCGGAGCGTATACGAGCTTATAGCGCCGTCAGTAAGGTTCAATTCAGAATATTCTTAATCGCGTATGGGCCGTGCTCGCCGACTTGGTAAGTACCATGGTAGACATCCGCCCCAGGGTTATAAAGAAGAAGCCATAGCATGTCAAACGTGGAGTATCCCCTAGCGTGACGTTCCCTCTCGGCTGCAACTACTTAAGAGTGTGCTCCTAGACAAAATCCTGAGCTATCTGGATGTGTTCTGCAGCCAGGCGATTCACGCACGTAAACAGGTCCATCTCAGTCTCGTAGAGGCTAACCAGACGCTCGCGCCATTCCGTCAGTTCTTTCTAGTAGAAAATGAAATTAGAGTGCAGCTCAAAGACCTGGATGATGTTGCGCGAAAAGTCGATGTTCAGGAAAATAGTCCACGACGCAGCGGAGCTCTTCCGCGTAGACAGGTGACATGACATTGATATATTCATGTCCTGGCTGATCTCCGTTTTCACGATGTCTTCCATACTGGAAAGAAGGACGCTGTAGCCCGACAGGCGTACCTCGACGTATTCCAGGACATTCGAGCCCTCGGATACGTTCCGCTTTGGTATCTTGCCCTCGGTAGAGAATGTTCCCGCTATTGCACCAACATACTCTATTTTGTATTTGATGGGCTCGGGATCCTTTGTTGGAAGCTCAGGTGTACAAGTAATAGCAGGCTCCATGCTGCGCGGCTCAACTACTTTGGACATAATTATCAAAACTTCGGGTTCTTGACACCTATGATGAAGTGATAGTTGACTACAAACAGTTTTAAATTTATTGCGAATTTTCCAATGATCATCTACACCTTTGTGAAGAGGGGGAGAAGGAATTGATGAATAGTTGCCCGAATATAAGCTGGCCCGAAGCCTATTCGTCCCTTCCTCCATGAAAACTGGACTATAGCAGGTAGAAACGAGCGAGTAGCCCGCTCTTATGTTACAGCTCTCCTGCCCCGACGAACAAGCCGTTTCTATGAAATTTGGGCGATATAACTGAGGTGGCTATGTTAGCATCTCACCCTGAGCCTGAGCCTAGGCAACTTGTAATGCAGTTTTCTTAGGAAATTGAGCCAGACAACGTACAGAGGCCGACAACGACGATGCATACGAGCAGCTCCGGCCAGACTTTTAGTCTCAGAAAGGGATCAGCGGCATCGAGAGAAAATGCAGGAAATTAGCCGCATCGGGGCGCAGTTTAACTCTACAAGGTGAGGCTGGCCATTGCGCATCATCACTCACGCGTCTTTCCACAGGTTTGGTGAGATCTGATTTGAGTTTTAACGCCCCTATCTCGCCACAAAGCCTAGGTGATACTGTCATCTTCAGCAAGGCCAAGGAACAGCTTATAAAAGCCATAGAATAATTTCGAGCTCTCGTTCCGGGCGGCATAGCATTAAGTGGTGGCTGGGACGCCGTTCTCTCTACCGCAGAGCAAACCTAGGCCCAATATCAAGGGAAAGGCAACAATAGCCGCATCTGACGTACCAAGGGGTGGGTCAGGAAGATGTGCAATGGCATGAACAACCACGCGACCGCTCTCAGAATGCTCCCTTCGGGGACCGAATACGTCTCTGTAATTGCAGGCTCGGTGGCCATAAGGTCAAGGCCTCGGCGAATTACATCAACATCTCAGAAGCTTTTGCTAGGGGAATTGTGGTCTTCAACAATGCCGTCGACTGGGAGCATCTCAGTCACGTCTACAATCCCACCTCACTACAGCAACTGACGATGCGCCTTTATGCGAAGATATTTTCCTATCTTATCAAATTCATGACGTGGTTCACCGGCCGCAGCAGGATGAGATTCTTGAAAAGCTTCAACGGGAATACCTTGGTTGGTTTCGAGCAGGACTTAGATCAGGCGAAGCAAGTCTCCACCCTTCTCTCTCGCCAGATCCAGCTACACGTGTCTACCGACTCGAGGATCTCAAAACTCCTGCTGGCAGACCTCAGTGGAGATATGAGGTACCTCGTTAAGTTTGCCTAGGCCGGCGAGCGGCAATCCAGGGTCCGTGACGCTGCGGACACAGAGTTGCTCCAAAATGTTGTACGCTACCAAGTGGAAAAGGCAAAGGAGAAGATGCGGGATTGCTTGTTGGAAGTCTGGACTATTGTGAGAGGCTAAGGAGGGACGTATTAGGGAGAGGGCCAACCACGATAATGAACCAGCAGGCTTCTGAGGACATTGTCACAGTACAGCTATTAGCGCTCGATAATGGGGCACCAAGTACGTCGGGAGGGGAAGTTCTCCAATACCATTGGAACTCACAGAATCCATCCAAGAAGACCACGTCGTACTTGAAACTCGCTATCTCGAGGACTACTTTACCTGGGATCAAGTACATCTCCCCAACGAAAGACCTATGCCTTTGCTTGCCCAGGCCTCTTTCGTCACGAGACTAAACTCCTTCACTACAACCCTGCAATCCCAGGTATTTTATGTATACAGCCAATACAAGATTGAAGTTGCAGAGGTGCTACTGCAGTCAGCGTCAGTATATGCATCGCTAGCCCGAAGCAGCGGTGTAGCCGTCATCTCATATTTCTGCCCGGCTGTCTGCCGATGACCCGCCGAGAAACAGGACCCGAGAGTCAGTGGAGCTGTGTGCCCTGCTCTGCGCCTTGACACGACAGCTTCTCGATACTCCTCCGTCGGGGCCCACCGCGATGGATCGGCTTCCTGAGTTGGATGGAACTTTGAGAACGTGGAAGAACGCTGTTTTCTTCTTCGGGCAAATTGACCGCATACGCCTTCCACTACTATTGTTCGTGATAGATGGTATTCACCTCTTGGAGGACGAGCTCGAACGGAGTACAGCAGGCGCGCTGGGTGCTTTGATATGCTGCTTGAACCTGTTAGCGAAAGCTGGGCCGCGAGACCAGGGGCGCCTAGTCAAGGTGCTTTTCACGACATCTGGGCTGTCGGGGACGTGGGCAGACCTGTTGGATGAGGATGACATATTCTGCTATACCTCTTCTCCCCGTTAGAAATCCCGTCGGAGTCGGCAAGTTGTATTTTATTAAAGAATAGACATCGCTTGTCTCTCTCTATCTCTTTCTCTCTCCTCGTCGCCCACAACTAGCGAGCATGAGTGGACGGTGATGGCTAGCTTTCACCTTACGCTCACAATGGACTCTCCAGGCAGGCACCCTAACCAAGTTTATTGCATAAAACTCGGCTATAATTTCGGTTTAGCTCTTGTCTTTGGGACTCCCGGCACGATTCCAACGCGTTGAGAGATCTTTGGTGGTGTCGTCAAACTCAGGGTAATATTTCCCCGTTCAGACTTGCTTCTGCCTGGTTCTCACCACCCTAGTTTTTCGGGAGATGAAAAGAAGATCACATTACAATATACGGTGCGCAAACACATGTTGCAAGATATCGGTTGATGGCCCACGTGGTCCTTCACATAGTCCCGTTCCACCTTCCACCGTTGGTTTTTTTAAGCCTCCCAGCGAGCTTCTGGCAGACAACGTCGAGAACGAGTCGCTCATTCAGGAAGACTACAAGGCTCCGAGGCTCACCTCACAGGCATTCATCCCTCCGACTAACGCGAAATGTTGAGAGCTTTGTTGCGATGCCGCCGACACTCTCGCACATGAGCTATATTATTATTACTCTTTCACTCCTTAACTCTTCTAGGCACTCACAACTAGCGGCCAGGGTCCGAAATATCGCCCCAGCTTGCATTTCTCCGGACTCCGCCACTTCATAGGCCCGGCAATGAATCGAGAAGAATCGATGGTACAGCGCTTCCACTGGGTAGACGACATGGTGTCCGACTCGTCCAATTACCGGAGGGACCAGACCCAGATGCCTCTGTGGGATAGGCTTAGCGAGGAACAACCTATGTATTACCGGATTATAGACGAAGAGTAGTTTGCGGAATGTGTCACCAGAGAAAAAGGCGCGGAGAGGCTACGGGTCTGCCTCGACCGGACGGCGAAGTTGCCGTACGAGACTCGACAAAACATGCTGACATCCATTTTCGACCTGGACAAACTGGCTCAGTACTGACCGAGGTTGACGTATTTAGAACTCGTGGGTGTAAGGCCACCTTCATCCTTCTAGTCACTTCTCCTGGTGCATGCGCCTACTCTTAGGCGTGTAACTCTACATGATTGCAAAATCTATTGCTACAGTATGGATAGGACGTCTGCGTCCCGGGCGTTCTGCCTCGTGTCTTTCGCGTCATCGTACTCGACCAAGGCGATTTGCCATAGTTTGATGAAGAATCCCTTTTGGCGTATATAAACTGGAATGAGACGCTAGAGCGAACGCTACTCTAGTTTCTAGGGCAGGATAAGCTCTTCAGTACTAGCGAAGGTTATCCTGTCAGAGCCCCAGGGCCTTGGTGGCCTGCTCGTCCATAATATTGATCTCGATAAGCTGGTTAATTTGGTCGACCTAGATGTGCGAGACTCATTTACCGCCCTCGCCATCGCTATCGAGCTCTAACTTGGAGCTTATGTTGAATTCCTTTTGAAGCTTTCCTCGGCCGAGGAGGGTGGAGAGGGAAAAAGAGAGAAAGTCAAACATGTTGTTCGTATTGCCGAAAAGGGTTGGTTTCCGGTGCTCGAGCTGTTTTTCCGCCACGCCGTCGACTTCAGGGAACACGATCATGGTGGTATGACTCCTTTGCATGCGACTGTCGGAATAAAACATCACGCAGTTGTAAAAGTGTTACTCGGTGCTAGCGTCGACCCTTACATCAAGGGAGCGGAGGATAGGCGACCATCTAGAATGGTCCTACACTGGATAGAATGCGTGGCGATATTCACTTCAGAGTAAGCCCTTGAACGCTGCTTTTGAAGAGACTAATAATGGTTCTGGCTTCAATAAAGTGGCGGTTGAGTTGCTCTTACAATGTTGGGCTGATCCGAACACAGTCGATAAAAGGGGGTCGCTTATCTCTCCTGTGCCGGAAATAGTGAGATATACCAGTTTGGCCACAGGGGGGTCGTCACGCCTTCTGTGCTATCTGTAGCGATCAGGAGAAATGACAGCTACCTCCTTGAGATTATGCTTGCCAGTGGCACGAACCCTGATTTACAAAGGTAGGGAAGGGTGTTCCTTTTACCAAAGGACCCAACCGGAGCTTCCGCGATTCTGTACACGATCCGAACACTTACGAAGAGCTCTATCCAATTGAATGCGTCACCTCGGAGATTTGAGGCAGTAAAAAAGACAAGTTTCCCGGAGAACGCTGAGACGCCCCTAGATTATGGAGCAAAACCTTCGGCACGTTACGAGAGCACCACAATCATGTACCATTTCATCCAGGGTCAGGGTCTAAACAACACCATGCATGGCACCAGGAACCTCGCTCTCGGATCGTTCCTACAGCATCCTAAAGTGAACCTTGAAGCAATTCACCACAATGGGGTCATAACCCTCCTACTAGTTGCCTGTTGTGGCGGCTTCGGATTTAGCCATTCTGACAGTGACGACAAACTCTTACTCGTCCAGGTGCTCGATCGAACGCGGGACCAACGCCGCTGTGAGGGATGGCCAAGGTAGACCTGCCTTGTTTTATCTCTCTCGGCGACATTCTTACTCTAGACGCAGGAAACTCTTTTCATCTCACGATATCAAGGCATCCTCGCAGTAGGGCGGGAACTCTTGGATACCATCGACGGCTTCTCATCTCCGCGGGTGCGGACATCTGCCGGGCGGTGGGAGCGACGCGTGACTCAGCGCTACACTTGCTTTTCAGGTACAAGTGGCTCGTGGGCCTCGCCTCGATAATGGCGCCGGGATAACGGCCCAAGGGGGGGTTATGGGGCCCATATTACGCGCAGATCTTGACACCGAGCAGGTTAGTCAAGCAGAGCCTCGCACTAGGTGAAGCAGACATCAACATCCGCAGCCACGAGGACGAAACGCACATCTTTGTTTATTCCGTGACAGCCAGGCATCAGCCGCCGTGCTACACCCGGTGCCCATGCACCGCAGAAGTTTCCTAGAGATAGGCGATGAGTATGGGAGGAGAAGACTTAATGTGGAATGGACCGCGGTGGAGAAGGAGCATTTTATGCGGGATGGGGATTGGCAGGCGATAAAGGGGAAGGGAGAGGCGCTGCTATAAATCGTGGCGGCGGATCAGACAAAGGCGAGAAGGGCAGGACGGTTCAGGTTCCCTTTGGGGGTTGGGGTGGACCCTACGCCAGAGGATGCCAAGTAATACCGGGCAGCAGTGGACCTCTCTGTCATATCGGGGGCGGAAGATATTCCAGTTCTTAAAGTGACGGAGTTTATTATTTGGCAGGTCTAGGACCACAGTGATGGCCGACGGTACACGATTCACAAATAATCATATTACAGTTTCGCAGGGTCTCTCAAATGGAAAAAGGAAATGTGCCAGGGCATTCCATTAGCCAGACTCTCTATTGTGCTACTACCAGGCGAAGACTCGACTATTCAACAGGTATTGTGGTGTTCAAAGATTATGCCGATGACGTTGTCAAACGACAGCGAGGCGGGCCTGACTAAACGGGCCGGCAACCTGGAGGGTCTGAGCTATATGTGCTTGAACAAATTCAGCTACCTTTTGGGATTTCCTCAGATAGGGAAGCGTGCTATCGAGATTTGAAGTCCTTCAGGGTCATTCTTGCTAATTTGCTAGTCACTTGCCTGATTGCGTCGGAAGGGGTAATGTAACCTCACCGCTGAGCTCCCTGGAGCTATTAAGTCCATGTATAGGGTGGTATGGAAAATCAGTAGCCTGCTTTGCATATCTAAGCGATGTTGAAGCGAACAACATCTTTGGAGACTCGGATTTTCGGAAACGCCGCCGGTTCACGAGATGATGGACTTTGCAGGAGCTTCTAGCCCCCCAGCAGGTTTATTTCTACAGCAAATACTGGAGGTGGATCACGAATAGACTAAGAGTCTACTCGACTATTGCGACTATAACAGGAATTGGAGAACCTTATCTCGACTAATTTAACACCTCATGTCTCTGGCCTCATACCTGCAGTATAGCTGAGAAGATGTAGAAAGGCATTCATCTACCTTTAATAAGGGATTTTGAAGATTACCAACAAGCAAACTATCTTTACTTAGGGCTATGAGCAGCCTATTTAGCTATTAATACACTGAAACGTCCTCTATTGGCATATTCCATATCAACTCCAACTCCAGTTCGGAATACTTCTTCTTACATGTCTAGACAAGGGCATCAGGACCTCTAAAGGACTTTTTACTAGTTTCCCACCTTTGCAGGGTAATACTATAGTGTTCCCATTGTCTTCAAGTGGCTACTTTTAGAGAGCCAGGTGGGGAACGCAGAGATACTATTCAGTTGCTGGTGACTTTTCTTGGAGCGTCGCCCGAGATGCTAGGCCCCTCGGCGTGGCCTTCCTCTGTATCAAAGAGTATCTCCAGAAATTTGATCGTCGGGATAAGCCTCAATTATATTTGAAGTAACTTTCCTAGGCCAGTCAATTTTCAGAGTCTTTCGGGCCTGGCCACCACTGGGATCCAGTAATACAATCCAGAACCAGAAAATCGGAAATGATAGGGTTAGCCTTGCACAAGATTGAGACTTCGATAGTACGAGGCCTGATATGGCAGAGAGGTGACAACATCTACGCCGATGTTTACAATACGCGTTATTCTATTTTAAGTAATAATTTGTACTACACTGGTTAGAGAATGAGGTTGGTATTCGCCCTGTAGAATTGGTTAGGACATGGCTGGCTATGTGACTGGTTTCTGCTGTCGTCTCCATTACTAACCACGAGATGATGCCGAGTTGAGGAGTTCTATATAAAACGGGTGTTTAGCATGTCTCCATTACAGTTTCTACTAGATGACTCCTGTTCTTAGCCACATGTAGAAGAATGGGTAATACCCTTGCCAACAGAATGAATAATTATTTGCTGTCACATATAAATCTATCTGGGCCAGGCTTTTATGTTCCCATAGATTAATGCTCTCCCTGGCCAGCTTTGATTGGGGAAGCGCTGTTGTTGGCTTGTTGAATCCAGCTCGACCTGTGAAGGGAAACCCCTTTTGCGATGTCTTTCTTCCGGCTTGCAATCATCGAAGGCCCTTTTCAGTGTGGCTCTGCAAATGGCGAGGTCTGGTCTTACCATAAAATGTGGGGTTTGACAGAACTGCAGAACACTTGTGCCCACACCCTACCTCCTGGTAGTAGTCGTTTAGATTCAGCCCGTGACCTTCGAATATCTGATGATGAGCTGCCAATGGAATGGGAGAATTCGGTGCTCAGCCCTGAATTTCCTCTTCCCTCTTCCAACATATTCCTAGCCCTCACACTCCCTGTATGGTTTGAGACCAAGCCTTGGCTTTCTTTAATATTCGGCGATTTACTCCCATCAGCTAGTTTAATACCACGGCTGATCTCGATATCCACGTATGAGCCAGTATTGTCGAACGATATCGCATATGATACGGCACCAAGGTAGAGTGACTATTAAAGGGCCCCCGTCACCACATCCCTCCAGGTGCTAGAAATGAGACCTCCAGTTCCAGTGCCCAGGTGCCTCTGACTCCATAGCCGTGGGTGTGAATGTCTCCGAAGATTTGGGGAAGTCGCTCCATGTCCGCGACAGACAGATGGTGGGGCAGAGGACGGCCTTCTGGTCATTGTTGGTGCGCTGTCGGGTTCGTTAGGCGGGATGTGTGCTACAACCATTTGCCTTCTAATGATGCGATCGCTCGGTGACCAAGTCTCCGAGGTCAACGTAGAACTCCCCGATGGTTCAGTGGTCATAGTTGGAGAGTTGTTCGGACCAGGTTTTTGGGTTTAATCATGAGAAGCCTAGATTTGGGTTGCAAGGGCAATCTTAGGTTTGTTACCGATTCTAAGGTTACGCTGAGGAGCCGCAGAGCAGCCCATCAATCTGAGACGCGTCAATAGATATATTCTCCGGATTAGTGGCAAACCTTTTTTTACCGTATCACCACCTCGCCTCCATCAGACATTGTCAGCTGGGAGGCATCATGGCTACATCACAGACGATGGCCAAATCAATGTCCAGTAATGCATCCATTGCCTCAGCATTAGCCTCGGCATCATTGTCAGACACATCAACAGCACCATCACTTGATGGTGCGGCATCGCCAGTGATCCAGTTCACTACCATGAAGGGTCTCTGGGTCTCTTTGAAGAGATCGGCCGTACCACTGGAGATATTCTTACTGTCCAAGGTAAGTAAGCGATATATATGGACGCATGCGTGTGTCTTTTGCTAAACTATCAAAGGTGTCTCAGTCCAAAAGTTTGCCGAGATTGAAAAAGAGAGAGAGAAGTGTCGACGAAACTTTCGAGTTCGACGTTACTCAGCCCAATCCAGGATACTCATCATCACAATCCCAACAACTATCCACGAACAACTCCATCTTCAGATCGGAATAGATTTTTTCGTTCAAATTGTCGGAATGGGCTTGAGGAATGAATGGGCATCAATGGGCAGTGCCACACTTCGAACAACCCTTGGTCACCCTGGTGGCGATAGTGGAGGAGATTCGACATTTGGTCCACGACCTAAACGTTCAGGCGGCCGAGACTGGCCAACCCTTGTCATCGAAGCCGGCCATTCACAGACCTTGGAGGGGTTGAGAAGGGATATGAGATGGTGGTTTGGAGCATCAGATCACCAAGTCAAAATCGTTCTCCTCGCCAAGTTTAACCACGATCAGAGGGAGATCATCCTCGAGAAATGGGTCGAAGTTCCGGCACTGGCGCGACAGGGAGCCATGACAACTCGAGCAGCCGCCAGATTTGACCAACGTTGCAGCCAAGTCATCACCATTACTCAAACTCCCAATATTACCGATACGGATCCGAATCGACTCAATCCTACGTCATACACTGTTACCAGGGGTGCTTTGCGACTGGAGTTTGACCGTCTTTTCCTCCGACAACCGGGCCAAGGAGAGAGAGATGTTATGATTGACGTCCCACAGCTGCAAATGTATGCTGAGGAGACTATGGTGAAAGATACTTTTACAATATAACCCTTAAGGGGACAAAGACAAGTCATCATGGCCCTAATATTGTGGGCTATAAACGTGCCGCAATACTCCTAAACAAAGAGATGCAAAAATGTGAATACAAGCTATTTACTAATATACTTAAGGTAAAAGCTCATAAGAGTATAGAGAAGGTTTACTAAATAGTAATTAGTCTCTATAAGTTATTAGGTAGAGTATTAATATAGTAAAGTGAAACTATTCCTTATAAGAGAGGTAGTAATTATAGTAAGGAATATTTAGTAATTAGATAGCTACTTTATATTAGTAATTTAGTATTTAGAGGTATAAAGCTAAAGAATAGCTAATAAGGAACATATATATAATTATAAACATAAAAAAGTAGAAGCTAGTATATAGTTTAATAGTCTAGTATATATAATATATATAAGTATAAGATAATTGTCATGGGCTGACATGACCTCTTATGTAGGCCAGGCAGGCAAGCATGGTAGAAAAGGATAAACCCCAGCGCAACCTGGGAAGGCCAGGAACTAGATAGCATAACCTAAGCTAATAGAATTAAACCTAGCTCCTCTAGACTAATTAGAAGAGGACTATATCTAGGATAAAGGTAGTCTAGAAGGACTATAGTAGGAGTAGGTATAGTCTAGGAAGGACTATACTAAGGGCAAGTATAGTCTATAGGAGGACTATACTCTAGGGATCTATAGTCCTATAAAGGAAGAAGTCTATATAAGTCATAGTTATTACTATTATATATTCTAGTTATTCTTTAGTTCTATAGTAGTTAATTCAAGTTACTCTATAAACTATACTTGAATATATATTATATACCCTTATTATTACTATCTAACTACCTTACTTATCTACTAATAGGCCTAACTATTCTAACTTTAAGGTAACTAACCCTATTAGAAGTATTAGAATATTATATATTAACTACTCCTATTTAGTAAGTAACCCTTTTAAATAGTAAAGAAACTAATAGTAGGAACTATAGTAAATAAAACTATATCTAGTACTAGTATCATAGCTACTAGTAAGGAATAGCTTACTAAAAAGATTAAGGAACTTATAGAGTAACTTTAATAAGCCTAATAGTAGAATACTTAACTCTAGGAATAATACTAACCTATTATACATAAAAATATATTATCTCTCTTCTAAACTATTATCTAATCTACCACTAATACTATTATAGAAGCAAGGAAGCCTAAGGTCTACTTCCTAGGACCTAAGAAGTTTAATAGAAGCTATATTAAGCTATAGTCCTTCCTTATATATATAAGGGTATATTATAACTACTATAGAATTACTAATACTACTACTAAAGTTACTAGTATAGTAGGATTCCTAGTTAGAGATACTATAGTATAGTTTAAACTAACCTTATAGGACTACTATACTAGTGAACCTATATAATAAGATAGTATAACTAAAAGAATATTTAAAAACTATAATAACTTCAAAGAAGCTATCAAAGGGGCTTTTAGAGATCTAAATAAAGACTAGACTATAAAACAAAAGCTTAGGGAAACCTAATAAAAGACCTTAGCCTTAGAATATATATCTAAGTTCTAATAAATTACTATATACCTTAAATAGGATAATAAATCTATAATTAAATACTTCTACTATAGGTTAAAGGATAAAGTAAAAGATAAAATTAATAAGATCCTAGATACTCCTATAGAACTTAGAAAGTATATAGACCTTACTATTAGGATTGACAACTGACTATATTAATAGCAACTAGAGAAATACTAGAAGATACTATATAGTAGAGGATATAGTAAAAAATAAGAAGCTAATACTAGGAAATAATATAATAGTAATACCTTATAGGGAACTTACCCAGAGCCTATAGAACTTGATTCTACCATATAAAGAGATAACTATAGAATTAAGAAATAAATAGAGGACTATCTTAGTAAATACTATACTTATAGCTATATAGGATATTTTACAAGAGAATACTAAAATAGAGGAAACTAGGGAGCAGGGAGAAAAGAATAAGGAGACTAAAAGAATAAGAGCTAGAGGCCTATACCTCAAGGAAAAACCTAGAGTAATAACAAGTAAAGCAGGGCTAGTAATAAACCTACTACCTAGACTCAGACCTTAGCCAGTAGTACTATCCCAGACTACTAAGTTATATATTAGATTATATACTATAATAATAACTATTAAGTATACTATAATAAGAAGGATAGAGCTAGATACTACTTATAAAAACTATGAACCCTTATAACTATAGAAAGAGAAAAGGCTAGACTAAGTAACCTTAAAGCTAATAATATTAAAAAAGAGATACTTATAGTACTTAAAAAGTACCTAGGAGTAGAAGTAAAAGAACTAAACATCACTATATTCCACTAAAAGCATTATAACTACAAGTAAGGTAAGAAACTACCTATAGAATACACTTAATATATAGAGTAGATCTAAATTACCTTACAATAATAATAAAAAGGGAAAGAGGTTAAGAACCAAAAACTTCCCCCTTATTAAGAAGTAATACCTATTACTAAAGAAGAAGGAACTACTTAGAAAATTAATAAATATATTAAAGATACTAAAAAACTAGTAAGGAAGGTCTATAACCTTAAAGAAGTAATTAATAAGCTAGATAATACTCTCTATAACCAACTTAATAAAGATTAAAAGAATAATCTACCAAAATAGTTCAAACTAATAATTAAGAAACTCAGTTAAATTAAAATATAATAAGCAGAAATAGCTAGAAGACTAGAATATATAGAAATAAGAACTAAAAATATAGAGGAACTTATATAAACTATAAACTATAGAACTAATAAAACTATTACCAGTATCCTAGAATAGATGATTAAATATAATAAACTTATTATAGAAATACAGGGATAAGTCAAGGGATTTAAAACTAAGCTTGATAATGTAGATGTGGTGGCTATACAGGTATATACTGAAGCTATAGAAAAAGAAATAGATATAGCAAAATAAGATATCCAGGTGATAAGGGAAGCAAGACTATAAGTAGCATAATAAAACTTCAAACATAATAGGCAAGCCATGAAGATATACAAACAACAGTATAAAAAACCATAAGGACAATGAAGCCTGGAGAATGCTTCCAAAAAGGCATAAGAAAGCTATAAATAAGCTATTATACTGGAAAACTGAAGTCTAAATATCATAAGCTCTAATGAAACTAAATATTTAAAAGTACCAATTATAATTCAAGGATAAATATATAAAGCCTTAATAGATAGTAGAGTATAAGGAAATTTTATCTTACTAGATATAGTGAATAAACTATAACTCCTATAGAATTATAAGGAATAACTATACCTATTAAGTAACTGTGAAGGAGAACTTATTATATATAGAAAAGGTATAGTAAATATAGAGACTATACACCTTAATATTATAATCTAAAACTAACCTGATAAAATATCCTTTGATATTATGGAATTAAACTATCCTATTATGATTAGTATATTATAGTTAAGAACCTAAAACCTGAGAATAGACTGGATTACTAATTAGCTTGCTTAGACTAGGATCCAAGGAGAATCCATTAATAGTTCAGTCCCTAAGCAGTATTAACTAGAGTAGTATATACTAAATAAACTAAGAGCCTTTCGAATGATAGTATATATTAAAGTGCTTACTACTAAAGATTCAAATTACCTACTAAAAAGAAAGAAATATAAATAAAACCAGATAATATGTTATATAATGAGCATAACTACCATACTAATAAAAGAAGAAATAATATAGAACTTGCTACTATGATATCACAAGTATAGTAAAATATTTATAGAAGAATTAGAAACTAGACTCCTAGAATATAGCAAATAGGATTATGAGATTTATTTTAAACCAGGAATACAACCTAAGTTCATACTAATATATAACCTAAATAAAAACTAGTTAAAAGAACTTTAGGAGTATATATAAGAAAATATTAGAAAAGGGTTTATTAGACCCTTAATATCACTAGTAGGATACCCTATCCTCTTTATACCAAAAAAGGATAGAAGACTATATATATATATAGACTACTACTAACTCAATAAGATTACTATTAAGAACTAATACCTACTACTATTAATCTCAAAATTGAAGGATAGACTATAAAAAGTAAAATAGTTTACTACCCTAGATCTTAAAGGGGTATATAACCTTATCAGGATTAAGGAAGGAGATAAGTAGAAGATAGCCTTCTATACTTGATATAGATACTTTGAATATTATATTATACTATTTAGACTTACTAATATACTAGTAACCTTCTAAACCATAATCAACTATATACTATAAGAGCACCTAGATTAGTTTATAGTAGCCTATTTAGATAATATCTTTATCTTCTTAGAGACTTTAGAGGAATATAAGGAATATATTGAAAAAGTACTATAAAAACTCTATAATACTAACTTATTAGTAGAACTAAAGAAAAGTCACTTCTATATACAAGAAGTAGACTTCCTTGGATACACTATCTGACCAGGAGAAATCAGAATATAAGAATTAAAAGTCAAGGCTATACTTGACTAGCTAGTACCTTAGATAGTTACTAAAGTATAGGGATTCCTAGGATTCATTAATTTCTATAGGAGGTTCCTAAAGGACTATAGTAAGAGAGTTAGACCTCTTATAGAGCTTATAAAGAATGAGAATACCTTTATATAGGGGATAGAATAGTAATAAGTATTCTAAGAAGTAAAATAGAGTATTTATAAGAGACTAGTATTATATAAAGCAGACCCTAGTAAACCTTTCAAAGTTAAGATAGATATATTAGACTATACTCTAGGAGTATAACTTAGATAAAGAGATAAATAAGGAAGGATATACCTAATCACTTTTATATTAAAAAAGTTAAGTAGACTTATACTATAATATAGGATCCTAGATAAAGAACTTATAGCAATTATTAAAGCCTTTAAGGAATGGAAATATTACCTTATAGGGGCAAAATACCCTATTATTATCTATTCTAATTATAAGAACCTCACTAGCTTTATAACTACTAAGGAATTGAATAAGTAATAAGTCTAATAGGCTGAATTCCTCTCTGAATATGACTTTAAAATCGTACATATCAAAGGAAAAGAAAATGGATAAGCTGACGCACTTAGTCGATGACTAGATTACTTCTAGAAGATACCTAAGGAAGCAAGTATGATATTCTATTATAATAAATAAGGAAGCCTATAATAACTAGTAGTAAGCTACTAAGTTAATACTACTACTAAGGTAATAGAAGAAATTAAAAGCTACTATAGGGATCTAAAATAAGGATAATATAAGAAGAATATATTAGTACCCCTAGAACTAGCTAAGGAACTAATATAAGTAATATATAAGTTACTACTTAGTGGGTACCTAGGGATCATAAAAATAATTAAAAGAATACTAAGAGGATACCTTATCCTATAGCTAAAAATAGTAGTTAAGGAAGTACTTGCTGAATATGCTTCATACATAAAGAATAAAAACTTACAACATAAGCTATAAGGGTTATTACAGCTAATACCAATACTAGAAGTACTATAGCAAAAGATTATTATTAACTTTATTATTAAATTACTAAAGTTAGAAGACCTAACTATAGGAGTTAAATATAATAGTATTATAGTAGTTATAGACTAACTCATGAAATATACTTACTTTATACCCTGTAATAAAGCTATAAAAGTACCTTAATTTATAGAACTATTCCTATAGATAGTGGCTATAAACTATAACCTACTAGAAGAAATTAATACTAATAGAGGAAGCATCTTTACTTCCTACTTCTAATAGAGCCTTTTAGATAGGTTAGGAATTAACTATAAATTATCTATAGCCTACTATCCTAAAACCTAAGGATAGGTAGAATAGGTAAATTAAATACTAGAAACCTACCTATAATACTATATCAACTAGGAATAAAATAACTAGGTAGTACTACTACCCCTAGCCTAGTATATTTATAATACTAATATATTAGAAAGTATAGGAATATTACTATTCTATATAAACTATGGAATATAACCTAAGACAGGATTCAAGCCTATAAGAGTAAAAATATAGGCTAAATAAGTAATTATCTAATTAGATAAAATAAAGGAACTCTATAAGTAACTAATAGAAGAACTAGAGTTTATAAAATAAAGGATAAAGTACTATATAGATAGGAAAAGGATTAAGGGACTAACCTTTAAGGAGGGAAGTAAAGTCTACTTACTATAAAAGAAACTAAGAATAAGGGACCTATAAATCAAAACCTAATAACTAAGTAATAAACTTAATCACTAAAAAATCAGACCCTTTATTATAAAAAGAAAAATCTTAGAAGTTAATTATAAACTATAACTCCCTAAAATAATAAAGATAAACCCTATATTCTATATTATGCTACTTGAACTAGCATACTAAGATATACCTACTAAAGAAACTATAGAAGTAGCTATAATAGAAGGAGAATATAAAGTAGAGAAGGTACTTAACTCTATAATTAATAATAGGAAGGTTAAATATTTAATTAAATAAAAAGGCTATAACTATAATAAAAATACTTAAGAGCTTATCCAAAATCTGGCTAGAAGCCTAATATTACTTATAAAGTTTTACTAGGAGAACCCAGGGAAACCTTAAGATCTAATAGTAGGAGGTCAGGAGTAAGACTAAGGGTATCCTAATTAAGCACCCTAAAAGTGCTAAGAGACTAAGTATCCCTAATAGCCTACTAGGTCTTAATAATAAGAGTATCCCTTTCCTCCTCTATTAATAAACTAGTAATACTATACTAATAAAGTTTATTACCTTACTCCTTAAGGAGTTTCTATTAATAATAGAGGTAGGTAATCCTTACTATAATTTTAAGGAGCTGGTCCTTAGACTTTTCTAAAGCCTTATCTACTTTTTTAGTTTTGGCTATATTATAGGATACTAGAAAAGTTAGGGCTACTATAGGAAAGGTAAGGGTAATAGAAATACCTATAAGATGAAGCTACTAGGGAACTATCATAAGTATGCTTTCCCTTAGTATAGGCTAAACATTAAGAAGAATTTAGTACTATATAGTATACCTTCTTATAGTGATAATAATAGGTATATAGTATTTTGAGATCGTTACTAAAAGAAGAAATATATTCTACTAACTTTTTATTCTCTTATTTCTTTTAGAGGGATTAAGTAGAAGGATATTTTACTACCTAACTTGATATACTATTAGTATTATAGTAGAAGAAAATAAAGGAGAAGTAGACTAACTAAGAAAGGACTAATAGGTTAGGGCTAATAGGGATTAAAAATAAAATTAAGGTCTTTAGGGATAAAGACTAAAGGGAGGAGGTATTATATTATAAGCTAATATAACCTCTTATATAGGTTAGGTAGGTAAGTATAGTAGAAAAGGATAAACCCTAGTATAACCTAGGAAGGCTAGGAACTAGATAATGTAACCTAAGCTAATAGAATTAAACCTAGCTCCTCTAGACTAATTAGAAGAGGACTGTATCTAGGATAAAGGTAGTCTAGAAGGACTATAGTAGGAGTAGGTATAGTCTAGGAAGGACTGTACTAAGGGTAAGTGTAGTCTATAGGAGGACTATACTCTAGGGATCTATAGTCCTATAAAGGAAGAAGTCTATATAAGTCATAGTTATTACTATTATATATTCTAGTTATTCTTTAGTTCTATAGTAGTTAATTCAAGTCACTCTATGAACCATACTTGAATATATATTATATACCCTTATTATTACTATCTGACTGCTTTACTTATCTACTAACAGGCCTGACTGTTCTAACCTTAAGGTGACTAACCCTATTAGAAGTGTTGGAATGTCATAATAATAATAGTATCTATAGCTAGTTAATTATTATATGAAATTAATCAAATCTTATCTTATAAGTAGTAAATAGTAAAGCTAATAGAAGGAAGTAATATAGATAAATAGATAATAAGAGTAGAAGAGAAGGTAGAACTACTAAAGTAAACCCTTACTACTTCTTAGCTAATAGTAAAAGAGTTTACTTAATTAATAGATATAATATTAGTAGATAAAGTAGATAGTAAAAGTAAGCTAGTAATTATAAACTAGGTATACCTAAACTAATAGTAATAGTAGAATAAGCTATACTAGAGATATAGTAATTAGGAATATAAAGAAAGGTTTATAAAGGATAAAGTATTAGTAAGGGAGTTATAGAGGAAGGCTAAGGAGAAGGAAAAACACTCTACTTACTAAACAGAGTTCTTTAATTAGTATACTCCCCTTTATTTAAATAATACTTAATTATAATAATTATTAAGGAAGTTATAGTAAATAGGATAAAAGGATAAAAAATATAGTTTAAAATCTACTAAGGAGGAAATAACTGGTAAAGGAGAAGTTACCTTATCAAAAAGATATATAAAGATAATTCTAATACTAGTAAAGAAGAAAGAAAGCTAGAGTAGGTTAGATATATATAAGGGTCTTAACCTAGGAGGAAGGTATGGCTAAGAGCTAGACCTAGCTATATATAACTATACTAAGCACTAGCCTAGCTACTACCCTTAGCTAGGTAGTACTATATAAACTAGCATCCTAGTATAAGTAGTAATACTAAATAGATTAATAGATAAGTATAATTTAGTAACTCTAAGTAAACTAGTATACTAGTATAGTCTAATAGGGCTAAACCCCTAAGAATAGTAACTATACCTCTAAGAGTAATAACCATACCCCTAAGAGTAGTAACTATATCTCTACTAGTAGTAACTACCTATATAAAAGTAGAACTCTATAAAAAGGATAAGTAGCTCTTATAAGACCCTTAACTTAGATCTTCCCTTCTTATTATTTAAGATTTAATATACTATAGATTATTACTTAAGCCTTCTCTAATAAGACTATAATATATTAAATAATTAACTTAATAATAAATAGAATAGAATAATAAGTAGAATAGAAAATAGAATAAAATAGAATATATAAGTAGAATAGAATTATAATAATAAGCTTACTTTAATCCTAAAGGGTTAGTAATAGGAACCTCCTAGATACCTTACTTATATAAACCTAATAACTAGTAAATACTCTTAAATATAATTACTATAGATCTAGAGCTCTTTAGCTAGATCTACTAGTAGTTCTTAAATACCTTTACTCCCCCTCCTCTATTTTTTATAGATACCCTATAATTAGAGGTCCTAAAAAGTAAAATCCTAGAAATTATAGAAATAAGAGTAAATAGAAATACTATATTAGAAGTAAAGAGAAAGGCCTTAGTATAACCTATATAGAATAATAACCTAAGTAACCTCTAGTTCTTCCTAGATAGTATTATCTTTAAACTAAATAAAGATAAGCTATAAAGTCTAATTAGAAGTAATAAAGTTACTTAGTATAAAATTATATATATAATCCTATTTAATAAGAGATAGAGAATCTACTAGTTCTAGGCTAGTAGTAGGATAAGTAAAGCCTACCCCCTCTTAGAGTTATTATAGTATATTACTTATATATTTAGTAATACCTAACCTTAGGCTATAATTTAGAACTAGCTTTATAACCTTATTTAGGCTAATAACTAGATATTTAAAGAATTCTTCCTTATTTTTAATAATATTATAATAATTATAAAAGGGAGCTACTAGGATAATACTTTTTAGCTTATTTAGCTAAGGAATACTCTATCCTCTATTTTAAAAGATAAATTAGTAGCTACTAATATATTTATAGACTACTCTAACTATATTAAAGTACTCTATCTAATTACTTAGTATTTTAAATAAATCTAATACTTTAGAGTATTCTACTAGGAGTAGAGGTACTTATCTAGAAATAAAAGAAATAGATTATAGACCCCTTAGTAAGTATACCTTAACTATAGGTAGGGACTTTAAAACTACCCCTCTTAGAGTAGACTAAGCCTAGAAAACTTTTTAAGGGATATAGATAGTAATATCTATATAAATAGTACTTAAACTTATAATATTAAATAGCCTAGGGTTAAAAAAGTAAAATAGGTAAATAATAATAAAATTAATAAGAGGAGGAAGGAATACTAATACTTCTACTATAATAGTAAAAGCTACTTTATTAGTAAGTATCCTTATATAGTAGTATATAACCTATAAGATATTATAAGTATCTATAATATTAAAAGTATTTTAATCTTAGAAGAAGACTTTAAAGAAGAGGGAAATAAGTAACCTTAGAGTAAAGATAAGCCTTAAGGTTAACTAAGATAAAAAGGGTAGATATATTTAATAAATAAATAGAAGTTAAACCTACCCTTATTTCTATAATTATAAATAACTTAGAACTTATCTATTTATTAGTAAATAAAGGGTATAAGTATTATATTACTATTAGTAAGGAATTAATAGAATAACTCTAGATTCTAGTTACTTATATCTTATTAAGAGTAGTATAAAGTACTTTAAGAGTAATATAGTAGGCTACTATCTAAAAGTTAGCTATATTTATAGTTAAAATTACTAATTTTACCTAGGTTATATATACTTATATTATACTTTTCCTAGAATACCTTTTAATCCTAAGGAAGTTATAGCTCCTTTAGAATAAAGCCTTCTCTATTCTATATAAAAAGTACCTCTAGTATAATAAAGCTAATAAGTAGGTACTATATATAAAGGAATATATAAATATATTATAAATAGAAAAGCTTAAATCTATAATTTATATTATAGTTTTAATCTTTATAGTAATTATTAAAAGGATTAAGTACTTAAAAGGAAGTACTACTATTAGGGTTATAATTTTTATAATAAGTATAAAAGATATAGAAAGAGTATTAGTTATTAAAAAAGTAAAAATTAATAATAAATTATATTAGATAATTCTATCTTAATTCTATAACTTACTCTTCCTTTTTTAAAAAGTAGAAGCTAATAAACTTAACCTCTATAAGCTAGGTATTAATTATTTAATCCCTTTAAAAACTAATAACTAGGGGTAGGAACTTTCTCTCTTATAGGGAACCCTTTATAATATATTAAGAGAAGAACTACTAGTCTTTAAGAAAACCCTAATAGACCTCTTAGATAAAGGTTTTATTTATATAAGTAGCTCTAAAGTAGCTATACTAATCTTATTTACTTATAAACCTAGAAGAGGTCTCTAATTCTATATTAACTATTATACCTTAAATATAATTATATATATAGACTAATACCCCTTCCCCCTTATCTTAGAGACTTTTTAAAATCTTATAAAAGTAATATAGTTTACTAAGGTTAATATTATCTAGGTATTCTATAAGGTCTAGATAGTTAAAAAAGAGGAGTTTAAGATAGTATTCTATACTTAGTATAAACTCTTTAAATAGATAGTAACCCTTTTTAAGCTATTTAGAATACTAGTAATATTTTAATACTATATAAACTATATACTATAAGACTTCCTTAATAACTTTATCTTTACTTATATAGATAATATCCTTATCTATTTAAGTAGCTCTTATAAAAACTATTTAAATAAAGTATATATAGTTTTAGAGTACCTATAAGCCTATAAACTCTACTTTAACCTAGATAAGTATAAATTTATAGTAAAGGAGGTAAAATACTTAGGGTTTATTATCTATACTAATATTAGTATATAAATAGATTTAGAAAAGGTAAAGATTATCCTTAAGTAGTAGCTACTAATTATATAAATAGGTATATATAGTTTCCTTAGATTTATTAACTATTACTAAATATTTATCTTTAAATTCTTAGAAGTTATAAAGAGTTTTATAGTACTTACTAAGAAGAGTATCCTTTTTAAATAGACTATAGAATATAAGGAAGTATTCTAGATTCTAAAAACTCTTTTTATAAAAATACTAATTCTAACTTAGTAGGACTTAGAGAATAAAATCTTCCTAAAGGTAGACTATAATAGAATTATACTAAGAGGCTATTTAAGTTAGGAAGTTAATAACTAATAGAAAGCTATTATATTTTATTTATAAAAGCTATCTTCTATAAAGAGAAACTACCTAATCTATAATAAAGAGATATTAGCTATTATCTAGTATATAGAATAATAGTTAGCTAAGCTCTATAGCTATAAGACTTTTATAATACTAATAGACTATTAAAACCTAGAATACTTTATAATATACTAGTACTTATTAAAGTAATAAGCTTACTAGGTAGAATATCTATTTTAGTTTAACTTTAGAATTAAGTATAAACTAGGAAAAGAATCCTAAGTACTAGATATCTTATTAAGAAAAGAATAAAACTCTCCTATACTAGAAGATTAGGATACTTATATAATCTAGCTAATCTTATAATTAATAATATAGAACTATTTATATATAATAGTAATAATAATCTAAGAGCTAAAAGGTATCTTTAATAATAATAAGTTAAACTAACTCTAGGAGGAAATAATACTATATAACCCTTTATATAAAAGGGTAAAGAAGGTAGTTTAAGTAAGGGATTACTTACTAGAGAATAGGTTTAACTTAAAAATCTAGTTTAGTAATTACTTAGTAGATAGGAAAGGGATTTTATATTATAAAAACTATATCTAGGTACCTAGAAGTAGCTCCCTAGAGAAAGAAGAAAAAGGAAGGGGAGGGAGACTATTAGATAAGTTATATAGCTATTTAATCTAGTATATATATAATACCTATAGTATTAGCTACCTTAGTAGGGATAGAACTATTACTATAGTATCTAGAGACTTCTACTAGCTACTCCTCTATAAGTATATAAGATACTTCCTCTATAACTATAATATCTATAGATAAATAAAGATCTAATATAAATAGAAAGTAGGCTTTCTCTATCTACTACTAGTACTAGATTATTTCTACTAGGAAATCTAGATAGACTTTATAACTAACCTCCTAGAAGTAGATAGAAAAACCTTACTTTAAATAATAAAAGACTAGTTATTTAAAAAAGTAACTTTTAAACTAATAGAATTAATAGAAGTAGAAACCTATACTAAGTACTTCCTATTATACTAAGTCTACTATTATAGTTAGCTTAGAGTAATTATAAGTAACTAGGGAATAAACTAGATAAAAGACTTCTAGTAATACTTCTACTACCTTCTTAATATAGAGTAGTAACTTAGTATAGTATATTACCTCTAAACTAATAGAAAACTAGAGTAGATAAACTAAGAAGTATAAGCTTACCTATAGATCTTTATTAACTATATATAGAATAACTAACTTACTTAGTACCTAGTAGCCTAGCTTATTATTAATAGTAGAGTAAATACCTCTATAAGTATATCCCTATTCTATATAATATATAGGTATAAAGCCTTATTAGTTATCCTATTTATAAAAGATATTATAACTAAGATTATACTATACTACTTACCTATAGCTAGAGCTTAGGTATTTATAAATAGAATAAAGGAAATTATAAAGCTCTATTAAGCTTTAATAATAGTAGCTACCCTAAACTAGGAAGTATATATAAATACTAGGTACTAACTAACTAAGATATTCTAGGTTAGAGATTAAGTATAAGTAAACCTAAGAGATATTATTATAACCTAACCTAAGAAGAAGCTAGACTAGTTATATATAAAATATATTATAATAAAAATAATCTTACTAAATATAGTAAGGATTAGAAGCCTACTAGGAAGAATACCTAAAGTCTTTAATATTAATAAGCTAAAATATATAAATATAGACCTACTTCTTAGATAGTAGACTATTAATCTATAACTACTAGTAATACTTATTAATAGTAAAGAAGAATATAAAATAGAAGAAATCTACTATATATATTCTAAGAAGGTAGGATATAGAATAGTCTAAGAGGTCCTAGTATAATAGAAGGGGTATAAACTACTAGAATAGAGGTACCTAGATAATATATAAGAAGTAGTAGTACTTAACTACTTTAAAGTATAGTATAGTAATATAAGGGAAAATAATAGATTAAAGGAGGACTTTAAAAGCTAAGAAAAGCTATCTACTAAGTAGTAGAAATAATAGTATAAAATAGTAGGAAACTAAAATATAAGAAAAAGAAAATAATTCACCTACTAGGGCTAAGAAATACTATTACTACTACTAAAAAAAGAGAACCCTCTATTATACTATAAGTCTACCTTATTATTAGTAATAAATAAGCTAACCTTATAATTACTATTACTATTATTATTATTATCTATTATTTTATTTAACTCTATATACTCCTTAAGTACTTAGATATAATAAGCTAGTAAAGTAAAATTATATATAATTATATAATCTAATAAGTTAGGGGTAGTAATTATAATAACTAGTATAGGGGTAATAGGAATAGAAAAAGTAATAGGAATAAGACTACTATTAAGAGTAGTATAGGTAGAACTACTAATATATATAAGGTTAGTAGAAAGTATAAGGTATAGGGTAGAAGGGAAATATATAGAGGAAGGATATTATAAGTCTTAAAGGACTCTATACTCTATTAGGCCTAGATAGTATCCTAAAAGGTAGTATTAATATTTAGGATAGCCTTCTCTAGACTACTATATATACCCTATAGGCCTTACTAGTAGGATAGAATAATAAGGAGGGTAGGTATATAGTAATAGCTAGCTTAATAGTAAGATAAGTAAGTATAAGTACCCTTCTTACCCTAATTCTTATAGAAGGAAGTAAGTAAGATATAGTAGAGATAGGGCTTATAGTAGATAAGGGATATATCCTTAATAGTAGCTATCTATATATAATAGTATTTGCCCCTACTAACTATTAGAACTAATATAGGAATAGGGGTTAATAAGCTAGTAGATAAGCTAGTTAGTATAGTAGTAGAGGTAGATTAATAAATAGGTAATACTATAGGATAGTAGTATATAGAGGTAGAGGTAGTATAAGTAGGGGTAATAGTAGTAGTAGAAGTAGTAGAAGATTAATATATTAATTAATATAATTACTTTTAATTAAGGGGGGAGCTATTACTACTTTTATTAGAGTTAAAAAGAGTAGGAGGTATCTTTATAAGTTAACTAAAGTATTAGTAGGCTACTATAGTAAAGAGGATAGTATAGAAGTAGGGAGGGAATACTAATAATAGATATTTTTTTTTTTTAGATATTAAGTAGGGAAGAAGGAATAAGAAGATAGATATAGGTAGGAGTAGCTAATAATAATAGAGCTATACTACTCCTAATAAAAAGGGAAGGAAGGAGGGGGGAGCTTATATAAGGGTCTTAACCTAGGAGGAAGGTATAGCTAAGAGCTAGACCTAGCTATATATAACTATACTAAGTACTAGCCTAGCTACTACCCTTAGCTAGGTAGTACTATATAAACTAGCATCCTAGTATAAGTAGTAGTACTAAATAGATTAATAGATAGGTATAATTTAGTAACTCTAAGTGAACTAGTATACTAGTATAGTCTAGTAGGGCTAAACCCCTAAGAGTAGTAACTATACCCCTAAGAGTAATAACTATACCCCTAAGAGCAGTAACTATATCCCTACTAGTAGTAACTACCTATATAGGGGTAGAACTCTATAAGAGGGATAGGTAGCTCTTATAAGACCCTTAACTTAGATCTTCCCTCCTTATTATTTAAGGTTCAATATACTATGGATTATTACTTGAGCCTTCTCTGATGAGACTGTAATAATATATATTTATAATAATAAGGAAGGAAGGAAGTAGTAATAATATATAAAGGGATTCTTTTATCAAAGGCTAAGTTATATCTAGCCTAGCTAGAACTAAGAACTAACTCTCTTTAATCCCTAAATATTCTAAAACTATAGTAGAAGTTAGAAGAACTCTACTAAGGATATTCTAAAGTGAGAATAATAGATTAGTAAGTCCTAAGACCCTATCTCCTAGACTACTATTAGCTAAGATCTAGTACTTTAGACCCCTAGGGCTAATAATAAGTTGAAGATAGTCAAGAGATAATCTAGAGCTAGCTTAGGTCCTACTTAAATATAAGCTAGGATAGAAATATAAAAGGAAGTTAGTTAAAGAGCTTTAGAAGAAAGAGGGCTCTTTAAGCTAAAATCTCTAGATTATAATTCTATAAACTTATAGTAAATACCCTCTAATCTAACTCTATAATACTTAGGACCCTCTTATTTAAGTATAATTATATTATATCCCTTATATAATAAAGCTTCTAAGCTAGAAAGAGATAATATATTTGTTATAGAAAGTAAGCTAGACTAGTAATAATAGTACAAGTAAGAGTAGAACTAATAAGAAGAAGTTAAATATCTACTATTCCTAGCTAGAAAATAAGAAAGAAAAGAGTAAAGTAAATAAATACCTTATATATAAAAATACCTCTTGATCTAAAAAGGCCTTATATTATTATTATTAATTAAAGGGATATAAATAATAAAGAAGGAATGGAGAGGATAATATAAAAAGAGATTATAAGAGATTATATCTTAAAAAAATAAAATAGTAAGTAGTTATAACCTACCTTATACTTTAAGATAGATAATCAACCTAATAATCCTACTAACCTTTATTTTAAAGAACTAGTAAGTAATATACTTATAAATACTAATTAGATTTAAGAAGAATAGATTAAAAGTAGAGGTCTATTTTAATATAAAAATGAACTCTTTTTTTAATTAATAAAATGCAGTTTACTAAGAGTTTATTAAATACAGTATTTATAACTAAAAATAAGTTATTTATAATAAAAAAATATAAAAGCTAATTTTAGTATTATAAAGGAAGTAAGTTTTAATTTCTATATCCTAGGAATAGTATAGGAAATAGAGGTTAATAACTATATAATTATAATAGTAGATATTATAAATAACTTACTTTAAAATTATTATTGAACAATAATTTCTCAATATAATTAAGAGTAATAATTAACTTATAAAATAAAACTATTGAATTTTAAACATATTGAAGAATAAAAGTAGACTTAAAATAATTAAAAAAGAAAAAAAAGACTAAGAAGACAATAGTAGTAGCTTATATTATAAAGGTTCTATCTAGATTTAAAATAGTACTGTTTTTCTAGTTTATTCTATCTAGGTTTAAAATAGTAATGCTTTTCTAGTTTATTAACCTTCTTAAACTAGTAAAAGTAGGAAAAGTTAGATAATAAAAAGAGAAGAATATTAAATAAAAGTAAACCTACTATTTCTAATTGATATATAATAATATCTATAATGCTGAAATATTATAGTCTACTTTTAAAATAGAATAGCTTATAATTTGATATATAATAAGTAATAAGAAAATATAGTAAAAGATTAAAAATAATAATAGAAAGTAATCTAGAAGAGTAAATACTAATCTAAAGTTTATAGTAAAGATATTTATACTTATAAAAAAATATAATTATCTATAAAAATTAAGAGATTATATTTATAATAAAAGAAAATAAGATAAAGATTAACCTTATTAATAATTAGTAAAACTAAAAATAAAATATATACTAATACTTAGTAGTAAGTAATAAAAAACTAATTTTAAATAAAATGTATACTTTTTTTACTATATAAAGAAGATAGAATAGATAAAGTAACTAGTATTAATTACTTAGCATTTATTATATGTTAATCTATAAATATAAAGAAATATAATAAGAAAGTAATTATTAACTTATAACTACTAAGTAAGTAGGTAATACTAGATATTTACCTACTATTAAGCTAGGAAGATATTATAGAAATATTAGATAGGAAGTAAGTATTTGCTAGCCTAAATATTTAAAAATATTCTTTTATTAGATTCTTATCTATTATAAATACTAAGGCTATATAGTAATAATTAGTCCCTAAAGATTAGAATAGTTAAATATAGTATTAATAAGTTTTAAGAATTTACTAGTACTTAAATAATATATAGATTACTTATTCTTTAAGTACTATTAATAATATTAAATTTTTTATTATATAGAGGAAGGGTATTTATATTATATAGAAATAGTAATATAAATGATAACTAAGAATTATCTATATATTTTAATAGATAAATCCTTTTTAAGTTTCCTTAGTATTACTTTCCTTAATTATAAACTTAATAGTAATAATAAATAGAAAACTAGTAATTATATCTTAGGATTTAAGTAGATAATATATTTAGCATCTTAATAATTTAGAAAGATTAGAATAATATTAGTATAATAATATTTATTTATATAGTAATATTTATTTATATAATAATCTTATAATTCAATATATAAATCATACTATTATAGAAATAGAAGATTATAAAGTTAAAAAAAAGGTAAAAGATAGTTAAGAAATAATAGTTAGAAAAAATAGTAAATAATAGGGAAAGAAGAGAATAAGTAAACATAGATTTACTTTAATACTAAAAGAATAAAAAGTATTTATAGATTTATAATACTTTTTCTATAAGTAAATACTATTATATAGATCTAGAATAGATATCATTTTCAAAAGTAAATACTAGTAGAGTTACTTTTAGTATATATATATTATAGTTATATAGTAAAGAATAAAATAGTTAATCTATTCTAGGAAAAGATATTATAATAAAGGTGTATAATTACTATACTTTCTATCTTTTATATAATTAAATATAAAAAAGAAATATAACTTAATAGAAGTAGAGTTAGTAGTAGTTATTTGGATAATAAAGAATTTATAAAAGATACAGTAAATAGATCTTTAATAGTACTTTTTATAAATTATTTATCATTAAAAAAGATTATTAAATATATTTTGCTAAAAATAATATACTTTAATAAAATTAATATAAAATTAATAATATAATAAACTAATTATCATAATTTAATCTTAAAGCTTTCTATATATTTAGATTATTAAATATAATTCTAGATATACTTTTATAATTACTAATTATACTTATAAAGAATACCAGACTAAACTATAATTAATTTATTAAGCTGAATAATATAAAGTTAAATATATAAGATTAGGCTATTCTAGGAAAGTAAGAGCTTTTTTCAAAATTAATACTAAAAGTAATTATAAACTATACATATTATACCTAGTAATATAAATTATTTTTATAATAATATATAATAGCTATTAATATATGAAAAGTAAAAAATATTATATAATCTATAAAACTTTTATACCTATTAAAAAGTCAATAAAATTAAAAAGTATTATAATTATTGCCTAGTAAATTTAAAGGATAAATAATAATTATATAATAAAATAAAAAGAATTAAGATAATATTAGCCTTATACTATATAATTATAATAAATTTTATTATAAATATATTTATTATTCTAATAGAAAGTATATTTTAGGTAATACGCAGCTATTAAATACTAAATAACTTAATAATAGTTGTTTAGATTTTTAGTAAAAAGATATTACACTACTAACATTAAGATACTAATTATATTATATTAGTAATAATAGTATTATAAATAACATTATATTATAATTAAGGACTATTAGTATATATTATTAGTAAGTAAAAATCTAAAGTTTATTTTAGAAATCTAGATAAAATTTTATAAATATTATAAACTAGTTAGCTAATAATAATAGTTTACCATTTATAAACTAATAGAATATCTAAAAAAGAGACTTAAATACTTAAGATTATAATTTATTATTATATAGTAAACTATCTAAAAGGAAACTAGATTAATTTCTTATTAATATTATAATATAACTTTAATAATATATTCTTATCTTTTATTAGATCAAACCCTAATATACTAACTTTTAATTTTAGGTTAAGGAACATCTTAATAGGTATTATTAATATAATAGAAGTAAGAAAAGTAGTAATAAAACTTATACTAGATTTAATCTCGTAAGTAAATAGTAAAAGAATAGAAGTATTAATTATAATTGTAAATATACTATTAAAATAAAAGTATAGTAAGTACTATTAGCTAATAATATTCTAGAGTAGAGATATTATTTACTTATAATTATATATTAGTTATAACTTACTAAATAAACTAAATAAAAAGTAGTTACTAAGTTAATTAGGGCTTCTTAAGATTATTAGAATAGTACGAAGGTATATAAGCTTACTATTAAATTAAACTTCCTAAAGAACTAGAAGACTTACTTAGTAATCTTGATTATATCTATCTTTAAGCCCTTATAAAGAAATAGTCCCTAATGAAAATATATAGAACCCTTAAATTTAATCTAAGTTAATAATAAAAAAGAATTTAAAGATAAATAGATTATTAGCTATTATAATAATTAAATAGATATAAGTCTTTAACCTATTAAGTAAAATAGGATCTAAAAGATAATTTTTAGGAGAGAGAAGAAAATATAATAGAAAATTTAAGTAATTAATAATTATAAAAAAGTAAAAGTAAAAGTAAGAATAAGGAAAAATAGATAATTAAAAAAAATTACTAAGTATAAAGAAGATATAGAATAGATTTTCTTTATAAATTAGTATTTTATTTAGTTAATTTATAGTATTTATATTATTAAATATCTAATATAAATTATAAAAAGAGAAAGGCTAGTAAATACTAGTAGAAGAAGTAGAGGTAAGTATTTATAAAAAAAGATATTAAGTTGGTAAGTATTAAAAGTAAGAAGTTAAAAGAGGGAGTAATCCTTAAATACTGGTAAGAGTTAACAAATAAAATAGTAATTAGGTTAAATGATATAAAAAGGGATATAATACATAATAATAAAGAAGATGTTATAATAATGTATAAGTAAATAAAAAGAAGGTATAAAAGCAATAGGATTCTACTAATAGTAATAAAAAGTAGTAGTAGTTTAATAAAAAAAGCTATAATTACTATCAAATAATAGAAAAGAAGGAATAAAGGATTATAAGTTTTTTTTTAAAAAGAAAGAGAATAAATATAGTAGTAGATTAAAAATCTAAAGGGATATAATTACTATTAGGTTAGTACTAAATATTTAAATAACTAAAAATACTAGCTATCTCTCTCTTATAAATCTTTCCTAGATATTATAGCTATCCTCCTAATACTACCCCTAATGATTATAATATGAGTTTAGATAGTAACTACTAACCTTAGAGTTATAACTAAACCCTAAAAAGTAAAATAAATAATTATATTATAAGCTATAACGTATAGTAATAGATATAATAATAGAGGTTATTAGGGAAAAGATAGAAATTACTAACTAAAATATAGCTTAAGAATAAATTAGTAAGTAATTTCTAGAAAAAGATAAGTAAAAGGAAGTAATAGTAATAGTATAGGATTTCTATAAAGAATAAAAAGAAAGCTATAGCTAGGTAAAGTACCCTATAATATAATAGTAAAGGACTATATTAAAGAGTATATTAAATATAAAGTAGTTAAGTACTACTTATAAACTACTTACTTATTTATTAGTAATTAGTTTATAAGTTTACTATATTAATAATAAATCCTAAAAGTAATAATAAAAGTATTAAAAAGGATTAGAGTATAAGAGCTTATAACTTACCTTATAGAATAGGATAATAACCTAGTCTATTAAATACTAGTAAAGTAAATACTATTACTATTAGTACCCCCTTCTTTATTAAAGAAGAAGTGAATATAGACTCCCTTATAAAAGAAGGAGGGAATATATAAGATAAGTATAATAGGTTTAAAGTAAGTAATAATATAATAGCTAAGGATAATAAAAGTAGTAGTAATAATTTAGTAGATATTACTAGGGATAATAATAATATCCCTTATACTAATAACTCTATAGAATAACTAGAATAATCTCCTTAGTACTAAAATTACTAATACTATTAATAATAATAAGCTATTGAATAAGACTAAGGATTAAGTAAGCCTATAATAGCTCTAGATTAAATAATTAGTAATAGAAGTAGTTACCTTCTAGTAAGAGGTATAAAAATAGGAGGATAAAATTAAAAAGCTATATAGGATAGTTAGCTAGTTAGTAGCTACTAGTAAAGAGAAAAAAGAAAGTATAAAGGAGAAGGTATATTAATTACGAATAAAAATTAAAAAAAAACACTAAAATTATGAATTTCTAAATATTAGACCCTAAGTAAGTATATATTAGCTAAACCCTACCGTATATATTCTTATTTCCCTATAATACTATAACTAAAAATAAAATAGTAAACTAGTATTTCCTACCCTTTAGGTTCCTAGCTTTAATAGTAAAGTACTAATAGGGTTATTAGCTTTTCCTTACTAGCTAAAGGTTTATATAAGTAAGTATATATATACCCAAGTAGAAGTTTAGTAGTAAGTAAGTAATACGAGAGGTTAAATATAAGGAATATATCAAGGGAATAAGGAACTATAACCTAGATAGAAAGAATAAGACTATTTTACTATTATAAGAGACTACTTATTCATATACTAATAGATTATATAAAAGTAAACTTATATAAAAATAATAATTATAATAATTCTATTAATAGTATTATAGACTCTTTACTAACTTACTTATTAGTAGCCTAGTAGTTAGTCAGTAAATAGTATAGGATAGCTATAATAGTTTATATCTACTCCTAGGGGTCTAGTATTACTTAGAAGTAGGTCATAATAATATACCAGTTAGAGTACTATACCTCCCTAATCTACTTAGTTATATGAACTTAGGTCTGGCTTCTGGCCAGACCTTCTTTTAGGTCAAGACCCTTATACTAGGCTAGGACTAAGAACTAACTCTTTTTAATCCCTAAATACTTTATAACTATAATAGGCGTTAGTAGAGTTCTACCACTGATACTCTAAAATGATAATAATAGATTAGTAAGTCCCAAGATCTTATCTCTTAGACTACTACTAGCTAATATCTAATACTTTAGATCCTTAGAGTTAAAGATAGTTCTAAGATAAACTAGAGATAGTCTAGAGATAACTTAGATCCTACTTAAGAAAGCTACGATAGAAATATAAAAGGAAGTTAGTTAAAGAGCTTTAGAAGCAAAAGAAGGCTTTTTAAGCCAAAATCTTTACTTATAATTCTATAACTTATAATGAATATTTTCTCCTCTAATTATATAATACTTATAACTTTCTAGCTTAAGTGTGACTATGTTATATCCCTTATGGAAGATAGTAATTAGGAACTAAATATATCTTATCCCTATTTTATATCTAGTTTACTATTATATCATACCTTTTTCCTTTAATATCAATAACCTACTTTTATATACTAGTTACTTTTTAACTTATTAGTTAAACTATTAATAATAATATGTCTAACTATAATAATAACTCTTTTAAAATTATTATCCTAGAATATTAGGGATATAATATAGTTATACTTGAGTAATAAGGTCCTACGTATTATAGAGTTAGATTAGAGAGTATTTACTATAAGTTTATAGAATTCTAAATAGAGACTTTAGCTTAAAGACCTCTTTTTTATTTTTAAGGCTTTTTAACTAACTTCTTTTTATATTTCTATTCCTAATCTCTATTTAAATAGGATCTAAGCTATCTCTATACTACTAAATTACCTCTAAACTATCTTAGAACTATCTCTAATTTCAGGAGTTTAAAGTATAAGATCTTAGCTAGTAGTAATTTGAAAGATAAAAACTTAGGGCTTACTAATCTATTATTCTTATTTTAAAGTACTCTTAGTAGAACTTTTCTAACTTTTACTATAATTATAAAGTATTTAGAGATTATAAAATGTTACCTCTTAGTTTTAGCCTAACTAGATAATATCTAACTTCTACTTTTAGATTTTCTTTATTTTCTTTATTTTTTAAATTATTAGCTTTATAATTTTTCTATTTTCTTTAGAAAGGTTTTAGTATTATTTATAATTCTAATAATATAGCTACTTATACTGATACTAATATAATTTATTAAATTTTTACTTATAATGAAAGTTTAATTAATATTAAATTTAAATTAAGTAAAGTTAGTTTATGAGACTTAGTTTAGAATCTTATTTGTATTATACTCTCTTATCTATTTAAAGTTACTTCTCTTTTATATAAATAGTACTAAGGGGTTCTCTTATAAACTTTATTTAATATCAAATTTTTATTATTTTATAATCTATTAATTTCTATTCTATTTAAATATAACTAATTAAACGTAATAAATTCCCTTTACGTTTTCAAATTTAATTTAATAGTATATCTACTATTCTATAGAGATTATCTATACTTAAGTCTTAGAGAAGACTACTAGTAATATTATACTTGATATTTTAGTTAAGTTTTAATATTTATTATATCTTTTACATAAGATCTTAAAAACTACTTTTATATATTAATACTAAAAGCAGGCTTAATAAAGTTCTTACTTATAAAAAGCAATATTCTCTATATCTTCTAATTATAACTATTATCCTCTTCTAAGTTATAAGTATTATTACCTTTCTATAACTATTTTAAAATTAATATCTTAATTTTTAAAGTCTTACGATTTATTAAAATATAATTATTATATTTATACTACTTCTAATTATTAACTTATTAAGTAAAAAGTTTATTTAGTTTATTTAAAATATTTAGGTTTGTTAATATAAATAATAAAAGGTATTTACTTATTAAGAATATAAACTATAAACTTTAGTAGGTTCTAAAAAGTTAGGCTCATTCTATTTCATCTTTATCTATACATAATACTCTTTTTAATTAAGATATAATTTTACTTAGTAAAAGCTTTAATAAAGTAATAGATAGGAAGTTTTTTATAGGAGCTTCTTATAGGTTATATAAGCTTATTATATATAAGGATAATCAAGGTATTTAGAAGGTAGTCTAAACCCTTCTCTAAATAAGCCTTATAACTAAAACTTATCTCTTTATTTAGAGAATTTTATTAACTAGTTAAACTTCTAGTAAGTTTTCTTAAATTTTAATTCAAAAAGTAGAATTAAGGTTATAAATAAAATATTATATATAATTTACTAATTAATACTTTTATTAGAAAGTTTGGTATTCTAACTATGTTACCCAAAAAGGTTTTAATAAATTATTCTTTTCTTTTAGCTCTCTTTTAGTAATATATAGTAATAGTTTACTATATATCATCTAAATTTTCTACTAGTTCTTAACTATTCTATTTAACTAGAAATACTACTACTTATTCTACTAGATAGAACTTAACTCTACTTTTTTTCATTTCCTAATAATTTCTTTAATTTCTTATACTTTAAGTTAATCTTCTAGATCTAAAAGAGATTAAGAGGTATTTTTACTTCTTAATCTTTTTATAGTTTCTAGGAAGTTTATTTGGAGAATAAAGTATATCTATAATACTTATAAGGAGACTAACTTAATAAGGATTCTATCCTATATATTTAAGGACTTTAGTATAAATAAAAGCTAGTATTACTTTCTTTTGTCATTTAAAAAAGAAGTTCTAAGTAGTTAATAAACTAATTATCCTATTTTGAAGATAATATCTATCTTATATTTATTATAATATTTCTTCTATATTTTAATTATAGTTACCTAGTATTCTACTATTTTTAAACTTTATAAAATTAATCTATTTTTAGATACCTTTAATTTAGAATTACTTTAGATAAATTATTAGTTCTATAAACTAGAAATAATATTTATATAAAGTTTTAAATAAGGATATCCTAGTATTTTAGTTAAATAAACTATTATAAGTAAACTCTACTTGCTTTAAAATTTAATCTGAAGTAGTTTTATTAATATATCCTCTTTAAAAATAAATTATTAATTTTTGATTTATTCTTTTTACTTATTTATTTATGTAAAAATATTATATAATAATTGATATTAAATCTCTTTTATTTTATGAAGTTCTATTTAGAATTAGCTAGTAAATAATGTTCTTTGATTATTTATAATACTAATAAACATACTAAATAATATTTAATTACTTTGTCATAATTTAAGCCAAGTCTAATACTTAGTTCTTAATTATTGGAATATATCTAGTGATGTTAATAAAAGGATATATTATTATTAGAATAATATCTACTAATTCTTTATTCTAAAATAACTTTTTAAAAGTTTTATAGTAAAATTAAAACTAATTTCTGGAAAGGATATTTAGATTAAAATACATAATTATTTCATAAGCTTTATAGTAAAGGATTTTTTGTTAGTATTATATATATATATATTCTAGCATAATTATAAATATTTATTTCTGGACTGTTTTAATGGAATTTATACTTCAGTAATTCTATTATATAATTTCTTCTTAAATATACTTCTAAGTTATAATATTTCTTAATAAGTTCTACTTATAGAGCTTTTTAGTTAAATATAATAGTTTTTCTTTTTTAAAATAATAATCCTTATTCTTTATAGTATAAAACTTTCTCCCTAAGTATTCCTAGAATATATTATCTAATCTCTCAATAATATGAATCTATTTTTATAATATTTAGGATTTACTAGTAAACATATTAATTCTATTTAATTTTGAACCTTTTTCTAGTTTTATAATTTCTTTAGGCTTTTTTTATTAATTCTTGGAAGAGGTTAAACTTAATTAAGGTTTTACTAAGATTAACTAATTATCTTATTAATAAGATCTTCTTATTATTAGATTTATTAAATATAAATATTTTCTAAAATAACTTTTACTTTTTTCTTTAGGTTATGATTTAAACTCCAACTTTATTTTCTTATATTTAAATTTTTATTTTATTTTTAAGACTTCTTTTTTTAAAAAACAGTAATTCTTCTTCTTTACTTCTAAATAAAAGATTATATTTAAATAAAGAATAAGCTTCTAAGTTAATAGGATCTATAACTTTATAATTAACTTTTAAATATTATTCTAATAATTAGGAATCTCTTTTATGTAGCTTAGATATTTAAATAAAAGGTTAATAAGATTTATCTTCCCTAGTTAATAATTAATATAAAGATCAAATACTAATAAATTAAAAAGTTATCTTGTAATCCTCCCTTTGAATCCTAAACCAAAATATTTATAATCTTTATAATTAGTAAAAAATTAGTAAAAATTCTTTTTTATTAAGATAATAATACTAATATTTTAAGTTTTTTATAATAATAAAGAGTTTTTATTAACTTATAACCTATTCTCTTTTATCTTTATAAACTTCCTAAACTAAAAAACTATAGGGTATTACTATCCTTCTATTTTCTAAAATAAGATATTAAAGACTATATAAATAAAAATATTTAATTTTCTTTTTATAATCTTCTTTAATTATCTTAATAAATAAAGATAAAAGCTTTTAGATTTTTTCAAATTTAATAAAAATACTTATAGCTTTTACTATCTAAAGGAATTTCTTTTCTTAACTTTATTCTTTTTATCCTTTAATAAAGAGGTAGTAAAAAATATAAGTATCAAAATTTTACAAATGAACTTTCAATATAAATTAATAAATCCTAAGAAAATTTAGATACCTTGGTATCAATATCGTTTTGTTACTTTTATATAACTTATTAATATAGGGTCACTAGAGATAGCTCAAGGAGTGATCTATAGTATATTAACCTCGAATCATGGAGGAGGAAGATCTAAGTAAAGAGGCTGTATAGGCATTGCAGGGTTTTTATAGAAGGCTGCACCCATGCTAGCCAGCAGCTCTACTCCCAGGGGTCTGGTAATTGTTGAGGAGTGGATTGCGTCTGCTCCCAGGGATCCAGTGCCGCCTGGGAGTGGGTTGCAGTGGCGCACTAATTAGGGCGCTACGCCTCCCCCATCCACTTGGTCACATGCGCTCCGGTCTGGCTTCCAGTCAGTCCTTCCTCTTAGGTTAAGGCCCTTATACTTATACTTATTTAAAGTCTATTTAATATAATTAAGAAACCTAATTTTAGATTAGAAAAAACCATATTTTTTTAAAAAATTAATATATAGTTTTATAATTTATAATTATTTTAAGATAAGTTTAAAATATTGTTTATATTCTTTAATAATATTAGAAAGATAAAGATATTATCTAAAAAGAATAAATAATAATAATTAAATAATCTAGTAAGAACTTAGGAAGTATAATGTTAAAAAATGTTAATTACTTTAAAGAATATAATTATATATTTAAGATAATTATACTTTATTTAGAAAATAAGTTTCTATTAATTCTCTAGTTAAATAGAAATTTATTAGTAAAAGAATTTCTTAATTTAAGATAGAGTTAATGAAATATTTAAAAAACTTTATTTTTATTCCTTTTCATAAAATTAGTATCTAAACTATAATCTTTAATATAAAAGATATTAAATATACAAGTCTTACTAAGATTTTTTTTATAAATATTTATATACTATATAATCTAATTATAGCAATTATAACATTAGAAATTCTTTTTAATAACTATAAACTACAAGACCTAAAACGGATTATTGAAAAATCTTAAGAAATTATAGAATAACCTAAATTAAAAGATTAAAGTAGAATAGAAGCTATATAAACTATAGTAATATAAGGTACTATTTATTATATTCTTAATACGATTTAAGTAATATTTTTATGAAATAGAGATACTAACTTAGGATAAGATAGTAAAGATTAATATACTTTAGAAAAGCTTTAATAATTAATTAAAATACCTTTCTAAAAAGTAATATATAAAAGAAATATATATTAAACTAATCTAAATCCTTTTATAGCTTAGGATAAACATTTTAAAGTTAGACGATAAGCTACCTTAAGGTAATATAAAAGAATAAGAGTATCTAAAGGCTATAAAAACTAAGGTAATATTAGAGGTCTCTTATAATTAATATTAGTAATAAAAGAATGGTAGATAGTTTAAGAAGTTATTAGGTTTATAAATATAGGCCTTAACTTATGAGGAACAGGTCTATTATACTTTTAAAAAATAAGAATAAAGCTATAAAAGTCTTAAGAAATTCAAAGATAAAAATAACTACTAGAAGAATAGGGCTAGTAGTATAATAAAAAGAATCTTATAGTAAATGTTTTGATAAAGGTATAGATAAATAACTAGATAAGGATATTTATGAACAATTCTTTATGGGAGGAGGGGGGACTATAATAGGTTAGACTTAGTATAGTTAGTATAACTGTATTAGTATTAATTATATATAAGGTTATATATAGGCTACTATACTTTAAATAAATTACCAAGTAAGTATTACTACTTATATATAAAAGGAAGGAGTACTTTTCTCCTCTTTAATATTCTCCTCCTCCTTCCTTTCCTAGCTTTAGATAGATAATTCTAGTACTTTAAATTATTAAACTATCCTTTTCATCTAGCCCTTTCATAGTAGATAAGAAGGAATGTAATTAAAAAGAAAGAAAGATATTATTTTAGGCATAAGAGATATAGTTACTTTATTATATCTTACTTATGACTTTTAGCTAAGTAACTTATAAGAATAAGTATAATTACTAAGTACTAGTAATAAAATAATAGTAAAGGAAGATAAAGACTTTCTAGCTAGTAGCTAGGAGAACTCTAAATAATCAAAAAAAATAATTCCTATTAAAAGTTACTCTTAGGAATTAGAATTAGCGTAGAAAGAACTAAAAAAAAAGCTATATAAAATACTTCATATAAACTTATATTAACTTTTTTTAGAAAAAAAACTTGATTATATTTAAATATTAGCTAATATTAAGTACTGAATTTTTAGTATTATCAATAAAGGCTTTACTTAATCAGGTAGAGATAATATATTAAGATTACTTTTTATTTATTTCAGTAAATTAATATTAATTAGATTATACTAGATAAAGTTATTTATAAAAGTTTAGATATTTTCTTTTTAATAGTAACAAGTTTTCTTCTATATAATCCTAAATAAATTAATAATATTATCTTAGGATTGTAATAAATAACATTCTAGAGAATTATTATTAACTTAGTAGAGAATAAACTAGTTATTAAGAAATAATTCTATATTAAAATTAGGGATAAAGTTTAAGAAAGTAATTAAAAATTAGTAAAAACACTTATTATGGTTTTTATAACTTTAGTTTAGTATTATTATAAAGAAGAGAGGAAGAGCAAAATAAAGGGACTATTGATTAATAGCTTTTTATCATCTAAATATTCTGTATTCATGCCACGCACCCCCTCCCCTAGAGGGGGTGCTCTATACCCTAATACAAAAACCACCCTAAACAAATCTAGCATATAATACATCACTATCATATCTATATCCATCTATATCTAATAAATAACATATTTTTACATATCAAAAATAGCTAAATATATATTAGATATTAAGACTCAAATTCAGCTAGCTCTAAGTAGCTATAATCTATTAGATAATATCCCTTTATTATTAATTACTATAGATTTTAATATCCTATATTATTAACTATAGGATTATATTAATAGCTGAAAATTATACTAGGAATAAGAGAGAACCTATTCTCTCCTTACTAAGATTAAAGAGTAAGCTCTTTATAACTATATTAACTACCTTAAAAGGACTTCTCTAGTAGTATAAAAGTTATTTATCTATAATATAACTAACTAGATCCTATATATAAAAGCCCTACCTAAAAAGGATCCTAAGACTTATAAAGTTAGCTAGAACTAAGTTTTATATTTTCTTAAATAATATAGATATAGCTATATATCCTAGAAGGTTCTTAATTTAAAATAATAGCTCTTTAAAGATATTAATTTAATTACTATATAGTTTAAGAAGCTTAATACTATTATTAAGTAGTATAGTATCTAGCTAATAGATATCTAGAATATAGATAAAACTAGATTCTAAATTACTACTAGGAGGGATTAGCTAGTAGTTACTTATTAATTATAATTAGCTTATCTTAAAATACTTTTAAATTATAAGTTTACTATTTTAATTAAAATAATATCTACTATTAGTAACTATCTTCTAACCTTCTTAATTCTTATTAGTAAAGTTTACTTTACTTCTTAGTATAATATACTTAAACTTAACTATACTACTATAATAAGTATCTCTCTAACTAGATATACTAATAATAAACTTATCTATAAATAGTTAAAGTACTTCTAGAAGTATTTAAATATTTAATAATAAGATGAATATTAATTACTTATTATAGATAACTATAGATTATACTATACTATTAAATTTATTAAATTCTATAAAGAAAATAAGATTATCCTATTTAGACTTCTACTATATTTAACCTATCTATTATAGCTACTAGATATAGTAGTTTTCTAACTATTAAAGTATTATTATATACTTATAGTTAATATAATAGTATATAATAGGATTACCTAGATATTAAAAGTAGATTTCCTCTCTTTTATCTAAGATATTAGGATAAAAGTATTTAAAATAATAATAATCTAAGCTACTTTTAAGAGAACTAGGATTTATTTTTTTTACCTAAAAATAGTTCTAGATTATATTAAGGAATATAGGGCTAGTATTATTATAAGAGATATAACCCTAGATTATCTACTAAATTTATTATTTTTTAGGACTTTAATAATACCTTAAAAGCTAGATTATATAGCTAGATAGTTAAAAGAAGCTATTTTAACCTAGAGCTAAGTAGAGTTTACTAAAAATCTTTAATATTTTACTTATAGTACTATAATATAGTCTATAGAGCTATTCTAAGTAAAGGTAGAGCTTACCTAAATATAGATTATAGAAACTATTTACTACCTCTATAGAATATTATAATAGTTATAAATATAGATAGAAGGGATTCTTATAGTAGATTAGGGATAAGATCTAATATAAACTAGTCTATAAGATAAGATCTAGAAAGTATACTAAATAATTAGAGAGTATAAAGAATAGTAGGTAGTCTAGGATTACTAGTTTATATAGTAAGTTATATAAGAACTAGAAAGGAGCTAAAAATTAGTAATTAGATATAAGAAATACCTTTCTTTTACTTATTATAGTATTTAATATATAGTATATATTTTAGTAATATAATAGATAGTTTTGTAATAATAGTGATATATTATATACTGGATTTGTTTTAGGGTGGTTTTTGTATTAGGGTGTATAGCACCCCCTCTAGGGGAGGGGGTGTGTAGCACGAATAACCTTTTAATAGATATTAAGAAAATACTAGTATTTAAGCTAGTTATAAACCTTGAAGCTAAACTACTTACTTACTATTATAGTTTTATTACCCTTTTCTAGAAAATGAATAATAATAAGTTACTATTCTAATCTTTAGCAATTAACTACATAATTAAAATTAAAAAAAATACTAATAAGAAGGAAAAGATAATACTCTAAGGACTAATATAAATGTATTTTATAAAGAACTCTTAGTCTTCTAAAAGTGTTTATATAAACTATAAGAAAAAGAACTTTATCTATATTAATAACTTCCTAACTATTATCTTATTAATTTTCATAAAGAAGCTAAGGAGATAATTTAATTCTACGGATTATTATAAATGAAATATTATTATTAAGAAAGACTAATATTTACTTATTAATCTCTAAAACTTCTAATTACTTTTGAATGTGAAATAATATTTAAAATTACGTATTTTTACTATATTCCATAAAACTTGGATTTATAAAAGAAAAAGGTAGGAAATAACTTTTTTAATAGGACATAAGTTTTATAAATGGTTTATTTTTTTAGCTTAACTAGTACCCTTATAACCTTTTAATAATATATTAATATAATAATATATAAGATATTAGAGAATTTCACTTATATTTTTATTGATGATATCTTAATTTATACTAATTGATCCCTTATAAGCTATAAAAAGAAGGTATGAAAATTATTTATTAAATTATAAAATACTAGTTTATATAGAGATATTAATAAGTATACTTTTAAAGTTAGAGAAGTTAGATACTCAGGAATTTATTATAAAGTTAAGAAAGAAATAAAAGTAAATTTTAGGAAAATAGTTATAATTACTTAATAGAAGGTATTTATTGTAATTTTTAGATTTATAAGTTATTATGAAGTATTTATCTTAGACTTATTAAAAACCTTGAAATTATTAAGTAATACCATAAAAAAAGTTAGATTTTCAACTAAGGTTTAAATTATTAAAGAGTATTTAATAAGTTAAAATTAAGATTTATTATAATACTAGTTTTAGTATATTTTAACCTTAAAAGAAAGATAATACTTAAAATAGATTTTTAGGTTATATAATAAATAGTGTTTTTATATAAAAAGATAAGATTAAGTATTTCTAACTATTACTTATATATTAAAAAAGATACTTTTAATAAAAGCTAACTACTTAATCTATAATAAGAACTTATTAGTTATAATTTAATACTTTAAGTAGTAGTGTAATAAATTATAATTTATAGGATATTTCATTAATCTAATAGACTATAGAAATCTTACATTATAAATTACTAAATACTTTCTAAATGGTAGATATATTAGTAGGAGACTATGGTATATTGTTACTTTAAGATATATACTACTAATCTAGGAAAGCCTTATCTACTTTAAATGCCTTATTTCGTAAAAGAAATATAGATAAAAATTAAATCTAGGAAAGTAAATTAACTTTTAAAAAGAAATAAAACAATTTAAAATTATAGGATACTTATGCTATCTTCTCAGGAGTTACTAGTTTCATATTGAACCTTTATCAAGCAATTTTATGGTAGATTTATCTAAATTAGTAGCTCCTCTGTTATTATCCTAGTCCTATTTATATAAAAGCTAAAAAGAGGGTTATAATTCTGTATAGATTATAAAGCCTTAATAATAATCTTAAAGAAAGCTATTATCTGTTAGTTTTAATTATAAAAACTCTTTATAGTTTGACTTAAATAAAGCAATTTATTAAACTTAATATGTATATAATTATTTATAAAATCTATCTAGCTATTAGATACAAAGAGAAACCTATCTTCTAAGTCTATTATAAGTTGATGAAATAGTTAATTTATTCTTTTAACTTAATAATACTTTAATAACCTTTTAGCAATTGGTTAATAATCCTAGAAAAATTACTAATTTTATTACTATTTATATTAATATTATCCTAACTTATATATTAACGTTTAGAAGTAATTAAAAAGTAAAGGTGGGAAAGGTTCTTTAAGTTTTCTCTAGGGCTAGATTTATCTTTTAACCCTAAAAAGTAGAAATCTAATAAAAACTACTAAATATCTAAAACTTAAAATTCTAGTAGGAAAAGGGGTCTTCTATAATCTAAATAAACTGAAAGTAACTTATAAATAGATTATACAAACTTTAGTAAAAAGAATATAAAATTTCCTAAGTATAATTAATTCCTATTAAATATTTATTTATAATTTTACTAGGATTATACTTTCCCTTACTGAATTAGTAAGGAAAAGAGCCTTTTTTATATAAAGAGAAAAGTATGAAATAGCCTTTAATACCTTAAAGGAATATTTTATAAGGAAGTTAATACTTTACTAGTACGTCTTTAAGATGTTAATATAAATTAAAATAGACTATTTAGATGTAGATTTAAACAAGATCCTTATTTAGGAAGATAAATATAGCTAATACTATATTATTATATGCTTTTTATAATAACTTAGTTCTATAGAATATAATTACTTAATCTATAATAAAAAGATATTAACTATTATTTGATACTTTTTAAGATCGTTTACAAAATTAATTGAATGTAGTGTAGTGTCTTTACCATTCTGACTAATTATTATAACTTTACTTATTTTATAAAAAAGTAATAACTAACTAAATTAACCCTAAGTATCTATACCCTTTTTTCTAAAGAAGTATATTTATAGTTTCTAGTAGGTAGTCCTAGGTTGTCTTTACTTCCTTTATAAAATATCTATAAGGGTCTTAACCTAAGAGGAAGGTCTAGCTAGAAGCTAGACCAAGTATATATAACTAGGTAGATTAAAGAAGTATAGTACCTTACTAGTATATTATTATAACCTACTCTTAATTATTACTAGATTTCTAGAAGTAAACTATTGCTAAATATATAATTTCTTATAAAAGCTTTATCATACTTATATAGCCTCTTTATTTAAATCTTCCTTTTTGAATATTCAAAGTTAATATACTATAAATTACTACTTAAGTTATTTTGAATAACTTTATAATATATTGAATAACTAACTTATAAATAATTAAGAAGTAGTAAAAAGAATAAATAGTAGAAGAAATAAAAAGAATAAAACCTTAGTAGTAAATTTATTATATTTTAAATAAACTAGTAGTTATAACTCTCTAAATAATTTTTTTTATAAAATAAAAGGTAAGTAAGTAATACTAAATATAATCTCTATTAATCCAAAATTATTTATATAAATTAAATAGTAATTTATAAATACTTCTATATATTATTAAATAATTATTGTTTATTTAAAGATTTTAGAAAATAAAATTTTAAAGATTATAAAAATTTGGGTATATAAAGGCATTACTAATAAAATTAAATAAAAAACTATATTTTAGCTAAAGTAAAACGGTAATATTAGTAACCTTTAACTCTCTTTGAAAATATCATTTTTAAAATTAATAAAGATAAGTTATAAAAAGAAATTAAAATTAATGATTATTTACTATAATATTATATATATAATCTTTAAAGATAAGAAAAAGTAGATTTACTAATATTAGATATTTAGTAGACTAAGAAAAGTGGTGTATTATCTTTCTAAGCTCTTATAGTATATTATATAAATATTTAATAATGATTATAAGTAGTTATTTAAGATTAATTTTATGATCTAGTTTAAGCTAATAATTAATGATTTGCATAGTTCTGCATGTTTTTGAAATATTATATTAACTATTAATCTAAATTAATAGAATTATAATACCAATTTATCTAGTTAAGGAAATATTTCCTCTTATTTTAAAAGATAGAAAGAATAGTAAATACTACTATACTTATAGATCACTTTTATTATTTCAAAATATTGTATTTTATTTTACAGTATTTTAAAAAAATCTACTACTTTTGAATACTTTATTATAAGTAGAAATACCTATTTAAGAATTTAAATTATAAATTATGTAATATTACTTATAACATAGAAGAGGATAATAGTTATAATTGAAAGATATAAAAATATTATTCTTTGTAAATAAGGATTTTACGAAACTTACTTTTATTAATATATATAAAAACATCTTTTTAAGATTTTCTATGAAAGATTTAATAAGTACTAAAACTTAATTAAAGTACTAACTATAATATTACTAATAGTTTTCTTTAAAAGTAGAGTATAAATAATCTCTATAAAATAATAAATATATCTTTAAAATAAATCTAAAAAAGTAAGAAGAATCAAGTAAAATTTAATTAGCTATATTCTAAATAGAATAAAGATAAATAAACTATAAAATAGTAAGAGCTCAATATAGAAGAAAATCTGTAAGAGAGGACCCTTCTAGGCTATCTATATAAAGTAGAAATAGGTTTAAATAGATTAAAAGGGTATAATAAAAATAAAGCTTAAGAATAAGACTAATAAGCTAATTCTACTTGGAATTAAATTTAATATTAACTAAACTTCTATTTTAAATAAAGATTTAATAAGTTATATTATTAACATTTCGAAAAGAAAATAGAAAAGAAAATAGAAAAGATTACTAAGTTAATAACTTAAGAAGGAGGAAAAGAAAAGAAAAAAAAATCTAAAGTAGAAATTAAAAGATATAATAAACCTTTTAAAACTTTTCTTTTTAAAAATATAAATTTTATATAAAAAATAGGAAACGCTAAATAACATAATAGATATTACAAATAATAACTATATTCATTATAAGATTATAAAAGGGGGAGGAAATATTAGAAATCTAGAATCAATATATCCTAATATCCTATTCATTACCACCCTTTAGTTCAATAATTTACTAGATATAGATAGGTACCCATTCAATCCATATCTAGATCTACTCCATCAACAACTCTTCCTATAGCTAGCTATATCTAGCTAGAAGTCAGTTTCACCTTTATTCAGTAACATTGTTCGCACAACCACCTTTTCCTATCGGCCTAGGCATATTAATTGGATCCAGATCTGGAGAATTTCCTAGCTATGGGAGCTGGTTTGTTCTGTATTGATTAAAATAGGTCTGTGATGTAATAATCATCACCCGTATAGTAGGTGAAAATGTGGTCTAGTGACCTATTGTAGGCTGTAGATAGGTAGGTAAGGGATGTTTAAGAGAAACTTAGTGGTTTTTATCTATGTCTATGTAAGAAGGTGGGTATATATGTATATAAAAGAGTGGCTTGACTTCTGACCCTGTCCCTTGGTATTTAAGGATTATATAAAGATATATGGAACTTTAATTACTTCACTCTCTTTAACAACTAATTTACTTTTTCTTAGATCTAGCTATTATTTATATTTAAACTATATCCTACTCTTAATAAAATAAACTATTTCAAGTAGATAAGATTTTCCTAGATTAATAGTCTATCTTAAAATTATACTATATTATAATCTCTTATTAATATATCTACCATATAAGAAGTATTTAATAATTTATAGAATTAGTAAGATTTTTATAATCTATTATAATAGTAAAATATCCTACAGATTATACTTTACTATGCTATTACTAAAATATTAAATTATAGTTAATAATTCTTGATTATAAATTAAATAATGAACTTTTACTAAAAGTATTTTTTTATACATAAATAACTCGTTAAGAATACCTAATCTTATTTTTCTATATAAAATAATGTTTATTATATAATCTAAAATACCTATTTTGAATGCTATTTTTCTTTTAAGGTTAGAATATATTGAAAGTAAAATTATAATAAGCTTTAGTTTGATTTATTAAATGCTTTCTAATAACCTGTTTTAATTAAAACCCTAATCTTTTTTTATAAAGGTATTTAATAATTTTAAATTAAAAAGTTCAAAATAATTTCTGTATAATGGTTTATATATTCTAAAAATCTTATAACTACTTAAATTATAATTAATACTTTTTACTAAATAATCATAATTATTTTCTTACAACCTACTCTTACTTTTTTCTTAACTTTCATAATAAATCCTAAGTTAGATATTTAATTGCTTTTAATTTTAAAAATATATTTATTAATATTTATATATAAACCGAAATCTAATAATTTAGTAAATACTTTTTTATAGTTCCTTTTTATAGTTAATAAGGGATTTATTAGTATAAATTAAGATATTATCAATAGAAGTATAAATAAGATTATTCAACAATTTAAATAATAATATAATGTATTATTAAAAAGTTATAAAAGTATTAATTAAATTGAAAAATAATGAACTATTTATAAAACTTATATCTTATTTAAAATTATTTTCTATTTATTTTCTTCATGAATCCAGATTCTATAGAGTAGTAAAGATATCTAGTATTATAAATTATTTCATAATAAAGAATAATTGGAAATTTGTATAAAATTAAGGCTTTTTAACTTTGTTTTTTTTAAAAACTTTTTAATATATCATTTAAAATTTACTAGTATAAATAAAAATCTTCTTTAGTAATTTAATTGATGTTTTTAAAGAAATTAAGAGTTCTTTATAAAATATATTATATAATGATCTTTATAATATCTTTTCTTTCTTATTAGTAGCTTCCTTAATCTTAGTTATATAATCAATTCTTAAGTAGTAGAATAGTAATTTATTAGTATTTATTGTCTAAATGAATATTAAAATTATAGTAGTAAATGAGTAGTTTAACTTTAAAGTTTACAATTAATTTAAATATTAGTATTTTCTTAGTATATATGAAAAAGTTAGAGAATAATTGAATAGTAATTAAAAAGATTAATTAATACTCCTTTTCTTTTTCTTTACCTTTTTTACTTATAATAATTTCAAACTAGAAGTATAAAAGCTATAATCAATATCTTTACTACTTCTAAATATCTTTACTCCTTCCATATTGCTTTACTAGTTTTTATCTGTAATTCTAATATAGAATTATCTATTAATAATTAATATACTCTTTATTATATTAATAAGAACTTTTTAGAATCTTATGTAGTATAATTCTATAATAATATTATTATTAACTTAACTTAGGATTATAATAAAAAACCCTTTTATTATCATTTAAAACTATTAATATCTAGGTTTATTAAATAATCTTATCTAATTTGGTTTCATTAGTATTATTATATTAAAGTAGATAGAAGCTAATCTTAATATATCTTATCTTTATTTAACTAGTGAAAACTCTATTAATAATATTAAAAATTAAGCTGTTAGTATTTATTAATACTTATATATAATAGAATTCATTATTTTAAAGTTAATATAGAATAAATTTGTATTAAATATTCTATAGACGTCTTTTAGTTTTTCTACCCCAATTCTAACTTTTACTAATAGTTTTAATAATAGTTATTTATATCTTGATTATTTCGAGTTCTCCTAGCTATTAATTAAGAAGTTCTAAGCTTCTTCGATTATTATTTTCTTACTAATAGTAGCTATATTTATTCTTATAGGTTACTTAACTATAAGTAATAAGTCAGATATAATAAAGTATTTATACTTTTTATATTCAAAATAGTATTAAAAGATCTACTATTCTATAACCTTAATAATATTTAAAAAAACCTTTCTTAACATTTATGGAAAACCTTATATAAACCTTTTATTCATTAGGAATATTACTAATCTTATTTTTAATTATGTTACTAACTTTAATAAATAAAAGCTCAATAATACTATGCATGTTATTGGATCATAGGTAGTTAAGTATAAGTATACTTACTTTACTATATTTATAAAAAAAGAAATCCTAACTGTTAACTTTTTCTAAAAGAGGTTTACTTTTACTATAAATACTAATAAATAAATAGTAAAATATTTTAGCTTAATACTAGAATTCTAAATAATTTAAAACTTATAAAACCCTAAGGAAATATTTAAGCGTAATTTAATAATGTTTTATTTATATTTAAAACTAACTTTAATTATTTTAATAAGAAATTGATAAATAATAAAAATATTCATCACGAGCCTCTTGAGTAAAGTTATAATAATCTACTAGATAATAATTACTAGCTTAGATAAAAAGCTATTCTTGGTGCTCACTTATTTTTTAACTATAATAAAGTATTCATCAAGTACTGATAACTTACTAATCTCTACATTTATCAAGATAACTTAATTAAATAGTAAAAACATATATTAGATATTATTAAATACTACTAATAATTTTTAAATTGCCAATAATTTAGGTATAACTAAGTATATAAGTATAATATAGATTACTATTAACTTTAAATTTTATAACTATATTTTCAAACATCTCTAGTATAAAGTAGTTAAACTATTATAGAATTATAAATATCAAGTGTAAGTATATTTAACTAAATTAAAAAGTATTTTTATCCATGAAAGTAAAAAGAAACTTTATACTAATTAAGTATTAACTAGCTTAATAAATATAGTCTATATAATTTATCTAGATGATATATTAATTTATTTAGGAACCTTGAACCTTATTAGGTAGGTTTTTAAAATATGCTTATATAACTAGTAGAGAATAAGTTATGAGTTAATTCGAGGAAGAAGTATAAGTTCAAGGTAAAAAAAGTTAGATTACTTAGATTTATTATAAAACTTAATAAAATAGAAATAGAAAGTAAGTATATTACTGTAATCTAAAAATGATCTAAACTATAAATTATTTATAAGAACTTCATATTTCTAGGATTTACTAGATTTTATTAGTATTTTATTAACAGTTATAATAAGATTACTATAGTTTTTATTAATATTATAAAAAATAGTATTAAGGGATTTATAATAAAAGAAATATAAACTATTTTTAAAGAATTTAAAACCTTTCAAGAGTATACTTCTCTTTCAGTATTTTAACTCTAAATAGTAAACTTATATTAAAACTAATACTTTGAAGTCTATAATGGATGCGATTTTAAGCTAAAAGTATAATAAGCTCTAATTCCTTATCATATTCCTTTTAAGAAAAGCTATAATTATTTAACTTTTAATATATATAATTACTAACTATGATATAGATACTTAGATAATAGTAATATTATATAGTAATATTATATAGTTTGTTTAGTTTATATTATCAAAATTATAATTAACTACTTAAACTATTATTATCTTTTACTAAGTAAAGGCTATCTAATTATCAAGTAAAATAAATAAAAAATACATAATATTTAATTTTAAGATTAAATACTATAAAGAAGTAAAGAATCTATTAGACTTTTGAAGTAAATATTATATATAAATATAATAGCTAGAAAAGGCCTTCTATAGTATTTTCCAGAGATAAAGCTAATTTATAATATATATAAAGTCTATTTACTAATATTCAAGTCTAAATATTTAAAGGTTATAATAGTAATAATATATTATATAAGCAAGTTAGTAAATAATAGCAAAGTAGTTAAGAATCTAAGTATAAATAATATATTAAGCTTAATAGTTATAAGAAATAGTGGTATATTAGGTTCAGGAATTATAAATAATAGTATACTAAAAATATTATAAGTAGATATATATTAATAGTAAAGAATAAGTAAGTCTTAACCTTTTTCATAAATATTATACAAATAGTATAAGAAGAGGATTTTTCGTAAAAACTAAAAAATAGAAATAGTAAAGTATATGTAAGTAAATACTAAAGTAATAGTGGAGTTTTATAATAAAAAGATCTTAAAAATAGATAACTTAGTTTATATACTTACTTTTATGTATAGTAAAATATTTAAACTAGTATATAACTCTTTTATAATAAGTTATCTTAATATTATCTAAATTTAGAAGTAAGTTTATAGTAAAATATATTAGGACTTTATAGTATATAATGTTTAAAATTATATTTTTACTTATTATATATACTAGAAGGTAAATTTATAATAGTATAAGCTATATAGGCTCTTAATACTATTTAAAATACTTAGTAAGTTTCTGATTAAGATTTTATTAGATGTTATTATTAATCTGTGTTTAGAATTAGTAGATAAAGAGAAATATAATCCTTACTATTATCAATAACTTTACAAAGTATATGATATAAATTAAAATTAATAAGAAGTTAACTAGTAAATGTTTCATAGATTTGCTAATTTACTATATTTATTATTATTTTAAACTTTTTAAAAGAATAATATTTAAGGCCTATTTTTTACTAGTAAATTCTAAGACATAATATATAAAACGTTAAATATTATATATTATTTCTAAACTAATAAGTAAATTAAATAAATTAACTTAATCTTTAAATAATACTTTTATAGTCTATATAATCAAGATTAAAATAATTAAATTACATTAATGCTTCGTATCTGGTATATTTATCATAATATCTAGTATACTTCCTTTTATAATATGTTTATAAATATATTATTTAACTTCTAGTTTTATATATTTAAAACTTAAATATAGAAAAAAGGCAATATATTTTAAATTACTATCTAAGCTTAGTAACTAAATCTTATAAAAAAGAGAAGCTAGGAGGAATTTTAAAAATGCCTTATATCTATATACTATATACTATAATTAGTAGAGAATATAAAAGCAGTTTATAATTAGTAATTAGGTTTTCTTATTTATAAAGAACTTAAAGCCTAATAGATCTAATAAGGTATTATTTAAGAAGTTTATAAACTTTTATTAGATAACCGTAATTATCAAGTAATTAGTATTACTAGCATAAGCTTAATTTTATCTTATCTTTTTTATTAGTTTATTAAAACCTTACTATCTAAAGCTAGGAGAAGAGTTTATAATACTATAAGATATTCTTAATATTTTAAAACCTATTTATGAAGTTAAATCAATCCTTAAATATTAAATGATTATACTAAACTAGATAGTATTTTATCTAATAAAAGGTTAATTAAAAAGAGCTTATAGGGATATTATAATATATTTGAGATTATCTAGTTAATAAAAGAATATAAGGTATAATTATAATTATAAAAGATAAAAACGTAGGTTAAACTTAGAAATTAAAGTAGATAAACCTTTAGATAAAAATAAAAATAAAAAAGGAGAAAAGAATTAAAAGAAGGTTACCTTCTAAATAACTAATAAGGAATATTTCATTTTAAAAAAAAGTGAAATACTAGAATACTATTAGAATTCTTCTATAACTAATTATAAAACTGGTAAAGTAAAAGTAAAAATAAAAATAGATCTAATTCCCCTTTTAATAAATATACTATAACCCTCTTTTATTCCCCTTAGTTAGAATAAAACCTTATATCATTGGTCAAGACTACCTAGCTACCCTTCTAGCTACTAGCTCCCTAGCTACCCCTCTAGCTACTAGTTCCCTAACTACCCAACCTCTAACTAATAGCCCCCCTACTAGTCCTTATTAAAACTCTCGTAGTAGTAAGGCTAACTCTAAAGTAAAACTAGGTCTCCATTACTAAAAAAATCCTTTTTAAAAGATTTACTATCTTATTAGGATTAGAAGTTAAATATTTTTATTACTTTACTTAGAATAACATAAAGATTAGGTCCCTACTCTTTTCTTTCTTTATTTTTGTTAATAACTTTTTTATAATCTACTAGGCCTCCTTAAGCTTAGCTTAATTATAAGAGGTTAGTAATACCCTTCCTAACTTAGGAAATTATAGGAATACTAGTACTAGAGTAAAAGTAATTATAAAAATAAGCTCTTAGTCTATTAAAAGCTTAATAGAAAGGATATAAAACTTAGCTTATCAAATATACTTTATATATTTTATACCAATAGCTAAATCTAAGAATTAGTAACTAAAAAATAAGAAACTAAAAGAGAGGATTATAAATACTAGTAGTAAATATATAAAAGGTCTTAAAGTAATGTAAGTTAGCTTATACTACTTTATAGCCCTCTTCCTACTATACTATATAATAGAGCTAGTAGTTATATATAATTAAAAGAGTATTATTATTATAACTTCCCTCCTTAAGAATCTTTTAGAGAAATAAAACTATGAGAGGAATAATAATATAGCCCTTTAAGTAAAGACTAAGTATACTATTTATAAACTGATAGTAATATTCTTAAATCCTTTGTCTTTTTATAAAATACTTTAATATAAACTTATATTATTATAAAGTAAGTAAGTAAACAATGTATAAGTATATAATAAGATAATAAGAAATATATTAATACCCCTACTTTTTTCTAAAATAGCTTTAAGGATAAAGCTAAAGAAAGGGGGGGATTATATAAGGATAAAAGAAGATAGACTAGTAAGTATAGTGGAGTTATAGTAACTATAATTATTTTATAATATCCTTATAGTTCTAGAAGTAGGAATCAATGTAAAGGGGTAACCTAGCTAGTAATAATACTATAACTACCTAGTAGTTAGAGTAAAAGGGTGATCTAACTAGTAGTAATACTATAACTACCTAGTGATTAGAGTAGAAGGGTAGTCTAGCTAGTAATAATACTATAACTACGTAGTAGTATATAATTAATCCAGTTATATATAGCTTAATTTTAGGATAACTAGTATATATAACCTATTTTAGCTTTTAGCCCTAGGGATAGTAAAGACTTTGTATACTTTAACTGGATAATCCTTATAAAAGCTATTTATCTAAGAAAGATATTATTCATATATTAAAAATTAAAGTTATTAAGAAATATTTTTAATATATAGCTTATATAATACTAAAATATTACTAGTATCTTAATAAAGCTAAAAGGGTTATTATTTATAGGGATATAATAGATATAGAATACTATTTTATATTTCTTTTACTTATATTTCATAAATATTTTAAGTAATACTTAATTTAGTATATTGCTTTATAACTTTATACAATACTTTTAAAATAAAGGAAAGACAATATTAGGTAATATATATAATTATATTTAAACTACACTATTTTATATAGAATTTATGCCCTTTTTAATTTATAGATAAATAAGACTATTATAACTACTTATAAGCTGTTTATATCAATAGAACCTTTTCTAGGAAGTTTATCAAAATCTTTTTAAAACTTCAAAGCTCTTTTGAATATATTATATAAGCTTCTCTAAAAAAGAAGAAATCCTTTTATTTATTTATTTTTTAAAAGGAGTAAATAGCTAATTATTATAGGCTTACTATAATATAGTAGCTATATAGTAGGGCTAAGGTATATCTATTATAAGATAGTTAAAAGAAGGAAAGGAAGAAAGAGAAGGAAAAGGGAGGTTAATCCAGGGGTTTATATATCCTTATAATATTACTAGGTAGATCTCTAGTAGATTACTAGAAAGTCTCTAGAGAATTACTATATAAATCCTATAGAAATTTTATAAGAATATAAAATACTACTATAAAGCTCTAGTTACTTTATCAAGAGTTTACTAGATATTTATAGATACTAGTACTACTAATAAACTTCCTTCAGATTTAACTTATTATAATACTCCCCTCCTCTCCCTTCTTAAAAGGTTTTATTATTCTACTAAAATTTTATTATACTTCTTTTATAGATAGTAATATTCTTCTAGAGGTTTATTAACCTCCTAAATTAATTTATAATGTTTTTAATAAGTATTAATACTATAATTTCTTATACATTTTCTATTAGTTTTCTATTACGATTATATAACTATCTTATTATACTATTATCTCCTAAACTCTATTATAGCTTTATTACTTCTAGTTTATATAAAAATCTTTACTACTTTATATTTATTATTATTGTTCTTATAAAAAGGTAATAGCTAAGTATTTTTCTATTAGTTTAGTAAAGGGTTATTATATACTTAGTATAGTATGTTTATATTTAACTAGCTATAAATATTTAGTAGAATATCTAGTTTAATAATATTTAAGCTTAATATTATAATTACTATATACATATAGTAAAGCTAACTAAGTTTCTTAAAGAGACAAGTAAACTATAGCTTTTTACTTATAGTCAAACTTTATATCTTACTTTAAACTCTTTAATATAGTGTTCTTAACTATTTACTCTATTTCTTTAATAAAGCTAGATATTATCTATGATTATTTATATAAGCTTAGTTACTTTTTAAATTAAGTATAGAACTTACTTACTTACCTTTCTTTAAAGTCCTAGAATAGTAGTAATAATATATTAGAGATTATAAAAGTTCTATATTATAGTTATACTTTTAAGAAGAACAGGTTTATTTTAATTTATTATATTTATTTTATTATTTAGAACTAGTTATATACTAAGTGGTTATCTTAATTAGACTAGGAGTAGTAAATAAATACTTAAAGATCATATTAGATTTCTTCATTTATTTATTCTAGATTACTACTAGTTTAAAGAGAGTAAATAATATTAAGTTATTATTCAATTTCTAGGAGTTTATAGAACTTCGTTTAAAAGTATTTGATCTAATTACTTTCTTTATTACTAACTATTATATAAAAAGTATTATAATATTAATAATAGATTTAAATAAAATAATGTATGTTTCTATTGATATAGTTATTATTAGCTTTAGTACTATACTTTTAGATAATTAATCAAGAATAACTTATAAGAAAGTTACTTATCTTAGTTCATAAAAAGTAAATTAGTAATAAAGTCTATAGTAAGTTCATTATATATCTTTTCTAGAATAAAAGTTTTAAAAGTCTTCTCTTTACTTATTTTTAGATAGTTCTTTTTCTATATATATTATAATTTTGTATAAGGTAATATATATCCTAAATTATCCTAAACTAGTAGAACTACTAGGAAACTACTATAATAATATCTTTATATCTAGGATAACTAATAATTATAATATTTTAAATAACTTATATAATATACCCTCTTGATAAGTGATCAATACTTATACTAAATATTTAGAGTTAATCTTAGAATATTAACTTGTATAAATTTTAGCAGAAAGAGTAAGAAGGGGTTTAAACTTTATTAATTATTATTAAGAATTTATTGATAATTTTACTAAAATTATCCTTGTTCCTATCTAATTAACTTAGAAAAAGCTTTTTATACAAACAGAACAATAAGAAATAGATCTTAATCTCTTAAAGGAATATTTAATGAAAACACTAATACGTTACTAATAAGACTTTAAGAAGCTAATGATATAAACTAAAATAGATTATCTAGATATAGCTTATTATAGGGCTACTAGAGGAAGCCTAGGTAGTAGTCTAGTAGTATATTAACCTTAAATAATAAAGAAGAAAGATCTAAGTAAAAAATACTATATATATTTATTATAGAGTTTTACATAAAGTTATACCTTAGTAACTCTACTTCTATAGATCTAGTATTAAGGGTTAGTTATACTAATGATATAGTTAAATATATTTCTTAATATAATCCTTTATAATTTCTTTAATATATTTAATCTAATTTAACTTCTAACTAGCTTTTCCTCTTAAATTAAAGCTTTATATAAGCCCCTCTCTCCTTCTCTTCTTCTCCCTTCCTATTATATATTATATAATCTACTACTATAAACTTTCTCTAGTACTACCTTATCCCTTTCCTTAACCTTTTTTTTATCTTAATAAAAATTATTTTATTATTAGCTTCTATATTCTCTTTTATAATATCTCTTTGCTTACTACTACCAGTTTCAGTTTAATCCCTCTATTCTACCATAATAGCAATTAGAGTCTAGTACTAGTTAGAACCCTCTATAGATAGAAACTAATACCAGTACTATCTATACTATATATATATATTATAGGGGGCTATATCCCCTACTTCTTATTAGGTATCTATATAGTATAAATACTACTATATTAACCTATCTTCTATAGTATAATTATTAGTATTTTTTCCCCTCTTAGTCCTTACTAATATCCTCTATAGGTCTACTACCTTCTCCTTCTCCTCCTCTTTTATCCCTTATAACCTTATCTAGTATAGTATCTACTACTACTACTAGTTTAATCTCCTCTAGCTCCTTAAGCTAGTTTTATAGCTATACTACTAGGCTATATATTAGGATATATTTTATATATATTACCTATTATAGAGTAGGCCTAGAGGTATTAAACTTCCTTATAGTATAATATAGTTAATTAGGGCTATATAGCTAGTTATCTAGATAATAATATATAAGTAGGTATAAGAGGACTAGGTATATAAAGGACTTTATATTAGTTCTATATTTATAAGCTAGAAAGTCTACTATATATATCTATAATAAGTAGTTTTATAAGTTTATATATCTTATCTAAACTTATACTAAGAGGCTACTTTAAATCTATATAAGGCTTTTATATACTTTATAGATATCCTTACTATTCTAATTAAATAGTATATTTATATAAGATATACCTAAGTATATATTAGTAGTAGCTAAGTATATAGAGATTTACTTTTTTTATTCTTTAATAGTTATTATTTATATTTATCTAAATAAGATATTATTATATTCTTTATAAAGGTAGAGGTAGCCCTTTATTATATATTAATTATTATAAGGTTTAATAGCTTTTATAATCTAGTAGTATAAATCTTTAGACTTAAGTCTATAATCCTCTTAGTTAAAGAGGCTTATAGTATACTAGTTAAGGTAGAGGTTTAGGGGTAGGATACTAATCTTAGTTATAACTACTAGGTTAGGTATAATTCTATAAGTACTTATAATTATATATATATATAGGCTATTTAGATAGTATCTAGCTATAGGATAGCTTTTAGTAGGATTAGCTAGTCCTTTAAGATTAGAGTATATTAAATAGTTATATTATAGGTTATTATATTATAAATAATTATAGTAAAGATAGTATAAGCTTATAAGAAGTTTATATTTTATATTTTAGTAGTAAGGTATATAAGTATATACTATTAAGTCTAGAGCTTATACTAAATCTACTTAGTATAAGTATAGAACTATAATTTCTAGTCTAGTTAGATACTAAGGAAATAGGTTAAGGTAATAGGCTTTAGGGTAATTATAGTATCTAATTAGATAGTATCTTTAAAAACCTAGTATATCCTTTTAAAGTAGAGAAGTTTACTCTTCCTAGAGGAGAAGGATATACCCCTCTCTATAGCTTACTACCTTATAATACTTTATATACTCTCTAGTATATAATAATATTTCTTAGGGGTTTTTCTAGGGGTAAGGAGGTTAGTATTAACTATATATCTAAAGTTATAACTCCTTACTAAATCTAGAGGTATTAGAAAAGTAGTATAGTAAAGAGGATAAATAAGATAGAAAAGAGGGGAAATTCTTAAAAGACTTTAGTAGTAGTAAGTATAGCTTCTAAAGTATAGTTATTAAACTAGAGTTTTATAATTTTATCTTTAAAATAGTATTTAACTTAGAAAATTAGTTATACTAAGAGGTCTAGAGACTTAAATATATAGATAAACTAATAGTAGTTAATAATATTAAATATACCTTAGAGATCTTATTATAGGAGGGATATTATAATATTATTCTATTATATCTTCTTTACTATATCTACTACTAGTTATATAGTAAATTTAGTAGATTATACTTTATAATTACTTATTTAATCTTCTAGGAAGATATAGTTAGTTTTAGTAATATTAGTGAGTCTCTAGGTAATAACCTTTTTTATAGTTTTATTTATTATACTAAATAGAGTAATTAAGTATTAAGATTTAGGCTTATATAGTAATAAACTATCTTTACTAGGTTTCTAGAATATAATAATAATAGAGTATTTAAACTATAAAAGCTAGTAATTAAAGTAGAGGCTTAAGGTAGCTATAGCTATAAAAGTATTAAAGAGGGGGGTACTATATACCTTAAAGAGGTAGTTAGATATATTATCTAGGCTAATAGCGTTTTATAGTAATATAGAATATATTATAGTACTAATATCCTCTAAAATAATAATTTAGGGTATAAATATCTTAGCTTAACTTATTAAGTAGGTTATAGATTAGAAAGGTAGTTTTATATTAGGTTATAGGAAGAACTATTCTATTATAGTAGATATCTTACTATTAAAAATAGTTAAAAAGTATTATTAACCCTTCTAAGTAATAAGAGCTTAGGGGGGGGGGGGGGGGGGTTAGAATATAGCTCTAGAGTTAAGCTTATTTCTTAAATTACTATAGTATTATATTATAGTTATAAACTAATATTAAAAAGTCTTTCTAGTAGTAGTTAGAGTATTAATATAGGGTCTATCTTTAAGTCTTCTAGGCCTCTTTAACTTATTTAAAGCCTTCTTTTATAAAAGAGCTTTAGTAGAAGGTATATTCTATTTAGTAGAGCTACTTAGTAAACTATATAGCTAATAAGTCCTACCTAAAGAAGTACTAGCCTTTAAACTATCTTTTTAAGAGGATAGTAGTATAAGTAATAATATTAATTTACTTTATAAAGATTTAAGCTTAGTTCTTAAGTTTTAAAGGGGTAGTAACTAAAAAGAGTATTTAGATAACTTTATTAGCTAGAGTACTAACTTTACCTTAGTTTATATAAACTTAGGTATATTTATAAAGTAGTAGTTTAGTCTTAGTAAATAGTATCTTATAAGTCTAGAACTAGTAGTCTAAACCTAGTTAGGGGTTAGCCCTAAGATAGTTAACTTAAATATAAAAGGTAGTCTAAATTAGATTAAAAGTAAATAGATAATAGTTAGTATAATACCCTTTATTATACTATATAGTAGTATTAGATAGTATAAGTAGTTTAAAGCTTTAGGTTATAGTAAGGTTAATAAGAGTTTTACTAAGGGGACTTATATAGTTATAATAGTCTTATAATAGGTAATATATATTAAGGTTACTTAGAAGAGTAATATAGCTTAAAGTAGGTTTTTATAAGATCTATAAAGGTAATATCTATTCTTAATTATTATAGTAGTATAAGCTATAGATATTAAAGAAGTATATTAGATCTATAAACTTTAGGTTTAGAGTAGCCTAGATCTAATTAGTTCTAAGTTAGTAATCTTATTAAACTAGGGGTATAGACTTAGAAATATAGGTAATACTACTCTTATTATTCTAGATCTTAGTATATTTACTTATATAGGAGCTTCTAGGCTCTTAGAGCTTATTCTAGCTAGGTTCTTAGATAAAGAGAATATTAGTATCCCCCTAGAATACTATTATTATATATCTTTAGCTAGAGTTAATATTCTATATAATTACTTTTAGGTTTTCTAATATTAGATATTAGGGGGGGGGGGGGGGGCGGGGTGGGTAGAGCTATAACTAGTATTAATAGTATTATCTACTAAGATTAGCTTAGGTATAGGGGAGTCTAAATAAGGGTACTTACTATTAGCTATAAGGCTAGAGGTAATAGTAAAGGGGGGTTTTATATTAGTCTAGGGTTTATATTAGCTACTTTTAGTAAAAGGGTAGCTATAGGAGAAGGTAATATAGTCTCTTTAGTAGTTTAAGTACTTTCTCTTATTAAGGGGAATAATATAGACTTAGGTTTTATACTTAAAGCTATAGTAGATATAATATTAGTTCTAAGTATATTAGTAGGCTATATAATTCTATAAACTATAGTAAAAATAGAGAGGTAGTTTTATAAAGGATTTATAAATATAAATATAATAGTATTTATAGTTAATAATTACTTTTTCTTAAATAAAAGTAATAGTTTTTTCTATAGTTATAAAAGTAATTTAAAGGGGCTAGTTAGGGCCTCTTCCTAGATTATATATTAAGTATTAGTAATAATAATATTATAATAAATAAAGATAGTAGAGGCTAAGTTTTAGTATTCTAAGGTATTAAAGCTAATAGAGTAGGTTATAATACTTAGGTTAGTAACTAATAATTTAATATAGAAGTAGTTAGGCTATAAATAATCTCTTTAGAATTATCCTTTATATCTAGATTTAAATATAATAATTATATCCTTATTTAAAAGTATATAAAAATAGCTAATATTTTCCCTATCTAGGATGTATACTATAGCTTAATTTATAGTCTACTAGAAGGCTTTATTTAAAAAGTAGTTCTCTAGGGGGGTCTTCCTTATCTTAAAGATTATCTTATAGACTTTACTAATAGTCCCTAATTTATAGCTAGTAGTAATAGTAGTAATAGTTATAAAAGATCTTTAGTTATTTTAGATAAAAGTAAAGTTAGGAGATTAGCTAGTAAGGGTATAAAATAAAGTAATCTCTAAGTATAATAAAAAAAAAAGTTAAGATTATAGAAAAGATAATAAGGGGGGTTAAAATATTAATATAGGAAGGAGGGGGGTAGATAAAGTAGGCTAGTATAATATTAATAAAGCTATTAATTACTAACTAGATCTACTTAAATATTTTTATAAGTAAGGTCTAGTAGATATATTTAAAAGTAATATTAATATTACTTAGGAGGCTATAGTAGTTAATAAGGGTAACTAGTACTATAAATAATATAATTAATAGAGGTAGAGATATAATAGTACTTATAAAGATATAATAAGATAGTAGTAGGTATAAGTAAATATAAGTATAGTAGGATAAGAGAGGAGGAGATAGTACTAGTAAAGCTAGTAAGTTTAGGTATCCCTTAAATATATTATTAAATACTCCTTAAGGGAGGGTAGCTACTATAATCTTAGGCTAGGTTAGAAGTATAGTTATATAAAGGGGTAGGGGGGTATAAGGTAGTAAAATAGTAAGTTTATTAAGTTATATATTACTATAATCTACTACTAATTCTATATAGGAGACTGGGTAGCTGGCTAATACCTGCTATAGGTATTTCTTTTGGAGTATGTAGGTGTGTTTTCGTGGTAATCAGTTGTTTTTTGCGTATATTAAAGTTGTTCTGTATATTAAAGTTCGCGTTGCTGTGTATATTAAAGTTGTTGTTACTACCACCAGTTTATTAATATATTATTTATACTAAAAGTATCTTTTTAAAATACTTCCTATTATCTTCAGTTTAGATAGATATAAGACTATCTTCTTTTCTTATAAAAACAGCTTTATTACTTTACTTAGCTCTTTTTATTATAGCTATACTAGTCTACTCCCCTTCTAGCCCCTTTATTATTATATCTACCTTTACCTTAATAGTTAATAATAGTATATATTATTATAATAAGCTCATTATTCTCAAGGTTTAAGTTTTACTTATGGTAAGTCTTACTTTGGCTATGTTCATTATACTTACTTCCTTTTATAAAACCTAAAATAAAAAGAGTACTTATACTTGTTTAACCTATTATAAAATAAGCTAGTATTATATATCTACCCTTCTTATTATTATACCCTACTAGAAGAGTGTATAAGATTTTTATAATAGTTTTAATTAAATTATTAAAGTTTTTGATATAGCTTTATAAAATATTATCTAAGTTTAATATAATATAGAAGCTTTTTAACACTTATAATAAGTTACCTCCTTCCTTTCTCTTAATTTTTTACTAACTTCCTATATATCAATAATTCTATTTATATTATTCTAGTAATATCTTCTTTACCCTTTTAATTATTATACCTTTGATCTTTAATATTATCCTTACTACTATAATTATAATGACTGTATTTGATTTATTATTATATATAATCATTAAAGAGTTTACTATCCTTATTAAGAAATACATAAAGATAAAAGAAAGTTTAATCATAATAATGATAATAATAAGGTTAATCTACTTATTACTAATAATAATAACTTTTCATAATATAGTAGTTCTTTTTTTCTTATATTAGTGATTATAAATACTTTAGATGTAGTAGAGGAATTATTTTTTAATATATTTACACCCTCTAAAGTTATACTACTGTTTTTACTATTTTATTTGAAAGTTTTCTTTGACTTATTACTTATATTATTATTATACTATACTTTAAAGTAGTTAAATATTACTATTTCTGATATATTATCTAGATATCTGTATTTTAATAGTTTATATCCTTTCTACTATATGAAGATTTCCCAAACTATTTTATATTCTACTCATTTAAAGTGAATATAATGAATTTCTGCTACTTATATTATCTTCTACTTTCCTAAGAATAAGTCTATACTTTTATATTTTAGTTAATTAATATTAAAAATATTGATTATTCTTCTAAATAGCCTTAGAATCTTTATTATATTTAGTAAGATTACCCTTACTATAGTAATTAAAGGGTAAATTAAGTTGGTATTATAGGCTTGCCGTGATATAATAGCTATATACCGATGGACACGGCCAAAAGTTAAGCCACTCTTTTCACGAGATAAAATCAATATATCCTAATGTCCTATTCAAAACTACCCTTAGGTATATTTGTATAAAACTATAAACGTCCTTCTAGCTTTGATATAAATAAGACTAAGGTAATAGTAAGGGAATTATTAATTTAAATAAATCTACTATTAATTATCTGTATAAGGGTCTAGTATAAGACTAGTAGCTCTTTAGATGATATATAGTATAGGAGTCTTTCAAGTAAAAGGGCTTAGTTTTATTTTTTTAATAGGATTAAATTAATCTTATCGTTAATACTAAGTTAATATAGTAATAAAGTTTTTATTAAATCTTTAGAGAAGAATTATAGGAATTCCTTAAGGATATATTTAGGATATAATTCTTAAATTTTATAAAGTTTTTTTTCAAGAGTCCGATTAGTATTAGGAATACTCATAACCCTTAACTATAAAGTAAGTAAAATATTATAATATTTTAATGTCTCGAAAAAAAGTAGTAAAAGAACATATTAAGAAAAAGGATATAATATATATTTTATTTTAGAAGTTAGATTCAGCTTAATCTATAAACTAAATTATTACCTTTACTTTCTTATGGTAAAATTATTATTATTTATATAGTATACTATATCATTAACCTCTATCTATAACTTATCAAAGAATAAATCCCAGTTTAACCCTAATATTATATGAAAAAATATTATTATACTTAAGGTATAGGTCTATAATAAGTTCTTAGAGAATCCTTATACTAACTAAAATTTTTAATCTATTAAAAAGATATAAAGTAACTTTATAAGGGTTTTACTGATAGTTATATAAGGGTTATATCTACTAAATTATAGATAATAGTGTTATTGACCTATATAGTAATTAAAATAGATTTCTTATCTATTATTAGTTTAAAGATTCTCATCTTCACTAGTTAGTTATAAAGAACTCTAATACTTTTAATATATCCAAACTATTCTTTTTTCTAAGCTTTTATTAGAAGAATCTCTTCTATATCTAGATCTAGTTCTTATACTTATAATTTTATAGTAATAAATAGTATAAGAAGTAACAGTAAATACTTATTATTACTTTAGTAAAGTTTATTTATTATTATAATAGTATTTTATTAACTCCTTTTTTATAAAATAGTAGCTACTTTAATTATAAATTTAATTATAACTTCCAGCTAGCTTTTTTATACAAGTACAGTTAGTGTTTATTATTCTTATATTATATGATTATTATCTATATTATAATGACTAATTATAATACTTTTATAAAAGGCTCCTTTCTTGGATTTAGTTTTACTTTTTTACGGCTAGAGGTTATTATAATTCTTATACATAGTATAATGATTAATTACCTTGCTCTAGTTATTTAAGTGTACTAGCAATTTTACTAGTATAACTAATTTAAAGGAAATATTTTAAAAGAGGTTAGCTTTAATTAACTTCTTATCGACTTCCTAGTAAAAACCTTTTTTAAATAAAGGAGATCTTTTTTTTTTAATTTAAGAGGTACTATTTATTTTTATAAGTAACTAATTTATAATAAAGTAGGTAAGTTAAATAAAGTTTACAAATGTTTTACTTTTAAAATATAGAAAATATTATATATATAAAACCTTTAATTCCTATTTATATAAGTTTAAATCAAGGACTTTACAAAGCTTTTAAAGGTTTAATAATCTCATCGGCCTTTTTTAGTATAGAAGGTAGATACTATAGCTTAGACGATAAACCCTAAGTAAGAACTAATAATATACTATATTCTCTAGTTATCCTAGATAATTATTATTTTCAATTTTATTATATACTTACTATATCTATATATTATAGTTCTTATATTTACTAATAAACTTATACAAGTCTAATAATAGCTTCTACTTAATAGAGTTATTATTATAAGGTTACTAGAGGTAGCTTAAATAGTAATCTATAGTATATTAACCTTAAATAATAAAAGAGGAAGATTTAAATGAAAAGGTTATATAAGTATTATAAAGTTTATATAAAAAGTTATACCCTTACTAATAACTTTAATCCTAGAAGTCTAATATTACTTAGGAGTAGGTTATAGTAGTATACTAGTTAGAATACTATACCTTCCTAATCTACCTAGTTATATATACTTAAGTTTAACTTCTAGCTAAACCTTCTACTTAGGTTAAAACCTTTATATACTCTCCCTCCTCCCCTTTCCCTTCCCTTTTTAATTATATATAATATAATTTATTATTATTAGTTTCATCTACCTTACTCTATTCTCTCCTCCCCTTTCCTATCTTAACTAGTAATAATATTGAAAAAAATTAAGTTATTATTAATCTTTATACTGTTCTTTATAAATTTTCTTTTTTTATTATTACTTATATATTAACTCACTACTAACCTTTGAAATACTCCCTATAATTTCTAATTTTAATAGATATAAAAATAACTCGTTTCTCTTTAAATATATATTTATTACTTAATATAATACCTTATCATTACTATTATACTTATCTACTTTTTCTTTAGCTTTTCAATTTCGATATTTATTTTAGCTTTTATAAATAATACTAGTATATATTATTATAATAAGCTTACGATTACTTAGAGTTCGAATTTTCTTTTATTAAGCTTTATTTTTATTATATTATATTTACTTCCTCCTATGAGGATTAGGGTAAAACGGGTACTTATACTTTATTAATTTACTATAAAGTAAGCTATTACTATATACCTACTTTTTCCTATTATTATATCCTATTAAGAAAACTTGTAGAATATATATAATAGTTTTAATGAAGTTATCATTTATTTAGATTTAATAAAGTATAGAGTCTTTTTAAGACGTATAATATGCTATTTCTATATATTATCCTCTTCTTTTCTTCTTCTTTTACCTTTTTACTAAATTTCTTGTGTACTAATAATTCTATTTTAAGTTACTTTTAATAATATTTTTATTATTCCCTCCACCCTTATTACTTACTACCTTTACTACTATTATTATAGCTGCTATACTAGACTTATTATGATATATAATTATCTAAGAGCTTATCTTTTTCATCTATTATATCTAAATATTTAAAAAGAATATGAAGATAAATACAAAATTAGATAAAAAGGTAATAATAATAACCATAAAGTTAGCTTAATAATAATAATAATAATGATTTAATAAATTATTCCTTTTTTAATAGTAATTATAGTAATCTTATCTCTAGTATAAGAATTATCTTTTACTATATATTGATTTCTCTTACATTTATACTATTACCTTTATCTAGTAGATAGTTTCTCCTATCTTTTAAAGTTCTCTTTTAGTATCTTATTCTTTTCTATATTACTGTACTATACTTTAAAATAGTTAAACACTAATACTTTCTATATATTATCTAATTATTTCTATTCTGATAGGTTATGATCTTTCTATTATATAAGACGTTTAGACTATTCTATATTGATTTTCTTAAAGTATATATAATAGATATCTTCTACTTTATATTCTTTTCATTATTAACTAGTATTATTAAGAACTATAACTTAATAGTTCATTATTTTGAAAATAGATTTATATTTATATATTTTGATTTATTAATATTAAAGATACTTAGTACTTTTCCTACTAATTTTATAATTTTTACTATACTTAGTAAAATTGTTTCCATTATAGTATATTTTATATATAACTGATTAAACTTGTTTTTAGATTATATTATAATAATATTCCTTAAGTTTACTTATACTTAGTTTTTAACTTAGTATATTTTAACTAAATCGTATTTAATATTTATATATACTTCTTAATTTTAGGTAAATACTACTATAAAAGGTTAATAGAATTTTATTATATCTTTTAGCTTATTCGTACATATTTTTACTTTAACTATAAGTAAGTAGTATAATATAGTTTTTATCGTAATATTAACTATAAATAGGATAAATTAATAAAGCTTTATACTTATATATTAGATAAGGATATACTTTTAAAAGTATTTATTCTATTATTAGTAGTACATCAAATTACTAAATATTAAGTTAGTTATTTTAAATATAGTTAAGATTTATAAGTAAGCTTACTTTTTTAAATTTATATATTCTAATCCTTTATTAGTTTATAAGTAGTAGATAGTAATTAAGTTGATATTTTATTTTAAAAGATCTTAAAAACACTAATTGGAATCTCTTACTTTATCTTTTAGTTATTTACAATAACTATAGATTAGTTATAATAATGGACTAAATATAATAAGAAATACTTAGTATAAGCTTTAATTTTCATTAATTTAAGTATAACTTTTTTTAATAAGTAGTTCTTAATTATTTAGAATAAGAGTTTTTTTAATTATTTTCTAGAAGGTTATAATAAAGTCTATCTAAATCTTTTAGTAGAAATGATCTAGTACTAGTAGTAGGTAGAAGAGGCTTATTTTCTATTCTTTCTAAATTTATTCAACTATAAATATTATAATTATAGAAAAAATACTATACCTATAAAAGAATAGTTAGTAGAAGTCCTTAAATATCATTATAATAATCTTATCTCTTTTAAAGTAATTAATATTATAAATGTATATATATATTTTAGATTAAGTAATTTTATAGTATATTAAATAGTCCCCCTTCTTTTTCCTTCTCTTTATCTTTAGGTATAATAGTCTTAGGAACTTAGATATAGCCTTTATAATATAAAGTTCCTTCCTTATCTAGTAAATACTTATAAATTTAGATCTTTAAGCTAAACTTATTTACTAAAAAGTAACTCTTTGTTTAAATAGCTTTCTTTATACTTCAGTATAAGGAGTTATATAATATTATTTTATTCTAGAACTAGTTTAACTTACTATTATTGAAAATCTATTTTAGCTTTTAAAGTATTACTATTATTTATATATATATATATTTATATTATTAATTATAAAATTAAATATAAGATTAAATTAAGATAAAGACGTATAAATATTAAGTGTATTACCTGAATAAGAATTAGCATATTATAAATACTTAGATTTTAATAATTTATTCAGATTATAAATGTTTTATAATTATAAAACTTAATAGATTGTTATTTTAATAGTTCCTTTTTATTAAAAATAATTTTATAAGTAAAATATAATAGTTTTCCTTTAACTATTGAATTTTTGCTTAAATTCCCTCTTAGTATTATTTTATTATAATTTACTTTTTAGAAAATCCTATTTTGTAGATTATATTAAAGTAGGATTAATACTTTTATAAAAAAGACTTTTAGTAACTAGAATACTTTTTTATAGTGTATAATCTATTTAAAGAAGATTTCTTTCTAATTAATTTTATAAAATTTCTTATGGTTTTAGAAAGCTTAAATATAAATATCTCATAATGAGTAATAAAACTGAGAAAACTTTATACTCTTATCTATATCATAAATGGTTATAATTTAAAAATACCTCATATTCCTTCTAAATCTATTTATATTTTATTATTAGTATAAATAATAAAACTAAAATACTTCACTTTTTTTATTATAGACTTAGATTTTTTAAGATTAAGATAAAAATTTTCAGGTTATAAATATTAAAAGATTATATATACTTTAGCTTAATATGTTTTTATAAGAGTCATTTATATTAATAATAATATTACTTAAATAGATAAAAATAACATCATGAAAAAAGTTTTTTATATATAGTTTATATAATATTAGGATATTACTAATATTTTAAAGAAATCAAAAAGTATTACTATCTATTTGAAGAAGTTATATTAAATATAAGGTATTATTTGAATTCTTCTTCTTTAACTATTTATATTTTCTACAATACTTCGGATAATATTAATATTGATAAATTATACTCTATTTATAAAATTATAAAAAGCTTTTCAAGTAAAACGGAAAAAGTATTAATATATATATATATATTTATATTTAAAGTATAATGATCTATATAGAATCTAAATCCTCTTTCTAGCTTATAGATAAATAAGATAACTATTTCTAAACTATTTATATAGATAAAATCTTTATCTAAAAACTTCTTAAAAAAGTTACTAGTTTTCTTTTTAATATATTATATAAAACTCTTTAAAAAAGAGCAAATTCTCATCCTTAATTATTTTTTTTCCAAAGGATTAAGTAATTAATATATAGTTTATAAAAGTTAAACTTATTAGCTTCTGCTTTATAGAAGAAAGGAAGTAGATTATAAAACTATAATAAGATTATCTAATAACATTTATTATTAGTTTTTGGCCTTTTAAAAGCTGAAACTTATCTTATACTTTTAATATTTATTATAAAGACTATAACTTTTATTATAATATTCCATTTTAAATACTAAAATAAAAAATCTTAATATTAATATTATATATAAAAACTAAAATTAATATTAGCTTAAAATAGATTAAAATTTGCCTAAATCTGAATATTAAAATTAGAATAAACTTAATCTCTTAAGATTTTCTAAGCTACTATTTAGAATTACTAATACAATAGTTTTTATCTTAGACTATAGAATTTACTATTAATTAATATCTATTTTAAATTAATCATAAATATATTAAAAATAAAATTAAAGTATTTTTTATTATTTTTAAATTAGTCAAAACTTTTATATTATATATTTATCTATTTAGCTCTAAATAAAAGGAAAGGATATATCTGAATTTTCTAAAAAATCTTATAAGAGTTTATTAATACTTTATTATTTAAAAATAGTAAAAAGACTTTTTACATCTTTTTAAGGTTAAGCATTCAATTAATTATAAATCTAAAACTAATTCTCTAAGGATTTTTAAACTATTCAACTTGGAAATAATGAAAAGAATTTAAAATTCACTTTTAAAAGATATGAGAAATAAAAGAATGAATATATTAAAAATTCACTAAAACTTTTATTATTTTTATATTAAAATTAAATAGTTTTTTTTATTTTTTTATACTTATATACTAATTATTTAAAATCAAATAAAACTATTCTCAAAAATTAATACATATCTTTACTAAATTCTAAAATTTTTATAGAATTAATATAAATAAATTAAATTTTCAAATTAAGTTCTAAAAATATTTATTTTTGATTTTATATTTAACTAAAGGATTAATAGAAAATTACTTTCTAAATAAAATATAATTCTTTTACATATCCAATTATACTTTTTAAAATTAATTAATATTCCTATTTTTTGAATATATACTTACTAAGTTCTTATTGAATTATTATATTATGATTATTTAGCCTTTCTAAATAATATTTTTTTTTCTCTAATATTATTAAAGAGTATAAAGAGTAGTCTAAACTAGTTTTAGAATAACTACAAACTATAAAACTATATATTAAGTAGAAAATAATAATTTTCTAATTAAAAATTGGTTTCTTTAATAATATTATTAGGAAATATAAAATGTAAATAAATTTTAAGTAAGTATAAACTATATAAGAATGAATAACTAGAATTATATTTAAAATAGGATATCTAAGTATTCCTAGGATTTATTAATTTCTATTAGAAATTTATTTTAGTTATTTAGTATTTATATATTATATTATCTTTTTACAAAAAATAATTAAGAATAAAATTAAGAAAAGAAATCTTTTAATTAATAAAGGTGATAAATACTTTTACTAAACTTAAAAAAAATATTTATAAAGGCTTTTTATCTTAATTTATTAAAATAATCACATATTATCTATAACTTTTGAAGTATATTACTCTTAAAAGAAGATATAGAAAAAGAGGGAAATAAATAGTTTTAAAATAAAGATAAAGTTTAAAACAGAAAGAAAAAAAAGGAGAAAAGTTTAGTAACTAAATAGAAGTTAAACTTACTTTTATTTTTATAATTATAAATGATTTAAAACTTATTTACTCATTTATAGATAAAAACTATAAATATTATATAATTATTAGTAAAAGGATAAAACATTAACTTCAAATTTTGATAATATATATTTTATTATAACTAAGTTAAAATATATTAAAGATAATATAATAAGCTATTATGTAGAATTTTACTACTTGCATAACTAAAATTCCTAATTTTATTTAAGTAATTTATACTTATATTATGCTTTTTCTAAAGTAATCTATCTTAAAAAAACTTATAAATTTTTAATATCCCCTTATTTATTTTATAATACTTTTTATAATTAAGTTTTACCTTCTTATAATATTAATTTATAGCCTATTAAGATCTATTTAAAGATTATTTATTTTTTGAACAATTTTTCCTTTTCAAATTGAATTTTTAAAAAGATTATTAGGACTTATTACTCCTTACTTTAATATTTATACTTCTATAATATATTTAAAAATTTTCTTTTAATTTCCTTTATAGCTATTCATTTAATCTAGAAAGAATTTTTATATCAATATATCATTTAGGTTTTTTTTTAAAAAATTCTTTTAATTATATTTAAAAACTAAATTAATATTTTTCTAAAAATGAATATAATTCTAACCTATATATAATATTTTTAGTAAGTTTTTGTAACATAATAATAAAATTTGAGAATTAAGAGTTCTTATAGTCAATTTAGTATTATTAATTTATATTAATCTTGTATAGATTTTTATAAGTAAAGTAATTATATTCCTTATAATCGTCTTCAATTCTAAAGACTTAGTAAGTCTTTTTCTTCTTAGTTTTAATAATCTAAGTCCTTACAAAAGCTACATTAAAATATTTAAAGATATTATAAATTCCAATCGAAATTAAAATAACATATTAATATTTTTATATCTATGTTTAAAATAAATCGTGTATTTAAAATTAATAAATTATCTTACTTAAATTTATGTTTATAAAATCATAAATAAAAGTCCTAATTTTAAATTTTTTTTAAAGTTCTTTTAGTTAGTTTCTTTTTACTTTTTTATCTTGGGTTTTCTTAAAATAAGATCTAAATTATCTTTAGATTATCTCTAGTTTATTTTAGAATTATCTTTAATTTTAGGGGTTTAAAGTATATGGTCTTAATTAGGACTAGTTTAGAAGATAAAGTCTTAGGATTTACTAATTTATTATTTCTATTTTAAAGTATCCTTAGTAGAATTCTCCTAATTCCTATTACAGTTATAGAGTATTTAGGGTTTAAAAGGAGTTAGTTCTTAGTCCTAGCCTAGCTAGATATAGCTGGACCTTTAATAAAAGAATCCCTTTATATAGGTATTCTCTTATAATAGTGAAATAGTCTTATTCTTATCTACGTAGTTTATAGTTCCTTGCTTCCTTTATATATTCCTTGTATTCCTACTTACTGACCGCTAGTGTTACTTGTTTACTACTGAAGGTTGCTAGGGTGTGCCTATGCTTGCTTGTATAGTATAGTATAATACGTAGTATAAAGATTAAAGAAAATTTCTTTAGAAGGGAAGAGGGGGATAATATAATAAGATAAATTATATAAAAGCTTATATAATTACTAAGCTAACTAAAGTATTAATCATTAATAAAGAGAACTTTTTAAATACTTTATTATTATTATAGTATTAGTATTATAGTAATAGGGAGCTATTAATTAATAATTAAGATATCTTATTAACTAATCTCTTAAGATCCCTTTTTTCTTTTCTCTTTCATTAAATTCTCCCTATAAAAAGGCTATACTTAGACAGTTAATTAAGTAACCCCTTATAGTAAGTAGGAATATAAGGAATATATAAAAGAGGCTAGGAACTATATACTAGCTAGAGAAGATAAGACTATTTTACTATTATAAGAGAATACCTACCTATGTACTTATAGACTATATAGAGGTGGCTTATATAAACTAGTAACTATGATAATTACTATGAATAGTATTATAGTACCCTTACTAACCTACTTGATAGCAGCTTAGCAGCTAGCAGGTAAGTAGCATGGTGAAAGCCATAATATGTATAGTAATACCCTGGAGACCCTCTAGTAATACAATAGAGGTATAAGCTCTTAGCTAACTACCCTTTCCTTTCCTCTTCCTTTTCTTCCTTTCCTTTCTTGAACTAATTTATAATAGATATTTATCTTGGCCCTACTATGTAGCTGTTATATTGTAGACAGCCTGTAACACTCTTTAATATATTCCTCCTTCTTCTTTTCTTAGCTTTAGATAGATAATACTAGTATACTAATTTAAGGAACTATCCTTTTTAGCTAGCCCTTTTATATTACTTAATATAATCTATCCTCTGATCCTTCGGGGTTTAAAGAGTATATTCTAATAAATTGAATTTATATATTTTCAATTCTCATAATGTACTTATTCCCGATTTGTTTGTTCCAGTCTTTACCTATTTTAGTAACGCTTACATATACTTATTCAAGGCCAGTAAATACTTCTGAAGTGTAATTAGCTTAATCTGCATCCCCTTATCCTCGTGTTTCCGATCATACATTCTGCTACACCTGACACCTATTCTGCCGCCTCCCCTATCTCATGTATAATCCATAATTCCGTCGCCTTTTTCTCGCCGTGGTGCCATGCTTGTCAGGACCATCCTTCGTACATGATAGGAACGGAAGACGTTCATTTGACCTGCAGATTACATGGGTCGTAAGTGTGCGTGAAGCTCTTTCTACCATTTGACACTTTTCCTCATTAACCTTGCATGCAATCTCCAGGGCAATGGGGTGTTGTGATAGACGCTGGTTCCTCGGGGACTAGAGTGTATGTTTACAAATGGGAGGAGAGGGCAACCATCACTGGCTCACTGCCCCAGGTGATGCTGGAGGAGGTCCGAAAAGTCCACCCTGGCATTTCCAGTTATGTTGACAATAAAGCCGATGTCGGACCAAACCACCTTCAGGCCCTCCTCGATGCAGCGAATGATGCCATCCCCCGTGACGACCGTCCTCATACACCCATCTTCTTAATGGCGACTGCTGGCATGCGCATGGTTGCTGAAGCCCAACAACGAGATCTCCTGCAGGAGATCTGCAACTATATTCTGGAATCAAGTCATTTTTATCTTGGCAACTGTGAGACGCATGTTCGCACCATTACCGGGGAAACGGAAGGCGTGTATGGATGGCTTGCAGCGAACTATTTACTCGGCGGTTTGAACCACGATACGGACGGTACACGTAACGATAGCCGCGATACCTATGGCTTCCTAGATATGGGGGGTGCTTCTGCTCAAATTGTTTACGCTCCGAATAGCACAGAGACGGAAAATCATGCAGACGACCTCAAACTGATACGCCTGAGGAACCTCGATGGTACGCCTAGAGAGTACACGGTATTCTCAGCTTCGTTTCTCGGATTTGGAGCCAATGTTGCGCGCCAGCGATATGTGGATAGTCTTAAAGAGCAGTACATGACCGATGGCACTCGCGAGTTACCAGACCCTTGTATGCCGAAGGGCTTACGGACCAACATAGAAGGGAACCCGTTGACAACCACCAGATCAGGCATTGATGGAGACGTACTCGTTGGCACGGGAGACTTTCCTCAGTGTCTACGTATGACACTCCCGCTCCTGGGCAAAGAGACAGTATGCGAGAATATTCCTTGCTTGTTTGACGGAAAACATGCACCGGCCATCGATTTTCAGGTGAACCGCTTTGTCGGCATATCTGAGTATTGGCACTTAACACATGGTGTCTTCAAAATACCTGGATCCGCGACGTACAACCTGTTGTCTTATCAAGAATCGGTAATAGAATTTTGCAGCAGAGACTGGAGCGATATTATAAATGATATAATGCCTCGCAAAAAGGATCCTTCGGAGAAACTACGAAGTGCCCAAGAGGCCTGTTTTAAAGCTTCCTGGCTTATCAACATCCTTCATGAGGGGATTGGTATTCCAAGGGCTAGGTTGGATCCAATTCCGCTACCGCTTCTCAATTCGTCCCAAGAGCTTGAGAAGGAGGCGTGGGGAGTAGGACTTGGCGACGCCTTCAAGGCCGTCAACAAAATTAACGGGGTAGAACTAAGTTGGACGCTTGGTCATATACTTCTCTATGCTTGTAGCCGAATACGTCCGGCCTTGGATAACCTACCGATCGGGTTCGGAACAAACATCGCTGCCGTACCGCCAGACTTCGAATTTGCGGCCCTCCCTGCGTTGGACAACGCCGCCACGGAAGAACAACCGCCCCCCCTAGGGAACAATTTTTCCGAAAGTCATATGCACCCATTAGCTCTGTTTTTTATTTTTTGTCTTCTTACCCTCGTTCTTGCCTCACTAGTACTGTACCGTCGCGACAGGAGGGCTAGGATCTATGGTAGATTCAACTCCATGTTGCGCCGCTATCGCCGGCGGTGTAGCCCCAAAGTGATCGGGGGAATACTACCCTTCGCCAGGAAATTATTTGGCGACGGTCATGAGGTTTACGAGAGAATTTTAGAGGAGGGTAGCACTTTTGAACATAGCTTAAGTGAATTGGATGGAGATGATCTGGACGATTTTGCCAGCCCCCGGGCAGCCATATCGTCAGGAGTATTGACACCCAAGTCAACAACGGAGCGATTTGATGAGTCTCGTGCGAGTACTCTTCTCGGTCGAAGCGGGCTTGTCGCGAGAAATGAAAGCATGGAGAGATTAGCATCTCCGGGTCTGATGCTAGGTATGGGCCGAAGGAGCAGGGCGGGCAGTCCGACAAGAGGGAAGACATCGCCGATGTTCGGTATGCAGGATGAATAGGCGCTGAGTCGTCACCGTTCATCTCCCTCTTGACGGAGGCAAACACGGCGGTTCAACGGCGGTTCGACACCTACAAGGCTTACTAGGGTCATACAATGATGGCTAACGACTGAATTCGACGACGGATGTGGTAGACCGGCTAGACTGGAGGTGTTCTGATATGTTGAGCTGGCATTTCGGAGTTTGTATTCTACATTCGTATAATCATGGTAGTTAATGTTGACAGTAAAGCGGCGCAAGCCATGCTCTTCAGATCATGCGACGCGTGCGCGCAAGTTTCGGCGGCCTGTCCCCCGGCGTACGTAAACCTGGAACTCGGCGGGCCCTGTCACTCTCCATGCCTGTCTAGGAAGCTTGGGTCGGACCGAAGCCGACTCTCATATTTCTGCCACCATTCTTCAAATGCTTTAAGAGGTACGACCTCCGGTTGATTTGGTCCAGCTGTGCCGCTGAAGCTCGCTAAGAAGTTAAATGCGCTCCGTATAATTTTCTGTGCTAGGAGAACTGTGTTATTGGTTGTCGCTGAAGGTGCTGGTGTGGCACTACTCGATTGTGGTAGTTCTGAGAGACGAGTCGACACGGTAGCGGCGGGCTCAATTGATATCCCGACTACTAACTGAGATTGCGCCGCTGGTGACGCTGCTTCGGTCGAAGAGGTAATTTTGAATACCGAGCTCTCCTTCCCTTGGCCCACCGCTCCGAGAAACTTAAAATTGGGCGTGCGGCCCGAAGAAGTGGCGGCCGTTACCTCGTCGGCCGTGGCTATGTAGATGGCGGCCGCAGTATCGGGTGGTAGGGTTACGCCTGGGACAAGAAACACTACAACGTGAGAGTATCGCTTATGGGCTGGGAGCGCGTATAAAAAAGAGGACTCCGACGGGACGGAGGTAGGCTCCGTAATGACAGTGCTTCCGGCCGCGATAACCCCGAAAGGGAATGTTGCCATCGTGGATTTAGAGATCGGTAGTCGGGTTTCTCGTTGCGGTTGGAAGCTAGAGGTTGACATCACACACGAGACAGCATTGAGAAGATGGCAATTAATAGCCCAGATTTTCGACTAAGAAATCGGCGGGGAGCTAATAGATCCATGTCGAGTGGGGTACAGACCGACCGGCAACTTGCACACGTCTACACCTTCAAAGCCCAATTTTTCATCAACTGGTCCATTTTTCGTCGATGGTACGGAAAATGAGCAAGCAAAAATCCAATTTGGATCTTGTCCGTGAAGTTGATTGGTGAGTCCTCACATGCACACGCAGCTTCAGTCTGTTTAACCACCGCAATCAAAAAAGCTTTCGGCAGGATCCCGACGGCGCACCAGTCGATGATACAGTATATACATGGATAATTAGGCACGGGGGTCGCACAGTTCCTATCGGTTATCTGGTTCCCGCAGTTCTAGAAGAGCTTCATGAGCTTCCGGCCCCACTGAGAGAGCATGTCGAAATTGACAGCCAGAGCCAAACAGTCACGATGATGACTGGAGTTCTGGCGGAAGACCTGACGAAATATCTTGCCGAAGTTGCCAACCTTTGGAGAGAGCATCGGACTTTCTCTATTCTTCAAACGTGGAGGGACGAGCTTTGGCCCGTGTACAATGATGTAGGGGGACTTGTGTGTAACATTGAGAGATCGGCTGCAGGTCTCTTTGGAGTAAACAGATACGGTGTTCACCTCACAGGTTTTGTGCGCTCCCCGGAGAGCAGCCATGGACTAAAAATTTGGATTCCCAAGAGGTCAGCATCAAAGTCAACTTTCCCTGGGATGCTAGACAATACGGTTGCCGGCGGTTTAATGACCGGAGAGGATCCGTTTGAATGTGTCGTTCGAGAGGCGGACGAGGAGGCAAGCCTCCCCGAGAGCCTTGTACGCAACTCCGCCACCCTTGTGGGAACGATTACATATGTGTATGTCACGGATCAACGTGCTGGGGGAGAATCTGGCCTCATCTACCCTGAATGCCAATGGGTTTATGACCTAGAGATACCCGCGGCGGTAGTACCAACACCCAAGGATGGTGAAGTTGAGTCTTTTGACCTCTGTACAGTGGAAGAGATACGCGACCAACTCTCCGAGGGCAGGTTCAAGCCAAATTGTGCCGTCGTGATGATCGACTTCTTCATCCGACACGGGATTTTGAACAGAGCCAACGAGCCAGACTTAAAGGAAATTTGCCGTCATATCCATCGCAAGCTACCGTTTCCAGGACCACATGAGGCGATTCACATTCAAAGAGGCCACTGACCCCTTCTTCTGTGAGCTAGGGAAGGAGAGGGCAGAGTGCGCTGTGTTGAGGCCAAATCCGCTGTGTACCTATCTAGCCTTTAAAATAAAAGCTCCGTTTTCTCCACCCCGGTACACGATCACTTCGTCTCGCTAGATGTGCCATTTCTGGTTCGGCCCCCTCATTCATTCTTTTCGATGTGATCTTTCGGTGGGTTGGATCTGGAGGTTTGGCACAGGCTGCTCCCCAAAGGGTAGTTGAGGTTGAATAGGGAAATGGTTTCTGTGGGCTCGTCTATTTCTTTACGAGGAGGTATGTATACTCAACTCTAAGGGGGCTCAGTTTCTTATACGGACCCTCCAAAGACATGAGAAGTCCTCCAAACGAGATATATGCCTTTCTAGGTAGGGTTAGCTCTGAAGGAAATGACGTTTGACAGGGTTATAGGTCCTTACATTGTCTGGCCGTCCTCGCCATCCTCAAATTTATAGATCTTGCCATGGCAGACGTAATCGAACATATCTGCAAGGCTCGTTTCTGGATGTAGTCCCTTCTTGTTGTCTCTCCACCCTTTTTCATCATCCTTGGACCCATCGAGTGACAGCGACGTGGCAAGTACAACGTTGATGCCCTCGCTTATTTGGCAAGGGAAAAGCTCAATATTGACGTCTAATGAAATGACCGTCTGATTGTCCGTAGACGTTGCTGAGATACGTGCGACTCGGTCGTACTTCGACTGGTCGACGTTGGTGATTGTGAAGGATTCCTCGAAGAGGGTCGCGTCGCCCCCCGCTGTTGCCATAGTGGGTTTATAGAGTGTAACGGCATAAAAATCCCTCGACCTGGACTACCAAAATTGGAGAGCGTTAGTTGTTAGGACGGGTTATCGTGGTTCAAGTTGCTGAGACATGTGCACAAGGGTCTCGGTTTATAGTATATCCGGCTAAACTATGGTAGATAATAAAAAAAGATTTGAAAACCCCTTGGTCTCACCCCGGTATAGGGATACGGGCCGCCGAACTCGTGGAGAAATATCATCGCAGCCGCTCGACTTTTCTTTCCAACATGACTGAGTAGTAGGAAATGTGTCTATGTCGTTGTGCCCCCCGCAAATGCCTTTTCACCGAAAAAACGCCATAGTTGGGTCTTTATCCCAGTCGCAAGCCCAGCCCATCCCTACAGAGGCACGGAGAAATACACTTCCTGTGGGAATTAGATCGTCTCCATTAGATGGGCGGTCAATCTTATCAACTGGCACCGCATCCTTAGATGCCGTCCTCGGCGGTCACTCTGGCCTACCCCTTGGAACCTGTCTTCTTCTCCAAGAAAATGGAACCACTGATTTTGGCGGTGTTCTGCTACGTTATTTCGCGGCCGAGGGGCTCGTTCAGGGCCACCAAGTCCATGTCCTCGGCTTTGGTGATAGCTGGCTGAACGAGTTACCTGGTCTAGCTATTCCAAACAAATCTTCTAGGCCTGATCCGGCAAATGACAGGTCAGAGATGAAGATAGCTTGGAGATATGACACTTTAGGCAATCATCATAGACGCGAAATAGGTGGGTTGTTTCCAGATCAAGCTTGTGTCCTACACAAATGTTATCTCGCCGCAGATGCTTGCACCCCGGCCCGCGAGTGAAGCGCGGCTCCCTCGCGGCCTTTCTCTATCTAGTCGCTAAATAGGTTGTTGAATCCTCTAGGGCCGAGTGGCATCGACCCCATGGGCATGTTTTGTCACACGTTTGACATCGGCAAGCGCCTGAAGATAAGTGACGTGCGAGGAACGCTGCTTTCATATCCCATGGACACGGTATTAGGAGGGAACTGTGACAGAATCACTAGGTCTCACACGGAGCAGCGACCATTACCGCGCTTCATTCGTGAACTCGCCGACAGGCTCGATGCTGCATCATCGGATGTAGTCCACCGCGTGGTATTGCCTAACTTTCTTTCGCCTACTACTTACGACATGTACGGAAGTCCGGCCGAAGAGGTTTTACAATTTATGCATGGGCTGAGAGGATTGTTGCGGCGATACGACCAACAGCTGTCGGTGGTTGTTCATTTTCCCACGACTTTATACCCGCGAACGTCAGGAATGACTCGTTGGATGGAGCTATTCTCAGATGGCGCCTTGGAGCTAACGGCAATCGCCGGAGGGCCTCATGGTGGCACCAGTCAAGGTGTCTTGATTTCCCACAGTTTGCCAACGCAGAATGAGCGTGGCAGAGGATCCCAGGTCGTCGGTTCGCATGCGAACCTATCATTCAAATTGAGTCGATCAAGTGGTTTACTGATCGAGGAACTCAGTCTTCCCCCCGTCCTGGGAGATGATCCTACAAGTCAGCTCCCAAAAGAGTTGACCTTGGAATTTTGATTGATCCGAGATTTGAATTACATGCTATTGATAAATTCGTGCACTGTGTGCGCCGGCCGGAGCCGCTGCTTTGTCATCTTAGCCCTTGGATCGAGAATTGAAAAACGGTTCGTCCGAGTCCTGAACTCTCACTCGAACTGAAACCTCTGAATTTGCTACCGATCCCACAAGAATGTCAGCAAGTCTCTGCCATCATCTCAAGAGCCGTGGCATTGGCTCCGGCGATTAGTATAATCTAAATAGGTTTGTCTTCCCTCATCATCTCTTCCGTGCCTCTCACCTTCCCGTCTTCTCATTTCTTTTTCTTCCTGAGCCGATGATTACTTCTTACAATCTGTCAATCCACTGAAAACTTCTGTGTGTGTTGAAAATTTACCTACAAGATGAGGCTTTCGTTAACCTGACGTGTATTCTTGTATCTGCAACGGTATTAAAAGCTAAATTTTAGACGATAGGTTGACGGTAGTTCGAGCTTTGGTCGAGGAGACATGGCTGACTACCTCGGAAGTGACCGCATCACGATCTCTCAAATAGCCGGTAGATATCTTGTGTTTGACCGTCGACATATATCTTTCCTCCGTCGGCATTGTACAACCTGTGGTATTCTTGTGGGGACGGTACCTCAAAGCCCAACGCAGAATGTCTTCCTTGGTGTGCCCCTCGAGCTCACTGCTGAAGATGCCCGGATCCTGGTTGAGGGAGGGTTGGCTTGCCTTCGGGCTGAGAGAGCCTTTCAGCTTGACATCTGTGATGCTGTTGAAATGAACATGAGAAGTCGATATGTCACTCGGCTGAAATCCAGTCGTCAAGAAGTGGAGAGGGTTATGGTAGATGGCTTGCTGCAGAAAAAGCGAGCAGTGGTGGGAAAACGCACCGGTTCAAACCCTGGGACCTGTACGACAAATGAGCCTGCAAGTGCTTTGCCAGAGATAGCCAATCTCGGTGCACGAGTTCGACACAGTGAAGATTCTGTCGAGCAACGACCGTGTTCTATTACATGGACAAGTGTTGAGGGTCAGAACTTGAGCCCTCTGGCCGAGTCTGTCGCATGTCTACCCTGCAATCCCCTATATCGTCATTTACGAGGTAGTCGATACTATATTTCGCCGGGCTTGCGTTTTGGTGCCCAACTCAGTGTTTACCCTGGTGATCCATTCCGGTTTCATGCGCATTACCTTGCGAATCACTATAGCTGGGATAGTGTAATCCCTCTGTTAGATATTGTGAGTGGGGGTCGACTGAGTACAACGGTTAAGAAGGGCTTCTTAATTGGAGGTGGGGATGTGTGTTCGCCCGCGGAGAGCGTTGCAAGAATATTCTGTATCGAGTGGGCCGGGATGTAGATGCCGACAACACATGCATGCTATATTAATAATAACTTGTTTGTTTTTGTTTAAACTGTTGCTATTGTACTTTAAGAAAACTCATGTGAAGACGGAAGTCAAAAAGAATGACGACGCTAATGTCTCATGGGACAAATATTCGACTGAAGCTGCTCACTTCCCTCCGGCAACATACGCATTTGTCGAAATTGTTCATTGCGAGGGAAACCCGGCAATCATCACAGAGGCTGAGGCAGCGACAGGGCCATATAATAATGGTCCTTGGACTACTTTGACACACAACACATTGTGGCCCCTCGGCCCCCATTCCAGAAGCCCCTGTTGCCCATGACTGGCTGGGTAGGTCCCGGGACGAGCCAGCTTGCAGCGGCCGCCTCGAGAGTAAGATGCGTTCGAGTAGTCTCGCCTCTTGGTCGGCTGTGAGCTTTGCTAGCTGGGATTGACCGAAGATGCTTGTCATTCCAGGTAAGCCTGCGGTAAGAATACGGGAGGACCGGAGACGCCGAACTCTTTGATACCGTGATCGTGTCAATATCGCATCACTGGAAAGATGGGCAGATAGCGCATCTGCCTCCTCCTGGTCTTCGAGTGTTCTGGGCTGGAGGAGACGAGCGAGGTCCGCGACTTGTATTGGGCTGTCAAATGGGATGCTTGTATCTCGAAGTGGGGGTGCTCCTAGTTGAGTCGGTGTCGTCTGGCCGCTTCCGCCTCCAAACTCAGGTTCGCTATCCTCTTCGTCGGAGGTGCCAATGGAGAGGACACTCGCATTGTCGGAGACACTTTCCTGTTCGTTACTTATGTACTCTCCACTGTTATCCACCGAGCCCCATATTCCGCCAGCGAGCCACCAAGAATATAGTCGCGAGTCGAGGTCTTCCTCGCTGATGCCTTGGCAATTCGACGTTGTTGTTTGGAGTCGTTTCCGTACCTCTGCCTCTACATCTACCTGGTCGCCTCGGGGTATCCAGACCCCGTCAATGGTATACGGGGGACTTGCAAGCGAACGAGTGTCGGGCTGCGCGCCCGGCTGGCTTCTGGTTGCCTTTCTTCCTTGGAACAGCCAAAGGAGCCACGATGGCCGTGAACCTACGCCGATTTTCTCGAGTAGTTTGATGAATATGAGTGCCCATGTTTTTACTAGAACACGATATATGTTGAGAACGAAGTCTAAGGCGACCAGCCACCTTCCACTCCTTACTGCTGCACCTACACCGTTTGCTGGATATCTGTCAAGCCTGTCTCGCTGATTATGGCCCGACTGCGTAGATTTCTCACGGGAATACCCGTTTAATGGCAGTCTCTGCAACGGATGTTGGCTAGAGCCCGGTTGGTCATTGACGGAGAAAGCGGTGGTGGCGGCATCTGATCGAGCCTGGAAACTCTCAAGCTCCCGAAAGCGTTGATCGTCAAGCCAAGTGTGTCGTGGGGTGCTGACTGCCGAGTCTTCGTTGAGATATACGGCCTCGCTTGCAAGAGTAATCGCTCCAAATCCTGTCCGGAGCAAAGCGGTGTAGAAGTCCATCTCGCGACTTATGCGCAAGTCGGAGAGTGATATGTTTGCCTGCAAGTTCCCCTGTGCTTGGATTAGGCGCTGGAGGAAACCCGAAGGCCTTACGTCTCTCCCTTGGGGTGGAGCGATTGTAGATAGCAAGAGGGCGAAACCATAGATGGATAAGCAGACAAGAATACCCGCTAATACGAGGATGTGAGGAACGAAGCCAATGATACAGACGGTTGGGAAGCGCAGCAAACTCTGTGTGTCGAGGGAATCAACAGAGAACGTCACAACGCTCCATAAAATACTACCCATGAAACAAAGGCCCCAAAATGTGGTGCTCAGGAGCCTGAACTTGGCCTGGAGATTGAACATCCCGAGCACATGGCTTGTTATATGAGCCATGGATGACAGGAATGCTACGAAAAGAACCTCGGGGGAGGTGTTGACTCGACGAAGGATCATTGATCGGCTAATAGCCATAGTAGACTCAAGGGGAGTTGACGCCGCCTTGCTGATTGTTGGACTGAATGATCCCCAGCCGAGTTGACTGCTGATAGCGGCATCTGCTTCCGCAAATGCAAGAGAGTGTTCGAATAGTGTCATGCCTGTCTCCGCTGCAAGGGGACGCCCTTCTACGGCGCAGACTATAGTTTCGAGGAGCTGGCTTAGGCAGAAAGTGCCGAACAATGGCCAGAGCAATGATAGCGACCCTTTCAGGGGCTCCACTTCAGGGTCAACGTTGGTACTAGGTATCATCCGAATCTGAGTGCAGGACTCCATATCGCTCCGGTTCAGGAGGAAAGTCGAACTTAAACCATGGAGGAACGCATTCGTCTCAGAGAACATAAGGTCCGAGTGTTTGCTCGAGTTACCCCAGCGCATGGCAGAGAACTCTGGAGACGTCTGGCACTGTATTGATTGCAGAAGCTGTCTCGCCTGGAGGGTCAGCAAAACGACGGGGGCGCCCCGGATGAGAATTCGGACGTGCCAGGGAAGCGACAGCCTTCGTCGAGTTGCAGCGAATATATATGCACGGTTTAATATTATAGCCATTGCGATGCAACAAAGTGCCCATTTGCTTGTTGCATAGCTGAAAACGCTGCTGAGTCCTTTCGCTCCGTCCGTTCCGACCGCAGGCGTAGCTGAAGCCATCGTGCTCGATCCCAGAGTAGAACCGCCGGGCCCGATCCCGCTAGGAGCGGAATTCAGAGCTATCGTGCTAGAGTGGCCAACGGAGGCTTCGAGGACGGGCTCTGACGTAGACCCAGAAGCGAATGCCCCTCCGCCTTCCGGAAGGAAGATGATGGAACCTAATCGTCTCACGATTCGTGGCCCCGCCCACACGATATCCTCTAGTGATGGAGCGTATTTTGTAGCGTTCACCGTGGACTTAAAGTGCTGCGCTGTCCATGTCGTAAAATTATGCCAAATCCCTGGTGTATCGCTAGCGGATGGGACGTGGTGTGTGAATTCATCCATTGTTTCACGGGCCTGAACCGACGCCGCTCATGAGTCTGTAGCAGCTTGATTAATTTGGGTTATTTCATATCGCTCTAGTGCCTACCAGGATGAAGGAACCGCTTTAGTAGTACGTTCGGGTGGCATGTCATAAAGCGAGTCATTCGACGCTACACGAGTAGAGGCGTATTGGGAGAGTTGGTGTGGAAAGAGATCCGACGTTAACGCAGCGCGAGATATTCTTGTCCAGAATAAGAACCAGCAGTCAACACGGCAACGTCGGCGGGAGCGTGATCGCCGATAGTGGCATGGGTGGCCCAGGCACTGTACAGTTTCGGCTCACATTCAGCACTGTACAGCCCCACTTACGGCTATCTGCCCAAGGCTCCAGTTGTTGTGACGTCATTACTTGCCTAAGCTTGGTACAATAAAAATCGCGGAAAAACCAGGGGTTCCTCATGAACGGGTGCTTTTATACTTTAAAGTGCTTCAGTTAAACTCTCTACAAGAGGATACTTGCTTGCTTTAGCTGCCTGGATAGCTGTGGCTATTAACCGGGCTTGATGAGTGGAACCGGGAGGAGGGATATGTCCCTTTATCCACAAGGCGGTCATCTCGTCTCTAGAGGGGAGATAGGCCACACAGCACGCCGCGAGGATCTGAGATGGCTCCTGCGGAAGAGGCGTTAATTGCACTTCAACATCCTGAGTGGCGGAGGACACAAGAGTGGCAGCTCCCCCGGACACAGAATCCACACAGTCGATGCCGGCATCCATGAAGGCCGCAGATGCAACGGTGATGCAAGCGCTCAAAGTATGTACAAGATTCCATATCTCGTAACCCCTGATATTCGGTGTGTATATGTCTTGGTCGCTCTCGATGATGGTGACAACCACATCAACTGCACTTTTCGGCCAGCGGTCTGCGATGAGAGCACCTCTGAGGGCAGTCTCTAAATGGACCCCTAGATCACGTTCGCTAGAATCACGCAGATAGCTCCGTCGTTGTCGGCTCGCAAATGGAGCGAATTTAACGTGTGTTGTAAGGATAAGGTGTGGAGAGAAAGGCCCTGATCTGGGTAGCGCACGAGGGCCATGCACCGTACATATAAGTTTCATGCCATTTGGCCCAACGCTCCCACTGCCCTGGGAAAGACCAATCTCGAGATATGCGGATCCCGATGCTGAGGGCGTAACTCCGGTTTTTAGGACTACATAATGACCACAAATCAGTGACCAGCCCCATGGATGCGAAAGCGGCAGCTTTGAAGAGTTCCAGGATTACTTACAAATATGTCGAGGATTACTCCCACATATTCCTGTAATGCCCAGAGCCGAGCCTGCGTTTTCATAGACCGGGGATGAGGTAACCCCAGAGGGGCCATTAATCCGACGCCTATCAGCCATGGCTCCTGAGCCAGCTGTGAGTGGACTTTGGGGTTGATCGAAGTGTTGAAGTTCCAGCGCAAATTTCGCTCTTGGTGTTGGCTGGAACAGGCACCGTATTATATAAGCCTCTTGGAATGGTTGGAATGGCTTGGTCGGCCGGCCAATTAGAAATGAATTCTTCTAACGGGGCAGATGTTGGTATATTATTTCGTCGTTTCAAAATTTTCTCTCACAAGCTCACATCTGTTCCAACATTCCACGGGCACTCTGGCTCAGCACAAGAACTCTGCCCCCAAGTGTATCTTTTACCGTTTAACATTTCAGAGGCAATCTCCTGTTTTGTTGTTGCTTTAAAAATGTAAGTACCAGTTTCTCCTGCGCCAGTCTCTTTGCGAATGATGAATATCAAACCACGTTTCACGCGACAACCTGAGCGATTGAACACATGCACTACCATCTGAGCTCAAAATTTTCCTTGACGGACATCGTTGATGTATTTGTATTCCGGTCTGCCACATGAAAACTAATGCAACGATAGGTTACAAACCCCACCAGGTGGCTTTTCTTTCCGTTTCGTTGCGTAATGGTTAGTATCATGTCGTTTCATTTAATCTTGCCTTTTTCCTAGCAACATCATGATGATTACACCTTCCAGTTCTGCTTCTGATCAACGCTGAAGAGAACATCTATACCAAATATATCTGAACATTCCTAGTCTCTCGCCATCACGCTTCCCCATCAAGCATTTCTGGCGATAGAAGCTAACACTCTTGTCCTAGTGAAACTCGCTCTTTACTTGGAATATATCTTGTATTCTGAATCTAGCTATGTCATTTTCTTACCTCGTAGTTAGGAGCCGGTTTGCGTAATTCGGGGATTGGTTCGGGCTGTCTGTCTTGTAGTAGAGCGTGATCGTCACCTGGAACGGATCGTTTGTCCCTGGCACAATCGCCATTGATCCAACGCGGTGCCGCCATACTTAGCTATATGTAGTCATCACCAGTGCGAGGTCCGCTCTGGATTTTAAGGAAGATGTGCTTGCAGAGAGAAGCTGTCAATTCTTGTTTTGCTCTGCCTTGTCATTGATTTCCAGCACGTGTCCGCTCCTTTCTCGTATTTCTAGTGTTGACTCGGGTTTATGGTGGATGACTAGTGCGAAGGCTTGAGCTTGTGGGTCGCGCTGCTAGAATGTTATTAATTGATTCACTTCAGGGCATCTGGGATGACGACTTTCAATGAGCTCTTGGCTCCGGAGCGACACCGAGCATATCTAAGTTTCTCGAAATGTAAACATTTCAAAGGGGTAGATCTGCACTTCTGTTATCAATTCCAACTCTCTCGCCATTGCTCAGCATTGCTCAGCTGGGAGCGCTATTTCTCGTAAATTCAGCCCTTGAACTTCAATACCTTTCAATTCAATTTGCCCCTGAAAGCCACTCACACACATCGTTGAAGAAATAATTGAGCCGCAGAACAGCCGGATCAGGGGAATATCAACCGACTCGAGCTTCTATCCTTTGTCTCGCGCTGGCGATTTCAAGTTAATCTCGCGACGAACCACGAGCTTAGCAACCCCGTCGAGTGAACGAAATCTTTCCCCAGCGGCTTCCATTTGAATGTTGTCCTCGTATGCGTTGTCAGAAATATCAATGAAGATGCCTCGGCATCACCCCGGTGCATTTGCCAACGGCTACCCCCGTGGTAATACGTTCGATATTTCACCCCATAGGTACCTCAAATTCCGCGGCGTATGTTTATGGAGGAATTATAGTTGCTAAATTCCAACCGGTTAGATTTGAACCTCGATCATCAACCTCGGCCGCCCGTCGTCGCCGCCTTATTTTCCTTCGGGCCCTATATGCGATCGTGGCGATTATTGCCTTTAGCTACTTCATTTGGCCGCGAGGCCCCGTCGTATCTGTCATTTCCCTCGGTCTTCTCACTACAGAGGGAGACAGCCAATTGGAAACTGTTAGATACTATGACTTGAGCAACGTCCAGGGTACAGCACGTGGATGGGAGCGAGAAGAACGCATTCTTTTCTGCGTCCCGCTTCGCGATGCTGAAGTTCACCTCCCCATGTTCTTCTCCCACTTGCGAAACTTCACGTACCCGCACCATCTCATCGATCTAGCATTTCTCGTATCCGATTCGAAGGATCGTACGTTGCAAGTTGTTACGGAGACCATGCAAGAAATACAAGCGGATGAGGATGCAACACAACACTACGGCGAGGTCTCCATCATCGAAAAGGACTTTGGGCAAAAAGTAAACCAGGATGTCGAAAGTCGTCATGGCTTTGCCGCTCAAGCTAGTCGACGAAAATTGATGGCTCAGGCCCGCAACTGGCTCCTCAGCGCAACGCTTCGGCCTTACCATTCCTGGGTCTATTGGCGTGATGTGGATGTGCAGACTGCTCCATTTACAATATTGGAGGATCTCATGAGGCACAATAAGGACGTAATCGTACCAAGTAAGTATTCGAGGAACACACCCCGATGTAAATCAGTCGACTTACAGCCATGTAGATGTTTGGCGACCGCTACCCGACTGGCTCGGGGGAGAACAACCGTACGACCTTAACTCTTGGCAAGAATCAGAGACTGCCTTGGCCTTGGCAGACACTCTAGATGAGGACGCAGTTATAGTGGAGGGTTATGCCGAGTATGCCACCTGGCGACCACATCTTGCCTATCTTCGCGATCCTTATGGCGACCCCGATATGGAGATGGAAATTGATGGAGTAGGAGGAGTGAGTATACTCGCAAAAGCACGCGTTTTCCGATCAGGAGTCCATTTTCCTGCCTTTAGCTTTGAGAAACATGCCGAGACGGAAGGTTTCGGAAAGGTAAGCAACGACTGTATTCTAACCATACCCTCAAAGAATATTATAAGCCTGACTTAGTATTTATGCTAGATGGCGAAGCGCATGGGATACTCGGTTGTTGGACTTCCACACTACACTATCTGGCATCTGTATGAGCCGAGTGTTGATGACATACGGCACATGGAGGTATGTTGAAGGAAGTCATGTTTCTGCTGGATTAAGCTAATACCAGGTAGGAAATGGAAAAGGAGAGGCTTGCAAGAGAGAAAGAAGAGCAAGACAAGGCGGAACGGGCCAAAAAATTAAAAGAGGAATTTGGTGACGCGAATAATCAGTGGGAGAAGGACAAAACAGAGATGGAAAACTTGGCCAAGCAGGGGAAAGATAATAGCAACGCAAAAGCGGCAAATGTCGATCGCTAGAAGAGCAGGAGAGAACTGGTATCTTGAGGGCACATTTCTTGTTTTTGGCAACCTATGTTTCAAGGGTTGAATGCTGTATGATTATAAGGTTTATACGTGGCGTAATTTCAGTTGATCCTGGGGCATTACTTGTCTAGAAGATTATTCATAGACTCTTGCGGTTGTTTCTATAGTACTTATGCCAGCCATGTTTTATAATATCTTGAGACATTCACATTCTCGTCATAATATTAAAATGTTATGGCATATTAGGCCATGCGTGGAGTTCGAGTGCTATTTAGTCTTGCTGATGTGACCGATGGAAGCTATTTTCCACTGCTGGTATGGGCTGCTGGCTATGAGCCGTGGCATAATGTCATGGTGCATTAGGGTGTTGGTGTACCTTCGTAGTCTTGACGGGCCGTCAAATAAGTGTGGCACGCGTTACAGGAGAATGGTGGTAGGGCCTAATCAGCCAATGACACCAGACCCTGCCTCTTTGTAAGAAACCCCAGGTTCCCACTTCCTCAGCAAGGGACACCTTTAATATGAGCGCCAGGAACCGGCCAACGATTCAACTTGTTCCAGTGATTGCTGTGCAGCCAGCTTAAGCTACCTTCCCACTGACATCTTGTATAACAGATGTGTTTTTTGTTTATTGTACTAGGTTACGTTGAAGAGCAGTCTGCTTTATACAGTATGTTGGTCCATTGGCTCAGCATTTGCTTAGTCTTCCCTACACTCTAGATTCTATCCAGAATTACGTACTGATATCCATCATGGACTTTCAAGGGATCTTTCCAGTTATTTCGAGTCTGAGACCGCGATCAGCGATGCCCGTTTGCGCCTGCCAATCATGGAGATAGAACCATCCCAGCGCCCGGAGCTGGCGACGCCAGGCCGTGTCCAGTATCGCGCCCTCCCGGTCTCGGTAGCTGTTGATCCCATCTCTTTAGTAATATCTGAATGCATATCGATCACATCAGAAATCCGCAAGCGGGTACCCTCCTCGCACTCCTCCGTATCAGCGATCTTGGGCGGAAACCCCAACACAGTTCAGCTTGGCCAACCTAGCCCAGGCCCAAAGTCTGGAAACCAACATCCAGAGGACAACATGGTCGAAGACATACAGGAGCTTGGGCTTACAAACCGATGGGGCCTAAGAGGGCGGAAAGGGGCGGTGGCTCGAGACAACCCGCTGATTTCTAGCTTTGGAAAACTACGATATGAGCTCTCGGGTGTTAAAGGTTAGTTCGGCGGGCGTGGCTATAGGTCTCCACGGTAGTTAGCTAATGGATTATGTCTAGATGTACGCACCTTTGATGCGCCGTCCCTTTTGCAACCATTCCTGCAGATCCTCCAGACTAAGGGAACGGCTGCACCGATTACGATCCTTGCCTTGAGTGCCCTCAGGAAGTTTCTTGCATACGGCTTCATCTGTCCTGACTCACCGAGGTTCCCTCTGGCAATGCAATCTCTGTCCAGCGCCCTGACTCATTGCCAGTTTAGTGACTCTGGTCAAATGGAGGTTGTACTTCTCATGATCTTAAACTTGATGGAAGATATGTTATCGGGGCCAGGGGGCGACATTTTGAGCGATGAGAGTATCTGTGACATGATGGGCCGTGGCCTCGCTATTTGCTCTCAGACAAGGTTCTCACCGGTGTTACGCCAAACTGCAGAAGCCTCCATGGTGCGTATGTGCCAGATTATCTTCGAAGCTGTCAAACATCTAGACGCTCAAACTGCTCATGGCACTGAGCTGCGAAGCAAGACCAATGGAGAATCGAGTTCTGTGGTAATATCTACCACCGAGGCCACGATCGAGGATTTACCAGTCGGTATTGAACCTCGCCAGCCGTCGGACCGAACATCTGCCAACACTCCGCGAAGTTCTACTGGGAGTTCGAATTCTAGTAGCAACGCCTCGGATGCAGGCTCCGAGGCTAATTCGCAGGATCAGAGCGTGGAGCCGCCGAGATCCACCTCGCCGGATCTACAGCCTTACTCCCTACCAAGCATTGGGGAACTCTTTCGAGTGCTTGTTAGCTTCTTAGATCCGAATGATAGGCAGCAAACAGACACCATGAGGATTATGGCGTTGCGCATAATCCATGTTGCTCTAGAGGTCGCAGGCCCCTTCCTTGTCAAATATACGGCCCTTGGCCATATCACTGAAGATGGGCTATGTCGGTACCTCTTCCAGCTCGTCAGATCTGACAATCTTGACCTTCTCCAGGAGTCCCTGGCCGTCGCGAGCACACTACTAGCTACATGCCGTGGTGCTTTAAAGCTTCAACAGGAGCTTTTTCTATCTTATCTCGTCGCATGCCTCCATCCCGCACTCGAAATCCCGAAAGAGCCTGGCATCGATCCATCTCTATACGCCGGCATACCCCAGACCCCCAAACTTGTTAAAGCCCCCGCCTCTCAGAATGGTAGTGGGCGCTCGACGCCAGTACAGATTAAGGATCGTCAGAAGCTAGGATTGGAAGGAGGCGCTCGCAAACCGGACGCGCGACAAGCGATGGTTGAATGCATCAGTGTTCTCCTCCGCATGCCCTCCTATATGGTGGAACTCTTTGTTAATTACGACTGTGACGAAGACCGAGTGGACCTCTGCGAGGACATGATTGGCCTCCTGGCTCGAAACGCATTGCCAGACTCTGCTACTTGGAGTACCACAAGCGTGCCACCGTTGTGTCTCGATGCACTGTTAAGGTACATCCAGTTCCTGGCTGAGAGGCTTGACTGGCGGTCAACTGAATCAAACCTTCCGGATGCGGGTGTTTTAAGAATGCGAAGAAGCAAAAAGAAAGTCATCATCAAGGGCGCAAACAAATTCAATGAGAATCCGAAGAGCGGGCTTGGCTATCTAGAAGCGCACGGGATTATCGATAATATCCGGGATCCATTGTCAGTTGCCAAATTTTTGAAACGTACCCAAAGAATTTCCAAGAAAATCTTGGGCGAGTTTCTATCCAAGAAGGGCAACGAGCCAATCCTGGAAGCGTTTTTAGATCTGTTCGATTTCTCTGGGAAACGGGTTGACGAAGCCCTTAGAGTTCTCTTAGAAACGTTCCGTCTGCCCGGAGAATCGGCCCTCATTGAGCGGATTTTAAGCTCGTTTTCTGAGAAGTACTGCGCCAATAGTACGCCCGTCGAAGTCGCCGATAAGGATGCTGTCTACGTTCTGACTTACGCTATCATCATGCTCAACACCGACCAGCACAGTCCACAACTCAAATCCTCAAAGCGTATGTCACTTGAAGATTTCTCAAGGAATCTTCGTGGTGTAAATGCAGGAGAAAATTTCTCGCCTGAGTACCTTAGTGATATCTTCAACTCGATCAAGTCAAACGAAATCATTCTTCCAGACGAACACGATAACCAGCACGCGTTCGACTACGCATGGAGAGAACTTCTCTCCAAGGCTGATACGGCCGGCCCAGTCATTAGATGCGATACTAACATATACGATGCGGATCTGTTTGCGTCGACTTGGAAGCCTGTGGTTTCAACCCTTTCGTATGTCTTCATGTCTGCCACGGACGATACAGTTTTCGCGCGCGTCGTAACGGGCTTTGATGAATGTGCCCGGATAGCGGCTAGATACGGCTTAGTCGATGCACTTGATCAGATCGTCCACTCTCTCAGCTACATGACTACGATCGCTACCAGTGTTCCGTTCAACACTGGCCTGAATACTGAAGTACAAGCTGGCGACAACAGTGTAATGGTCAGCGAATTGGCGGTGAAACTCGGCCGAGATTTCAGGGCTCAACTTGCCACGTTAGTTCTCTTTCGCGTTGTATCCGGAAATGAGCACATTATCAAAGACGGCTGGAAATATGTAAGTCCTCTCGTCACGTTGACCATGGCACTATTTGTGTGCTAATTTCTCCCATAGATTCTGCGGATCTGGCTCAACCTCTTCCTCAACTCCCTCATTCCACCCTTCTTCTCAGAGAATCAAAACGAGCTTGGCATTCCTATAATCCCACTCCAACCCCCTTCGCAAGTCATTGACCGAGCATCCCGACCTAGTGAGGGAGGCTTTTTCTCCGCATTCACGTCGTATATCTCCAGCTATGCTGCCGACGACCCTCCCGAGCCATCCCACGAAGAACTAGAGAGTACTCTCTGCACCGTCGACTGCATTAATCAATGCCGTATGGGCGACATCTTCGCCCGGATCTCGTAAGTGCGCCGGAATCAATCCACACCCAAAAGGTCTGAACTAACACGGAAGTAGGACGTTTTCTGCTTCAGAGGTGGCGCACCTTATCGATGCCCTCCTCCACGAACTCCCTGAAGATCATGGTTCTGCTGTAATAAGCGTGAAGGCTCCAAGCGCCGTACCAGGTTCTCCCGATGAAGGGAGATCGCAGGACACCCAGCCTCGATACAACCCAGGCTTTATCTACCTGCTAGAATTTTGCACCGTACTTACGCTGCGAAGTGAGGACTCTGTCGGCACTTTTGGCGAGAAGCTTGCCGGTACTTTATTCGGAGTCCTGCGAAATGTTACAGCCCATCACGCTGTTGCCGTAGCTCGAACGGCATTCTATTTGCTAAAACTATTGCATTCGAGCTATGTAAGCGACTTCGCATCTGTATACTCCACTTCCCAACTACTCACACTAACGGCAATTCAGGATCATGGCTTCGTGAACGTCCCGATTCTGTTGCACACACTGTCCAACCTCCCGGATGCAGTTGTAACACCCTCGGCGCCTCTTATTCTACAGGGTATCTGTATCTGTATTGAAGAGCCCGGTCCTTTACGAAGCGAGATAATGACTTCGCCCGATTTCTGGGTCTTGTTGAGAAATCTCGCGCTTAGGAAAGACACGAGTGAGATTGTTTTTGCTATATTAGAGCGCGGCACCGCCGGATCCCCCCCAGCCATTATGGCAGACAATTACGAAGCTGCCATCTCCCTCCTAAGTGACTTCGCATCAGCTTCCAGAATGGCAGTTAATGGCAAATCCTCCACGGTTCCAAAAGGCAATAAAGATCCCACAAATACACAAGCCCGTGGTTCGGTGTAAGTCCTCAATGACTTGGACTCAAGTGCATATCTCCATTGCTGCATTGCTAATGCGTAACGCTGCTTGCAGATCAAGTAAAGACGCTGCGATTACCAGGGGTACCAAGGCAATTAGTATCATCTACAACATGACAGATCGCATTCCATACTTGATGAAACATTCACATTTAGAGAGTAGTGAAGGTACGTGGTTAATGTGGTTAACCTAGCGGCGTAGACTAACACAGACCCTTTGTGAGCAGCCTGGGCGGCATACTGGTTGCCGATATTTAATGCTCTGACCGCCCAGTGTACAAACTCCTGCAGAGAAGTTCGCAACATCGCCCTTACTTCTCTACAGCGGACCCTTTTATCTCCCGAGCTTACCTGCAATGATCATAAAGAATGGACCGCTATATTTACCGAAGTCCTCTTTCCCTTGATCTTGAATCTCCTTAGGCCGGAGGTATTCCTCTCAGACCGAGATGGAATGAGCGAAATGAGGGTTCAGGTAGCGTCCCTACTCTGTAAAGTCTTTCTTCAATATCTCGTCCTACTTTCTGCGTGGGACGGCATGCTTGATTTATGGATAAAGATAGTCGATATCCTTGACCGTCTGATGAACAGTGGCCAGGGAGACAGTCTGGTAAGTCAACATTTTGCTCAAGACGACGCACTACTAACCAAACCCGCTACTTGAAAATAGGAGGAAGCAGTACGCGAAAACCTGAAAAATGTAATATTGTTCATGGCCACGAGCAAATATCTCGTTTCTCCCACCATTGATCCATCCAAAGAAAAACTCTGGACAGAAACCTGGAAGCGGATCGATCGCTTCTTGCCAGAGCTTAAGAGCGAATTAGCTCTCGACGAGCCTGATGAAGAGGTAGAAAAGGGAGCAGCAACACAGGGAAATTAACGTGTATGCTGGAACGGAAACCGGTGTACGTTTGTGTTTTCCGTCGATGATGCTGAATTGAAAGCTTGTTGCCTTACCTCATACAGTTTCTGGGCTTAGCCTGCCAATTTCGGCTCATGTAGTGCCAAGAGAAGAGATAGTGGGAGAATACATAATATGCAAGTAACGGGTTGATCAACCAAGACATATTTCCCTCGCGATCCTTTTCTTCGTCCACAAAGCCTTCCTCAACAAGTCTCCGAGAAACGTGATAGCTTTCCCACATTTCCCATCAATCATAAAACCTCTCTTCGAAATGGTATCCCCCGGGCCACCAATTGCGACGTACGTGTCATTGCACTCCGACACGTATCCAGCACCTGGCTGACACCTGTGACTAGTGTCTATGTGAACAACCTCGAGGAACGTGTCAAGGTCGAATCTTTGAAGGATGCGTTAATACATATCTTTTCGGAATACGGAAACGTGATCGACATAGTCGCGAAAACGAATTTACGCGCCAAGGGACAGGCTTTCGTTGTGTTTGATGAACCCAGCGCGGCGCAGGCAGCTATAAATGATTTGCAAGGATTTGAACTATTCGACAAGCCGATGCGCTTAGCTTTCGCGAAGACCAGAAGCGATGCGACAGTCAAAGGCCAATGTGCAGACGAGGAGTTCGAACAGCATAAGCGAAAACGGGTTGCTGAAAAGGGTATATTTCGATCGATCAATAGAAATAGGGATATGCTAATTTCGTCTTTCTACTCATAGACAAGCGAAGAGCCGCCGAGGTCGCCGATCAACAGAAGAGACTCAAGGGGGTAGCAACCTCGCAAGACTCTGCATCTCGACCTACTAAACCAACTCGTGGTGCTGGTCTAAAATCCAGCAACCCTGCCGGTACGGCCTTGGTGCCCGACGAATATTTACCACCAAACAAGATCCTTTTTATCCAAAACATACCGGAAGACTACGATGTGGATTCTTTGACAGCCATTTTTGGCCGCTTTGACGGATTCAAAGAGGTTCGACTTGTTCCTGGGCGGAAAGGTATTGCATTTGTGGAGTACGAAGCCGAACACGGCGCTATAACTGCCAGGGAGAACACCGCTGGGATGTCGCTTGGGGAAGCAGGACAGGCAATGAAGGTTACTTATCAAAGGCAATAGGCTAGCGAACAAAGTTCGGCACAACTAATCATACTTGAATGATCCGCGGCTATCTGAGGACTTGTGACCCAAGAGACAGAGGCGCTCACGAACTAAAAAATGACATCGTCATCTTCCACGGCCAATATACTGGCCGGCTCTGTGCTAGGAGCTTCCATCGTGTCCGCTTCGATTGCCCGTCTTTTCTTGAGCTCGGCATCTAGGGCGGCATTGTCTCTCTCCTTTTTTTTGGCTACCTATATCGAAGTCAGTAGAGGGCAAGATAAGGACAGAGACGATCCAAACCTTCTTCAGCCGATAAAACTCCTCGCGATCCAACTCGTCAAGTTCGGCATTGATATCTTCCAAAGGATTAGTTGTATCGCTCACGTAGGGAGGTATACTTGTCGATGACGCACATTTGATAGTGTTTTCCGTCCTTGGAATAACGACATGTTCACTGCAAAGATAGTTAGGACCCAGAACAGACAATCTCTCAGGAGATCGTAGATACATTGCATTCACTAATGTCATGGTTAGCCTCATACCCGGTCTAGTTTGTCAGAACAACCATACCTCGTCGGTTAACCATCTTAATCACTTCGTCTAGCATGACAAATGCAGTCTGTCATTTTGTATAGCGCAGAGAAATTAGTACATCGGGTCTTTTCTACTTTGCTTTCGGACACGGGGGACAAACCTGAAGGGTAGCGAGTTCAACCAACGCCTCAACGGCCCGTGCATAGGTCTCACGGCATTTCTGGACCTGTTGGCCACCCTTTCCAAGACCCGTGAGGCCGAAATCACTGTTACCTTCCGATATATGGCTCTCATATCTAGGTAGCAGAACCCCTGATACGTTATCTTGTTTGGTAGTGAGCCGGAAACGGGCCGACTTGGCTGACTCCTGAACCTGATATCCAATATCACCACCAACCGCATATGTCACCTCCGCTAGGGAGAATGCAGCTACTGACATTACGCGCCCGAGTTTCAGTTTTGCATCGTGAATCCGCTTCGTGATTTCTAGATGAGGTATGTTTTAGAGGCTAGAGAGGAGCTAGAAGAAGAAGACAAATAGTATACCTCTGAAACGCCTAGGAAGGGAGTGGAAGAACGTTAGCTAATTCCGCATAGGTATGTATATGTGAATACCATCAAACTCACTTCGTCAAAGCTTCACTCTTTCTCTTCAGCAGGCTGTGTCCAGTCTCAGCACCCTTGAGCTTTGCCTTCATCAACCCAAGAGATTGCCGCGTGGGGAAAACGGCTTCACGTCCCTGAGATAGGCACAGTCAATATGGCTTTCAGTCGAGACTATGGTAACCCTTACCGCTGCATCGGACATGGTTGAGCGTCAGTATAATCCACTAGCACGTCGCGTACGTAGAGATTTAGGCAACGCCAGCTCCTGTAGCTGTTAAGATCGAGCGCCCCTAGTATTGATGAGAGGTTACGATAGTGGGGCCATTGGTTACGTCATGCACAGACCTGATTGAGAAAGTACCATCATTACAGTGATCACCGCGGTTTGTCAGCATGCACGCTTAAGCGGTTATCTAGACGTATTGCATAATCCTTTTTTTTATCTCAACCCATCATTGGTTTGGATTGAGCGCGCATTCGTCTCCCGATCAGGCCCAAACATCACGAAGCATTTTCACAGCACATCCTCCTCCCGACTAGACTGTCGCCGAACACGAACCAACACTGCGTCAACCTTTATCACCGTATATCGTTATGTACGCACACGCCGCTGCAGCCCGCAACCTCACCTTCTAGCCTCGCTATATGCGTCCGAGTTCAGGCCGAGCCTACTCAGGTTCGAAGATGCCACTCCAAGGCGGCTCAGGGCAGCAGCCCTTAAAGTATTCTCCAACGGACCTTGTAGTATGTTATTCTAATTCAACGGAAGAGCCATCGCCTTACTAATCTCGTGCTAACGGCCGGTCGCGCGATGGTAGACCGAAGAAGATTCAGTTTACGAGCAAGACATCATTCGCAACCCTGGAAGCACAAAACCCTGGTTGTCCTACATCAGCTTTAAGGCTCAACATGGGACGGTACAAGAACAGGCTTTCGTGTTAGAAAGAGCATGTCGCCAACTACCACGCTCCTACAAACTCTGGAAAACGGTACGGAATTCATAGCCACGAATAGAGTCAACATGCTAATAATATGCAGTATCTCGATTTCCGAATCAAACATGTTTCGAAGCTTAACCCAGCCACATTTGCTGCCGAATTTCGGAAAGTAAACTCCCTTTTTGAGCGGGCATTAATACTGCTCAACAAGATGCCACGAATCTGGGAAATGTACCTCAGGTTTCTGATGCAGCAGCCTCTACTTACTTTTACCCGCCGCACATTTGACCGGGCACTCCGAGCGCTTCCGATAACACAACATAACCGTATATGGGCTCTTTATCGGCCTTTCGCAAATTCCGCCTCGGGAAGCACGGCTGTTAAGATCTGGAGGCGATACATGCAAGTCCACCCAGAGGATGCAGAAGATTTCATCGGCCTTCTCACCCATCTTCAGCTCCACACCGACGCAGTACACGCATATATAAATATCCTCAACAATCCGCGTTTTGTGAGCAAATACGGGAAAGGAATGTACGAGCTCTGGAGCGAAATGGTAGATTTGCTGGTGGAACACGCAACCGAAATCGATATCAACACGGAATCCGAAGCGGATCCAGAACGCATCATACGAACCGGGTTGGCCCGGTTCCCCGATCAAAGAGGTAAATTATGGTGTGGATTGGCCGCATATTGGGTTAGAAAAGGATCACTCGATCATGCACGCGATATCTTCGAAGAGGGTATAACTACCGTCATGACGGTGCGGGACTTTGCCCTCATATTCGACTCTTATATCCAGTTCGAAGAATCTGTAATCGATAGTATGATGGAATCGACGACTAACCGCCTTGAAAAAATGGGGGATACGGACCCAGATTTTGAGCTTGACCTGCGGATCATGCACTTCGACCAGCTGATGGACCGGCGACCTTTCCTGCTCAATGATCTTCACCTTCGCCAAAACCCGAATAACGTCGCGGAGTGGGAAAAGCGAGCCCTTCTTTGGGGTGATAATGCGGAGGAGGTAGTCCGTACTTACACTAACGCCATAGCAGCGATCCAGCCCAAAAAAGCATACGGAGCTTTCCATCAACTCTGGGCCAACTATGCGAAGTTTTACGAGAAAGGTGGGGACCTTCGGACTGCGCGCATCATCATGGAGAAGGCAGTCAAAGTTCCCTTCAAATCCGTTGCAGAGCTAGCAGATATGTGGATTGAGTGGGCCGAAATGGAACTTAGGAATGACAATTTCAACGATGCGGTTCGTATCATGGCCAAAGCGGTCCAGGCCCCGAAACGATCCACGGTTGACTACTTCGACGAGAATTTATCTCCACAGCAAAGAGTGCACAAGAGTTGGAAGCTTTGGAGTTTCTACGTTGACCTAGTTGAGAGTGTAAGCACTCTCGAGGAAACAAAGAAGGTGTACGAGCGCATATTTGAGTTACGAATCGCCACACCACAAACGGTGGTGAATTACGCCAATCTCTTAGAGGAGCACAAGTATTTCGAAGAGTCTTTCAAGATATACGAACGTGGCCTCGATCTATTCAGCTATCCAGTTGCATTCGAGCTCTGGAACTTATATCTCAGCAAAGCGGTGGACCGGCGCATCAGCATTGAACGTTTACGAGATTTGTTTGAGCAGGCGATCGAAGGCTGCCCGGCAAAATTCGCCAAAGTCATTTATCTCATGTACGGGAACCTAGAAGAAGAACGAGGCCTGGCTCGGCACGCTATGAGAATCTATGAGCGGGCAACTCGCGCCGTTGCGGATGAAGATCGTGCCGATATGTTCAATTTCTATATCACCAAATCTGCCTCGAATTTCGGTCTCCCGTCGACACGCCCCATATACGAAAAGGCCATATCCACACTACCGGATGCCGACGCAAGGGATATGTGCCTAAAATTCGCAGACATGGAGAAACGCCTTGGGGAAATCGATCGTGCCCGTGCAATCTATGGCCATGCTTCCCAGTTCTGCGACCCCAGAACAAACCCTGGGTTTTGGTCGAAGTGGGAAGCTTTTGAGGTTCAGCACGGAAACGAAGATACTTTCAAGGAAATGCTACGCATCAAGCGAAGCGTACAAGCTCAGTATAACACGGATGTCAATTTTATAGCCTCCCAGGCCATCGCGAGAGGCCAGGCCCGGCAAGAATCTGGAGATGATGATATCGGCGATGCCATGGCGGCCCTGGAACGGCAAGCGAAGGCTCCCGTTGGTTTTGTTGCCGCTACGAGCCCCGGTATCAAAGGCCAAGGCATTGCCACTGCTCCGGTTACAGCCAATCCGGATGCAATCAGGATTGACGATATTGATGATTAACGGCGTTATCTCATTTCTGTGTTGCCAATTGTATACATATCTTTCTTCTCCGTCTCCGCTTAGCGAAGCTTTTTTATGGGCATGGAACGGATCAAGTTTTTGGAAATGATAATTCATCATCGCGACATGTAGTATTGAATGACGTTGCCCACCACCTGAGCTACAATGAAACCACCTACGCCCGTATGCTCTTCCTGTCGACACTGGTGCTTATGCTAAGATATGTAGCTCGTGCATCCTGACCTGGGACTCGTTCTGGCAATCATCCAACCTTCAGACTCACTGTTGTATTAGTACCACGATCAAAATGACTACTGAAATGAAAATGCGCGATGTTGCTTACGTCAGCTTTCATTTTTAGAGGGGTGAGGCGTACACCTCAATTGTGATATTGTTCCATCCATCATGAGTCAGAGCAATGTCCTTGGCAGCCTAAACTTGACACTATCAAGAGGATGCTGAGGTGACGGGTTGGTGAAATGAAGCAAGTCCTCCGACAGATGACATTTAACCCGCTTACCCGTTTCTTCACGATGAAAAGGAAGTTTAGCTCATATCAAGAGGTCGACATAATCAAACACAGGACAGCCATGGCGCTTCCGGTTCAACTTACTCCAAACGAAGAACGCTTAAAAAGCCTACTGCTAGATGTTGCTTCGTCCATAAATGCAACAGAAACAGACCCGAGCGACGCCTGCCCGAGCCCACCCCGCGCGCAACCCGTCTGTCTGCGTTGGGCAGGCGGCTGGGTTCGGGATAAGATTCTAGGGATCGAGACGCACGATATTGATGTAGCAATTAACTGTATGACTGGCGAAGACTTCGGAAGAAGGCTTAGCAAGTTCTGTCATATTCCGTCTGTAATTGAAAAGCATTCGATTACAAAAGCAGACCTCGGCAATCTTCACACCATCAAGGCCAATCCCGAAAAATCAAAGAATCTAGCTACCGCAACTTGCCGTATCTTCGGCGCAGACGTTGATTTCGTCAACCTTAGGAAGGAAGTCTATTCTGATCATAGCCGGAATCCGGAAATCGAGTTTGGTACTCCCTTAGAAGACGCATTGCGTCGAGATGCTACTGTCAATGCTCTCTTCTACAATCTGCACACAGATCAAATCGAGGACTTCACGAGCGGAATTCCGGATATGAAAGCCCAACTTATCAGAACGCCGTTGGAGCCCTTCCAAACGTTCATGGATGACCCACTTCGGGTATTGAGATTGGTGAGATTTGCGAGCCGGTTGGGCTTTGCAATCGATGATGACGTCGAAAAGATGATGGGGGATGAACGTGTTCTCAAGTCCTTCCAAGCCAAGATCAGTCGCGAGCGAGTGGGTATCGAGATTGAGAAGATGCTGAAAGGTTAGTATAGCTCTGCAGACCGTATCGCCGAGGGCGTAGCACTTCACCTACTTATATTCGTAACTAAACAGGTAACAGACCCCATGCTTCACTTGACTTGATCGACAGACTCGGTCTCTATCACAGCATCTTTACAGACCCGTCATCAGTACACATGCCTCGTCCAGATATCTTGTCTTGGCGAGTGGCATATCACCTCTTACGGGACCTACAGTGCGACGATGCTCCCGGCAATTCATTATACCGTCGGATGATTGGGAGCAATAGCGATGCGTATCTTGCCTGGAATCTTGCCGCTTTCACGCCATGGGCGAGCGTCGATGGCTCGCAGCATCCTCCAAAAAACAAGTCCAAGGCAGATCCCTCACAGTTAATCATCCGAGTTGCGAGAGAGGGTATTAAGGCGACCAATAAGCTGTGCACCCTCCTAGGCGCGTCATATCGCAATAGGAGCAATATCCTACACTTAAAGGAATTGGTGTGTTCCGAGGACGAATCTTCCCACCAAAGAGACTTGTTTGCGATGGCGATCCGCGAGTGGGAGGCCTGTGGAGGCTACTGGAAATTGCAAGTTCTTTACTGCATCCTCGTCGAGGCAATGCAAGAGCTGAAAACGTGGCCAGTTTCTTCGGATCGTGGGTCTAAAGATTTCTCATTGTCCATGTCCGTATTTAGTGTTAACCATGATACAGGCCTGTGTACGTTCGTCTCGACATGGGAGAAATTCTTTGACCATTTGACTGTGTTGGATGTAACCGATGCCCCTTCCATCAAGCCCTTAGTCGATGGTCATCTTCTAGCTAGATCACTAGGCGTAAAGCCAGGCAAGTGGATGAGCAATGCGCTTGATGCCTGTCTCGCGTGGCAGTTTAGCCATCCTGAAATCACAGATATCGATAAGGTGATTGAAGCAGTCAAGACCCGAAGGAATGAGATTGGTATCCCTGAACGTTGACTTCCAGGCTTATTGGGGATGACTGGTAAATAACGGTTTGCCAAGATGAAATTTCTTCTCCATGGAATTGTTAGCCGTGTATAACATCTTAGTTGCATCGTTTTGCCTGGAGCGGATGGATGGACACAAGACCTTTCTTTCCTCACGAGTACAGCTTCGGTTGGTCTTCTCTCCAATGCCCGTAGACGCTAGATAACATCCATGTTTCAAGGCTATGATTAAACAGTCGGCCGCCAAATCCTTTTCTTCATTCACAATAAACTTGTAAAGGCTAGGTTCTTTCGGTGCTCGTTGTAAACTTCATGGATGGTAATGAGACTCCAAATGTCGGTGTTGGGAGACCGTGCACCAATTGGAGAGAGGAGGGGTCCCGACGCCAACCTAATCCATGATGTAATCAATTTATCGACACCAGCGAATTTCCCAAATTCTCATGCTTGCTCATGCTTCTGAATCATCGTTCTGGACTCCGGCGACCGCTAGTGTGCGAACGCGCCGGTCCATCTACATCAATACCATTGCTACAGCTCTTTCAGCAACATACCAGCCAAAATTTGCGCTAGATGACCCCATTTAACCATGGGGGGCGAGCAAGCGACCTCATCGTCGGGGCCGGAGCATCGCTCACCACGTCCCCCATCAGCATCAAACCCGGTAGGCTCTAGCAATGAGCCGTCATTTCCGGAGCTTCGCAATGATGATGCAGAGGCATCATTTCTATTTGACGGTGTACCAGGAAACTCGGCTGAGGATGATAATGATGATGAGCCAGCCATCGCCAAGCCTTTTGTTCGCGTCTCAAGTCCCAGCCAGGGAACTCAAAGCGGATATCTAGAGGATGATAAATTTGGAGGATATATCGATCACAAGATGCATAAGTTTAGTTTATATGAGACGGCGACTCGGTACTACATTGTAGGCGGCGATATGACTGAAAGACGATATCGCATGCTCAAGATTGACAGGACAACCGACGACTCTGACTTAAGTATAACGGACGATAAGATTATTTACAGCCAACGCGAGATGAATCAACTACTTGACACTATCGACCATGGAAACAAAGGTACAGGGGGAATGAAGCTTCGCTGCACGACCTGGGGACTCCTCGGCTTCATCAAGTTCACAGGCCCTTATTATATGCTTCTCATCACCAAGAAATCCACTGTAGCCATGATTGGAGGGCACTATATCTATCAGATCGAGGGAACCGAGTTAGTTCCCTTGACGCCATCCAAGTTCCGCGCAGATGGGAAAAACACCGAGGAGCTTCGGTTCCTAGGCATACTGAATAACCTTGATCTTACGCGATCTTTTTACTACAGCTACTCTTATAATATCACGCGCACCCTGCAACACAACCTATCTCGAGATAGGGCGGCATTGGCTAAAGGGTCATCCATCCCTGTTGGTCATGACTTCAACTCCATGTTCGTCTGGAATTCTCATCTTCTCCAACCGGCAGCAAGAGCATTGCGGGACCCCTACGACTGGTGCCGCCCCATCATTCATGGGTATATCGACCAAGCGGGTAAGATACGAGATCTCTCCTCGGTGACACTGGAGGCATCAGACGTTACTGACTACTGGTGAAGCCCTTTCTATATATGGTCGCACCGCTCATATAACAATTATTGCTCGGAGATCGAGGTATTTTGCCGGAGCCCGGTTTCTAAAGCGAGGGGCAAACGATCTGGTACAAGCACTCTGGCCCTTCCTTTATCCAAGTTAGTTTCTAACAGTACCAGGGATACGTAGCGAACGACGTCGAAACAGAGCAAATCGTTTCGGAGGCGCTTACAACCTCCTTTCATGCTCCTGGGCCGAAACTCTTCAGCAGCCACCAATTCACCTCATATGTCCAGCATCGTGGAAGTATTCCTCTTTATTGGGCCCAGGAGACAGCCGGCGTGACTCCAAAGCCGCCTATTGAACTCAACCTTGTCGATCCGTTCTTTAGTGCAGCAGCTATGCACTTTGATAACCTCTTTGAACGCTACGGGGCCCCTATCTACGCTCTCAATCTCGTCAAGGCCAGGGAACGCACTCCAAGAGAGTCAAAACTTCTTGTCGAATATACCAACGCCATTCGGTACCTTAACCAGTTCCTGCCCAAGGATAAGAAGATCATACATAAAGCATGGGATATGAGTCGTGCGGCTAAAAGCCGTGATCAGGACGTTATTGGCACGCTGGAATCCATTGCAGAGGAGGTCGTGATTACAACCGGGTTTTTCCAGAATGGGGATGGACTCGATGTTCCTGGGAAAGTACAAAATGGCGTTGCGCGAACCAACTGCATCGACTGCTTGGATCGCACAAATGCCGCCCAGTTTGTGATTGGCAAGAGAGCCCTGGGGCACCAACTTCATGCCCTTGGTATCTTAGAGAACACCTCAATCGAATACGACACGGATGCTGTCAACCTTTTCACTCATATGTACCATGATCATGGTGACACCATTGCCGTTCAATATGGCGGCTCTCAACTTGTCAATACCATGGAGACTTATCGGAAGATCAACCAATGGACAAGTCATTCGCGAGACATGATTGAGAGTTTCAAGCGCTACTACAACAATTCTTTTTTGGACGGCCAGCGCCAGGAAGCCTACAACCTTTTCTTGGGAAACTACAAATTTGTTCAAGGGCAACCGATGCTTTGGGATCTCGCAACGGACTATTATCTTCACCACTCCGACCCTAGATCATGGGCAGATAAATCTAGAAGCGATTATATTCATTGGTTCACACCAGCAAACCTCATTACTCGGACTCTCCCAGCTTGTGTATATCCACCACAGCATAGAAGGAGCCTCTGCCGTACCATCGTTGACGATTATTGGCTGGAGTATTACCGACCCTCGACACTGTCATCATTTCTGAAGATGTTCCCATTCAAGATGAACTCTACGATAAAATACATACCTTTCAGATCATCCCAGATCGGAAAGTACGACCTGAGCCCATTTCGAGTCCGAATTTCTGCAGATATTGATGACCAAGATAAGCCTAAGGCAAAGAGAGAGGTGACCATCGTGGCGCCTCCTGACCGTCACACCATACCCAGCGACGACATAGACCCAGACATGTCCAATAGATCTTTAGGAAGCAGAGGCATTTCAATACAAAGGTGGCTGCAACCCAGCCGCGACGGCTCCCTCGCAGACGAGGTCGTCATGAAGGAAAAGGCCACAGGCGAGGAGCCGCCGAAACAGAAGCAAACCGCACTGGAGAAATCAAGAGCAGCACAATGGACGTTTACTAAAGCCGTCCAGGAATCTTTGAATCCTACAGTAAGTTCTCACGAGATGGAGGACTATGCAAGATACATTGCCCATCCGCAAAGTCTTCCACTCGTCGTTTCGGCTAGCTTACCGGAGGAGTACGATTCGGAGTATCAGGAATATGTTTTAGGCAGCTGGCAGCCAAATGGATCTTTACCAAGTGCCACCGAAGATCAAAGAGGGGTGTATGCGGAGCTCTTAAAAGTTGGCGATAATCCGTTGACTGTGACAGAAGAAGACGGGGAGAAAAAGCGGTATAAAGCATACCGAAAATGGCTGCGCGGCAAATCGTTCTTCAAGCAGCAACCCGTGGATTAAGTAACGAGTAGACGGCGGTCTACCGCTTGATAGTTGAGAATTTGACATCTCTATTATGAACGTATATATATACTGCCACTGGGGTGGTCAGCTGTGTGATGGCTATTCCCTACGACCCACCATTTCTAGGCGAGCCGATAATGAGATAAGCTTTTGCAAGCTCGCTTTGCCGTCTTCTTCCCCCGGGGCCAGACCTTTGTCATTCGCCAGCATATTGAGCGGACATAGAGCGCCCGCCTGTATGATATGGGCTTTATACTCATGGAGAGCTCTGGGCCAACAATTCACAATGAGAGATTCCATTAGATCTGCTGCAGCCATGACGCATTCTATATCGTTACCAGTAAACGAGTCTGTCATAATTGCGAGACCCATGGCGACCAAATCCTGGGACAGCAGTGTTAGCGTAAAACCTCGATTAACCAGGTATGAAGAGAAGTAGTGAGTAAACAAACTTGAAGATGTTTAGTTGTGTATATGCCTAATTCGGCGACTATCGTACTCGCCTTGTGTGCGAGAAGGCTCACAATATTCGGATGATCAGAGGCATGAGCATATGTTGGCAGTAGAGCTTCTCTGAGTAATCGGTCCAGGAGTGCCCGTCTCGATAGTACTTCCTTGACGTTACCGGCCGGAATGCACGCCAATGAAATTAGTGACTGGTAAGCCAATCCCAACGCTGTTACGGATTCAACCCCTTCGATGTGTGTTGGGTGAAAGTATAGAGTTGGGAAAATTACATCCTCCAAGACAGCAGCAACGCCGCGCTCCACCAATATCTGCGGAGGGCATCGGCGTACGAAGAGGGTGGTCAATTCATACCCTCGCCTCTTCGATTCGATCGAAGGGTCTTCGAGGAGTGCCAGCAACAGTGGCATATACAACGACCAGTGTTTACCGACAAGAGCGGCCTAAGGATTCATCAGTAAAACTGCACAACCCGCTGCACATGTGGAAAGCGATCTAACATCGGATTGGACTAGAGCCCAATAAAAGAGTGATATGATCTGGGCCCCATCTCCCGTCCAAGGTGGTACAGTCCCCAAGCCGGGTGAGTTGATAAGCTCCAGTTTATTCTCGAACTGGGCAATCCGTCCCGCTGGCGTCAGTCTGGCTGATTGCCAGGAATGAAGCTGCGGTTTAACCGTTTCCTGTAGGATTGTTGTTATAATAAAGTCAGCCTTATCGAGTCGGGTGAACTGCCGCGACAGTATTGCTGATGATAGCCGGACTGATTCATTTGTGGTCCATGGAACGCCTGGGTCCGCGTGTATGGCCACAGCCTTGAGGGCGTCGGTTGTCAAACAGATTCCATACTCCGAGTCAAGTTGGTTGAGTATTGACAGCGAGGCCTCGCCTAGGTCAGAACTTTCATTGCCGTGTGGGTGAGCAAGAGCTTTGATGGCGACATCTATGATTTTGGAGATATGATACGCTGACGCGTCAGAGTCTTGTGGAGATGTTGGCGCCAGGCTGCTGATTTGTGCTGCGATGACCGGCAAGGACTAAAACCTCAGTTTATGTCATAAGCTGATGTGTTTCATCCTGTATTCGAGTACAAGCTAATACAATACATACATCGATTCCGTTCTCCTCTAGCTGGGATGCTATATCCCCCAGGGTTAGAATGGGTGGACCTGATATAAAGGACTGTGTCAGTGAGCATCTCGCCATCTCTGGGGCCGCTATTCACATGCCTACAGGGGTCGGTGTTGTCATAATTGTCGGATCGGGCTTTTGTGCTGGCTCACAGACAAACGTTCATGACGGGGCTACCCCTCTGAAGGCCCAGACTTTATTTCGGGCACTTCTGTTCTAAAGTATGTCCAAATATTCAGTAAATATCAACCTGGAGCAGCTGTGAAATTACCGACGGAGCTGGTACTCACATTCGGGAATCAATCCGATCGTTGGATAGCACAGCACAGCACAGCACAGCACAGCCATGGATTGAAACCCACCTCCCTGTCTCAATCTTCATTCAGAAGGCAGGAAGGACACTGGCAGCACTGGTGGATGTTGCATCCAAAAACCTAAAGCAACAATTTGGAGGATCAGTCCGGTGGGTGACTCAGTTAGTCAGCACAACAGGAAGAAGCCCATGTCGTATTAGGTCGTATTGGGAAGTGTTCTGCCTAGGGGCTTGCTTCGCCTCAACACCTTTAGGTCCGTCTCTGTCTGGCTGGGAGTATGTATATATACTTCGTAGGGTCATCAGGAACTAGGAATCCCGCTGAAGGGTTGCTCAGCTTTGTAAATATTCGACCAGCAAGGTATCCATTTTGAGGCAAGGCGTAGGACAGCGGAAACCTCCAGGGGAGAGAGTAAGAAAAAATTACCCTGTTCCCCCTCTTTCTTGTCTTTGACGGGCCCGTGAGCATTGAATCATCTCATGCGCGGAGACTGAGATATTCCCATAACTAGAGGCTCATTACCACCTACCGCTAGCCCGTGATCATTCTGTTGAGCCCGTCACGTCTCCCCCCTTCCCCCGGGGTGCCGTGAGTCATGGCGCACGCCGGGTCATCAATTGTTGCGGAGAAGACCACACTTCAGGCAGAATATGACCGAGCAAGCGCCTCGACCAGTTCTCGAGGAGGAGGAGGAGGAGGAGGAGGAGAAGGAGGAGTGGCCCAAGCTATCTCCGCCGACTTAGATGACCTAGAGGAGCCATCAGCGACACCCCCGCCTTACTCTGGTCCTACGACTGAGATCGCGCTCCCGCCAAACCAGAGACGCAATCGAAATGGGCCTCAGTTCTACCCGGGACTTCCCAGGATTGATTACCAGCTCTATTCACCGCCGCTTTTCGAACTATCCTCGGATTGCACCACCCTGTCGTCCAAAGCACCGTATCTCAGTAGTGCTGCTAACGCCCTGGTCGAGCTGATTCGCAGCCAAGCAAGCGTGCCACCAAAACCTCAGATACATATCGTTGGCACTCGCAACAGAAAAGTCGATTTCGATATCAAATTCAATCTTATGAGCACCATTATCCCCGATGATCCAAAGCAGCGCATGGATTACGTTCGTTGCGTGAGTAATGGGGAGGTCGCCTACCGAGGGGGCGCCAAACCCGACGTTCTTCCCGAAGTCGGAGGCGACGGTGGCCTTGAGGAATGGTGTCGGCGGTTCGTGGAAGACCCCGCGCAAGTCAAATCCTTCACGCTCAACAGGGTTGTGGCTAACCTCGACACGCCTTGGATCGAGGGTCAACTACGTAGCATGATCGCATCGACAGGTTATAAGGGGGTGGTCACAATCACATTCCCAGTGACACATGCGCGGGTTGTCGTGCAGACCCCCGACAAGCTCAATCGCTTCTTTACGAGTGTTACGACTCTGTTCGCCGGGAAGAACAAGTATGAGGTTGTGCAAGCAGTATGGCCTTTCGCTACATCCCGGAATGGAACCGACGGACGACGGTGCATTGTCCAAAGCGAAGCCGTTTGGTGGAAAGAGTGGCGGGATTCCCTCAAGTACGCAGTAGCTACGAAGAGGCGCGGCTGGGTCACCAATGAAGACAAGCTTGAAGCGCTCATGGAAGGCAAGGGCAAGGGCGTGGATGTGGTCGATTGGGGTCCGGACGTAGAATATTAATCAACATTATGGAGGTGGTCTTGGATTCCCGTCTTGTTCCGACTGGTACAAAAAATATGCTTCAGCCTTTGCTACTATTAGTAGATTCCTTACTTTCTTTTTTTCCTTGTTTGCACCCCGTAGCGCCAAGAGTAGTCGTCAGTTGATAATATCTTTCTGCCGCATCGGGAATGGCCAGCACCAGCATCCTCACGGAGCATCAACAAACGCCTGGGATCCACGGCGCTTTTGGCTATGCTTTGCTTTCAGGATGCTTCAATGTGCTATTAAAGGAAATAAGGATTTAGCGGCATCTACCCATTCATATCGGCGACGGATGAATCCCCTCGCTTTTCTGCGTGAGGGAAGCGCTCATCGAGATCTCAATGGAGCCGAGCAAATTATCCTCAATGGTTTGCGCGCCACAGCCCCGCCAGGCGTTGACTGGACAGACCACACACATCCTAGGCAGCACAGGCACCGGCGGGGAGTCATCTATCGCTGGCTAATGCTCGTCAGCTCCAACTCCCATGGAGGAACGACTGTTTCATCTTGAAGCCATGCAGAGCGTGGCGCGGCAAACTTGCCATATATATATATATATATAAGAAGGGCTGTCAGTACAATCGTTAGGAAACCTAAAGCCTTGGGCCGTGAATGCGAACTACCGACTCTTCTCAGTTCTTCAACTCCTCGCTTAATAAGAACATCCAGAAACAGCAAACGGGCATCGTCTTTGCTTCATCTCAGTTCTAATGGCGCCAACATCTCCGCCCTCAGAGGCCCGGGTCGCCATCGATTGTTGGGATACAGCTCTTTGCATCGTCCCGCCCAAAACTCTCTGGCCTAATGTCGAGACCCTGCGGCGCTTGTATGATCCAGCTTATGAGAAGTGGCCTCCACACATCAACCTGGTCTACCCTTTTGTCTCAACTACGGTCCTCGATCAAGCGGCTGAGATGATTACATCACATCTAAGACGGACGAGGCCAAACAGTACGCCAGGTTCCATCCATTTGTCCATGAACTCGGCAGGCATTTTTCCCCATAAGAAAACAAGTACCATTTATGCCTATGACAGTGACCTGGATCGGTCCTCTATCTTGACGACCCTCCGCTCAGAGGTGCTTCGCGCTCTGGGACAAGCCAGTGCCTCAACTTATCAAATGCATATGTCTATTGCCTCCATTGAGGGAACGGAAGTGGATCTGTGCAAATTTCTCTTGGAAAAGGTGCGACTTGTGCCAGAAATGTCATGGTCAGTCGGGCATCTCGTCATTCTCCAGAGGGATAAAAGCCACGCTCCGTTTAGAATGCGACCTCTGAAATCTATAAACCTGGAGACGCTAGAGATTATCTGCGCGCCGACGCATCTGGATTGGTACGAGGACAAGGGCCCGGTTCTCGAAGCTAGCCTTGACGTAGCGACGCCATGCGAAACCTACACTTATTGCGAACTGAGCAACCGGTGGAACGCATTAGAACCCGCAGTTACCGTGGAAGAGGACAAGGGCGCCTATGGCATTCCGGAGGCTCTTGTTATCGCCTCCTACAACGTTCTTGCCGAATTTACTTGGCCACCCAGCCAAGCGAGGTACCCACGCTTAATACGAAATCTCCTCGCGGAAACTGCGGTGTCGGATATACTTATCCTCGAGGAGGTCACGGATGATTTCTTGTCCTACCTTCTTGCAGATACCCAAATCCGGGCCCAATATCCATTCTCAAGCCACGGCCCTCCTAGCCAGGAGGACCTAGGCCCGTTACCGAGTCTTTTGAACCAAGTCGTCCTCTCGAGAATACCGTTCTCCTGGGAGCATTTGCCGCTGAAGAGGCGCCATAAGGCTTCGGCCGTTGTGATTTTTCCGAGTCTCACAGCGCCGGACGGCCAGCCACTCATCCTCGCTACGTGTCACCTCTCTCAAGGCATGACGGAAGGGGCGGTTACTGCGAAACTAGGAGAAATGCGGAGAATAACAGACCACCTTCGTACAAAATGGAAAGATAGCCCTTGGATCATAGCGGGCGACTTTAACATCACTACTTCTCGCATCACTATAGACGCGGCCTTGGAGAAGAAGGCAGTCACGAAGCAGACCGCTATGCGCATGATTTCACTAGATGAAGACTTTCGTGGTCTCGGTCTATTTGACGCCTGGGTTTTGGCAAGGTTAGGGGTGGGAGAGTCTTCGGATGACATGCGGCAGCCTAAAGATATATGGGACTCGTTTGAAGGTGAACAAGGCGCAACATTTGATCCAACCCGGAACGTCCTTGCGTCGAAGTTGATGGGGGACGGAGCTAACAATCGTCCCCAGAGGTACGATAGGATCCTCATTCGACCACAAGATACGTTTACCGTTGCTGGGTTTAATATGTTTGGCTTCCCTTCCAAGGATCTCTCGGATGATGGGGAAGACATTGATCGTTCTCCTGCGAGCGATCACTGGGGCATTCGATGTTTGCTACGGAAGGCTGGTTTACAGACCGGTATGCAAAGTAACACGATTCTCCAGATGGAACCCGTCTCGCTTAAACAAGCCCCTTCAAGCTTGAGTGATCTTGAGGGCCTTAAGTCGCTCCTGCGGCGGTTGAACGGCTTTCCTACCGAAGAAGACGAAGCGATCCGAAACGGGGCACTTAGGACCTTGAGGTCCGCAATAATGGATGCATTTTTCACTAGAAATTTCCGAGGAGACGCCCAGACACACCTGCAGCCACCGCTGGTTGTAGACCCGGTTGGATCATACGCCTTAGGTGCCTGGAGCAGAGACTCTGATATCGACTGCCTCTGTGTTGGACCCTTTAGTTCACGGACCTTCTTCTCCGTCATCACCTCACACTTTAGGAAATCTTCGGATATTAAGGTCTTGCGAAAGGTGAAAGCTAATACTGGGCTTATGCTTGAGCTCGAGGTTGGAGGGATACGGTTTGATCTCCAATATTGCGGATCTACCTCGATCGCGGAAAGGTAAGTGAGCGCGGTTGTCGGGATTTCCTGTAGCCTCTTGTAAACTTGGAACGGCGCCATGGTACTGACATTACTTAGCTGGCCGGATGTCCTTAAACGCCCAGCTAATGATCCGGCGTTCGCGCTTCCACCCCAAACACTCCTCAAGCTGAAGCCGGCACGGGATATAGCCTATCTCAAGAGGTCGGTCCCGGACCTAGCACAATTTCGCCTGGCCTATCTGCTCATCAAAGCGTGGGCAAAGGAAAGTGGCATCTATGCGGCTAAGTTTGGATATCTCGGCGGCATTCATATTGCTTCAATGTTAATTCCGGTATGCAAACTATTGCGGCTTACAGGCGCCGCAGTATCCACGACAGATGTCATCGCGAGCTTTTTCAATTACTACGCGGATTTCAATTGGAAGGAGAAGGCAGTATTCGATCCGGGTTTCCACAAACATTTGAAATACACCAGAACCTCCAGAGAGGCGATGTGCCTTCTCGGATGGCACCCACCCTCCCTCAACACTGCCCTAACGGCATCCGTTTCAACAGCGAGGATTATTTCCCAGCAAATTAAGCGTGCAAATATCTTGATGTCAGATGAAGGAATGACATGGCCCCATTTCCTAGGTGCCGATGTGCCGAGTGGACTCGACCAGAGACTTGTTCCAGGTCGTAGGGGAGCGGCTGCGTTCCTCCAAGACTTTAGGACTTATATAAGGATTGATGCACATTACTGGGGCCCTTCCCAAGGCAAAGGGAAGCAGTTCGTGGGGTGGTTAGAATCCCGGTGTGTGCAGGTACTTGTTGGTAGGTGTCTGCTTGCTTGCAGTCGACTTGCGCGTGTCATCTGCATGTATAAACGTGCTTGCTAGGTTTGATCCCTAATTACTAACCTCATCTTTAGATATTGATCGGCGTATCTCTGGCTTATTGACTCGTATATGGCCTACCAAGTTTGTTGAACCCCAGCAAGGGGGCGAGGAGAATTCGGAGTACCGCGGGTCCATCTTGATAGGGCTTGAGTGGGACGATCACGGTGGTAGCATTCGAACGAAGGACGAATTAAGGGTGGCAGAAGGGGCTCTATGTGCGGTTCTTGCTCAATTCGAAAGCCGGATACGTGCCGATAGCATGTATTACGACGGCAAGGCGTGTTGGATGTCTGCGAGATTAGCGAACCGGAAGGAAATCGCCGGGCTAGAACTCGACACACGCCAATGGGCAGAATATACTGGCGGAGAAGATGACAGCGACTCTGACCTAGATGAGGATTCACCTGGTCTCGAGGAAGGAGAAGAGCTGTCCCCTACCTGGGACATCCAAGGTCACCACCACATTGCGACATCGTCTGATGGCGCCCGGCGAACGGGCAAGTTCCGGACTGCGGCAGATGTGATGAATCGTTTACGATGGGATGAGAACATGGATAGTGCAGATTTCATCGTGGGTTACGAGGACAGGTTCGTCGGGATAAAGGAGAGGCCGCTAGACGAATGGACGGGGGAGCAAACCGACGAGGAATTCATCCCACAACACCGAATCCAGTACTTCAGGAGAAGGAGCGATGGTGCCAGGGTATGGGATAGAACGCTGAGGGTTGATTCTATCTTTGGCAGTGGCAAGGGGCCCCGTTTAGACGATTAATCGTGGTTCGTAGCGTAGTTTTGAATAAAGGCGCGCACGGAAAGTTCGGGCGATTCAGCGTTTTCACATGGTGCGAAATTCTTGTCAAGGTGTCCCATATGGGGTGAAGTGGTATGAGCGAATATGACACTCTAAATTTCTCTCGAGTTTTGGGATGCTGGACTTTGACGAAAACGAAGAGAAAAGGGTTTACACTGATAATCTCTCCTCTAGTATGGGGTATGTATTCAACACATAGTTCGTAGCTCTGGGGCCTGCTATATCCTTTCTAAAGGGCCGGGGAGAAGAAAGGTCACTTTCAATGGGATAGCTCTCTTAGAGAAGGCATCAACATCATTCCGAAGCGGCCATTCCTGCTGACTTGCCGTCCAAAGCTTAAGCACGCGATCAGCAGCCCGGAAGTCCTCTGTTCGTCTGACCTCACAATCCTCACGTTCTACAAGAGACTTTGCCAAGGTCTGCCTTCTTGGCCGCTATTTCGAGGTTTTACGCGTTAACCACCGATCCCGTTGCTACCAGGGAGCAGGCGACGTTAACGACACGGGTAGATCCTACACGGACCTTAACACTGAAGTGGGAATAGGCCAGCTGGCGGTGCGGACTTGAACCTGGCACTTGGCTCACGACCCCAACATTGACGGATGGCTTGTAGTAGGGCTAGAATTGGGCTGAAAATGAAGCATTCATTCTGCGTGTCAGCAGAGTACGTTGTGTCGTCTTCACCCGGTGTCAATCCGAGGGAATGTGGCTGGTGGGAAAGTCCTGAGCACGCTAGCGAGCCTCAATTGAATCGCAAACTGGGTCGAGCTGTGAAGTATTATACTCTTGTGTGTTCCTTTCCAGCCAGCGAGACACCGCGACGCTATCTCTCAGTCTTGTGATAGTGCGGAAAAATTGGAGAAACTCGCCTCGACAATTAATACAAACTCATAAAGACCGCAGCAATAGAGGACTTGTCGTATTTTACGTGTTTGCCCTTCCCCTTGTCGATCTCGTGGTAGCGGTCCCAGAAGCGGTTATACAAGGGTTCAAGCGTTTGTTGCACGGCCCTAGCAAACATCTGGCGGACTTCTCTTTCCATGCTATACGTTCGATGGCGGGCGACCATCTCATCAAAGCCGGAGTTGAAAGCCTGGAATTTCCCCTTTATGCTGTCTCTATCTTTGGTCGATAGGCCCTTGAGGATTGATGCGGAATCTGCCTGACTCGAGGTGGGCCGCTGGGCGCGATTCGTGTGAATGACATCGAACAAGTGTGTCGATAGGTCCTTACACGTGTCCGTGTAAAGCGCTGTAGCCTTCTTTCGCCACTGATCAAGCATGGCCATGCGAGGTTCTAGGAGCCGAAGGAGATCTGAATCGCGTATCATGCGTTCAATGATGACGACACAGTTTCCTACAAACACTCCCTGTACCGACTTGCCTCTTAGTAGCGTGGAAGCTTTTTGGCTTAGAGACGTGAGGAGGGTGTCGATGGTATCGATGCAATAATTGACGAAGATTTCTTTCCCATCAGCGCCGATATCGAAAGAAGCTAGACTTGGAGCGCGGTCGCCTCCGCGTTTGGCCATTGCGCTGGATCTCCAACCTCCATCGCCGATTGAAATCATGATCCCAGAAATTGCTTCGAGGAACTCTGACATGGTTTGTAGTCGCTGCATAGCCTCAGAGACCAGAGGTATTGGAGCACCATCCTGGGGAAGTGTTTGAAGGCCGACAGCTCTTCGTCTGGTATCCTCTAGAATTTCGGCTAGTGATGCTTTTGCTGTCTCCCTGATGGGTTTGAGAGCAGCGGCAAGAGTAGCTTTTAGCTCGCCGGTCCGAGTCTCGATGCGGCTGGAAAGGTTTGACATGATTTCTGTGATTTCGTATGCCAAGAAACAGTCCGTGTTAAGATGGGCCTTGACATGCGTATTAAGCTCCCTGAGCGTGCGGGCAAGCTCTGCAATGGACGCTTGACACACGGCTTGGAACAAAGGGCCCCATTCGCCCCGTGTGAATATATTGCAGATGTTGTCGTATTCCGCAAGTAGCATACCCTCGAGAGCAGTGGCATAGGAGCCGATTGCATTCGTACCTGCACGATATATGGCGTCGGGTGTCTTCTTCTTTGCTGTATTAACGCTAGCCGTAGCTAGATTGGAAAGGCTTGAGAGCAGATATGGGCTCCTAATATCCACGTAGAGCTTTCCTACGGATGAATCTTGAGGTGATACCGAAGCACCCGTTTGCCGCAAGCCTGATGTCATATAGGCGTTTATGAGGCCCAGCCTCGCAAACTTGTCCTGGGAAAGGACGGGGAAGAGCTTGTCCTTGGTGATAAAATTAAGCACTTCGACTTTTGGAGGGGTCTCTCCTTGAAGGAGCTTTTGAAAGTGGGACTCTAGAAGGTTATTCCCGAACTTTATCAGTCGTGTGAGGTCTGTCATAGTTTGCTGATTTGCGCGGAGGTTTGATGCCTTCATGTCGTTAAGAGATTTATTTAATCTCTTCATTGAGGATAGATAGTTTGAGAGGCCGATCTTGTCGGGGCCGGCGCGGATAATTTGCTCCTCATCATTTTTGCTATCCGCTGGTTGCCGCAGCTTCTCGATCGCGGAAATGACGTTGTCAATATCTAGGAAGGGAGATCTGATGTTAGGGAGTTACTCTTCAAGGGCCAGACGGACTGTGAAGATGCTGACTTTGGCTCAGGGTTTGTAAACGCCTTGTTTCGCCTCCAAGAGGTCCAACTGCATCCCGGACACTTTTCCCGCTGTCCTCAAGACGGCCAAGGCTGGCCTGTATCTTTTTCGTTAACTGCGTCGTCTTCTCTAACCGCGAGTTGAGGACATCGACTTCGGCGCGTGCCTCTTCATCGGCCGCATTCCGAGTGGCAGCGATTGCTAGAGACATCGTAGATAATCGAAAACAAAGAAGGAAGCTATACAATCGAGTCTGTATGCCCCAGGTACATAGCGGCTGTGGATTCGGGGAATAGCACGACGACGACCAGCGCGTTCTGCTTCAGCGGATTGGGCGATTGCCGCGCTGGCCAGTAGTAGTATACAAGTATCCCTTTGGAATTCACAGACCAGAGAGTCTAGTGCCAAAAGACTGATGCGGGGAAGTTGAACTTAGGAATGGCATGAATACGGCGTCGGTTGTTGCGCAAGTAATAGTCCGACGAGTACTTCGTAGTCCGTAGACCAAGCGCCAATCGATATTATTGGGTGCACCCGGCAACACTTCCTTGACTGTCCTCATGGAATGAAATGAATTGCATCGAATGCATCAAGAGGGGCGCCGGGACCGGGTTTTCATTCCTCCGAAACGCCGTGCACGGGAAGCGCGAAAAGCAACCACTTAACGCGTTCCACTCGTTCGACGCGTCTCCAAACCACCCCTCAATTCTTCCTCTTGCCCCAGTCCACCATTTCCCCCCATTTCACTCCAGATCACAGCCTGCTTCGCTCCCCTTCCCTGGTTTGCTTCTGCGCCACTTTCAATTGTCGCGCATTCGTGACAGTGGCCATTGTTTTATCCCTCGGCTTCGGGCTCTTTCCTTAACTCTCCGCCGGCGTCATGGACTTCTTTATGCTGCAGGATGCGGCAACCAAGGATCGCATTCGCCAGGCCGAAGAATTCCTTGATCCACGTAAGTAGCGCTAGATCGCTCTCTAGCCGCTGATTTTAGCTAACTGGACACGAAGATGACTCGCCCCACCGAAGCTACCGATCCGACATCATTTTGATGTTGCAGAAGAACCAGCGGAGGCTGACTGTTAACCTTGACCATGTTCGTGATCAGAATGCGGAGCTTGCGCAGGGCTTGTTGTCCCATCCATTCGACTATACCCTCGCGTTCAACCACGCTCTGAAGGAAATTGTGAAGACGATCCCTCAAGCTCGGCCTGACCAAACTGCGCCCGATGTCTTGTACTATTGTGCATGGGCTGGCAGCTTTGGCTCAGCCTCGTGCAACCCACGAACCCTTTCTTCGAGCCATCTCAACCATATGGTTTCTGTGGAAGGGATCGTGACACGGTGCTCATTAATTCGCCCGAAAATCACCAAGAGTGTACACTATAATGAAACGAAGAACATCTTTCAATTTCGGGAGTACCAGGATCAGACAATGACAAATGGTGTGACGACATCGAGCGTCTATCCCCAAGAAGATGACGAAGGAAATCCCCTGATCACCGAGTACGGATTCTCGACCTACCGAGACCACCAGACCGTCTCCATCCAAGAGATGCCTGAGCGTGCCCCAGCTGGACAGCTTCCCCGTGGTGTTGATGTCATTCTTGATGATGATCTCGTGGACAAGGTTAAGCCAGGCGACAGGGTCCAACTTGTGGGAATCTTCCGTTCTCTAGGTAACCGGAACACCAACCATAATAGCGCAGTTTTCAAGACTGTGATCCTAGCGAACAATGTTGTTTTGCTATCCTCTAAGTCTGGTGGTGGCGTTGCGACTGCGACGATAACCGACACGGATATTCGAAATATCAATAAAATTTCCAAGAAAAAGAACCTGCTGGACCTTCTCTCCCAGTCTCTGGCCCCGAGCATCTACGGCCACGACTATATTAAAAAGGCTATTTTACTGATGCTCCTAGGCGGAATGGAGAAAAACCTTGAGAATGGCACCCATCTCCGAGGTGACATCAACATCCTGATGGTAGGCGACCCATCTACGGCGAAGTCTCAACTTTTGCGTTTCGTTCTGAACACCGCTCCCCTGGCCATTGCCACCACGGGTCGGGGTTCCTCCGGAGTTGGTCTCACAGCCGCCGTCACCTCGGACAAGGAGACTGGCGAGAGAAGGCTCGAAGCAGGCGCCATGGTCATGGCTGACAGGGGCGTTGTCTGCATTGATGAATTTGACAAGATGTCGGACATTGACCGCGTCGCAATCCATGAAGTTATGGAGCAGCAAACAGTCACTATTGCTAAGGCGGGAATTCACACCTCCCTTAATGCCCGCTGCAGCGTCATTGCAGCTGCCAACCCTATCTATGGCCAATACGATACTCGGAAAGACCCGCACAAGAATATTGCCCTCCCCGACTCTCTGCTTTCGCGTTTCGATCTTCTCTTTGTCGTCACAGACGATGTGGATGACTCACGGGATCGACGAGTATCGGAACACGTCTTGCGCATGCACCGGTATCGCCCGGCCGGTATCGAAGAGGGTGCACCCATTCGAGAGAACACTGGCCAGTTTTTAGGCGTTGCAGTCAACAATCAGGTCGACTCTCAGCGTCCCACAGACGTCTTCGAAAAATACGATCCCCTTTTACATGCCGGTGTTACGCGGACTTCTGGGCGTGGGCAGAACAAAAAACCGGAGGTATTGAGCATTCCTTTCATGAAAAAATACATCCAATACGCCAAGAGCCGTATAAAGCCCATTCTTACTCAGGATGCGGCGGATCGCATTGGAGAGATTTACGTAGGATTGCGCAATGACGAGATAGAAGGCAACCAACGCCGAACCAGCCCGCTGACTGTTCGTACCTTGGAGACACTCATTCGACTCTCAACCGCGCATGCGAAGGCCAGGCTGTCTAACCGAATCGAGGAACGTGACGCACTAGCAGCTGAAGCTATATTGAGGTTTGCGCTCTTCAAGGAGATTGTAGAGGATCAGTCGCGGAAGAAGAGGAGGAAGACGCAAACTGTGGATTGGGCATCCTCGAGTGAGGAGAGTTCGGGCGAGTCCGACGACGACAACGATGATAGTAGGAATTATCACGCGCCCTCTGGCCAGCCGTCAACTCAAGGAAGGGCAACCAGGGCATCGGGCCGTTCAGGAGCGGCTTCACAAGCTTCGAGTAGCATTGTACAGCCAAATGCGAACTCAAGCTCCCGGGAGACACCGTCATCTTCGGCCCAGGATGAAGATGCTGGTGACCTCTACGACGCAACACCCCGACGGTCTGGGCGCAGCAGTGGAGTACAACAGCGCGGCTCCGTATCGCGAGCGCAGCGAGCTCCTGCATCGCAGTCTGATGATGACAGCCAGGAAGACGAACAGCTCGCCAACGATACCGCTGGGCTCACTATCGATGCACCGATTACCCCTCAGCGGCTTGGCGTTTTTAGAGCTGCCTTGGGTCAGCTTTTGAATACTTCGCTTTTCGAAAATGATGATTCAGCCAATGTCGACGACCTCATTCAAGCTGTAAACCGCAAGGTCGGTTCTACAGGCGGGGGTAGCTTTACGAAGCAGGAGGCTATCAAGGCGCTAAAGAAGATGGATGAGGCGACTCAAATAATGTAAGTGACGACGGTCCGAATGCGGTGATAGCAAAAATGACGCTGACTTGGATCCCTTCCCTCTAGGTTTACCGACGGCGAACTCGTGTACAAGCTTTAGTCGTCACTTGGCGCCTAATATAGAGAGATGCATGACGCTTTACCTTATAATGGGAAGATGCGGACCGGCCTGTGCTGCTACGGCCTCCGAGGGGCGCGGGCGTTGGTGAATGAATTTGGGCAAGTTTGGTTTGTGCATTTGATATAAAAAAATGAGACAAGGGACAGGGCGGGAGGATACGGTATAGGTAGCTGCGCGGTTTTCCGATAGGCATGTGCTTTTGGAATCTATGGTGAAGAAAATCAGAAAGAAAAACCGGGTTACGACATTCGTCCTCGTGAGAGTCTCTGTCGGAATTCCTCTAATCTGTCTTTTACTTTGACGCCATTCCACACCTCTTGACCCTCTTCATCCTTTCCGAGTGTAGGCAGCCCAACTTGTTCTATCACGAAGCTAGCGGCAATGGATCCCCAAACAGCGGCTTCTTCGATGCTTTGGCCTCTGGCCAGGGCGAGTGAAAGGGCACCGAGAAACGCGTTTCCTCCCCCTGTAGGATCGACGACTTTCGTAGCATCCTGGTGATATGCAGGTATCCATTTTTCCACGCCCGGATCCACTTCGATCTCTTCTCGAGCAATAGACCCATCATCATCCTGCATAAGACCAGCGAATAGAGCCTCCATATCAATGTCTGGACGCAGTCCGCCGTGGAGGAGCTCCTTCTTGGATCTCTTGAGGCCGCTCCGGTGGGGATTCCTCCTTCGGCCGCCATTGCGGGCAATGTAACAACCTTTCTCGGCCGCCCTGATCACGAGAGTGAATGACTGAAGACAGAGGCTAGCAAGGAGCTGCTCCACGTGACGCTCGACGGAAGCCGTCGAAATCTCGCCCGTGACGGGGTCAAGCCCGTCGTCTCCCATGAAGCCAGCCAGTTCGCTGTGGTTAGGACTGCAGATGTCTACGACGGGGAGGGTGTTTGTGCACGCCAGCAGCTCATCGGGCGTGCACTTGTCCGGGACGGGCTCCCAGATTATAAACGGCCTAGAGTACTCGCCGGGCGGCATGATTTTCTTCCGGAGCTTGGTGATGTCTGCGACGATTTCCTGGCAGCGACCGGGTGAACAGACAAGGTGGAAGGCCTTGGCCTGGAGTAAGTGCAGGGGTAGGTCGTCGGCGTGAAGTCGGCGCTTGGGCGTCATATACTTGAAGTCACGCTTTCCTACGGCTTTGTAGCCATTCCAAGCGCGGGTAGTCAGGCGGTCCTCATCTAGGCGGAGGATAGCTGATGTCTCCCACGAGTCGATAAGTGTGGTGAGATAAGGCGGAAAGTCGGACCCTTTATCCACGATCCAGCCTATTGAGGAGGAGAGGGGAGGCGGGGAGAGGAGCCTCGCCCCCAACGCAGCGTAAGTTCCTGCGCCTCCCGGCACGTTGTGGACAGGCGGCGTAGGTGGAAGAAACTCAATGTCGTCTACCGAACCCGTGAAGCGTCAGCTCGATGAGACTTTGCGGAAAAAGGGGTTCGAAAAAGAGCAGGGCTTGTGCATGCTCACGGCACAGGAACAAAGATGAGACTTGCCGATTATGAACATGGCCAGAGTTACAAAATCGATGTTAGGCGGTGCTGAGCAGGTCTCCTCTCCGGCCGTTTCGTGAATCTCAGGCGTGTCGACGCCGTTTTGCAGCACGGGCTCCGGCGCCTCTGACTGCGACTGTTCGAGGGTCTCAGTCTCTGCCATTTCAGTCACCCTTGCACTTTCTTTAATGTGCTGGCTAAATGATCACCTCCCTGCCAAGCTGATTTGGCGCGCTTTCGCGACGCCTATAAGTAGGTATAAAGAATATCGAGCGCTTGGGTTCGTGGAGGGTGGGCCGGCCTGGCGATCAATAGGGCGATTGGGCTACTACCGAAGAAGGCACCAAGAAGAAGCAGATAATTTGACATGAGCCAGCGAGCAGGGAGCAACACCGACACCGGATTTTGACATTCGACGGGAATGGATGGTAAATAAAAGAAGTGTTATCCAACTTTGGGTTCTGCTATTTCATTTCAGTCGACCCCGTGTCGAAGAATGACCGTGCCTTGACCGCCCTGCTTGACGGTGAATGATGGGTCCCGGATTAGCTGACTGCTTCACTGACCTAACCCCGTCGTTGGCCTCGTCGAGTGGACTAGTTCTGAGGCGAGCGGTGCCAAGCTTGTACCTTTGGGATGGTTGAAATATTGCAATATGAGATTTTGATTGGTCCAAGGCGACGGTGTGGTGGATTGAGCCTCGACCGGTCCTGACGCCATCGGGTAAAGATAGCGACCTGCCATTAATAGGTTCGAAGCATCTGGTGGGTGCCTCGATGCAGAAGCGGATCTCGTAATATTGGATCCCTTTGTGCTGCTCTGGGGTGAATACTGGCCGGCTTGGGCTTCTGAGATTGACTGGAAGGTCAGAGCGGAGGTAAGCCAAATGATAGGGTAAGCATTGATCCATTGCCTTCTTGCATCTCCCTTGTGAGCTCTTAACTGGCAAGTATTTTTTTCTTTCTTTCACCCTTGGAATTATCCACCATTTCCATCTCTCTTTTCCGGCGTGTTTAATATTCTGTATCGCCCTGCGGAGTATTAGGCTTCTGCCAGTCTCGATCCCGGTGTTGGCAGGTGGACGGACCGACACATGGACTTGGCTGTAACCGAAATTCGTGCCTAATCATTGACCGGGCTTGGGGCGATTAATCAAGCAACTGCTGGCGTATGTCATCTTTCAGAGCTGTTAAAGTACCTCAGCACCTTGCTGAGGGAGCGGCTCCTGGAACAGCTCGTGCTGCAGGTACCCAGTACATTTAGACTGCCACCTGCGACAAGCACAAGCTTGCCTTTCTGACCTGCTGAAGATCATTTGTGATTCCAGGCAGCATTGAAACAAGGTATGTTTCTCCCACCAGGCCGCTGGCTAGGTTACCATTTAACCATATGGCGGCGGGCTCGCTGTTCATCCCATCGTCAATTGAATTGCGCCAATCTCCTGACGCCTCTTCCGCTTTCGACTCCTGTGACGGTACCTTGCTTCCAGGCGACCCCCTGAGCCTTGTCCGCGAAGAGCCGCAGGAGCTTGCTTCCCCATTCATCATTTTTCCCTTTCGCTATTTTCAGTCCTACCGCGCCTCCTATTTCCATCGTTGCGCTTCATCAAGCAAGACCTTCGAATCTCGAATCTAATAGTCATAGGAACTAGAGATACGCTACGAGAACACATCGACACGAGACCATGGCTGCAAATGGCATGCATAACCTGGCAACCCTCATCAAGAGGTACGCTTGAAGACGACGAATCACCCCCCATTGGAGGCAGCCAACAATCTACGCCTCGATACTAACACTTCTCGCTAGGCTTGAGGCTGCCACGGCGAGGCTAGAGGACATTGCCGAATCTACACAAGGCGCTCCTACGGCTAGTCTCACATCCGGCACGCCGACGCCCGCAGCGGCCGGCGCATCGAATGCCGTAGCTGCCCCTCCGGTCCCCGTCGTGCCTGCGGAGCCTGTACCCGAGTCGGTCGAGGAGTTTGATAACTTCGTCAAAGAGTCGGTACAGAAGTATGTCGGTCTAGCACAGGGCCTGGACGAGCATGTTTCTGAGCAGGTAGGTCGTCCCATACGCTCGCGCCCGCCTTTTTCTGGTGCCTGGTGCTAACGTATGAGGCGCTTTCGTCAAATATAGGCTCAAGCTTTGCTCGAAGGATTCCATAGCCAACGAAACTTCCTTCTTATCACCACGAAGGCGAAGAAGCCAGATATAACAGGATCTGAGATGTCCGTGTTCCAAGATCTCGTCAAACCTATTAGCGAAGCCATCGGCCGCGTTAGCTCGATCAAGGACGCAAACCGCACCTCCAAGTTTTATAATCATCTGTCGACCGTCTCCGAAGGTGCACTCGTTCTCGCTTGGGTTACTGTGGATAACCGACCTTGGAAGCATGTCGAGGAAAGCCTTGGTTCCGCACAATTTTTTGGAAACCGGGTCCTTCAAGAGTTCAAGGACAAGTACGTGGATGCGCTGCCACGAGTAACCACCTCCCCAACGCACCGTAAAGCACGATTCTGACTCTTGATGGCTCGCAGGGATCCTAAGCAGGTCGAATTTATTCAAGCTTTCTATCAGGTCTTCCGGGACCTTGCTGAATACGTCAAACAGTACTTTCCGAACGCAATTGTGTGGAATGCGAACGGAAAGCCTGCTAAAGATGTGATGGCCGAGCTCGCTTCTCGTACACAACAACCTCGAGGTCCCGCGGCCCCCGCCGCTGTTGGTGCCATGCCGCCTGCCCCCCCGCCGCCGCCCCCGGTAGCGAGCCTTCTAGGCTCCGTTACTACCACTCCACCCACACAATCCGGGTTAGGGGCCGTGTTCTCCGAGCTCAACAAAGGAGAAGCTGTGACTAAGGGTCTGCGCAAGGTGGACAAGTCAGAAATGACCCACAAGAATCCTTCACTTCGAGCTGGATCGACCGTTCCGGACAAGGACGCGGCAAATCGGGGTAAGAGCCCGGCGCCAGGGAAGAAACCGAAGCCCGAAAGTATGAGGGTGAAGAAGCCTCCCAAGAAAGAACTGGATGGGAACAAGTGGATTATTGTAAGTTTCAGAAGGTCCCGTCTCGGTTGAAAAGTGAGAGTCCCAACTCACGGATTTTCTAACTAGGAAAACTACGACAACCCTCCGGAACCTATTGAAATTGAGGCTTCCATCTCGCACTCAATCCTTATTAGCAAATGTTCCAAGACTACTATCATCATCAAGGGGAAGGCCAACGCAGTCACTGTGGAGAACACAGTTCGGCTGTCCCTCGTGGTTGACAGCCTCGTCTCAGCGGTCGATGTCGTTAAATCACAGAACTTTGCTCTTCAAGTATTGGGATCGATACCTACTTCAATGATGGACCAGGTCGATGGTGCCCAAGTCTATTTAAGCAAGGAAAGCATGGGTACCAAGATATTCTCTAGCAAGTCGGCAAACATCAACCTTAACGTCATCTCCGGACCCGACGATGATTATGTAGAGGTACCTTTGCCATCGCAGCTTTGCTCATATTACGATGCTGAGAAGGGTGACCTGGTCAATGAGATTGTCGCTCATGCCGGCTAGGTCACTTCAGTGTTGGGAGGAGATTTAGCACCTTAAGGAGGAGCCCCTTGCTCAAACCTATGCGCAGCATACTGCTCAAGTTTCAATCATCATCCACCCCCCCTCTCTTTCCTTTAGCAAACCGCGCCCTAGCTTAGGTTCCCAAGGCCGCCCGATTGTTATATTGACGGATGAATAGACTGGGGGTTTTTGTCTGAGTAGCTGGAGGAATATCACTGCATCTCCGTTCAAGCCTTTGTACCATCAGTTTAATATATTGAGCAAACCTTTTTTTTTTTTTTTTCACAAACCCAAACACGCAGGCTCGTACTTTGATGCCGGAGCTGAATCAAATCCACACGGTTCCCCTCTTTAGATTCGTTCTTCCTACATCCTCAAAGGGTGATCTCGGTAATGAATACGGTCCAAAAACTATTGGCAGCAAGACTTTTTATACAGGGCTAGAGCCCTCTATTCCGTACCTATATAAGAGAGCTCGTCTAATTGTCCGGACAATACAATTAACAGTTGCAAGAAGAAAATGCTTGTGGTGACAAAAGTAAGAAAGAATTACAATGGTGAGGGGTATCAACAGATGCCACCCCACATGAGAGATATATATATATATATATATATATACGTGACCGTGCCGAGAGAGCAAGAAAGGATCCTTCCAAAAGGTCGTAAAAAGAGGAAACCCCCGTCGTCCTCTTACAGCTTGGCCTTGGAGGGTTCGAGGGTGGGGACGAGGAGATCGCGCATGTCGTTGGCGGCTTCGTTGAGGTAGAAGCTCATCTTGTCGCTGCCGAGGCCCTTTGATACGATGTTGAAGTTGAGGCTAGATTTGGATGATAGTAGTTAGTAATGAGTTGGCAAGGATTGTGGGGAAAACCGGATAAGTGCAAATGGGGATTGGAAGAAACCAGATTTGGTGCGAGTGGCATAGGGAGCGTGAAACAAAGTGCAAAAGGAACGCGGCATACCTGTTCTCGTTAATCATGTAGGCAATTCCGAAGCCCTGGTCGATAACCTGGCTCCAGCCGTAGCCATTAAAGAACTCAGAGCTAAGCTGCGATGTAGACAAGTACCAAGAGCACGAGTACCCAAAGGCGGGATCCTTATAAATGGCAGGGACCTCCTCGCCGGGCTCCAGAAGCTTCTTCAAACCAAAGAGATGTCGGTCGACGCCCTTGCCGTCGGACGCGGCGGCGATGTACTCGAGGTGGGAGTCGATGGCGGCGCGGAAGAGCTTAACCTTCTCGTCGTTGGGGGTGGCGGGGTCGGCCATGGCGTTGCACCAGGCGACCGAGGCCTCAGACACGGATCGGCAGGTTTCGGTGCGGCCCTGCTGGAAGCGGCGGGTCGCAGCCGACTCATAGGTGGGGCGGTTTTTGCCGTACATCTTGTGGTAGGCGAGCTGGATGATCATCTGGACGTAGGCGTCGGGGGAACACCTGAACTTCTTGATCAACCCCTTGCCGTAGCCTTGGTAGGCCTGTACGGCGAGCTGGTGCTGACCGATGACATCTCGGAAGTCCTTGATCGCGCGGTCAATTTCGGCCTGAACCTCCTTGGTGATGTGGAACTTGATAGCCTCGGGCTCGGGGAGAGTGGAGCGGATGGAAGGGTCAGAAAGGTCAATCTTGTTATTGAAGATGAGGTCGTTGAGATAATCATTGAGTCGGTGGGTCGGGGTTCCGTCCATCATGGAGTGCTCACCCATGAAACCAGAGGTGCCGTTGTCGTTAATGATGAACTGCAGCGGCTTGTCGTACCAGCGGTTCGCACCATCGCCGTGCCAGTACGAATGAGCACGTTCCTCCAAGGTCACGGGCGCGGCATCGTCGAGGCAGACGACGAAAGACGAAGACTCAATTGCCTCGAGGGCAGCGGCATTGCTAGGGTGGGCATTGAGCAAGATCTGGCGGGCGTCGGTCCAAACGTCTCGGTTCTCGGATGTGAGAGCACCGATGGGGGGAATGGAGTTGGACGCGAGCTGGTAGATCCTGTTGAACTGTTGCTCGAGCTCGGAGGCGTTGAGTTGCTTGCCACCAATCTCATGCGCGACCTTGAAGAATTGGTTCTTCCTGATCACGACAATGTGCTTATTCTCTTCGGGTGCGAACTTGACTGGGTAATCAGCGGGGCGAGCGGCAACACGGCTAGCGTTGAACATCCACTTGTAGCTATCCATGCAGATGGGCATCTTCTTCATATATTCGGGCTCCAAGGTACCCTGATCGACCTGCTTCTTGAACTCCAAAACAGCGGACGTGATGGCGGCCGCGCGCTTGGCAGGGTTTCGTCGGTGGCGGTCATCACGATGGGAATAGAAGTAGCTGACGTAGGGTACTACGGGATCGCGATAAGAGAGGTACGCCGCATCGTTCCACCACTCGTAAATCCAGTTCTTATGCTTGGGATCCTCGCGCCTCGCGACTAGCTTCTCCTGCAGCCGCTGGCCGACACCTCCGGGCTTAATGAACTCTTCGACGGCAGCTTTGCTTGCCTCGAGCTCCGCAGGGGTCAGAAGCGCGCGGAGGGACTTGAGATATCTCGTCGCAGTTTCTTCGAGGGTAGGTACGGGTAGCCTGGGTAGGGATTCCTGGTATCGGAGCATTGGTCCTTTGCTCTTGTCTTCTACATAGCCTACATAGACACGCGGTTGTTAGCGGAGCCGTTTTGCGACAAGCGAGAGGTGGCTGGGGAAGCTTACCAGGTGGGAGGGAGCTGTTAGCCCTCCGCGCCGCGGGAGCCATGGTTGGAGTGATCTGTACGCATTCAATTGTCAGCTGGGCATTACGGCATCCTAGACGTAGCAAGGGAGCAGCAATACATACTCGGGTGAGAGATGAGTGTCTAGAGAAAGATTTGGATGAAGCCGTAGCAAGGCGCCTAGCAGCAAACATGGCCGACGGTTTGGAGGAATGTGGGGAGAGAAAGGTAGTAGGAAGAGGCAAGATGAAGGAAGACGGAGGACGCGACGAAGACGTAGGAACACTGGCCCTTAAACTTTCTTTTTTTATTGGGGAAGGGGGGAAAGGCGAGACGGCGGGAGTAAGTGGTGGATCGGGCCTAGGTAACAAATGGTTGTCCTCTCTAGGCTTGGGGGCGTTGAGGTAACGGTGTGGGGGACGCAAGGTAAACTAGGGGAGAGCTGCGACGAACGAGCTAGGTGTAAACTAAGGCCTCATTGGGAGCCCGGTGTTATCGCTCATGAGCCTATGATCGCGTGGGTAGAAGGTGTGGATCAGCCGGATTGGAGTAGCCGGGGGGCGTGGGTTTTCGATGGAGCAGTTTGGGGAGATGCCGAGTTGTGTGATGGAAGTCGACTGTGCTGACCACGGAGGGGCAGATTCCACAAGGTCCGAACCGCGGCACCAGGCTTGGAGGTACCTAGGAGTTTGGAGGCGGCCTGGCTGTTGAAGCCCGGACAGGAGTAGAACCCTGGTAAAATAACGACTCGTCGGGATACCTTTGCTTCACAACGGTTTTGGTCTATTTTCTCTCTTTGCTTTTGTGATCGCCCGTAAATTGCGAGAATATCTTCCGCTGAGATCAAGGACCCCTTGCATTCCGTAGACTGGTAGCAGCCCTTGATATATTATTTGTATATGTCCCCAGTCAGGACGGTTTCCATAATAGCAACTCTCCTCCCGTCCGAGCCCATCACATCGATTGAGTGAGGGGAATACAATGGATGACCCTCCCACAGCCCGTCCGGGGAGAAGGGAACTCCATCTCACAGTATCTTTGTATCTTTGTACCCTAGACGACGAAGGAATTGGCAGGTCCGGCATCGTTCGTACTCCTCTGACTTGCGGGAAGGTACGAGGAAGAGACCCCACATGCCGAGGTTAAAAAAAGACCGGCATTTACCGAGCGCCATTGACGCTGGCAAACAAACTCGGCTACCTTAGTCCTTGCATGTACTTGGTCTCCTCCTGCTTGCAGGCATGGAACACCAAAAATGAAGAAGCTCGATTTGGTCCAGGCCGTTCGTTGCATTTGACCGGACCCTCATGCCATCCGTTCATCCGCCCTCCATTGATAATATGTGTAGATGACCGTTTCTTTCCAATGAGAAGGGGCAGAGGACTTACCAGTAGGACATTATATTATAGAACGCACCGCCAAACTGATTCTCAAGATTTATATATAGTACGTACTCAAGTCAAGGGATTCACGTGGCCCATAGCGGGTGGGAAAACAAAAGATTTTCCAGGAACGTGTAAGCACCATGTGAAGACAGTTCCAAGGTCGCATCCTTCACCCTCATCTTCACCCTGCTGTAACCAACATAGCCCAGCCTTCTTTTTGTGTGTGTGTTTTTTTTTTTTTTTTTTTTTTTTTTTTTTTTTTTCATGTGCTCACTCGAGTATCTATCTTATCATACGAGTCGAATCTGTTGGGTGATATTAGGGAAACCTCGAAAATAGGAGGACAGGCAGGGGGCGCGCAGAGGGAGGTGGAAGAACTAGAGGTTCTCGAGTTGTCGTTTTACGGAATAGTTCTCAGTAGCTGTAATAGTACAATAGTACACTTTAGCCCATTTACCACAGCCAAACCCAAAGAACATAAGAAAATTACTAAAGAGGAGAATGGAAAACAAAAGACCAAATACAGCTGAACAAGGAAAAAGAAAAAAGAAAACAAGGCCTCGCAGCAGACGAAACAGGTCAACCCAAGATGACATATGGGGGGGGGGGGACCCAATACAATTCATGCCAAGCAGCGTAAATAGGCTACTTCCAAGTTCCAAACCCAAGCGATATAATAACCTGCGATCCAGACCTCACTCCACTACCATCACCAAACGCCGAGAGAATATCTTTGCTCCTCCGCAGTTTTGATAGGCCATCCTCCTAGGGGGATATGAGAGGACGAACTGGGAAAAGAAATAACCCAGATGCATGGCCTCAATAGGTCCATGGCATTCCTAAACCCATGTGTAAACCTTACCAGCCCTTGCCAGTCATGTCTAAGCCTCGTATGTCTTGACCGTTCCCTCACTAGACAACGGCTGGACCGTCTTCTGCGAGTCGTCTACCTGGAAACCTAGCCGCTCATTGTCACCGCCGGCCTCTACCACCCTACGCACGCCGGCGTCGTTGCCGGAAGCCGCCGCCGCCTTGAGGACACTCTGGGCCTCTCGCACGCGATGTTTGAACGCCAGGCGGTCCAAAAAGAGCTGCTGCCTTCCGCGCTCAAGCTCACGTTTCTCGGCCTGGAGGATAGCCTCCATGTCATTGAAGTACTTCAACTTGAGTTCAAGCTTCTGTAGCATCACATTGGCCGCCGCAGAGACTAGTCTCGTCATTTCCCTTTCCTCGTGGGACGCAAATCCTGCCGCTCGTGCTCCAACAGAAGCCAGAGGGATAGAAGCTACTGCGCTCGTTGAAGTGGTCGTGGTAGTGGTCGTGGTCGTGGTTGTCGTGGTTGTAACGTCCAATTCCATTGATTCCGCGTTCTCGCCACCCTTGCCCTTGCCATTCGTGACGCTAACCGCATCATGCTTCTCGCCCCCGAGCTTGTTTCGAAGCCGCTGCTTCAGCTCCTCCGCCGATTTGTTGGCAGCCGCTGCGGTGCTCGCGGGATCAGCGAGGCTCGCTAGGAACCCGACTACAGACATGACGGGATTATCTGCTTGACTGAAGGGCAACTGGCCGCCCTGAGAACCCAGCAAAGGAAGGCCCACGGGAGCACTGATAGACGCGAAGTCGCTATCGAGGTACTTCTCCTCAATGTCCAGCTGCAGGAATCGGAGGACGCACTCTTCGCGCGTTCGGGTACCAACATGTTGAGCAATCTCGCCCCAGTCGTCGTCGTATCGCTCCAGACCCTCGAGCAGACGTAGTGTTTCCGAATCGGTCCACGCCGCATCGCGATCGAGGGTGCTCGTGTATGTAGGGTTATCTACACGTGTGTACTGAGATTTCAAGTGGTTATTGGGCATGCGGCCTTCCAGACAACAGCCCGGGCAGAGGTCGTATTTCGTGTTCGCCGAGGGATCGCTCTTGGCGTAATGATAATATGTCCGGGTGCAGTCGATACCACACTGATAGCAGTTCACCTTGGCAATAGGTGCCTTGGTAGTCTCTTCAATAGACGTGGAGCTTACGCCATTCATTGTTGGTGTGTCGCCGTTCGTCTTGCCATCCGACTTGTTCAACTTCGTGCCCTTGGCCGATGCCTCGTAAATGTTGCGTCCAATCTCAAGGTTAAGATCGGCTTTGGCGGCGGGTCCTGCAGTCGCCTTAGCATCCGTGTCGTGGCTCTTCTTGCCCTCCAGCACAGTTGGGTCCGCCGAGGGTTGCCAAGGCTGCAAGCCTCTCGGTGTGTCACAAATGATCTTGAAATGGCCGGTAAAGGGTGGTCCAACGTGAGAGGATCGTTGCTGCATATCAACCTGTGAGAGAGATGGCGAATGTTAATAAAGAGAGCTCTCGCTTGAGCATATAAGAGAGAGATAAAGCTAGACTTACCTGGTAGTTGATCAAGCCCCACTGCTCAAGGAAGGCATGAACACGCATAATAGCACAAACATCTCCAGCGAGGTTTCGACGACACGCGGTCACCGTCAAGTATTCCGAAGGGTTGAGTCGGTATGTGTTGATCATGAAGTCGCGGTAATCCTTGTACACGGCAGGCGTCTTGCTGCGGTTCCTGTTGTTGAAAAATTCGGGGAGAGCCTTTTTCTCGATGGCATGAATGTCCGTCATATCAAACCAGGTGCTGTAGCTGGGAAGGATGATGGCGTGGGTCTGAGAAATCAGATGCTCGCGAGCCGCCGACTCGATGGTCTCTTTGGTTTTCGTCTCCTGCTTATCGGCAGCGCCCTCAGCGTTGCTTTCATCAGCCCCCTTGTTGGCGTCTGGACCATTCTTCGCGACATCCTGCGCCTCAACCATGACCGCGTCTTCGACTCCGGCGCCAGAGCCTTGGTTAGGACCAGACGACTCGTCGGCGGGCTTCTCGCTTCCAGGCGCGGGGGTGGCACTGTCCTGCTTGACACGAGTCTCCGCGTCGGCACCTTCGGTCATCTGGACGTCTACAGCGTCATGAGATTAGCGATGGCTAGGGGGCTAATGATAATATCATTGCCTAAGGAGACATACCTTCAGATCCATCGCCAACGGGGTGAAGGGGAGGTTGCGCCAAAATAGCGTTGGCATCAGGAGATGCAGCATTGGTAGGCGTACCGTATTCTACAGAATCATCCATTTTTGAAGAGACTGAGCGGAACTCCGCACGGGGAAGGGAGGTGATATCAAAAGATGATGAAAGGAGAGGTGTTGGTAGTCCCTGTTGGGAAGAACGTTCGTTCGTCGCGACGACGAATTACGAATTCCTGTCCCGGCAGATTTAGTCACACTGCGAAAAATTGGATCCGACCACACGAAGGAATTACAATTTCGATGATGCGATGACGAGAGGGGTGGGCTGCGATAGTTGCGATGGCTGATTGGGGATCGCCTCGTTGCCAAAAGGTCGCGTTTGGAGAATGAAATTTTGGCGCGCCTTTGGGGAAAGGACTAAGAAAGCGAGTTGAGAATTCTGACTGGCTGGTTGCGACAAAGCGCCTCGCTCAAGGGATACACCGTGTAATTCTAACCACATACTGTTTGACAAGCTACGTAAGCCAGATGCACTGTGTCAAATTTGTACTCGGTTTATTGCATATATGGAGATCTACTTCTCCGAAATTTAGCCATCAGTTGCTGGAACTCCAGGTCAGAGAGCCACAAGGTACTGAGGTACTTTCCTGACGCCGGAGTACATCGGAGCTTTCAACATCGAACTTTGGCAAGCGGGTCGTCGTGACCTCGGGCCGCGAACAAGCGCACCTCGCCTTTGCTTTTAACCTTGCAACAACAACCACGCTCCAAGATAGTAGCAGGAGTCACTTGCAGCAATTGGGGACTCTTACTGTTATCCTTGATTCAGCCCTACTCGATTTCCGACCTTTTGGCTCCAATCCTCGCCAATTGCACGAGGTTTAAAGCGAGCAACAATGCTCTTCAACTCGATTCGACCGTCTCTCGGCCATGTGAGCCGCGGCCTTCGTCTCTCCAACCTCGCCTCGAGGCAAAGGTTTCTCCTCTCCACGCTAGCGATACTTGAACAACGCGATGGCCAATTGAACAAAGGCTCGTTGAGCGCTGTCACGGCTGCGACGAAACTTGGGGGCTCGGTTCACGCCTTTATTGCTGGTAGTGATGTGGGCGGGGCTGCTCAAGAGGCGGCGCAGGTCGCTGGGGTAGAGAAGGTTGTCAAGGTCTCCAATGGCGCATACGAAAAGGTATTGGCAATAACGCAGATTCGTCTTGCCCTCATAGACTCTTGTCAGCGGGGCATCGAATACCGATTTTACTACGTTTTGCTAACTGAGGTCATTCGTCCTATCGTAGGGTCTTGCTGAGAATTTCGCTCCCTTATTGGTCGAGAACATCAAGAAAGGCGGCTATACACATGTTATCGCTGGACACACGGCTTTCGGCAAGAACGTTATGCCCCGCGTCGCTGCCCTCCTCGATTCGCAGCAAGTGTCGGATATTACTGCGATAGAGAACGAAAATACCTTTGTGCGTCCCATCTACGCCGGAAATGCGATTGCTACCGTGGAGTCCTCCGACCCCGTGAAAATTATCACCATTAGAGGAACTGCTTTCCCAGCGGCAGCGGCCGAGGGCGGATCTGCCTCGGTCGAGGATGGTGCCGACCCCAAGGCCGAGATTTCCACGGAATGGGTATCGGAGGACCTAACTAAGTCTGACCGCCCAGATCTAGCGACGGCTAGCAGGGTAGTCTCGGGCGGTCGCGGTCTGAAGTCGAAGGAGGACTTTGATAAGATAGTCGTACCCCTTGCCGATTCTCTCGGCGCCGCTATCGGAGCCTCTCGAGCGGCCGTTGATAGCGGCTACGCGGATAACAGTCTCCAGGTTGGTCAGACAGGCAAGGTTGTTGCTCCGCAATTGTATTTGGCGGTTGGTATTTCGGGCGCTATCCAGCACCTTGCTGGTATGAAGGACAGCAAGGTCATTGCGGCAATTAACAAGGACGCGGATGCCCCAATCTTCCAGGTGGCGGATGTCGGGCTTGTGGGTGACCTCTTTAACGAAGTACCGAAACTCACAGAGGAGCTAAATAAGATTGAGAAGAAGGCTTAGTCTATATCTATCCCTTTACATTAATCTTTACATATCAAGACAACCCCATGTATGATAGTGGTTTACAATCGCGTATTTCGCTTCAGTCCAGAACGGCAAGCATGTCCCTCGTGTCTGTAAACTTTATCCGCTCCCTGTTCGTTTCTGCTCCCTTCTGCTTCTCCACCAGGTCAATCGCCTGCCAATCCGGCCAACTAACGACGCGGTGGAGGTGGCCACCTGGAGTCTCAGCTCTTACTCCCGACCACCCAGCGACCTCGTTCCGACCTCCGTGGTTAAGCAGCGGTGCGCCGGCGTTCAGGTCTTCCACAATGGTATCGGCCGTGGCGAAGGCGTCTTGCATAGTCGAAGCAATCACACCAGTTGGGCCTCGCTTCACCCAGCCGGCGCAATATATACCTGGGAGAGGCTTCTTCGTCTCGAGGTCACGTACAACTCTTCCCAAGCCGTCGTTCACGATGACACCGCGACGATGGTCAAATTGGATCCCCGCCTCTGAAAACCCATCAAGAGCAATGGACTTGTATCCGATGGACCGAAAGACGAGGGAGGAGGAAAAGGCCAAGGTTTCTCCCGTCGCGGTGGTACTCGCGCGCGGGTCTGACACCGAAGAAAGCTGCGTCTTCTCAAAGATTACGCGGGCAACGCGGCTCGGGTCACTTTCATTTGCCACAAACTCCGTTGGCGAGAGGCAGAAGTCTAGAGACCACTTCTTGCTGGCGGTAGAGGGGTTCGTATCTGACCCAGATTGCAACAGACTCATCAGCCTCTTTGTTGGTCGGGCGAGGTTGGAGAGGTCAGATGGGATAAGGCCGTCTTCAATCGGTTCAAAGGCCACATCTGGTAGCTTCATCAACTCTCGAGCTTCCTTGATGGTGAAAGCAGCCTGGAAAACTGATTAGTTTAAGATTAAGGCCGCAGTCAGGCAAGGGTGGGCCGTGAACGTACCTGCATCGGGCCTCTGCGCCCCACGACCCTCACCCTCCGGACTCGGTTTTGAGAAAGTTTTTGCAACGCCTCTTCGGTAATGTCTGTTCTCCGCAGGACATCCACGTCAGAAAGAAGGATTCTGGCTACGTCAAGCGCCACATTCCCTTGTCCGATGATGGTGGCGGTATCACTGGACTCAAGGTCGAGGTTCAGGCCAGCATATTCGGGCAAGCCATTATACCAGCCGACGAATTGCCTTGCCGAAAACACCCCGTTCAGAGACTCCCCAGGCACGCCCAGCACTTTGTCCTCCGCGGCACCGTAAGCAAAGGTTACCGCATGGTACTGGCGGAGGACGGCGGCGAGGTCAACGCTACCACCTCCCGGTTCCTTGGAAGGACGACCGACGGATACGTTGCCGATGAAGGTGAAATTCGGTGAGGATGCGACCTCTTCAAATTTCTCCTGGCAGTTCTGTAAGGAACAGAGGTGTTAGTTGTCGAGCTGGGCATTCCGGTCGGAGCATGGTCAACGAACCTTGACCTCTGGGTGATCCGGGGCGACGCCGAATCTGACGAGCCCGTATGGAACGGGAAGAGCCTCGTACATATCTATTTTGGCCTGTGGTATCCTGGACATGACTCTGTACGCCGTGTAGAAGCCGGCGGGACCGGAGCCAATAATGGCTACGCGGAGGGCAGAGTTCGGGACCGCAGCTCTCCAGGGTCCGGTAGTAGATAAACATCTTCGGGCGAATTTGATAGAAGAGCAGAGATGCGGCCGCGCCGCTCTCGTGATACGATGCATCCCGTACCGAAACAAGCAAAACACCTTGGTCTGTCACAAACCGAAAAGAAGATTTGGGTCTTTGCAGACGGGACCAGTACCCAGATTTTGTGCCTCGAACTCGTTTGTGGTAGAAGGGATTTTCTTCCCTGATAGCCACTAATAGTAGTTACCGTACGAGGTAATGAATCCAGTGAGTCATTTGGCTTGAGAAAATGTAGCCGAGAGACAGACCAACTTGAAGTCTCTATAATAGATTGCCTACTTGTATGGTGGTTTTCTCCGCGCGAGATGTGGCTGCAGTGGGACGGAAGATTCACAGGTAAAAAGTCAGCTTCGACCGAGGGGATATAATAGTGTATCTCATTGATCCCGAACAGGATCGAGCTCCATACCTTACTGTTACTTGTCGACGTCCCATCAAGTCGAGGGTCGAATTTAATCAATTGGTGGCTATTACTAATGTGGATTCCTTGAACTCGCGCGACGCCTGGCTGCGTCGTTCTAAGACTTGTACCACGACATATTATGTGTATTCAAAGGACACTGTCCGTACGAAGGTAGACAGGCAGGCATTTATTTGATAAAATCAATTTGCTCAGCTCAACTGCTGGCGGGAAGTCCAAAGTTCCCGTGACAGGCTGTAGCCAGCAAACCTGGCCAGGCTATCCAGCCTATAACTACATTGTAGCGCCTCGCCAGCCATGTGGCTACCCAGCTCGTTGCCGTGGTAACAGGCCAGCACCCAATCTCCAAACACGCTTGACGCCCTTCAGCCCCAAACCCGAGAGAAGATGGAGGGGCAGCAGCCATTATTACTTCGTATTTCCGATAATAACAGAATGCCTTTTTGTCCATTGACACACCGCCTCTTGATCTTCATATAAGCAGCTAGACTCTTGGATGCTAGAACAATTCCGACCTCGTTCTCCAGAGCTGCCGATCAGTCATTAGGCATCTCCTCCTCATAAGAACTAAACACATACCTTTCCGGCTACTGCTGGGGCCTCTTCTCTCTCAGCGCTTCGGTTCAGTGTGGAGCAGAGACTAAGAGGCCAAACTCCCTAGTTCGCTCGAGATGCCGGACCCTCGCGAGCCGTTCCTGGACGGCGTTGGACGTCATGATCCGAAATCACCAACCAAACCCTTCGACCCAAAGGCGGTCACGCGAGCTAGCTTCGAGCCAAAGCCCAAGAAGCCTAAGCAAAAGGGACCGCTCGTTTCCCTGAATCGCCATCCTGAGTACGTACTGGCTATCATGGTTTGAGAACAGCTACCACTGACACCGCGTGCAGTGCCCATGGGCCATTGAGCTACAGGGCATCGAATTACAAACCGATGAGTCGCCGTACGAAGAAATGGATTGTCTGGATGCGCAAGATCCAGCTGGTCCTGCGAGTCTTGGGCCTCAATGCGAACATCGGTGTTTTGATCCTGATGATATTAATCACTGGAGTTGACGAGCGCATGTCTTGGGTTCTGAGAATCATGGTAACTAAGATCCACGAGCCTAGGCTACGAGAACGTTGCTAATCATCATAGTCGGGCCTGGCCGTGCTCCACTGCACCTACGGAATCTACCACCTCGCTCGCCCCGCCGGCGGCCGTACTCCGTCATCTTCCGCCGCCTACCAGCTCTTCGCCGCTCTGTCGGATCTCTGCGTGATCCCGGTTTATGCGTTTGGGTCGAAAATCGCCAACGACCATTCCGCAGAATGGTCCACCCTGATTGCTGATAAGACGCTCGTTACTACATTCACTCAAGTTCTCTACTACCTACTCATGGCCTCCGGTGGTCTGCACGCTGTATGCCTTTGCATATCCTTGTGGCTTGCCATCATGTTTAGGAAGATCACTCTTATGCCGCCAGATATGAACCCTCTCGAGGAGCACCTGACGGCCCGTACGCGCCACAAGCGCGCAAAATCTTCCGTCTCCACAGCCTACACCGACTACTCATCCGACAAGCGACTATCTACAGCATCAACGGCCCGTGGCCCGACCGTGCCCTTCCATCATACGCGTGCAGGCTCGTCCGTCACCGTAGGGAGCCGAGACTCTCGTCTCGATCTCCCCAGCCGACATTACCAGATAACCCCCGGCACATCGCCCAGGCATTCCGTCGCATCTACTGACGTCAAGCACGTATCCATGGCAGCTTCTCACTCTTCGAAGAGGGGCGTATACGTCAACATCCCCGTAGACGAACCCGGCCTAGCCAACTCTTACCAGACCGAGTCCCCCCGGTCCAGCAGGCAGCAGCCTATTGGGGGCAAGTTCACCGAAACCTGGCACGCGACGGATTCTCTAATCTCCCGAACCCAGCAGCGCAACAGGGCAATGGCCGCTCACGAGCGTCAGAGGGACAGCAAGACTTACGAAGCCCTCAGCCAGCCCTACACCTACGACGACTCGGACCTGGACGACGCGCGAGACGAGAACATGCTCACCGGCAGCGACTGCGAAGATACCACACCCGGCGCTTATGGTCGGCAGCACCCCAACCCTTTACGCCAGAACCCCGCGACACCACCTCGTCCCAGGACCCCCTACCACGCCTTCGCGTCAAACGTTTTGTCCGAGACGAGCCTCAACAAGCGTGTCGTCAGCGGCAGCATGGACATCGCCGACGAGAAACCCGCGGCTGCTTCGCCGTCGCGAAATGCCGGATATAGGAATAGCTCCATCCAGCCCGAGTCCGCCTTCTACTCCAAACCATATGGGGAGCTCAAGCCTGCCACCCCCCCCATCATGGTGGGTAGCAATCGTCACGTCTCCTCCGGTAACGACTATGATGCTTCTGGCACCTCCGGTTTCGGTCGGCGGAATGTGAGCGGCAAGGTTGCGGAGGAGGGCATGGCCGGAAGATCGTACCAGAGGTACAGCAGGTACGGGGATTAAGAGTGTGACGACCGTGATGTTGGGGGAACTGGGTTTGGGGCCGATCTGGATTGTCCTGAGTACGCCGGAAAATGGGCGGGCAAGATTGGAAGGGGTTTAGATTGGGATTTATGGGCTCGTGTGGACGGATTAGCATGTATGGAATTGATTTTTCTGTTTTCCTTTTGGCCGTGGGCTTTGGTTTATGGGGTTGCTTCGCTTGAGGGGTTATGGACGCAGAGCCCGTAGGCATTATTGATGTATGAATAGGTCTGGAGTTTAAGAGTGTCTGAAATGAAATGAATTTGAAATGAAATGAAACTTTGGAAGCACATGGCGTTGCCACCCTTCTTTTTATACCAAGCTACCGATTCAATTATCGTAAAGTCTGTGCCCGTTTTCCAACCAAAGAAAAACAAAAAAAGAAAAATTCCCAAGGTCACGCTAAGAATAATGACATCGTCACTCCCCTTTCATATAATCCGCCCACGAGCGTTTCTGCCCGGACGCCGCCGTGCTGGAATCCCCAGCCCACCCGTGCGCCCCCCAGCTGTCGAGGTTACACAGATGCCGCATGGTCGGCCTCCCGTGCGGGCAATTCCATGGTTTGTCTAGCTCCCCCATATGGCGAACCAGCCTCTCCATCCGCCGATACTGCAATGGACGCCCAATCATAATGCTGCTGCGGCAAGCGCGCATAGCAAACATTTTCCGTACCTTGGATGGCCGGGGCATGGCTGTCGTATCGGACGTCGCGTGTGTCTCCCCGAGAAGGGAGATGAGCTCCTCTAGGTCGGGCAGGCCAAACGTAGTCTCTTTGCTTAGAGGTAGCGCGAGGAGCTGGCACCTGCCGCCGACGGGAGAATCGCCAGAGAGATCAAGGGCGACCTTAAAGCCGTTGGCCTCCAAAGCGGGAATGTTGTTGAGTACAATCTCCTCCTCGAGGGCAGTGAGATCTAGCGTTTTGGGATGTACCAGACGTTGCGACTCGACTACTGTTGACGCCTGGAGACGTTCAAAGTTGTACTTTTCGTCCGAAGCGTGTTGGTCGATGATGAACAGCTCATCACGCCTCTGGGGTCCACTCGCATTCTCTTCGTCATCGCCGCCCGCTGGTCTCACAACTATAATGAAACCGAGATTAAACTGCCCAATGATTTTCATCTTGCTAAAGTCCTTCTTTGAGATGGAAAGGGTGAGCTTCTTTTCTGCGTCATCGATTCCCATATCGGTATCATCATCAACTGCTTCGTTGGCTGATGGAGAGCTCTGGTGGGTTCGCCTGGCATAAGCAGTGGCTTTTAATTGTAAATCTTTGGCATCAAGCCTAATATTTTGTTCGTATTGTAGTGTCGATACCTTCCCTCGGCGTGGAGGCTTTCGAGTGATAGACCGCGCCGCATTGTCTGTGAAGGCCAATGGGGGAGGCTCCGCTTCCGCACCGTCTTGCTCGCCGCCTTCCATCATTTCGTCCGAGCTGGCCTCCGCTTCTAGGTTTTTACCCCCCTTTGTGGCAGTATTTGAAGCTTTCGGGCTCATATTAGGTTCGTAGCCGTCACCTTCGTCAGATCTGATGCTGTCTTCCGACTCTTGGTGTTGATCCTCATCCGCAACATCCTCGCTATCCTCTTCCGCGCTAGAGCCGCTTTCCTCGTGAGTCAGGCTTGCCCCGCCAGGTTTCCTTTTGGACAAGGGCGTGTTCTGCTTCGATGCTCTTGCAGCTGATAATATCTGGGCTAACCGTCCACTGCTCCTGGGCGGGTCTTGAGCCTTCCGCTCGTCTGAACGGAATGAGGAGATAGGTATGGAACGTCCGAAGGTTTTTTGGGACGAGGATATGCCAACAAATCCAGTCGTTGTCTGATCACCGACAGCCACGGTAGCTCGTGTTGGAATGGGGCGCTCTCTGGTACGGGTTGGTGGGCTCGTTCCTCCACGAGAGGTGCCAGTAAGCCCCGCCCTAGTCCGTGGTGGAGAATCTGATTCGCTGCCTACATCGGAACCTGGGCCATCTTCCATGAAATCGTCGTCCAAATCCGAACGATCTGAATCATGGAGGCGAGGGACGGGTATAGATTTGGTCGAAGAATCGTGGGGGGCGGTGGGCTTCGGAATGCCCTTTAGCCTTGAAGATGCCGGCGTGGTTGGCTCATCGCTTGCATTGACCACAGATGTGGGTTTTCGCGCAGTTAGGGTGTCAAGAAGTGAGGAAAAGGGCGCTTTCTCATTCGGCTCATCGGTTGCTAGAGATGCCTCCTCATGACCCGGCACACCGCTGGTCTCCGTTACACGGGATGTGCTACGTGATGTAGGTGTAGATATAGCAATAGCGGGACTACTAGAAAGCACAGAGCTCCTTGCAGGTATTGACGTGGCGGTTGTCCTAGCTGTTGATGGTGTCCTCTGGGCCGTCAATTGAAAAGCGGGAACAGTATAATCCTGGCCTTCGAAGAGGGTATTAAGAGACTCCTTTAAATGATCGAGCATACGTCCCTGCTCATGAAGGAGGATAGTGCGCTTATCCGGACTGACATTCACGTCATACAGGTGGGTATCGAGTTGTATATCCGCAAAAATGAACGGCGACTGTGAAGAGTTGAAGGCTTTGTAAACCTCATTGAAGACTTTGGCGAACTGGGGTAGACCACACGGGCGCCCATTGACGAAGAACATTTGCCGGTCGGGGGCCTGACGCCCTTCGCCGTGGGCGGGGCGAGATACATGTCCTTTGACGACAACGTGATTTGTGCAAGGGTTCTCTTTGGAATTTCGGGAGGATATCCGTGACGTCGTAGGTTCCATTTCCAAAACAAGATCCAAAGGTATGAGGGCCGTCATTGTCTTTGCGCCGAATATGTTGACAATGTTCTCGCGAGTCGTCGGGTTTCCCTTGGTAGAGAAGAGCACGATCTTCTTTCCCTTTGTAGGCTGCTGGGAGACCGTGAACTTGACGTCAGTTAATATGCAGGCATACTGGTTGAGAAGAGAGATAACTTTGGCCCACTCCCTCTTTATATGGCGTTCGAGCTCCCGCCGGCGCACAGGAAGATTATGGAATAGATTCTCGACGACAATCGTGGTGCCTTGCTTAGCAGGGACCACTGACGTGCTCTCCAAGGAGCCTGATGCAGCAAAGCGCAATTTTGAGCCTTTAGGCACATCATCCGCCATGCAGGTAGTAATTGATAGATGGCTTAGTGCGGATAGCGAAGAAAGCGCCTCGCCTCGGAAGCCAAACGTTTGCAGATCGGATAGATCATCGTAGACCGAGAGCTTCGAGGTATAGTGCTTCAGCGCGATTGACTCGTAATTCTCGGCGGCGATACCGGTGCCATTATCCTGAACCTCAATCGAGTCAAGGCCCTGGTTTTTGAAACGGACCTCTTTCCAAGGGTGTTAATCGGCATAAGCCCACAAGTTGTATGGCGGCGCACATACCTATACTAGAAGCACCTGCGTCGACACTGTTCTCAACAAGCTCTTTCGCGACGGAACAGAGGTCGACTATCACCTGGCCAGACTGGATCCGATGAATCTATATAGTGGACGTCAGAATCTGGGGTTCAGCATGGAGGGCAAAGAGTCGACCATCACCTACGGACGCTTTATCAATTGGTTTAATAGTGGCCATGGCTAGTGAACATGGCGTGTAGTGACCGGAATCTGAGCTATAAGAGAATAATCACTGGAGGTTCAGAAGAGGAATTGGTGACAGGCATGTTTCGCTTTTCGTTTCGAGAAGCAACTGCTAGATATAGGGGAATAAATGATGGTATGATCATGGAGATGGGTGCCTCAAGGAGATGTAGGAGACCCGGTTACGCCCATAGATAGAGACCAGAAAAATGGGGTTTTGAGTGAGATGAGTTACAAGACTTCGAGTCGGTATGATCAACGCTCGTCGACATGGACCTGCCTATGCCCATCGACCGTTCTTTGCTGAGCAGTTGAGCATTCCCCTAACGCGTGAAGGGTGTGTGGTGGTGGTGGTGGTGGTGGTAGCGCGTCTCACCTGTAACTGCCCCACCTGCCCGCGCAGGCCAGCACAAGGGAGGAAGGGAGGCCAGCTTCACGTTGGAAGCTTGGTCACTCCATGGTGCCTACCATTCAGACCAAGTGGATTTTCTTACTAATCACACTACTATAGGGACGAAGAGGCAAGAGCTAGCGACATGCCATCAAAATCTGATTCGGGATTCTGCCATCGTTCACGTCAGTTTTGAGATGCCAAGTTATTTCTGGAAGATCATGCAGTATTAGCATTGGCCAACCATAAAAGCGCGCGCATCTGACTTGATCCTTCGATGATCTCATCCTATCTACATTCGACCGCACAAGCCGCGCTAGTCAAGAAAGTGACGGGAATAATCCTGCCGCCGCAGCATCGCTGGATTAACTTACACCAGTACTATTGATATCAATGGCAACATGGGGAAGCGCCTTCGTCATGCAAACTTGGAGGATTTGGACACGGGCAACAACAGGTCACGGCCTGATTAAAATCCCCCTTGCATCAACACGTCCGAGTTACTCGTGGCTTGGAGGCTTCCTTTCCCCAAGTCTGAATTAATACCGTGTATTAATTCAATTTTTGTTCTCCCTCTTTCTCTTCTTGTTTTCAAGGCTCGACGAGCGAAGGAATCGCGAAAGCGATCAGGATTCACTTCATCTTCTCCTTTTCCATTTGGGCGGGGTTTCGCTTTCCCCTCTCCACAAAAGGGTCAGGGATTTCTTGCCTGCTCTGCCATGTAGAGGTTGATGGTTGACCCACGGGTGTTTTGTCTCATCAACACATGCTTGTCTTGTAGTGTGCAAGTGAAGTGCGCTATCCACGAACGATGGCAGCACGATGGATGCGCCACTCTCTAAGACCGACTGTATAGGTGGATGCTGTCTTAGCCTGTCTTCTTCATCTGCGTGCCTGTGATTTCCTAGCCTACATGGAAACTTGTCAATACTGACATGCTCATGCGTTGTTGATCAATACAATTGATGTTTATTTGGTGAGTTGGCCATTTGCTTCCATGGCCGGCGCCTAGAACATCTAGAGGCATTTTTAATCGTATTTCCATGGGCGGACGCTGCTATTGATTGATTTTCTTTTTTCTCTCTCTTCTCTCTTTTTTTTTTTTTTTTCTTCGCTGTCGCTTGACGCCACTGGAGCGGAGAGATAGTGCCAGGCGGGAGCAGTCTTACCACATAAAGTAGGTTTGGTTCTGGTACTTCTTGGAACCAGGGGAAAATTCTCTGCCTGCCGCGCCAGCCAGCCATCATTGATGGTAATCAACTATAATGCTACCAGTCACAGTGGTGCAAGGCCCTGCTGGTGTGCTCAACAACACTGTTCCAATTCGACCCTGGATGTCGTAATAATCGAAGACCAACCTAGCCTGTGCTAGTCCCACCCTCCCACAATTTCCCGGACCACCTGCGTCTCCAAGCTATCCTGGTTCATTCTGCCACAATTCTCTCTTCTCCTCTTCCCTTCTTTTCCCTCCGTCCCTCCCATCCCGCCCTCGCCCTTGTCATCAGGGCATCTCCTCCCCCCTTCTCACAACCCTCCTCGACGGCACGCAGGAGACTCCTACCGTTGGGAGCCTTCTCCCCCATGAAGGGCCGGCCGTCTGCGTCTTCTAAAGACGCCGACGGATCCACCGTCGACCAGGACAAGCCTCCCGAACCTCTCGATGAAGCAGCGACGTCCAATGACCGCCCGCGCCCGCGTGCCGACTCTCCGCTCTCCCCATCATCCGCGCGAAGTAGACGCTCAACTAATGTTAATTGGAGAGTCGCCCGGGATCGAAATGGCTCTGCGGAATCTCCCTTTGTCGTAGCCGCCACGCCAGCCGTCGCAGCACCCAAAACGAACTCCATAGACCAGGACATTAAAGCGTCGTCGCCGCCGTTAAATCCGAACTCATCACCGAACCTCAGATTACGTCGCGGCCCATGGTCAATCACCTTTCTCATCCTTCTAGTGTCTGTCATCGGCCTCGGCTTGCTTTCCACCATCCTATACTCTCTCGTTTCAAGGCAACTTGATCCGAAAGGCTGCCGCATGTCATACATGCGGCCCAGCTACATCAAGTTCAGCGAATTCGACACCGAACACACGCGCTTTGCTAGCAAATATTCTCTCTACCTATACCGCGAACAGACGGTAGATGATGACAAGGTGTGTGGCTTTATCGGCTGGCCTCTCTGTTGCTCTTCAATCCTCCCAATTTTGTAAACTAACGTTCTTCTTGGGCATGTAGTTGAGAGGTATACCGGTCCTGTTTGTCCCCGGAAATGCTGGAAGCTACAAACAGGTGCGTCCGATTGCAGCAGAAGCTTCGAACTATTTCAACGATGTGGTGCAGCACGACGAGGCTGCCATCGCCGCTGGTACCCGGAATCTCGATTTCTTTACAGTCGACTTCAACGAGGACATCACCGCTTTCCACGGCCAGACCCTTCTTGACCAGGCCGAATACCTCAACGAGGCGATTCGCTACATACTCTCCCTATATATGGACCCGCGCATGTCTCCTCGTTCTTCAAATTTGCCCGATCCGACTTCCGTCATCGTCCTTGGTCACTCTATGGGTGGGGTTGTTGCTCGAACAATGCTTGTAATGCCCAACTACCAGACGAATTCTATAAACACCATAATTACGATGTCCGCCCCTCACTCTCAAGCTCCGGTCACGTTCGATGGCCAAATTGTGCAGATATACGATACCATCAACTCGTACTGGAGGAATGCGTATGCCGAAAAATGGGCCAATAACAACCCGCTATGGCACGTTACACTAGTCTCTATCGCCGGAGGTGGCCTGGATACCGTAGTCCCGTCAGATTACGCCAGCATTGAATCCATGGTGCCCGAGACTCACGGGTTTACCGTTTTTACGACTACCATTCCAACTGTCTGGACCAGTATGGACCACCAAGCTATTCTGTGGTGCGACCAGTTCCGGAAGGTTGTCACTCGGGCTTTATATAACATTGTGGATGTGAGCAGGGCTTCCCAGACGAAACCTCGTGCGGAGAGGATGAGGGTGTTCAAGAAGTGGTTTTTGACTGGTCTCGAGTCAGACACTGAGAAGACGCTCCCTTACGAGGTACCGTCTACTCTTCTCATCGTTGGCGACAGTACCAATACTGTGATCCCTGATGGGGAAAGACTTGTAATCAGGCAACTCGGCCGCGACTCAAAACCTAGAGCCTATCTTATGCCAGTTCAACCCCCGGGGTCGCCCCAGAGCACGCGGTTTACGTTCCTCTCGGATCTACCCCTGAGCTCTCCGGGGGGGAGTGGAAATCTGGAGGTTCTCCTCTGCAGCGTTGCCGCGCCTCAGCCCGGCCAACCTGGATTGGCGCTATCAATCAATGTTGATCTGTCCACGGATGGCGACGAATCCGCAAAATTCGTCTGTAATAGCGCAGCCTCTGACCTAATCACGCTGCCTCGTTCTACCCGGACCTCGGAACACCCATTCCCTTCATTAAATGGTGGTCAAAGTCGTCCTTTCTCTTATTTGGAGTACGATGCGGAGGATCTTGCAGACCACCAGTTCGTCGTTGTTTTAGACAAGTCAACCTCTCCCACGGATGGATTCGTCCTGGCTGAATTTGCGGATCACGCCAGCTCTGTCCGCACGAAGGATGTTAGCTTGCAAGAGTTAGTTGCGTTCGGCATGAGCCTCCGCCTACCGCCAAACCGGTCGACCGTTTCCCAAGTCCGGATACCCGCTGTCGAATCCAGCCTGCTCGCGTATCACCTGCACATTGAGTCCCAGAAATGTACCAAGAATTCCGAACTCTTTGCTCCCTTAGTGAGGCAATATCTAAGCAAGCCGTACGAATCCAAGTTCTTCGTCAACGCGAGGTCAGCGGAGATCAGCGTCCATGGGATCTCACCATTCGTCCCACCACCGCTCGGATCAAACGATGACGAACGAGGTCTCGGCTTTCAGATCTGGACCGACCCTACCTGCGAAACCGAGCTCGTCGTTAAGCTCCAAATAGACGTCTTAGGCAGCTTCGGAAAGTTGTATATGCGATATAGAACCGTATTCGCGGCATTTCCGCTCTTGATCGTGGCTCTTGTGCTTGCCAAACAGTTCCAGCTATATGACGAGACCGGCGTGTTCGTGTCCTTCACGGAAGGCCTAGACCTCTCTCTACGACGCTCTTTTCCGCTGACTCTATTCTTTCTTATCATTCTTTCCGTTTCCGGCTGGGGCGCGTCAAAAGCCCTTGGATCCGGGATTGGTGCGCATGGCACTCCGGGCATCGATTTCCACCAGCACGACAGCGTGATTGGTATGAGCGACCCCTTCTTCTGGTTCTTAATCCCAATTATCGGTACTGTCAGCGCCGGCGTCTGTGTTGGCGTCCATTACATGGCCCTTGCTCTCATCCAGATAACTGGTATTGTGTGCGGCCTCTTTGCCCAGCGTGCTGTCCAGATTGATGAAACACGCCGGGCGGCTTCCACTCCCGGACTATTCTCGCCAACATCTCCCCAACGCCGCGCGATAACTACTGGTATACTCTTGATTCTCGTCTCCACCTTCATCCCCTACCAGTTCGCATATCTCGTGGCCTGCCTTGTGCAGCTCATCACCACTGTCCGCGCACTGAGGACGCTTTCTCATCATCGACAAATGATGAACTACAACTTTTTCAATTACGCACATTCTATTTTTCTATTAATGCTTTGGGTTTTGCCCATAAACCTACCAATTCTTGCCGTATGGCTACGGAACCTCGCCGTCCAATGGCTGACGCCATTCTCTTCACACCATAACGTTTTGTCTATAATCTCGTTTATTCTTCTCGTGGAGAACATGACAACAGGGAAAATGATCCCTCGGGTCACCGGGCGTCTCCGGCATGTTACGGGCGCTTTATGTATCGGCACCGCTTTTTACGCTGGTGTCTACGGAATCAGCTACGCCTTCCGGTTGCATCACCTTGTCCACTTGATATCGACGTGGCTGGTGTTGATATATCTCACTTCTGGTTCGTGGTCTTTGACCAGTCTGAGGGCCGTTTTCGATGACGATATGGTAGAGGCCCGAAAGCGCGGAAAGACGCCGTGAGCAGTCATGTTACGCCCTTTTCGCTAGCATCTCTCTCTCCGTTTTCATGTTGACTTCAACCTCACCGTTTCCGGCCCCGGAAGACGCAATTCTGTTGTATATATCGAAACCTCTCTTTCTGGATACCCCGGACTCTTTGAGCTACCGACTCGAAATGGAAATCGTTGATTCCGTAGCGTGGTTGATGCCCCTCAAGACGCCCGGCCATTGCGGCAACCTGTTCCGAAGCTACCACCCGTTCGCAACCCCCACGCCTCCCTTCTCTCCGCTTCTTCTCACAGAGGCTTGAATAGCTCCTCCGTCCATCCCTCTTCGGCGACAACCGACTAGATTTGGACCAAACCAGGAGCTTCATAGCCAGGCCGGACACGTCTCCGCTATATTCTCTTCTTTTCTTTGATCCGTGCCGTTTATTAGCGACATTGGATTGCATTCTATAGTCCAACATCATACGGCTGACAAGGGTACACGACGGAGAACTGTAGCTTGCCGGTTGGTGGAGGAGACCTACGTATCCTCTCCAGTGTGGTCCGGTCTAGTTCTATCTAGAACTGATCTGTCCTCGCTTTGAGGTTGACAACGTAAGGGTTCCTCCATCGTCGCGTGCGTTGGAGTGTCGAGAGCTAGGCAGAGCAGGGCATAAAGCCAGCCAGATGGCCTTTTCCCCCTCTTTTACCTGCTGGGAGCATGGATTAAGCAAACAGGACACTTGCTTACTCTACATCTAGTATTTAATGTCGGTCTGTATGTGTGAGGTCGAATTTTAGATGGTTATCTTTTCCTATGTTCTAATATTGTACATAGAACCAAAATGGCAAATACTGCCACCGTATGTTAACCACTTATATTTAATTCTTTAGGGATATGTTTAATAGAGATTGCACCGAATAGCTGCGCCAGACTAGGCTTGCGACTCAAGACTGGATGGGACGGAGCCCCTAGCTGAGGACAATGCAGAGCATCATCAACATGAAGTGTGCCTTTTTGTTGTATTTCGCGTTCTTTTAACTCCGAGATGTGCAGCACCGTTAAACCTCTTCATCTCATCTTGTTCAACCATGTGTAGATCTCTGTAATTAGTCCTCTTGTCCCGCCTTCCCTTTGATTGGGTCCGTGGTCCGGTCGCGCTGAATGACCCAGAGCGATAGGACGAGACCAACTATGCTCGCAAACAGGGTTGTAACGTACGCGGGCCTGTAGCACGCGAGTCCGTCCGGGCAATTACGCTGGCCGCCCGGCTCAATGATACTATGCATGTCGTAGATCCTTCCGTAAAAGATGTTGAATATGTTGCCAGATATAGCTGGCGCTAACGTGATAAAACCCCAGTTTTGACTGAGACCGTGGATCCCAAAGGTTTCCGCGACGATGGATGGAAAGACGCCGAAGAGGAAACCGTAGCCAAGACCGGATAGGCCTGATACGAATCCGAGTAGGTTAGGATTCGTAAATACAACCGCGCAAAGCTGTGCGAGGAAGAATATAATGCTGGCGATGGCAATACACCAGAGTCGATTGGCGTGGAGAACCTTGACAAGGAAATCGGAGCCGACACCTACGAGAGGGGTTAGTCTAGCTCTTGGGAACAGGGGCACTTTTGTGTGCTATCAAGAGGAGGAGCTTCCTACCGCTTAAGAGCCTTCCCGCGAAACTGCATAGTGACAAGATAGACACATGCAGCTGCTGCGTGCGTACGATAAACGCATCGCTAGCTGAATTGTCATAGCTTCTCCACAAGGCCTTAACCGTGTTCCCGATGTTGCTGCTCGTAGTATTAGCATAGCCCACACCCGTACGTGGGAAGGAAAGCAAACGCACTTAATCGTCATAAGACCAATTCCGGAAAGAAGGGCCATTAGGGCGAAGAGCTGCCAGAACCTTCGCAAGGGAAGGATATGAACCCCACGAATATCTACACGGTGAGAACGGTCCATATCAACACTGCTCTGCACTAGGATTTCGCCTGGTAGCGACGAGGCATGAGATATCAAGGAAGACGATTCATCGGAGGCATCCTGGTCAGGTGTGACATCAAGCGGATACGCATTCGACTCATTTTCCACGTTACGGCCGCCCTCGTGCCCCAAGGCTTCATGATCCTGAAACGGCGGTGATGGGTTCGCGTCTGTTGCGACAGCGCTGGACGACGTACCAGGTTCGGGAGACTGTACGCTAGGCCGAAGAGGCCCAATTCCATCCTCGGATGAAGAAATCTTACGAGAACGGGCATGAATGGCGGGGTCCGCCCGCAAAACGGCGCTATAGTCATGATGAGGGAGGACGCGGAGGAAGAACAGACTGATAAGGATAATCCCAGAAGTACCGCAGGCTAAGAGCATGAGGAATGGGCTGGTGTCATCTGCAAAGAATACAGCTCCAATCGTAGAGAAGAAGAAAGCACTAAGGCCAAAACCTGCGAGGGGAAAGGCGGTCGCCGTCCCACGGTGATCTGGCCAGTTGAGGGCCGACGTTTTCATGGCCGCGCTAAAAGCCATGCAAGAGCCCAGGCCCGTTAGGAAGGAGAAGAAACAGAGAAGCGGAACGGAGCCCGAAGCCGAGTCATAAGCCTGATGTAATGGAAAATATCCGACAGCGAGGAAGATCATGCCGGCAATAACAGCTGGGCGAGGCCCCCGAGTATCGACCAAGACGCCGACTGGGAAACCGACGAGATACATGCCCATGTTCGCGAAGAGGCCGATAAGATTGCTCTCCGTCGACGACAGCTGAAGCCGATCTGCGAATTGAGGTGCCCATGCTGAATAGACATACTGATGGTAGTAGAAAATGGTTAGTTGCTTATGCGAGGAGGGCGGGTAGCGCCCGACTCAGATCGTCAGATATTCAGAGGATTTGCACCGACATTTGTTCCACAAGCTAAGGATATTGCTGTGGCAGCGACGCTGGCCACTATCCGGGCACGATGCACATTTCGGCCGCGCATGGTCGTATATATCTCGTCCCAAGATCTAGGCATGCTGTATGGAGAAGTGGAGATAGATTTGACGTCGTCCTAATGTCTGAGACGAGATGACGCGAAGGAAAATAGCGGCTGAGGGTGTTCAAAGAGCAGGATTGGAGACCGCGGAGGAAATCGAGGGGACGGCGCGAAACAGCAGAGCCATCGACAGGTTATCTACAGCAGAGAGTTTGACGCGCAACGTTGACGTTGTGGAAGATGGCAGCGACCAAATCAAATAGAGGCCACGGGGGGGTATCATGTGCCATCCATGAACAAGGGAGCTGCAGTCCTACTACTTCGTACTCACCCAGCTGACAGCGGCTAGTGTGAATGTTTCAGGGGGTAATATGCCGATGAAGGATGTCCGAGCTTGGCTGGTAAGCTGGCGTGCGGGAGGGGCGCCGATACATGCCGGTACAAGCTCGTTCATAATATTGTTCACGCTATTCTGCTCTCCTGTGCCGACAAGTACCTCCACTCTACTCATTATTAGTCAATCGAATGCCAACCACCTGGAGTAATGTATTCTTATGTGATACACAGTGTGTCCACTCTCACCATGACAAGCCAATCCTGAGGTATGTCCCACTCAAGGGTACATACCAGTACGCCCAGCCACAAGACAGATGAAGAGCCAAGCCGCAGAGCGCAGATGACGTAATGTTCACGTGATCTCGGTGGCTCTCAAGGCTCCGACATAGCCTCTGACACTGTGCTGAGAGGAACTCCGCTTTGAAGCATCCAGCTTCACGAACAACTTCCAGCTCCGTCGCTGTCTCTTTGCAATTTCCGACATCAAGTGAAGCGGATCTCTCTTGCGCAAGATCTGATTTCCTAAGAAATGGGTGCTCTTCTTTCAATACCGCTACTCGCGGTTCCAAGCATGGGCACGGTGAGTCCCAACAAACCCCATCTCGTGACTGGGAACCGCCGTACTGACAAGCTGATTCCCTTAGATAATGTCGTGCGCCGCAAGTTGTTGTGGTGCTGCCACTTGCTCGGCCATATGTAGTGCATGTGGGAAATGCGGGAACAGGTAGGATCTCGAACTCTCGAAGATAATGATTGCGAAGATGACTGACGCCAACTTCCATAGTGTCGCGACCAGGGTTGCTTATGCCCTCCTCCTGCTCGTCAACTCGATATTGGCCTGGATCATGCTCACGCCTTGGGCGATCGAGAAATTGCAGCACCTCACCTTCGACTACGTCAAAATCAATTGCCCTAACGGAGAATGCTACGGCTGGTTTGCCGCCCACAGAGTCTGCTTCGCCCTTGGACTATTCCACCTTATCCTAGCTGGGCTCCTTGTCAACATTAAATCGACCAAAAACCCTCGAGCGGCACTCCAAAATGGATTCTGGGGCCCCAAGGTCATCGCTTGGGTGGCTTTCATTGTCCTCTCCTTCCTTATCCCCGATAACTTTTTCCTTTTCTGGGGCAACCATGTAGCCTTGATTGGCGCTATGGTGTTCCTTGTTTTGGGACTTATTCTTCTCGTTGACCTCGCTCACACTTGGGCGGAATACTGCTTAGAGAAGATTGAGGATACCGACTCAAAGCTCTGGCGATTTGTCTTGATTGGCTCTACCCTGGGAATGTATCTCGCCTCGCTGGCCATGACCATTGTCCAGTACATCTTTTTCGCGTCGAGCGGATGTACCATGAACCAAGCCGCGATCACGATAAACCTTCTCCTTTGGATCATTGCTTCCGCCATTTCCGTCCATCCCACTGTCCAGGAATACAACCCGAAAGCCGGCCTCGCCCAAGCTGCTATGGTTGCAGTGTATTGCACCTATCTCACCATGTCTGCCGTTTCAATGGAACCGGACGACAAGAACTGCAACCCCCTCGTCAGGGCACAGGGCACTAGGACTACATCCGTTGTTATCGGAGCGATTATCACTATGCTTGCTGTTGCGTATACCACCACTCGCGCAGCAACGCAGAGCCTTGGCCTCGGTGGCTCTGGCGGTGGTATCCGTCTTCCCGAAGAAGATGAGCATGACTTGGTCACCCAACAACCATCCGCACGGAGGGAAATGCGGGCGGAGGCTCTACGCCGCGCTGTTGAGGAGGGGAGCCTTCCGGCTGACGCCTTACTGTCGGACGACGAGGACAGCGAGGATGGCACCCCTAGCAGCCAAGATGATGAGCGCTCGAAGACGCAGTACGATTACTGCGTGTTCCACATCATCTTCTTCCTCGCAACCGCCTGGGTGGCCACCTTACTGACGATGAACTACGACGACTCGACAAAGAACGGAGACTTTGCCACGGTCGGACGAACGTATTGGGCGAGTTGGGTCAAGATTATTTGCGCTTGGGTGTGCTACGCCATGTATATCTGGACGCTTGTGGCACCAGCCGTCCTACCAGATCGGTTTGACCTTTCGTAGATCATTCTGTGTCGTTGTCTCCGTTTCCGAAAACGCATCCTCTCTTTGTCTAGATACTGCATAGCGATTTCCTTCCTGTTTCTATTCCCTCTCATCTTTGGCCTATTTTGATTTGCATTATCCTCTCGCCGGTATATTAGCTACTTGCCATTCCAGGCATGTATATGAATAGGATCGTTACTTCAGTTTATGTTTGTCTTCACAACTCTGTATGAACATTACCGCACACTAGGCTTCAGTCCTTTTCCTAGCTCTCACATGAATGATATCACAGAGTGAACGTAGACAGTATTTGGTACAATGTCCAACTCAATGGGGCTACATATCTAACGGGGTCATCTGAAAAACAAAGAAAAAAAAAATCTATTTTGAAGACCCGACCGCAAACTATGGCGTTTCTCGCTCCCAAAGCCAGAACACCAGGTGATCGGGAGTCACAAGGAACTAGCTAGGTAAGGCCCCCGAGTCCGTTACCGTTACCACTCTCAAGGCACGATCGAGATAAAAAAAAAACAGTAAACGAGGCCCATCGCTCGTGGAGATTTTGAGTTCGGTACAGTTGTTAGATTAAAGGACACGCGGTAACCGAAATGGACCAGTTAAACCGAGGCCTGGGCTCAGATTTCGAGCTCGAATGCTTTTTCAGCAAAAGCCTAGTGTAGTAGGTTATAAGATCCGGTATCCATTAAAGGAGACCTCGGATGAGAGTCGCCTGCTCAAAGGCATGTTCTAGAGACGGCCTAATGAAGATCTAGGAAGACGGCAGGACTTTTGACGCTCAGAAACTGGTAGCTTATGGATAAATGCTTCTCATTGGGTTCGTCCCAATCAAGAAAGCTCAAAAAGCAATAGCGTCCTTTTTTAATAATAATAGATTACCCCATACAAACGGGTTTCGATGCAAGGGGTTGGTGCTTCCACTCAGACTACTCAGACATTTTCTGGCTCTAGGAGTGGATTCGCCGCGAAGCAATCTGCTCTATCACGTATGTGCGCGCGAGACGGCGCGACCCTTTTATATGTTCCCAGAGATTCCCAGTGGAGACAGTCGAATGGATGGCTTGGCTTAGACTCACTAGGAGAGTGACAGGGCGGCGTCGGTGGCTGGAGACTCAGAGGACCCATCAGCAGCGCTCGCTGCGGTGAATCCGTCGAGGGTTACGTTTGCGGCTCCCGCTTGCACAAGCTACATAAGCGTTAGTCGGGGTATATTGCAAAACAAAATTAGACCGGGTGATTCTCAGCACATACAGCTCGTGATAGGTCGTCAATGAGGTCGTTTACATCCTCAATACCAACGCATAGCCTGATGATATCCTCAGGCATCTGCCTCTCTTCCCTGGTCTTCGCGTCGATGCTTGCATGGCTCATCTGGCAAGGCATGCTGATCAAGCTATTAACGCAGCCAAAGCTGACACTAATGCCCCACAGCCTGGCGGCCTCTACGATGCGCTCGGAGAGGGTAGTGTCTCCTGTTTCGAAGGCCAAGACCGCACCGGCGCCCCTCGCCATGGACCAATGGAGGTCATATTGAGGGTGAGACTTCAAGCCCGGATAGCGCACACGGAATCCATGGGATTCTAGGAATTCGGCGATGGCCTGGGCATTTGCTTGTTGTTTTTCCATGCGAATCGAGAGCGTCTTAACGCCGCGCAGCAGGAGGAATGCATCATTGGGGGCGAGTCCACAGCCTGTCGCGTTGATGGTAAAGAACAGCCTGTCGCCAACCGAAGCATCGTTACAGGCAATAACACCGGCCATGATGTCATGGTGGCCAGAAAGGTATTTGGTGCCAGACTCGTATACAATATCAGCGCCCAAGTCAAGAGGGTTGCAGAGCATAGGCGAGAGCATGGTGTTGTCCACAACAACGAGGGCCTTTTCGTTGGCGGCGTGGACCATTCGAGAAATGGAAGGGATATCGACGATTTTGATCAAGGGATTGGTCGGGGTCTCGAGGAGTACCATGGCGGTCTGTGGGCAGACAGCTTCGCGCACGCTCTCTGGGTTTGTGGTATCGACGTGGTGGACGACAATTCCCTGGTTTGCCGCCATGTACGTAAGAAGTCGGTGGGTTCCACCGTAAAGGTCATCACCGGTGATGACGTGGTCGCCGGGTCGTAGCAATCGGCAGATTACGTCCAATGCTCCCATTCCGGAGCTGACTGCGAGCGCCCTGGATGCGTTCATGATCTTGGCTAGGTGTCGTTCGAGATGAGTCCTCGTGGGATTGCCGGAGCGGGTATAGTCGTATTCTTGCTGGCCACCGGTAGCCTTAACTTGCTTGAAGGTGGCGGTTTGGTAGATGGGCACACTCGAGGACCCATACTGATCGTTGCTGTCGGTATATACAAGTTCCGTGGCAAACGCATACCGGCGACGGCCACTGAGAGGGCTCGAGGGTGCTGGGGACGGAGGAAGCTCGTGACCGTCGAGATCAACTCTCTTTAGCGACTTCCCCGCTTGGGGTGGAAGAGGGGTCATGATGCTGGGGCGGCGCGAGGACAAGGATGGAGGAGGGGTATATAACGTCTTCTAGAACACACGAGGCGATGTTGTGCAAAGCCACGCCCGAGGATTCGTAGCAATTCGTCGCCGTGGTAAGAGAGTGTAGTTTCAATATGCAGGAAGAATATTTCGCAGAACGAAGGCCAAGACTCGCAGGAAAGGGTTTGGGGATTGATACAGCAATTGGCGAACAAGCAGGGCGTTAGTCATTTAGTCAGCACCGCTAGTCTAGGGCGAAAACTGCGAAAATGTCGCCATCGCTTGTGCCACGACGACCGGCCCACTCAGGCATGGTTTTGTCTCATCAATTGAACGGCCAGCCTGTGACTCGACCAGCCCCTTACTGGCCCATTGATGAGGTGTAGACTTTCCGGCTCCCCATCCCTTCCCTTGGCCGAACTCGCTCGCTTGCTCGGACTTTCCGAAAAGCGCCCCGAGTGCCGGCCGCTTTGACGCACCACGAGACCTTGCCCCATTCAAGCTAGGATTTCCGCCCTCTGCCTATGCTTCTTTGATAGGCTAAAATCACCCTTCAAGGCACCGGGTGAGAGGCCCGTCGGCAGACGCCCATACAGGTGTCCGGTTTCTTCGCGAACGGTGGAGAGAGCTACAAGTATGCAGGTTTCAAAAAATTGGCAAAGTCCTTGGACGAGAGTTCGCGGGGGCGGCTGGCAACCATCTCGGCATTTCAATTGGGGATTGGGCTGCGCCCTAAAAAGGGTCCGCTCATAGCCTGCCTCGAGCTATTTCCGGGGTCCAAAATGCTTGCTATGAACCTATTGAACCATGAACACTATGTTCATTAGCCCTCCCTTGCTTATTTTGTATATAAAGGATCAGTGATACACTGGTATACCTTCGTATGGTGCGTGCAAATGACGGTACTGACAAGCTATGTGGCTTGCCGTTTTACAACCACTTCTTCATTTGCGTGTCCTCCGTTTGCTATGATAACTGCCTGCGCTGAATCGGAGATGTTTTTATTACGCGCCACCAGCCAAGTGCAACGCGAAGTATATATACCCTTAGGGAATTTCGGCGCTTAGAAAAGGAACGACGAGCTTGGCAGACCCGCTGTGGACTTTCAGCGAATATCAACTCTCAAATGATACACGATCAAACCCTTTTAATGCATCAATATCGGAACCCAGTTATATGCCATATCCTGACGCCGCCCAAGTTCTAACTACGTTACTCGTAGACCGTCCTAAATTTAGCCCAAAGACTCTGCTTCCACGTCGATGTCGCCTTCCGACGAACCCTTATCCGCGTCCACGGTACTCTGGTCCCCTTGCCTGGTCGCCTGAGAGCTTAGAACCTGGCCTCCCATCCTGCCGAAAAAATCACCGGTACGAATGCCGCGGATGTGATCGGGGTTTATAGATCTGGTTTGGACGGCGCCGTTGCGATTTTCTCGAATGTACTCGCGGACGGGTACCATTGCAGCATCACGGCAGGCCTCCTTAATATCACTACCCGACATGCCCGCCGTCACTTTGACGATGTAGTCGAGGTTGAAATCTTGCGGGTCTGTTTTGGTATCAGCCAGCACAAGCTGGAGGATACGACGCCTCTGCTCCGCGCCTGGTAAAGAGACTGCGAACTTCTTGGGCATTCGCCTTAGAATAGCCTCATCGATATCGTGTATCCTGTTCGTTGCACCAAGCACGACAATCCTAGCAGGAAGACCGGACGAATTTGCAGAAGTCAAACCATCCCATAGGGTCATAAACCTGTGGAAAAAAACTTGTTAATTGATTGTGCCGGGCACAATCGTACTCGCTTGGGGCTGACTTACTCGGCCTTGACCATTGCGCTCGCCTCGTGATCGCTGTTAGCTCGCATTCTTAACACGGCATCGATTTCGTCAATGAAGATGATGGCGGGTTGCATCTTCCTGGCTAGCGTAAAGACAGCCCTGACGAGCTTGTTCGAATCTCCGTACCACTTCTCCAGGAGGGTTGAGATGTGTAGGTTGATAAACGAAGCTCCACTTTCACGGGCAAGCGCCTTTGCGAGCATAGTCTTGCCGCATCCAGGGGGGCCGTAAAGGAGAACTCCCGACGGGGCGGATAATAGTGCACCTCCGTGCGAGTAAAGTTGTGGCATGGTTAACGGGTAGATAACGGATTCCTTTAGCTCTTCGATGATGCCATCGAGCCCACCAATGTCTGAGGTGACTCGTGTTAGTACGCGAGATACGGGGCTCCATGCAGGGCTGTTGCGGTACATTCTCACCATTGAAGCCAACGTGTATATCTTGTGATGCTACCATATCCATGGCGACGATATTTTCGTATTGGTTGAGAGCTAGGTCCTCGACGCGGGGTCCATGCAGGGAATTCTCGTCGGAGCCATCTTCGCCTGATCGTCTCCGGCTCTTTTCTCGTTGTAGGCGCTCGAGGTGTGCTTTCGCGCGGAGGCTGGCCTGCTCGTGCTTTTCGCGTTCGGGGTCGGCGATGACGTTTGAGATAACTTGGCGGATCACGTACGCGCCAGTTGCCAGCTAGCAAGGTTAGCATCAGCGTCGTCGCTCTTGGTCGTGGAAAGTCTTACAAGGCCGGCAAAAAGCAAAAAGTCGACAGCAAGGCTGTCGATCCGACGCTTATCCGACATAATCAAATGTTATGGGAAACACTTGGAAAAGATCGGTGGAAGCGGTGATGGTGACGCCCGCGGCTAGATTGGAATCACCAGTCGATGGATGCCGAGGATGAATTGGGCTCAAGAGGCGACGGGCCTATACAGTATATAAAAGGGCGAGGATGGGTCTCGTTATGACTGTCGTGAGGGAGCCTTAGGAGTAAAAAAAAAAAAAAAAGGCGAAAGAGGCGACTATGGTTGCCCGAATCACAAAGAGAAAGGGCAGCTAGATGATGAACATTCGAGTCCAGGGGGAATCGCTGCCCATTTTTGCCCTCCGAGCAGGACATGTGAAGGTTGGATCCCTCAGGCTGAGAGCTCTGGATCAATCGCCAGCTGGCTGTACATAGTTGGTAAAGTCCACCGCTCATTGAAAAATCTGCAGGGGAGCTGCACTGCACCAGCCAGCGGCCAAGTCCCACTGAATGTTCTGGGCAAATAGCACAGTAAGTATCAAGACCAAGTACACTGTAAGGCACACTTATCGATAAGGCCAACATTTATGAAGGCCCGTGTTTATATATTTCCCAAATAGGACTTCCCCTCGAACCCGCGATCAACAACAATTTGCGACAGTTTTGTGGTTTTGCGCCGCATGCCAATGCCTCTTAACTCGGTCACTCCACACAGTGAACACTATTAACTAGCTTCAAGATACGATTTGAATTCATCCTTTCAAACTTTCAACGCGATTCCGACCGACACAGTTCCTCATTTTCGAGTCGCTAAATTTCCGCCCGCATTCATCGAGCGATTGTGACTCGGACGAAACTGGAGACCTGGCATCATCGACAATCAGATGCCTCCTACAAAGGCGCAGTCAACCCTACTCAATTTGGTGAATTCTGAGTTGGAGGACGAATCGTCGGATTTTTCTACAGCCGCTCGCTCGCGACCCGCAGCGACAATGCCCGTCAAAAGGCCTCGAGGCCGGCCGGCTGGTTCGGCCAACAAGGTGGCGAAACCAGGACAGAAGAGCACATCACGTCGAAGCAGTGGTAGGATTGCGGCAGCGGCAGCGGCAGAGATCGAAAACGAAGAGGCTTCGGGAGTTCTTTCGGATAAGAATAACAAACAGAATGTTGCTGCGTCCAAAAGGACGGCGAGAGGCGGCGCTAAGAATGTCGAGAAGCCAAAGCCGGGACGAGGAAGGCCCCGCGCCGTAGCGAAGTCTTCCACGGAGCCAATGGATATCGGAAAGGACGAGGACGATGATATAGCCTCCAACATGGAGACACACACCTCACTAATGGGGACAAAGGGACGTCGTGGCAGAAAACCCAACATCTCCAAAACAGAGATTCCAGAGACACAAGTACCGGAAGAGATGGATGTCGACGAGGAGCGTGACGAGTTAGAAGAATTGCCCCAGAAATTACCAAGCGATCCCATTGATGTAGCCTCGTCCTCGGCTGTTGTGCCTTCGAGTGCAAGGTCTCAGCGGATGGTCGACATAGACGGCAACGAGTCCACGATCCGCCGCAGACTTGGAGACCTCAGTAAGAAGTACGACATCCTAGAGTCCAAGTATCGCCATCTGCAGGAGGTTGGCACCCGAGAAGCGGAGCGCAACTTTGATCGTCTCAAGAAACAGGCAGAAGAAAGGGCTCAAAGTGAGTGCCGCCCCTATTGAAGTGCTGGCCACCTAGCGCTTCTCTTGCTATATTCGTCTACTAATGCGACTCTTCCGTAGCCTCTAAAGACTTGATATCCGATCTGAAGGCCGAATTGGCAGCGCAAACTTCACTTGCGAAGGAAGGACAGAAACTAGAGAAGATAAATGAGCAGCTGGAGGCAACAATCGCGAATTTGCAGCAGAAGATTACGGAGTTGACGACATCCCTCTCTACTGCGAGAGCGGAAAGCAAAACCCTTTCGACGAAGCTGGCTGCGAGCCGATCTGCTGAGGCTGGACTTGCCAAGGTTCCTGGAAGTGCGGTGAAAGGGAACGCGGTTAGACACGGCAGTGGCAACTCGGACATCATCCAAGCAGCGCAGATGAAGGAGGATCTTTACAGTGATCTGACGGGCTTAATCATAAGAGGAGTCAAATTCCAAGATAAGGAGGACATCTTTGACTGCCTGCAGACAGGGCGCAATGGCAGTAAGTGATAGTCCACCACCTACTAAAAAAAAGCAGGCGTATTGGGCCGCACACGCTAACACAATGATTCTAGCGCTGCATTTCAAGCTCTGTATCGAGACCGACATCACTGGGGACGGATTCGAGGAAGCACAGGTCACTTACCAACCGCAGCTCGACGCAAACAGGGACGAGGAGCTCATAGACTTGTTGCCGGACTACCTCAGGGAAGAAATTACTTTCCCGCGCCCTCACTCAGCCAAATTTTTTGCTAGAGTGACGAGGGCTCTGACGGAGCTTCCTGAATAAGTAGGCTAGCATCGTAATGAATGAGGCACGCCACCCACTCTTGCTGCTGTTACTCACGGATCATTCAAACATTTGATCCGTTCTATCGTTGGTGTTTAGGGGGCGGACCGAAGGGAAGGCTTGGGTCATTCACGGTTATTGATTCTGTATACTTATCCAGCGGGCAGGGCGTACTAAGGTGTCGGATTTTGTGAGCGAATATCCAGGGGCTGGCTTAGTCAAACGGATCAATGATGAGAGCGAAGCATATTCTTTCGATATGTATATGGGGAATTTGAATTAGGGATACGTAATTGCTTCAAACGATGTTATGCGAACGAGGATATCAATCTGCCTCCTTTTCTCTAATGCTAGGCTTGCTCACGGCGGGCTTGTCCCAGGGAGCCCTGAAGAACTGCGACGGAGAAAGAGAGCCAGGGGCCGACCCATGCCGGCGAAGTTGTTGACCAATGTACATCATGATGTAAAGAAAACCACCTCAGTGCTCCGCTATGAATTGTTTTGCTCTCGCCCACTCAGACCACTGCTCGAAACCCCCGGAGGGTCCGGAGGGTTCGGCGGCCGGAAGGTGAAGGACCCGGAAGGCCAATAAATTTGTCAGGATGGGTTAAAGGGGTTCCTGGAAGTACACATCAATGCACCTGGCTGGCCGGACACGGTTGCCACGCCAAAGTGGAACCTGCAAAAAGTCGCGCCGCGTCGCAAATCAATCATTGCATTGCCAGAAACTCGGCGCTGCACTTCCCACATCTTCAAATGGCCAAACGCTCCTTAACTTTCTGCTGCACTCTTTACACCGAACGACGTCTCGTGGACCTTCTCGACTACGCTCCTTAACTGTACCCTCGAGAAGCTTTCAGTCGCTCCTTGATCTGGCCTCGTTTTGCGCTGCCCAGGCCCGCACGCCCAAAAAAATGGCGGGAATCACCCGCTTGGGCTTTTTAGTCCTCGCCGTGACTTTTCATCTGGTCTACCTTTTGTCCATCTTCGATGTCTACTTTGTGAGCCCCATCGTGTCGGGCATGCAATTGTTCCAGCCCGAGCGGAAGGAGCCTGATGCGAAGCCACCCGCTGACCGTCTTGTTCTATTCGTGGGTATGATGAGCTCCATCCTCTCAGAAGAGTCTTTTCCTCCCCCTTGTCGAACCGGCCCAGGTATTGTTTGGAGGAATATTCAGTACTAACTAGCGTCCAACTGCGCAGGTGATGGACTCCGCGCCGACAAGACCTTTCTCTCCTTCCCCGAACCCTACCCGAAATCCGACGAGGACTTGGTTCCTCGACCCCTCGCTCCATACCTACGGTCCCGCGTACTTGAACACGGCACATTTGGCATCTCACATACCAGAGTCCCTACCGAGTCCCGCCCTGGCCATGTTGCGCTCATCGCAGGCCTCTACGAAGATGTGTCCGCCGTCACTACCGGTTGGAAGCTGAATCCGGTCAACTTTGACAGCGTCTTCAACCGGAGTCGACACACCTGGAGTTGGGGTAGCCCTGACATCCTCCCCATGTTTCAACAGGGTGCTACGCCTGGTCGAGTGGATGCTTACACCTACAGCGAGGACTTTGAAGATTTCTCGCAAGACTCCACAGCCCTGGATTACTGGGTTTTCGACCACGTCAAGGAGCTATTCGCCGAAGCTGCAAAGAACCAGACGCTGAGCGACGCTCTTCGCCAGGACAAGGTTGTTTTCTTCTTGCATCTGCTTGGCCTCGACACTGCGGGCCACGGCTTCCGCCCGTACTCGAAAGAGTACCTGCATAACCTCCAGGTTGTGGACAAGGGTGTGAAGGAGATGGTGGACCTCATCGAGGCATTCTACGCCGATGACCGCACTGCCTTTGTCTTCACGGCGGACCACGGAATGAGCGATTGGGGTAGCCACGGAGACGGACATCCTGACAATACCCGGACTCCCCTCATCACCTGGGGATCCGGCATTGCCAAACCTGTTCTCACTCCCGGCGCCGTCGCCCCTGGCCATGACGAATACTCGTCTGAGTGGGGTCTGAGCCACGTTAAGCGCCATGATGTAAACCAGGCGGATGTAGCGGCTCTGATGGCTTACCTTATCGGTGCTGAATTTCCAGCGAACTCGGTAGGCGAATTGCCTATATCTTATTTATCTGCCGATATTCAAGAGAAGGCGGAAGCATCCCTGCTTAACGCCCGAGAAATTCTGGAGATGTACAGGGTAAAGGAGGAGAAAAAGGAGGCAACCGAGTTGCGTTACAAACCTTTTGAGCCTCTCAGCCAGACGGGTCTGACCCCGCTTGAACGACTAGCCTCCATTCGGAACTTAATCGAAGGCGGCCAGTATGAAGAAGCCATTGAGGAGTCAGATTCGCTGATGAAACTCGGGCTGCAGGGCCTCAGATATCTCCAGACCTATGACTGGCTATTTCTCAGGGCCCTGGTTACCGTTGGATATCTGGGCTGGATGGCATTCGCACTCACGACGGTCATGGACGTTTACGTCCTCCAAAGCTCCACCCCACCTTCCAGAACCCTCGTTAGCAACGTCGTATTCTCCTCGGCACTTGCGTTGCTGTATGCATCCTTCATTATTTCCAAATCACCTCTCACTTACTACGCATACGCCTTCTTCCCTGTTCTCTTTTGGGAAGAGGTGTATGCGCGGCGGCATAGTCTCATTGAGGGGCAAAAGGCGCTATTTGGACATATACAGTCCAGTGCGTCGCTCTTCTCCCTAGTGGTCAACACTACCGTCTACGTTGGCGTGATATTGTCTTTGGTGAGTTTCTCCCCCTGCACTACCAGAAACCCACGTTGTCGTTTCTCGAATCGTCTGGTCGTATTAATCGTCTGAATATTCTAGGCCCTCGGTTACATCCATCGGGAAGTTCTGACTGTCTTGTACTTGGTCGGCGCTTTGTGGCCCCTGACTCACGGGCTTGGTTTTGTAAAACGATATGCCGCGTTATCAGGGACATGGATCGTATCCTGCGTGGTGATGAGTACATTTACGCTGCTTCCGGCCATGAAGACTGAAAATATACCTCTGATGTAAGCTTTTCACCATGACAAAAAGGATCTCACCTCTCTCCGGAGCGAGCTAACGTTGTGTCTAGCATGGCGGGCGGCGTCCCCATGGTCCTTATCGGGATTTCGTACCTCGTTTTCGAGGATGTCGTGCTCTCCGACTTTTCTACCCAAAAGAAACCAATGTCCCAGAAGCTGCCAGGACACGCCACGAGCCGGATTTTGACCGGAATCCAGGTAGGTTCCCAGCTCAGCGGGACGGATCATGGTGCGAACATGGACATCTACTAATAATATACCTCGCTAGATTGGCCTCATTGTCTTGGCCATGGTCGTGACGCGGTCGAGTGCATTGGCGATCCAAGCCAAACAAGGTCTTCCCCGCGGTAACCAAGTCGTGGGATACGTGGTCCTTGGTACGTTTTCCGGCTCCATTTAGCGAGGTCCTTCAAGCTCCTTCTTTTACTAACGTGAAATCCTTCCGCAGTCTTGCCGCTCCTCATGCCGATGGCTTACCGATCACAGTCGAACAATCACTACCTGCACCGGCTGCTCGTCATGTTCCTCGCTTGCGCGCCGGCGTTCGTCCTCCTCACCATCTCCTACGAGGGCATCTTCTACGTCGCATTCTCAATTACCCTTGTGGCGTGGGTGAGGCTGGAGCACAGGGTCTACACAGACAGGGTTGCGGCGGCCGCGGCAGCCAATACCAACGCCACCAACAAGGCGGCCACCCGGAAAACGAACGGCTCGGCGAAACCCAAAGACGCGCCGCCGGCGTTCCGCCCCCTCGACCTCGCGGACGCCCGGGTCGCGCTCTTCTTCTTCGTGCTCCTCCAGTCGGCCTTCTTCAGCACGGGCAACGTCGCGTCCATCTCGTCCTTCAGCCTCGACAGCGTCAACCGCATCTTCCCCGTCTTCGACCCCCTCTCCCAGGGCGCCCTCCTCATCCTCAAGCTCATGATCCCCTTTGCCCTCATCTCGGCCAACCTCGGCGTCCTCAACAAGCGCCTCGGCGTCGCGCCCTCGGCCCTCTTTATGCTCGCCATGGCCGTCAGCGACATCTTGACCCTGTATTTCTTCTGGGTCGTCAAGGATGAGGGCTCCTGGCTCGAGATCGGGTCGACGATTAGCCATTTCGCCATTGCGAGCTTCTTGTGCGTGTTTGTGGCGTTGTTGGAGGGCGTCAGCGCGATGTTCATCTCGGGGATGGAGGTGGAGACGGGTGCCGTGGCGAGCTGAGCTGGGCTAGTACTGTCTGGCGTAGAGGCGCAATCCCTTCCCCCTGCCGGGACTATACATAATGGAAGACAAGGGACGGCGACGTAGATAGCAGCAACCTTGCCTTAGGAAGTGGAGTATAATACTTTGGAACCCGGAGCTATTTGATAGCTCCCCGTACATACGATTGGATATAGACCACGGGTTCCTTGACGAAGCATGGCAAACCAAATATGAATGCAAGACCTTTTTTTTTTTTTTTCCAATTTCGTTACGTATTCAATGTTTATGCTTTTCACAATCATCCCGCATCGTAGAGTATAGGCACAAGATCACGATGCTGTGGCTTTTCAGTTCTCATCGCTGGCCTTGCGAGCTCAGCCTTATCACGCTAGTCGACTTACCTCGGCAGGATCTCTTGGCAGTTTTCAGACCTGGCTGGCCAGGCTCCACCCTAACATTCCATAACCGAAAACCCGGGGAGGGGCCCATTTTGGGGGGGCAGGAGTGCATCCCTAGATGCATGCAGTTTTGCGGCCAGGGACCACAAAATTTTTCGAAGCCAGGTGTGTGTGCAAGGGTGGGCTTGCAGCCTGGTTCCGTGCCGTCCGCACCCCAGATCCGTGACTCGTACTTTGGTACACATGCAAGACACCTGGTCCGAAGAATCCCGATCCGATTCTTCTCTCAACGGGTAGATCGACAGGACGGAAAGCAGGAACGCGCAAATCATCCATTTCAACAGCCACCGGGGCTAGGCTTGCAAGGGGGGTTTTGAGGGAAGCCCATGCACCGTTGGCCAAGGTTGGTATAGCGCGGTCATATGGGCTTGGGGGAGAGAGGCAAGGCACGCCCAACAGCACATGCGGCACACCCTAGCACACAATATGGTGGTATAAAGGGAGAAAATCCTTAATCCATCGAGGGACGCGGGGAAAGGGAGGGAGATATTCAAGACGCTGGCGGACTGGGGGGTGTGGATGGCCGAAACACGGAAAGGGAGAACAGGTTTTGTGGGGTGAGAACCGAAAGGGAGGGCAAAGAGCGTGTTCTTGTGCGGAGAAGAAAGACGAGACTTGTGTGAGGAGACCTAAAAAAAGATACCTCCAGGGTTAGCGTATTATAACGGTGACATTTTGGGGGTTTGTAGCGAGGGCACGTCGCGTGCGAAGGGGGTAAGAATTGTTTCCTGCATGCCATGCCAGGTGGGCGTTTTGGGAGATGGTCGGACGAAGCTCGGACGAGATGGTTGTGTAAATCCGATGATATCCATTTGGACGTCTTGTAACATGGAAGAATGGAATCGAGTTTGCGTGCATGCATGTCTGTGTGTTTGCTGTCTTGGGGGCTGTCTTGGGGAGAGGTGGGACCACTGGAGGTGTGCTGGAGCCGTCAATGCCAGCAATCCATGGATGCTTAACCGCTCTTAGATGTATCCCTCTTCGGCGTGTATTTTGTGTGAAGGGCCGGCCGCCGTAGAGAGGAGTGGCGGGACAATGGAGCTCCAAGAACCAGCTTTTGGTTCCGTCCTCCGATGATCATCTGGCAGTTCACTCTGGGGGAAGCGGACTGATTGGCGCGATCATCCCGAAATGGGTAGTAGCCCGGGATGACACGGGTTGGACAAGCTAAAGCTACAAGTATAATATAGTGCGTTTGGTCAGCCCAGGGGAAGCGACTAGTTCGAATGGATCAGGCGTGGCCTGGCGAGGGGAAGAAATATCAAGGCATGGCCATGGGCATGTGCTTCTTGACGCGCCGGTGGATGCGGCTTCCCAAGTACATGTCAGCTAGATCAGTGGACATTCGATGTAATTACCTGGTGGACGACCAAGATGACATGTGAAAGGTACGTATCAGTGGATGGCGGAAAGTTTTTGCCTCGTCGAGTCCCGAGTCTAGACCGACGGCCTGCATCGGGGTCCAGACGCCGACAGAGTCTGAGCATTGGCTTGAATGTTCAGTATGAAGATCCAACGAGATCCAACGAGGCCCTTGACATCTCAGTCTCCCTGTATGGCTCCGATCGCTTTGAGCATGCCGAGACCGTGGCGAATCCGCGCGGCATGCAACTTTCCCCAGGCATATTATCTCCTTGCATCTAGCTAGCGCGCATCGTTGTTGGCCGTCACGTCTGTGTGTTGACTCATCGTCAATTCCCGTGAGATATATTGTTCCCTACCTTCTGGTTTGGGGCGGCTTGGCTGACTAGGGCGCGTCCTCCGGATGCCTTCTGGGCGTTTTCATATTCATTCACATGTGATCCAGTCATTCCAAAGGACCTGCATGCAGCGATTTCCGAAACATGGCGCGGGGCTCGGGCTCCAAGTATTCTCTCAACCTTTAATTAACCCCCAACCGCATACGAGAACAAGGCCGTCGCTTCCCCATCGAAAGAGTCACGCGAGCTGGAACGAACGGGGCGACTGGACGAGTTACAGTGGTTTTCTGGAAATCTAGACATCTTCCAAGACGTGCGGAGTAGGGCAGGGGCAATATGCCAGGCGGGGCAAAATGGGCTGGCTCTAATCAGTACACTCGAACCCCATTTCAGCGCCGAGTCTTAATATTGACGAGCTCGCATTTGGGCGCGGCTCTCGATTTGGTATTAGCTCGGCCATAGCATCCCAATCCAGGATCGGCTCCGAGCTATGAGCTGCGCCTCTTGGCTTTTGTTTCGACGGTGCCATGCGCTAAAAATGTGTATGATCTCATCTTCCATGTACCCCCCCCCCGGTCTAATACTGAGTAATCGCTGGCCGTCGGAACACAAGCACCGTTTCCCCCAGGTTGTCTAGAAATCGCACCATTATTCCTTCTCGAAAACGCTTAATCGATACTGGGGGGCATTACTGGTTCTCTTTTCGTCTGCTTTCTACGCCAAGAGACTCCCGAGACATTGGAGTCGGAAATGACAGGTCATCCTCCTTACTAGTTCGCCGGCTCCAGGGCTCTCTCCTCATTAGTACTTGTAGTATTACTGCTAATCGCCGCCAGGAGACGGGGAAGGCCAGCAGCTTGGCAAATGTCCCTGCAGAATATTAGAATGCCATTGTTCATGGCATTGTCATGGCAAGCACAAAATCGGCCGTTTCACTCATTTCTTCTAAGTTAGGGCTATTTCCCTTTCTGCCGAATGCTTGACAAGCCCTCCCCGGACGGTAAACTAGTGCTGTCGATGGCGGCTACGGTGACGGGTCCTTCGGGATCCGTGGCGATTACGGTGACGAAAGTTCCTTTCCACAGGAATTCCACCTGCCTACCTATATCGCCTTACAAACCAGTGCATGTTCACATGGTGCGCATTAAATCCGAGGACTTGAGAATTTCGGAGTTCTTCAACCAATGTTCGTCAGACAGAATCGCATTAGCTAGGGCGCTACACCTGGCGCTGCCTCGAAACCTATTCCTTTACGGCTGCAATGTTCTTTTGCGGAGCAGAGCTCGTGCCGGGTCCTCCGGGAATCAGGGGCTGTCATCGTATCCGCCTCCCGTCCCGTACGGGGTTTAAGGCTCCAGGGCTTATACCATGATGGCTACACCTGCAGCTCGCAGATGCAATTTCCCGGTTTGGGGCTTCTTCACACAGAAACACACCTTGCCTCGAGAGTTAATTTAACTTGCCAGGTTAGAGAGGTGTGCTGGCTCACTAACAGCAGCCCAAGGCATACTAAACCGGCCACCAGTCACGCCTCCAGAGCGCTACTGCCAGCTCTCTGACGCCTGGCATCAATCATTGATTGATTGATCTATAATACCCTTGATACGACGGGCCAATATACCCTACTAATCAGTGATGGATGTTACCCTTCATATTATTGCTGTGCATGCAGTGCTCATGCTAATCCAGACCCGACCCACCCTGGCGAAATACTCCGTACGGTGTCGGATTTGGCACTGACTATACATTTAACATGGCCACCACCAGTTAAGAAGCGCCACTTCAAGAAGCCCACCTAGACCTGTGCGATTTCCAAGCCTCTTTGAGTTCTGCAACCTTTGGAAACCCCCCCTTCTCCCCACTCACCTCCACAAGCACAAGCACCCACGACCTCCGGACCCGATAATCTCAATCTACGTCGCCGTGTTGGCCTCCGTCGATTTTCTTCTTCTTCCTAGTTCTCGCTTTTGTGCCATTTTGCTTGTTCCCCGCCGTCACCCATCCGCCGCTCCGATCACCTACCCACCCCGGCATGATATTGCTCAAGTCCTTTTAGCTCTCAGCCTCGCCCTTTTTTCGTTATTAATCCTCTCCTTCCCCCTTAACCACACAGACGACCCGGTGCTGCACTACTGCCTGTTGCACCTCTCCTGGGAAGCCGACGGACGTGGAGATGTCGTCCGCCGATACCCCCAACTCCGGCAAACAGCCATCGAGCTCGCCGCCTGCCACAGCCCCTGCGACGGCCCCGAGCTCAACCGGCTCGGCAACACCTGCTGCGTCGAACGCGCAAACCGCTTCCAATGCCGCCAATGCTGCTAACCAGGTCAGCTTCCGAAGGTTCGTGGTTCCCCTCCAACTCCTCTTGCGCCTAGACGGTTTAAGTTCCCCGACACACGTGGGTGGTCACGGCTAACACGAACTTGTGCGTCATAGACAAAGAGCTTCGCGAGCGTGTGAGGTTCGTTTAATTCGTCGCACACCCGACGAGAATTCCACGGTGCCCCTACTCCCTACTCCGTCCATTCCGTTGGGCAAAGCATCCGGTGGTGTTTCCACCGGATCAGATTGATTAGCTGGGGCCGGCGTGCTTTTGAACCCCTCATTTACTATCCCTTCCTTCATACCCAGTTAGGATTGTTGTAGGCTAACGAACCGCTGTTGCAGACATGCCACGCTCGAAAGGTACCCTTCCCCAAAGGAAACGCATTCCCATCCTGCGAGATCCCCATACTAACTGGTCGAGTTAGGTCCGCTGCGATGCCGCGAGTCTTGGTGTACCCTGCACGAACTGTGTAGCTTTTCAAATCGAATGTCGCATTCCAGTCCCGAAGCGCAAGAAGACACAGACTGCCGCTTCTCAGAAAGATACGGATAGGTAGGTCACCCTCGCAAAATCGGAATCCACAAGTGCGGAACTAACTGCGGGGTATTCGATGCAGCGAAAAAGGAGAGCGCAACGAAGGCGCAAACGAACAATCACCTCGGTCTCGTAGCGTGACAGCCGGAACCAGCGTCCTACCGCATAGAGCTGCTGTCCCTCCAACAGTATACCACACAGCCGAAGGAACGCCTTCCACCACGCTAACGGAGGCACAGACACGGCAAGGTGAGATCGACAACGGAACTTATGTGAATTTGGTCATGAAGCCCAAGTTCACGAGGGCCCCAATCACGGAAGCCGGGAGAGTCGCTTACCTCGGAGAATCGTCCAATCTCACGCTCCTCGTCCACGACCGCCAAGGCTCTTCCGATGTTGTCCATTACCCCCTGCCGGAGAACGTCCGGGGATCAAGGGCTCGCCTGACAGAACTCGACAATATCGAAATCGAAATCTTGCACCAACGGGGTGCTTTCCTTCTTCCGCCACGTAACCTTTGCGACGAGCTGATCGACTCTTATTTCAAGTGGGTGCATCCCATTGTTCCCGTCATCAACCGCACGCGTTTCATGCGACAGTACCGTGACCCGAAGAATCCGCCCTCTCTCTTGCTGCTGCAAGCCGTCCTCCTAGCCGGATCGCGAGTGTGTAGCAACCCGCAGCTTATGGACGCTAGCGGTTCTACCACTCCCGCCGCGCTTACGTTTTACAAACGAGCCAAGGCGCTTTACGACGCAAACTACGAAGACGATAGGGTAACCATCGTTCAGTCCCTTCTTCTTATGGGCTGGTACTGGGAGGGCCCCGAAGATGTCACCAAAAATGTCTTTTACTGGAGTCGGGTCGCTACGATTGTTGCCCAGGGCTCGGGAATGCATCGGAGTGTCGAGCAGTCCCAGCTTAACATTGCTGACAAGCGCCTCTGGAAGAGGATATGGTGGACACTCTTCACTCGAGATCGATCTGTCGCTGTCGCACTCGGACGGCCTGTCCACATTAACCTTGATGACTCGGACGTAGAGATGCTCACTGAAGATGATTTCATTGAGGACGAGCCCGACAATCCAAGCGACTATCCCCCCGATCCCATCCACGTCCAGTTCTTCCTTCAATACGTTAAACTCTGCGAGATTATGGGTCTTGTTCTCTCGCAGCAGTATTCTGTGGCGTCCAAGGGCAGGCCGCGGAATGCCATCGACTTGACTCACAGCGATATGGCTTTGGCCGACTGGCTGCAGAACTGCCCCAAGATAGTGTACTGGGAGATGCCCCGGCATCATTTCTGGTCCGCGCTCCTTCACGCAAATTACTACACGACGCTCTGCCTACTACACCGCGCGCATATGCCCCCTCACGGTACATCGCGAACGCCTATCGACTCGCCGTACCCGTCTCGAAACATTGCCTTCCAAGCCGCTGCGATGATCACGTCAATCGTGGAGAACCTGTCTGCCCATGGCGAGTTGCGATATTGCCCCGCATTCATAGTCTATAGCTTGTTCTCGGCCCTCATCATGCACGTATACCAGATGAGGTCCCCGGTCCCATCCATCCAGCAAGTCACTCAGGACAGGCTGCGTACGTGCATGAACGCGCTCAAGGAGGTGTCTCGTGTATGGTTGGTTGGAAAGATGGTTTATACGCTCTTCGAAGCCATCCTGGGCAACAAGGGTATGGAAGAGAAGCTGCAAAAGGCGAGCGGCAAGAGACACCGAAAGATGCAACAAAGCTTATCCCAGCTCGATCAGCACGCCCGCGCAGATGCAACTAAGCGCAAATTCAATGACATGGCGATGGATTACGGCGTTAATAGCGCACCGACTCCTCATGAATCGTACGAACGGTCTCGGCCCCAGACTCCCACTTCCAAGGTCGAGCCCGGCGCACCACCGGCGCAGGCGGCGAATTCTATGCCGCCGCCGGTAGCATCCCCGAATGCCGTACGTCCGCCTACCGACGCATTCATGGGAGGAACATCTCGGCCTCATACGCGGCCGACAACACCATTCAACCCGTCTTTCTCGGTGCCTGGTACACCCCCGGATCTTTACCTAGTGACCCGCAACTCCCCCAATCTCTCGCAAGCAATTTGGGAGAATTTCCAACCGGACCAACTCTTCCCGGAAAGCAGCATCATGCCGTTCCCGCAGCAATCTCCGCCGACTGCCCATCAGAACGTAGATCCAAGCTTGGTGTCCCAGATGCACGGAGCGCCCGGAATGCAGGCCGCCGTACCCCCCGGGGAATCGGTTGACGGAGCCGATCCTTTCCATCAGCAACAGCAGCAGCAGCAGCAGCAAGATGCCGGTAAGCTTTTACATGATGGAATTTTGAATCAGAGGAATAACCTGGTACCAACCCACATCGCAGGATTCAACACAGCAGCTCAGATGGGCAACCTATGGCAGGCTGGATTCGACACGGCGATGCAAGACGGCATGAGTCCTAGCGATAGCTGGAGTACGGGCTCGGCCCAAGGACAACCCATTCCTACGGCGTTGAATGTTGAAGACTGGTACGTCATTTCCTTTGCAAGGTCAGTTTATTCGTTTATATGCGTATTGACGGTGGGCTTTCTAGGTTCCAATTCTTTGGCATCAATGGCGATTCAAATAACCTTAACCTTGATGTTCCCATGACATAATCACCCCGAAAGCAACTGGTTGCTACTACGTCTAGGTCTTTGAAGCAAAGACCAAGGTTGATGATGACATATACATACACACACATACACACACATACATACACACACACACACGCGCGCGCGCGTATTTACGCACATATATAATGGAGGATGAGGGGTGTTTGTATAGAGCTTATCGCCTGGATGTTTGGAGTGGGAGACTAGTGAGGATACGGAAACTGCTACGACAATGTAGTTGCAGTTGTGTCTCTCCCATGGTTTCTTGTTGGTAATGGATCACTGTCGGCACGTGTCGTAGGGAGTCATCGGATAGGAGACCAAAAATAGGGTCTTTGCTTTTTTTTTTTTCCTGTTTCCTTTTCTTCCCTCTGTTCCCTTCTCCCCCTTTCCCGCGCCGCGATCTTCTACCCGATGTCTCTTCTAGTCCCGCAATCGCGCTCTCACGGCCGGTGCCGACGTGAGGTGGGGGATGAGGTATGAGTTGTGGAAGGCGGCGCGGGAGGTTGGGTGGATGTGTACGCGAAAAAGGCCAGCAATACGAAGTTAGTAAATAAGGTTAGCGGGTTAGTGGACGGCTACTTCGGATCTCTGATGTTATGATGGGGGCGACGAATAGCATCAAATCAATTGATCGGAAATACAGACAGTTTTATGGTTCCACTTGGCTGCTGCTCTCTTTACAAGTGATACATACATGTGCCTTGCGAAGAGCAGGGTGGTGAGGATCGTGGTATGGCGTTGCGGACAAAGTTCGGGAAGGTCGGAGAATGTGTGGAGATTAGCAATTGGGATTTGGTTAATTCTTCCTCTGTTTTTTGAGGGACGTAATACCAAGAAGTATACCAACGTAATGAATGATCTTTACACTAATACATGCACATCCGCGAGCTGGCCCGGCGGAAGCTCCCAACGGCGGAAGTTCCCCCTCGTTCTGTGGGTTATGAGACTTTGATCCTGCTGCCTGTCTAAACTATCTCGCTCGGTTGGACTTGACAAGGGTCTTTAGGGGAAAGTACGTGTACAGTAACGTCATGAATCATGCCCCTGGCCAAGTGGCGGTCCGTGGGGGTGGTGAATTGCTGGCTGGGGTTTCGAGTCCTTTCCGTTCTTGTTCCTGAGATGGGTTTCCAGGTGGGATGAATATTTCCTTTTTCTCTGTATAAACACTCGCTTTCAATCGTAACGGCAGACTGTTGATGACTTGGGAGTTGGGAGTATAGGTTTTTGGTTCATGCATAATTATAATTAGGCTGGCAGTACTCTTGATGGACAAATGGTACAGACCAACCGGTGCTGACTAGCCTGGATTGAGGCCAGCGAGACGGTGAAACTGAAACGTGGGTTACTATAGTTAGCCAGCCAGCACTGTTCAACGTTCCATGTTACTGACCCCAGCCAGGCCCATCCATGGATCCATCAATTGATTGCTCAGCGCTGGCAGGCGTGCAGTCTAGCAAGTAGGCCACGCTGGCTGGCTGGCTATAGTGGGGGTCTGGTCACTAATAGCCACCAGCTTAGGGCTTAAGCATGGCCTGGTGAGCAATATGGATGCTCCCAAGGAGAGACCCTCCAGTCCCTAGGCTCAATGTTGACCCCTAGGCCAGCCACACCCGATTAACACCAGCACTGCAGCCAGCTTTAATTGACCAATTGGGCCCCCAAAACGGCCAGGCTGTCGTCAGCACAGCTCACCAGACCTTGACCGGCCAAACTGTGGATTCATCATCGTCTGCTGGTTGCGCCACTTCGAGTTCATCGCCTCTTTCTCCCCATCATATGTATTTTCAACCACGCAAATAGACTCCCTTCCTTCTCTAATTCTCCCCTTTCCCCTTTCATTCCTCATTGGCGAGCATCTCGCTTTTATTGGACTGCCAACCAACCCTGGCCAGGGCTTTGAACCAGAGTACTCGGTAACATTGACACCTACCCAGTCGCCTGGCTGGCCTGTCTGAAACCTCCCTAGCCGCTAAAGGCAGGAGTGAAATATTACGTAGTTCCGCCCGGTGTTCATCACTAATAATCGGTTGCCGCAAGCGGAAACCCAGCCCATCTGAACACCTCTCGGTCTTGGCAAGGGAGTCTCAAGAAACGCTCTCCTCAACAACCGCGCGTGCAGCAGCCTCTCGAATAATTCCTCGATTCTCTCACGAACCGAATTGTTTTTCTCCCGCACGTTGCCTACTAGCGGGGCTATGCACTGATGCCAACGTCTTCCCGGCATCTCCATCCGCCGCGGCCGCAAGCCAAGGTTTAGAATTTCCCCCCTCCGGGGGAGGGAAGAGCTACGGGACACGGGAGGCAAAGTCTACGACGAAACTAGCCAGCTGCGAAACACCACCGCGGGCCCCCCCTTCCCGCACGCAGGCCGCGCGATATACCTTTAAACGTCTTTCATGGCCTCGTCAAGTCTTCTTTCTTCTTCAACTCGCGACCCCGATTCCAGCTCCGTCCGACCCCGCAACCGCCGGCTCATCAGCGTCGAAGGTGGCGGCGAGGGAGCCACCTCCCGGGAATCCTCTACGATCCGCGGCACAGCCCGCCTCGCTTCCGGCTCGTCGACGCCGTTGCGCGATGCGAGCCCCCTGCCGACTCACCGGTTAGACGTCGCGCCTCCGGAGCGCGGACGGCACGACGACAGCAGGCGGAAGAAGGGTCCGGCGGGTGGAGCTGGGTTCGGGTTCGGACTGTTTGAGGGATCCTGGGCGACGAGCTGGGGCGCCGTTCAAGACATTGCGACGAGTTGGATTTCGGGCGGCTCTAGGACCGAGACGAGCAACGACCGCCGTGCCCCTTTGGGGACTGGGCATGCGAATAGGGGGAGGAATGGTGGAGCCAAACCCTCGAGGCCGTGGGCGCAAGAAGCGACTCTAACTAATACGCGGCCCACCATACATAATGTCGGCGCGGGGATTTTGGCGGAGAGAGAGGCGGCGCTGATTGCGGCAAGGACCGCGAGCGTCCTGGAAAGCCATGACGGGGTTAACGGTGGACTCGATGTCTCCGGCAGGTTCAAGCATAGGACTTCTGACGACGTATCGCGGCCAGCAACAGACCCTGCCAACGAATTGGAAGATACGCTGGCCTACATACATCATGTCAAGCCGACTGATACTTATTTTGGAGTTATTCTCAAATACGGATGCAGGGAGGAACCTTTTAAGAAGCTCAATGGGCTGTGGTCGCGAGATAGTATATCGACGAGAAAATGGGTGGCGATGCCTGTGGATGCGTGCGAAGTGAAAGGCAAGCCGTGTGCCGGGCCGTCTGCGGCTTCTCAAAAGGTAGATCTTCTCGCACCTACGCCGGAAGCTGAGATCGACGACTACGGGTGGAGGGGGACATCTTTGACTACGCAACAAAAAGCGGACGACGTATTCGGGCCGTCTCTGAACGGATCGCACGCACCCGAGGAGACGGGGACAGCGGAGGACGGTGACCGGCCGTGGACGCACGTCAGATGGGTTTCGCTTGACTCTTTTACGGAACCGGTGGAAATTGGCCGGGTGTGTCGGAAAGCGATGGGATACTTTCCGCCGCGGAGGAAAAAGAGCCTTCTTCTCACTACGGGTTCTACAGTCTCTACGCCGCGGCAAAGTCTCGACGTGCAAAGCTCGGTGCTCGGGTCGGTTGACGGGCCCGACCGAGGCGGACCGTCATCGCGGCGGCAAAGCACTCTGAGCAGCAGACCGAACCTCTCGAGCAGCGTAACCGGGGTTTCCACGCCGGCTTCCACGCGGAGTCGGATGGGGAGTGTGAACGCGGATGCTAGGCCCGCGTGGATGCGGCGGCCGGGAGGCGTCGGATCTTTGAACCAGAGCGTCAGGACGCCAGGGCCGGATAAGGATCCGCTCAATTCGTGGGCCAAGAAGCATTTTCCCGCACTCGTCATAGACTCCATACCATCTACATCAACAACGCCGATCGGGACACCGCAGTTTGGGGTTCCAGGTGACATCAGCGTGATTGCCGAACGGTCGTCGGTCGACACGCGGGACCCGGCGGCTCCCGGCGCACGAGGGACGGGCCTCGACCGAGCGGCGGCATCGGTGGAAACCTGGCTTCGGGGGGCGTTTGCGAAGCGGCCCGGGACGCCGACAGGCCAGGCCCATTGGGGGGAGGACTCGAACGACCTTATCGAACTTACAGATACACAGAGCGACGACGACAGGAGGGCGTCGGCGGAGCCGAGCCAGACAGGGCTTCCTAGCCTGCTCGGCGTCGGGCGAGAGATGGGCCGGAGCAGGTCGGACATGGCGGTTCCGGTTACGACGGGGCGGGCGAGGTTGGGGGCCACTGCGCGGGCTCCTGCTTCCTCGCCGCTGGGCGCTTCGGGCGGCGCGAAAAACAAAGATGACTGATCTCGGGGCGAAGAGAGGGAGGGAGAAAGCAGATGGGGAGGGAAATTACCAGATTGCGGAAGTTCTTGCCCAAAAAAGTCATCTAGAATTGCCTAGTTCCCTTACTCTGGGATCACGATTTGCTATATATATATATATTCTTTACCCTCTCTTTTTGGTGTTATGATAGCATCTTGAGGGGTGTATTTATATTTTAGAAAGCGGGAGGAAGGGGAAGCTACTAGCAACTTGGACCTTTTTCTTTTCTTTTTTTTCCTTTTCCTTTTCTTTTTTTTTTTTTTCCCTCCATACTTCTGCTGTTTGTTTACTTGGTAGATTATATCCAACTTCGTTGCGTGACGCGCAGCGGTTTATGTAGGAGCATAGGTGCTTGCGAGGTTGAGCAAGCCTCGATGATTTTGAATTTGGAGAGTGTTGCCTCAATGGGCGAGATAAACGATGAACTTGGGGCCAGCTTGGTTTACGCGACACGGCCTTGAGGATTGGCCTATAATACTGTGAATGGCCAGCTACAAGTAGCTCGATACGGAAGCGGGATAATATGGCACGAGATGCATGGAGCTCTTGGGCTTAATGCCTGGCTGGCTGCAGGTGAAGGTGAGCTATGAGCTGGCTAAAAAGTATTATGGACATTCTAATACTTTTGGCGTGGATCCGGAGCCTCACAGCCGGGCTACAGCACGTGACGGAAACTTCCCGAGGGGGAGACGCCCTGTAATACGGGGACGTTAATAAGCCAGCCAGCAGGCACATGCCGCTCAACGCTTGACCTCCCGCTGGCCTGGCGTTCGGGGATTTTGCTTGGCCGCCAAGTATCAGATGCGACAGACCTCGACGAGCATCCAGAGCCCCGAACATTTTAATAGCGAGTCGAGCTTTCCACGATGACGGTATCTTGGCCTGCACCGAAACGAACCATGTAGAGCCCCATCTCCGACTATATCCATCCACGTCCTTTTTTTTTCCTTTCTTTTTTCTACTTACTACTCCGCGCTCCACCGATTCGAGCGCTCGCGCGTCATCTCGAAATCCACGAATACCCCAAACTCTCCCTCGTCGAAAGAACAACAAAGTCAGACCGAATCCTCTCCTTGCCCCCGAAATTTCGTAACAGCCCCAATAATACCCACCAAATGCCTATCTGCATCGAGTGCCGCCACCCCGTCAAGACGCTATGGACCGAGTATTCAGGCGCCGGCGGGGCCAAGGGCAGCGGCGGCCACAACATCCGGTTGACGGTGTGCCACAACTGCGGGAACTTTTGCGACAAGTACGTTGAGCATGACTTTGTCGTCATGTTTATCGATCTCGTCCTCATCAAGCCGCAGGTGAGTTTCACCCCCGGGGGGGGAAGCCCATACGGACTGAACTCTCTCCCCCTCGTTGGGTGGTGTTGTTGTTTGGAACTGGTTTTTGGTTAACTTGTGACGAACCGCGGGAGGGGGAGGGGTGTGAGGCGGCGCGGCCGTTTTTGCTTTTCCCTTCCCTTCTCGTTGTACAGGTTTATCGGCATTTACTACATAATACCCTTATGCGCGAGCATGACCAGTTCGACGTGAGCATTCGCCTTGGGACTCTATATGTGTGGCCAGTATAGCTGCTAACTGTCGGTAGCCGTCCATCATCCGCCTCGGCGTCCTGCTCCTCCTCTTCGACGTCTACCTCACCTGGGCGCGCATAGAAAAGAACGCCACCCCGTCCTCTTCCAGCGTCCTAGGAAGGCTCGCCGACCAGCCCATCATCCTCCAGTACATCTTCTTCCGTAAGCAATATATATATATGCCAATCCCGGGCCCCTGTTCAGTTCCCCTCCCCCTTCCTCCCCCGGCCCCCCGCGGGTCTTCGACATGTACGCATAGCACGTATACAGAAACTCTCTCTAACTCTCTCCGGTCCAAACCTCCAGTCCTCCACTGCTCCCTCTCAACCCTCGCCTTCCACCTCAGCATCCGCTCGCTCACCTCCTCCCGCTTCTCGCCCCTCTCCCTCCTCGGCCTCCTCCCGCCTTACCCCCGCCCCAACTCCGTCTCTACAGCCCTCCTCGTGTCCTCCTCCACAAAGCTCTTCCCCATCCTCATGGTCATCTGGGAATACGACGTCCCCGCTGCCGCTCGCTCCCTCGGCTGGGCCGTCGTCGCCAACAACGTCGAGGCCCTCAAGATCCTGCTCGACTGCGGCTACGCCGTCGCCTGCTTCCTCACCCTCGTCGGCGCCCTCTCGCGGTGGGCCGTCGGCAAGGCCGTGTTTTGGCTCGCCGGCATGGAGGGCGTTGATGCCGTGGGGGAGTTGCAGATTTTCGAGGCGGCGGCCAAGACGTTGGAGGTTGCTCTGGGGTGTTTGAAGGATGGGCTTGGGTGGCAGGGGAGTCGGTGAGAGGTTTGGTCTTTTTTTTTTTTTTTTTTTTTTTTTTTTTCCCTTACTTTGGACGCGTAGATATATATATATATAGAAGTAATCGGGTATTGACGAGCATTCTTCACTCCGCCTCGCTAGACCGAATGTTTTACTCGCCGTAGTCGCCAAAAGTCCGTCTACTTGCTTTCTGGGAGACCTGGGTTTGGTTCAGACCCGGTGTAGGGGAAGATGTATTAGATGCCAAAAATGAAGCCGGAACGCCCCTTGTCAAAGATGATCAGAGAGAATCTGAGCAAGAACAAAGAAATACCCACGCATAATAGTACAACGAGAAAGGGAGAGACAAAAAAAAATAGATGCCATGCTAAAACCCTCACGCTTCTTTTCCTTCTGCAACAAACCACAGCACATCTCCCTTCGAACCTTTCCACCCCCCTTCCCTTTCCCTCCTCGGTAGATGGGTCAATGCCGAGCTCTCGGGGGCCCAAAGTTGTTATCTGAATCGCCTAGCGTAGACCGGTATATAAAAAGAAGGGGGGAGGCAAATCGTGGGCGGAAAGTCAGCAAGGAGGACCGCGCGCTGCGCTCCAGGAGCCGAAAGCCTCGCCCTGTGGCCGTCCGAGGAAAGGGAAGGAGGAGGGAGATCGGGAGTGGAGTGAACTCGCAAAGGGAGAGCAGTTGCAGATTCGTCTAGTGTACCTCTCTTCGAAGATCGGATCTTTTGGGGGCGACGAGGGGATGGAGTTGCGCGAGGTAGGTTAGGGCCCACATGAGGTAGCAGCTTATGAGGGCGAGGATGACGGATGAGCGGAGGAGGCTAGTTTTTTTTCGAGAAGCCAACGTTAGTTAAAGAAGATGAAAAAAAAGGTGATTTTTTGGGAGGGTTTTCTTTTCTTTTCCATCCCCGGGTATTTTATTCTATTTGGTACCCGGGAAGGGGGGGGTTCAAGCTGCGAGAGCATTTCGAAAGACAAGTAACCAAGGTGGTGGAGATTGCGGACACGTACAGTTGAGTTTCGCGGGGGAAGAAGCGCGGGACAAAGACGTAGGTCGCGATGCAGAGAGCGGCCACGACGACGGCAACGAAGAGGATGACGAAGCTGTTGTTTTTGTGTTTTAGTTGTTAGTTTCGCGAAAGGACATGTTTGGAGAAGCGGGTTTTTGGCATCGCGGCGACGCAAGCTCGTCTGCTCTGGGTGGGTACGTCGAGGTCGAGGTCGGGATTTGGGGGGGGTTAGAGGGGAAGGGCAACTTACAGCCCCATGGTTTCGGTTGCGGGAGATTGTCGTGGGCTGGAAATGGATCTGCGGTATGGTGCGCGAGATTGTTCTTGATTTTGGGGAGGATGTGGATGTGGATTGTGGATGTGGATGTGAGGGATCAATCCAAGGTTCGAACTGGAAGCTTTCTGGTGAACCTGTTTGGGAGGTTCCGTCACTGGGTTTAGGCACCCCTGTAACGAGGTTTAGTCATCGACCACGGCCACCACGGCCAGCGAGCTGCAGTGACACAGTGACATAGTGAGACCCAGCTGCGAGAGCCAGCTGGCTGGAGCTTGAAGGAGGACCTAATAATACCTGCAACAGACAGTGCTTTTGTCCAATAATTCAGAGTACATCCTGAATACTTTGTACATTCAATCCAATCTCACAGGAGCAGGAGCAGGAAACTCGAGTAGTGAGCAGGAAACTCGAGCTTCAATGTTCTCTCTATCTCGAGGAAAGAGCTGCGCAGCTCAATGATGCGATGAGACGAGATGAGACGAGATGAGACGAGGATCCCGTTTTTTGTATGAATTGTAAATCTCCATCACTCACTTTTATCTGTCTCTCTATCTCTCTCTCTCTCTCTTATAGCCAAGATCCATCTCGTCCTTTCCTCCACTTGGCCCAAGAGAGCTCCTTTCACGACCACCACCATTACCACCACCACCTCACTCATTCTCATTCTCATACTTCAACCCAGCCTCCAACCTCACCGCCCCATAAATCCCCGCAATATCCCCCTTCACGCCCTTATACTCCCTCACAACCCCCCAAATGCTCCCCAGCCACCTCAGCATTCCTCAACCTGACGCCCGCCTCGCCCGCCAAACTCAGCGCATGCCTCAGATCCTTCCTCGCCAGATCCACCGCAAAGAGCGGCTCCTCCCTCTGGTGGTAATCCCCCGAGAGCATCCTGTGCGCGTACGCCGCGTACGGGCCCGGGAACACCGCCTCGACAAACTGCACCATGGCATCGGTACCCAGCCCCGACTTCTCCGCCACCACCAGCCCTTCCGCCAGCTGCTCCACCATGTTGAGGATGAACGTGTTGCCCAACACCTTGAGCGTCGACGCCTTGGCGTACGGCTCGCCCGCGAGGTCGATCTCCGCCCGCCCCATCACACCCTTGAAGTACCGCCGGACCGAATCCACGGCCTCGCGCGGCCCCGCGAGCACGCAGACGAGCTGGCCCGCGTCCGCCATGGCCGGGGCCCCAAACACGGGCGCCGCTACGAACTGCGCCCCCTTGGCGGTGACGGAGGCGGCCATGGCTTCCGTCGTCGATGGGTGGATCGTCGAGCAGTCGACAAAGACCTTGTTGGTTACGTCGCCGCTTACTGCTGCTGCGATGGTGGACTGCACGGCCGCATCGTCGGCGATGCACGTGAAGATGATGTCGGCTTTGGCTACGCCTTCTTCGACCGAGGACGCGATTTCCACCGCCGATGGGCTGAGCGTGGCGGCGAGGTCTTCGCTGCGCTTGCGCGTGCGGTTGTAGATGATGAGAGGTTCGGCGAGAGAGCCCTTTTCCACAAGGTTCTTGCACATGCCCTGTTTGGCGGGGGGGAGGAAAGGAGTTGAGCTGTATGTCAGAATGGCCGACTCGGTTTTCTCGTTCTTGTAAGCGTGCTAATACTCACCCTGCCCATGTTCCCCAGCCCGATCCACATAAGCCTGGGCGCCATGATGACGACAATGGTTTCGTAGCAAGACGTAGTAGTCCAAAGACCGCAGGGTTAAGCCAGGTGAGTCGGTAAGTAAGTAGCAAAGCTGTTGTATAACCGCGGGAGAACGAGTTATGTCAGAATGCAATGAATGGCACAAGCCGTAAGAAAACACTGATTTATTTTATCCTTCGAATCCGAGTGGCTAATAAATCGACCCTGCGCCAAAACTCGGCGATGACCTCGAGTATTTCTAACCAAGCAGGGAGAGGGGAAGAGCTCTTGCGCCAGCCCATTTCGAACCCAAAACTGAACGGAACCATTCATGTTTAGAACGTCGGACAAATCCTCCCGGTCGCATCCGACACACCCCCGGCGTTATTATAAAAATCAACCGTCACATTTCCCCCATCTTCGACGTGCTGCAGTAATAGCTCGGCAGCTAGCTAATTTCACCATGGAGCTTCCGCAAGAGAATCAAGATATTATAAAACTCGGTCAATTCGCTGAAAACTACTTTAGTACTAAGGCCAGGCAAAGGATATAATGCCTGCCTGGGCCAACATACGGCGGCATTAGAGCCAAAGCCAACGAAACCCCAAAGTCGAAAATCTAACAAGGTTGTGGTTGTGGGTAGAAGAATAGAAAATAAAAATAAAAAGAAAACGAGAGAGAGAGAGAGAGAGAGAGAAACTGAAGCCGACCCTGCTATATCAAATATACACACACACACACACAAGGCCCCTTCCCTCGACGAATCGTATATAAACAACAGAGATTCCTCAAGTCGGCGGTACCCTGGCCAACAGCCCGACCACTTACTACTGTCTGTCCCCCGAATCTGCTCCCAGAGTTAAAACTAGGTAGTAATCCAACCAAGGAAGAAAGAAAGAAGTAGAAAAAGCCCGCCATCACTATCCCGAGACCCTCAGCGAGCCACACACCCCACACACCTCTCTCTGGCTTTTTGTAGGAGGAACGAAGAAAAGAGAAGCGACGGAAAATGAAGAACCCATCTAGTATCTGAACACGACACCCCTAGTAGGCTGTGGCAGCTTAATCACCAACGTGCTCAACCAGTCCTTAGGCGGAGCCTTGACGAACTCCTCGCCATCCCACATCGTCTGCCATCTGAAGACGGGGAGCGGGGCCTCCATCTCCGGAGCCGGCCGCGGCCTCCTCGAGCTGGCCCTCATTTCCGCCGCCACGGGCTCACCAACGGTCTTGTCGGCGCTTCCGGCACTCCAGAGGCCCGTGTTCGCAGTCGCCGCCGAGTTCTTGCTCTCGGCCGGGTTCTTCCACATGCCGGTGCTGGCGATGGGCAGTGAGGAAAGGCGGACTGTAGGTCGGGGAGAAGGAGCGCGCACGGGGAGTTCGGAAGCGAGGAACCCGGTAGGCGGCTCGGACGACGGCGTGTGCATCATCGGGGATGGCTGAGAGACCGCGACGGGCTGCTGCTGCTGCTCCTGGTACCCCGCAACGAGCGGCATCTCCCAGGCGGGCGCGAGCGTTTGCTGGGGAGCAGCCGGCTGGAAGTACTCGGCGTAACCCGCGACGACGGGCTCAACCCACTGCTGCTCCTGGTAACCCGCAACCACGGGCTCCTCCCAAACGGGGGCGGGAACGGGCTCGGGCGCGGCAGGCTGGAAGTAATCATTGTATCCGGCAACCACAGGCTCTTCCCACTGCGCCGGGAATCGCCTCTGGGGCAGAGGAGGCTCCCAGTCAAAGCTTCGAATGCCGCTGAACGCGATCGCCTCATTCAACGCCGCCGTCCACTCCGCCTCGGTAGCGCGCGCACGCTTGGCCGTCTTCTTGGGGTAGCTTAGCTCGATAGCTTCGCGGAGAGCAGCCTCCCAGTCGGCGCGGTAGGCGATCGTGGGCCTGTACTGGCGGCGGATCGGCTGGGCCTTGGCGGGCGAAGCAGCAGCCACCTTGGGAGCGACCAACCAATTGCGCGGCTCGCCGCTCGTGCTTCCGGCACGAGTCCAGAGCGAAGTCGAAACGAGGACGGGAAGACGCTCGTGAGAAACACGTGTCCTGCGTTCCATGTGGAGAGCCGCGGGCTCCTTGGTTGTAGTCCTGTAGTCCCGCCGCTTGTGCTCGAGGCTGAAGAGCCCCGCAGGTTCCTGCGTTGACCTGGGCCACGACGGCGCTACCCAGACGGAAGCCTTCTTGGCCTGTTGAGGCTGCGAAATCACGCTGGTGTCGAGACCAACAATGATGGAGTCTTTGCGACCATCACTATCCGTGTCGGTGTCATCGATAAACTCATCCAGTACCGACGTAGCCTCTCGAAGCTTGCTCACGCCATTCTGGCCCGAAGACGGCAGCAGAGAGTTCTTGGATGGGATCTTGTCGGTCTTGAGAAGGCTAGCAATCTCCCAAAGGGTAGTCTCGTCAAAGTCCTCATCGCTTCCGTCCATGTCGAACGCCACGTCCATGTCGCCCGGAAGCTCCTCGTCGTAGTCGTCGAAGAAGGACGACGAGTACTCCTCGGACTCGAGCTGCTTCGAGCGTGCCTCGAGAGCGGCCGCAACCGCGTTTCCGCCCGTGGACATGGTGCCCGGCATGGCCATAAACATGTGGCTGGGCCGCGTGTTGAAGCTCGCGGTGTCCGACTTCTCGCCCCACGGGAACTGGAAGATGCCAAGGGTTCCGCGGTTGTCGGGCAGGGGTTGAGGGCTCTCGAGGATGTCGGGAAGCATGGTGACGCGCCTGCTTCGGCGAGACGGGCGTTGGGTAATGGGGCGGTTGTTGCTCTTCTTCTGCTTCGGCGCTGGAGCGGTCGATCCCCACAGAAGACCGGCAGAAGCCTGAGCCTTCTTCGGCTTCTCCCAGAGGCCGCTGCTCTGTATCTTGGCAAGCGGCTGGCTAATCGCGGGACGGCTGCTAGCCTTCCTCGGGACAGAGGCCATATCCATAGCGTCCATGGTGCGGTGTACCTTGGGCGCACGCCTGACCGGCGCCCAGAGGAGGTGGATAATAGTGTTACGTCCGGCAGCGTTTGAAGGCGCCGGAGTCCAGAGCTTAGCAGGCGCAGGCTTGGGCTGCATCTTGCTAGCCATCACGCGCCTGTCGAGAGCATCGTCATCAGACTCGTCAGTATCCGGGGGAGTAGGGCTGGAGAGCTGGACACGAGCTACTTCGGTCGGCTTGAGCAAGCTGCCATTCTTTGCGGCCGCGCCACGCGCAGGAGCAGCCTTGGAAGTGGCCTCGTAGATCGAGTCCCTCCTAGGAGAAGTCTTGACTGTCGAGAGGGAGTCTCGAATACCGTTCTGCATCTCATGCCAGTAGTTCTCCTGCTGACCCATCTCTTGCTCCAAGTTGTCCAGCAGGGCCTGCTTGCGACCATCGCTTCCAACCGAGTCGCGATTAGTATCATCGAGCTTCTTCAATTTGGCCTGGATCTCCCGGTACGCCTCGCCTGGGGACTCCAGAGGCGAGGGTTCGGCAGCGCGAATGATGACCATGTTCTTGTTGGCGGCGCCCCGGAGCAAAAGCGGAGTCGGAGGTACCATCTTCCTCGACCTGGTCTTCTCCTTGCGGTCCGAGAAAGTAGGGCACTCATCACCGATGCGGCGGTGCCAGCGGCTCTCCCGCTTCACGGCGTCCGCCGATTCCAAGGAAGGATTCGTGGCCATCTGGCCATCAGCAAACCACGACTCTCGTTCCGCGATATCTTGGCGGGCACCGTTGGAGTCATCGAGCATGATGGTCATGATCTCTTCATCCTTCCTCTCATTCTTCTTGGAGACGTACGTCGTCTTTGCTTCTACCGGCTGAGCCCTCCTCATATTGATGGCCTTGGGAGGTGAATGAAGCGAGCCCCAGTTGGTCGTGGCGTCGTCGTCATGTGTCCTACCGTCGCTGAAAACGGAAGCGTTATCAGGTATATTGGGAAGGACGGGTGAAGACTGCCTCCTCTTGCCCTCCTGCACCGGATAGGGCAAGTTCTGCATGCTGGGCACAGGAGGAAGCCAGGTCTGGCTGACCCCAGTCGTGGTCACAGTGTCAACGCTGAACTTGGCCGTGTTGCGCATATCGATAGGGCGGTTCTTGAGGTCGGCAATCTCCACAACGCTCTGCGTTTGGAACGAAGTCTTGGTCGTGCGGTCAGACTTCTCCTTTTCGGTCTCGCCGTCCATATCCATGAACGACGCCGGCAACGCGGGCATGGCGGGAATGGGAGAAAGAGTAGGCTTGCTCCCGCCGTTGTTGCTGTGACTGGAACCGGGCCGGGAGTTGGGGCGAGATCCGGGGCGGCTCGGAGGGCCGGGGAAGAACATTTGCATCTTCTCGTCAAAAGTCATGCTCTTCGTGTCGTTGGGTAGAGGGCGGAGAGGGTCGCCCGGCCGCTTAGGCATGGGCACAGGAGGAAGAGGCGGAAGTTGCGTGGGGCTTCCGGGGTTCGACCTGAGGATGGACTTCTTGGTGGCGGTCGAGGCGTTAGACTTGGATCGCTGGACCATGGTGGGTTCGGGCGAGGTCGCCTCCGACTCAATGGCGGCGAATTCGTCCTCGGCTTGCCTAGTCCTGGGAATTGGTCGGGGCCTATGGAGGACGGAGGCCACCGTATCTCTCTTGGCATCGTTCTTAGCAGCGGCCTTATCCGCGGCTCCCTGGAGAATGTCACGAACAGCATCGGGGTTGGTGTACTCGATATTGTTCACAAACATGACCGTCTGGACGCGCTTATTCTCGGCCTCGTTCATAAGAGTCCTCATCGCCATGGCCTTCGGGTTCCCGGGAAGACCAGCAGCAACTCTTCGCTGCACCGGCGGCTTCTCGGGGGATGGCAGGTCCTCAACCGAGGGAGGCCTCTGCCTCGACGGGCGAATATTAGTCTTGACGGAAGACTTTCGGGGCAGAATCGACATGCGAGCGTCGGTCTTTTGCGTCGCAGTATCCTGCTCGGCAGGAGGCGAGGGTAGCTTGGGGAAAGCCGCGGCGCGCGGTTGGTTAGGCGGGCTCTGACGTCCGACCTGGGGAGGGGACGGCATCCGAGCGGGAGAGGGCATCTGAGCAGGCCGGTCCATCTGGGGTGGAGAATCTACCCTCTCTGGGGACGCTACCTGGGGTGGGGAGAGCATAGGCGCCGCTTGCGGGGGGCTAGGGATGCGAGGAGGCGGCGAGCTGTTGGCAGGTTTTACCCCGACCGGCTGAGCAGCAACGGCAACGCGCTCAGTCGATGGCCGCCTCTCTTCCCGATCCCAAGGGAATCGTGGAGGTGACTGAGACCTCTGGACAGGCTTGGGAATAGCCTCGGGGTCGAACCTCGGAGGGGCAGGAGCCCGGAAGACTTTGGGAGCAGGGGGAGCCGCAGCGGCGACTACGGGGGCAGTCGGAACTGTACGAGCAGCCTGTGCGGGGCGAGCCGGGGTAACATCAATGTCCAGACTCTCCGGACGAGGAGGCCGCTGGGGCACCGTCCTGACCGGCTCGGGGATAGCTTGTCCCGGCTTGGGAGGGGCGGGGCGCGGGTTTTCCAGCTCTCGATCTGGCTGCTGAAGCTGAGCGGGCTCCTGTGAAGGTTGTGGAGCAAGCCTAGGCGACCTCCTCCTGATTTCCTCCACGCCGGGCGACAGCTGTGCCGAGGTCGTGACGGCGGTAGGCAGAGCATCCTCAATGCTGAGCCTCTCCCTCGACATCTCCTCAGTCGCAGCCGTCGACGCAACCTCCTTCCTCTTAACACTCTGCGCTCGCTTCATCGCCTCCTCGGGCGTGATGGCAGGAGGCTGAGGAGCAGGCCTCTTGGCAATTAAGCTCGAGTCCCTCTGCAAAGTCGCCTGATCCCTCCGCTCCCTCTCATTCCTTGCGGCGGTGGCCAGGTCGACAGTGGCAATCTTGTTGAGGGGGTTTTGCTCGTCGGCTCCAGACTGCAGAATCGGGCCCGAAATAGCAATCTTGCCGCCAGCTCCACCACCGGGGCCCTTGCCGAGATCGAACAAGCTCTTCTTCGGCCGGACGGAGTTGGCTCGCCCCTCGGAGGGCTTGAGCTGCTGGGCGACGGGAGCAACGGCGGCGACGGCAGTGACGACGGGGGCAGTCTCGACACGCATGGGAGGGAAAAGCTGTCCCTGGACGGGGAGGCCACCAACCCCGGTGACGGCTTGTCCGATGCCGGGTTGCGTAATGTTGGGAAGGGTGTTCTGATCGACGGGGCTCTCAGCGGCGCGAGGTCCTTCGCGGCTCGGTGGTTTGGGGAAAGCCGAGATGGAGATGATGTCTCCACGCTTCACATCCTCGTATCGGCTCGGTGGATAATCTGAAGAGGCTGATGACAGAGATCGGCTCTGGTAGTCGCCGGGAGTAATCGATCGGGTCGGCGAAGGGGCCTCCGGCGGCCTCGACATGGGCCGAGAGTTGTTGATGGGAAGAACGTCGCAGAAAGCGGCGATAATGGCTTGTGCTAGGGTTAGATTCAAAGTTCATAGAGTTTTCATAACCACCAATACAAGCAAAAAGTGACAAAAACGTACCAACAAGTATAGCCAAAGCAGCCGCGGGGAGGGCAGTCCTCAAAATCAAGGCCAAGTTGGCAATACCCAGATGCATGGGGATACTCGCCTACATTGATCTTCATCAGCATCGGCCGTTACAGAGAAACACACAGGATCACCCGGGACGTGAAGAAAACCTACCGCCAACCAAAAAGCGTAGCCGGCCATAGTAAAAGTGACACCCTTTGCCTTGCCTTCACTCCTGGCATCCTCCTTCTGCTCCCGTAGTCCACCGGTAGCAAAGAGCCTAAACAGACACAAGATAAGGACGAGAGCGTCGACGCCAATAGCGGCACCGGCGATGGGAACGAGCTGGGTCGTCGTGACGCAAACGGGGCTGAATTGAGGCCTCTGCATACCAACCCACACGGCGCCGAGGATGAATCGCACGAGCAGGAGCCCCTGGGGGATGAGGCGTTGAGCAGAAGTCCTGGCCACGGCGGCGGTAGCCCACAGAAAGTACTGGAGGAGAGCGGTTCTCGAGAGCTGGTCGAAAGCGGAGGCGATGACGGTAGCGACTTGGCAGTTCGAGGGCGAGGAGGGATCGATAGCGGTGGCGGCAAAATCGATTCCGGCCCACAGGGCTGCTGAAATGAGTGTTATCGTGAGGGCCAGCCTCTGGCCATCCTTGAAAAGCGATGTGTTCTTCCCCCTTAACATGAGAAATGCGGCTGCCGACGCCCCATTTACAGCGATACCACTACACAATCAAAAATCCACGGTTAATACATCATCCACCTGAAGTTCCATCCCACATCTTTGTAAGAGCCGGGGAGTCTTCGGAAAGTACTGACAAGGCAAACGCAGCGATGAGAGCCTGCGTATCGACAGCGGACGCCGCTTGAGTAACGGACGGGGTCGTGACAGCTGGAGTCACCGGGTTGGTGACCGGAGGAGTAACACCGGGGGTCGCCATGATGGCGGAAGCCGACTAGCGGCGATATGGAGGCCGTTAAACGAAAGAAAAAGAAGGATAGAGTAAAAACAAAGGCCCAGTCAATGGGGTTCTATGGAGAATCGAAAATTAAGAAGAGAAAGTAAGAAAAGAAGCGGAACGAGAGATCATGAGGTCGGACTAGCGGACTACCAGCTCGACAATGGAGAAAAAACAAGGTCCAACACTAGGAAATGAAGACCATCTCGTTGGTCAAAGACGGTGAAGCCGAAAATCACGACATGTTTAAAGAAACAACATGTCTGGCAACAACAACGATTGCCTCTCACGATGATGATTCTAGATGGAGGAGGGAGAGGATGACGGTATGGAGAGACGGGGAGAAACACAACAGCCACAGGAGCAGGAGATGGAGCAGGCCGGGGGTCACACAATGCAAGGGACGAGAGAGAGCGAGAGAGAGAGGTACACTGGGTACTACACGAATTCTGCTTCTACAGGGGACACAGGGTGGGATTTGCCTACTATCAAAACACAAACTTGGGCCTGGGGGTGTGGTTCAGGGTCCAGGGGACACCGGAGGCCCGCACAGAAAAGTCTTGGCTCAAGGTTACGGCACGAGAGGATACGGCGACAATGGCAGCCAAGGATGGTGAGGAGTGACAGGCCGGGGCGTGATTGGAAGACGGACCCTAAGGCAAGGGAGATCAAAAAGAGTACTCTTGGTGGTGGTAGCAATAGCAGCAGGGAGAGGGAACAAAGCAGCCTCTCTTCCTGCACGTACATGGCAACTGCGTACAAGTACGGACAAGAATGGAGCAGTAGCAGTTGCAGTTAGCAGCGGGTTGAGTAGCAGTACCTGAATTCGTGTCTCAGAAGCATCAAGAGATGCGAGAAAAAGGTTTGACAGCGGATAGTGATTGGGTGCGACTGCAAGGCTGACAGGGGAATTGTTGGAAGGGTGTTCAGACTAAGGAGCGCAGGACCCAGTGCTGGCCGAGGTTTCGCATGAAACCCGAGATGTCGGAAGAGGGCGGGGCGTCGAGCCAGGGCCAGTCGCCCGGGAGCGCGTCGCGCCTTGGCTCTTGGCTGCAAGGTACGAAACGGCAAGGTTTCCACACGCACACACAACATGCGGATGGACGGTGCCGGCTCCTCAGAGTGACTTTTGTTAACACCTGCAAGCAATCTGGGTCAGCAATGGCGATTCTGCGCTGTGGTGGGTATTTTTTGGGGGGTTTCCATTTTACGAAGTATAACCCATTCGATTTTAGGGGGTAGCTAGCCCAACGAGAGGCTAACAAAATTGTTCGCCACCTTGCATCAAGAAGGCTAGTGATCCTTTGGAACTGGTGGCGGTAGCTGGGACCGACTGGTTGTCTAGGATTTAGGACTTTCGCTTCTTCCCCCCCACGCACGGGCTTCCCGTTTAGAGCGACATCTCTAAACATCCACACTCCAGATGGCAGGTCGTGGCTGCAGATATTACTGCAAGGGCCGCCGTCTGTGGCACTTTGCACAGCAAACCCTCCCTTCGCTCGCTCCACTTCTTCTTGATTCCGTCCTTTGCCAATCCCTCTTCCCCCCCTGACTTCGAGCAGGAGTGGGCTGAGAATTGTGGCTCGTGGTTCGGAGAGGGAGACTTCCATGTGGGAAGGCGGCATAACAGATTTGGTGATCATGATGGCCATGGAACAATCATTGTGTTTAAGCGGAAGATCTCTAGGCAGGTTGAAAGAGATCAGGAGGTTGCTTTCAATCGTTCCTTCCATGTCAACCATGTCTCTGCTGATTAAAGTCTTACATTGCCACATTGTATACAATGTACTCGTACAATGTTGTCGACATCATTGATCATTGTGGATGGCATCGACACAACACATGTTGGCTCGATTGTCCAACAAGCAACTGGTGACAGTTGAGCACTCAAAAAGTCCATGCATCCATGAATTCCAAGTCATCATGCTGGCGATGAATGTCCTGATACATCAAATCGGGCGTTAAAGTCCTCACATCTCAGCATAACACATATCACCGGTTCCGAGATCTCAATCTCATCCACAGCCCACTTCTTCAGACGACACGCCTAGCTTTCCACCATGCCAGCCTCTCAAGACTGGACCTACCGATCCAGCGCCTGTAGTAACCCAAATCCCCCCGCCCCCAATGCTGCCATGTCCGATCAATTGATCCCTTGGGTTACGGATGCCCAGCACATCTACTCAACCATCCTCCCAGAATATGTACGGCGATCACTACTATCTCTCTCTCTATCTCGCTCCCTTCCTCCTTCTCCTCCCTCATTGTAGCCCCCCTTTCGCAGCCAAGATCTCTGGTTGTCTTCACGAATCCCGATTTTCCCGCTCCGCGCGCCAAGGGCAACTATGAAGATTCTCTCTGCACGCTGCACCACTCTCTCACTGATCAGCCCTCAATACACCCTCGCGTAGCCTCCGGGTATACACCACTCTAACTCCTCCACAACCTGCTAGCCGAAATGGTAAAAAGCTGTAACAGAGCAAAAAGCAAAAGAAAAAGAAAAAAAAAAAATACTTACCCGCTTCCGCTTCCAGAGGATCCCTTCGGGCCTCCCTCAAAGAACCGACCAAGGCTAAATAAACGTCATACAACACACATAACACACAACACACAACACACAACCCTCGGCGGAAAACCTCAAGCGGTCAAACGAAGATCACTCACCACCCCCGAGACACCGCCTAATACCCGCCGAGTGCGGAAAGGATGAGCAAAAACTCAGTCAGCCTTCCTCTCTCCGGGTAAGTGAATTGTCGTAGTACGAGAAAGCGCAAAACAAAGAGCTGTCGCAGGCAGAAGCTCAACTTGGTCATGTCTGTAAGTGAGCAGGCCATCCGTCAAGAAGCTGCTCTGCACCTCCGGAGAAGATCAAAATAGGGGCCGCGGCTCGATAAATGTCACTACTCATGGGCTAGGGCAAAGCATACATGGAATCGGTCCTGGCTCGCTTAGCGGAATACTGATTACTGATTGATGCGTGCCACTTGCTTATCTCTCCACATGTGGCTTGGTCGTAGCTGAAAAACTTGAGTTATATACTTTGATGTCCAAGTCAGCCTGGACATACGCCTATGAGAGTGCCCTTCATTGAACTCTCGAGGCTCCTCGCAGTGGTGGGCTTAGCAGATGTCGGACTTAGTTTCAATATCCATTGATAGATCTTAGTTTGCAAATGAGAATGTTTAGTGCAAGGTATGGTCCTCAGCAAATGCCCCATCATCGACGTTATGCAGTAGAATCGTAGGCGCAAGCGAACAGGTATACTGGCAAAAAATAAAAATGAAAACCACCATTACTCTAGGAAAATCACTTTCCAGCAAGTACCAAGAACAAAAGGTATCATCGCTACCAAAATCGTACAGCTCCCACGGGTTTCCCCCCCGCACTTCACCACATCTCCCAAACCTTCGCGGGCAACACAATCCTCATAACATCCCAATGCCCCATGGCGCTCCTCTCCTGCGACTTGGCGAGCTCCCTCGTCCCGTTACTCGCCAGCAATCCCACCTCCTCGGCGGACCCGAACTCGGCGACGTCGACCTCGTGCCGCGGCACGAGGTACATCTCGCGGGACCTGCTGCGGAGGAAGTCGCCCGACACGGGCGCGCGGAAGGTGACGGGGTCGGCACTCTTGCGGCAAAAGATGACGGCGTTGATAAAGTCCTGGCCACTCTCCTCGATCTTCTCCGCGGACGGCTTCTCGGACTCGCGGAAGACGCGGCACGAGGGGAAGACGTGGAGGATGGTCTGCATGACCATCTTGGGGGTGGGGAGTAGGAAGTCTCCGGCGTAGTTCTGGGTAGAATGGAAGGTCAGCCTTCTTTGTAAATCATACATGGGAGGGTGAAAAGAAAAGGAAAGACACTTACAATGGCAATGACACCGCCGGGCTTCAAAAGGTCATGAAGACCCTGAAGGAACTCGAGCGTAAACAGTGGCAAGGGCTCAGCGCCGCCAGTAAAGACATCATGGACGATGTAATCGAACTGCTTCTCCCCTTCCTTGACCAGACTCTGCGTGTAGCTCACAGCATCGTCAATAACGGCAGTGTGCTTCTCAGGCAGCTGGAAATACTTGGCGGCAAACTCATGCACGACCGGATCAATCTCGACAATGGTGGTATCGATGCCGTGAGCGACGAGCGCAGCCGGCGTAGTACCAATGCCAAGACCGCTGTCAGGGCATGTTAGCAACCTCTTCAAGTGCACGACAATGCGGGGATTGTTTTTTTCTTTCTTTTTCTTTTTCTTTTTCTTTTTTGACTTACATCACGAGAGCGTTGGCCTGGCTGTCCTCAATGGGCTCGGGGACTTCAACAAGCCTGATAGCCTCTAGCATGACAAAAACGCTGTAGATGGGCTCCGCCAAGATAGGACTCTTAACCTTGACCCACTCGCCGCCGAGAAGACTGTGATCACACCGCAGAACCCTGAACCCTTGCTCGACACTCTCAAGGACGGAGATATACCCCGTCAAGGACTCCTTCCGGTCCAAAAGCAGCCAGTTATCCGCCTCCAGCTTCGCCTGCAGAGCAGTCGTAGCCATTGGCGTGGGAAGATGATAATTGAAAAAAGTAGTATGAAGAATGGCCGGAAGCGTGAGAAGAATGAGCTTCGACGGCGCTAGCACAGTGTAGACGGACGCGAGCAGCATCTCCAGCCCGATCCTGGTCAAAAAGATGGACCGGCCGGCATAGTACGTCAGCAACTGGCTCGACAGGTTCTCAACGAACTTGAAGTACAACAGCGACCCAAGCCCCGGAGCCGAGTCGCCGACAAAGGCGGGAAGGGGCTTTAGGCTTACGCCCTCCAAGAGACCCGCCACACACGACGCGGTGAGCACCGTGATGGGAAAGAGGGTCAACGACTCGATGACGAGCGGGCCCCATTTTGCCGTCAGGACGCCGCTGTGCTGGCTCAAGAAGAACTGCACCGTAGGCATGGCGATGGCGAAGACGGGGATCAGCTTCGCAGGGCCCACAGGCAGCAATCGCTCAATCCAGATACTCCCAGCCCAACCGATAAAGCAGCCCGCCGCCGTCAGCTTTCCATTCCACACAGCCGCGGGCAGGGAGCCGAACACGGGCGACAGGGCCAGTTGCGATGCGGTGGAGGACACGCCGACAAGGCTGAGCAGGAGCAAGGGGATGAGATAGCGTGCGACGCGGGCGCTGGTCTCCTTGGCCCAGGTCTGCTCTTGTGCCTTTGTTGCAAGGCTCTTGAGTTCTTTTTCAAACCTCTCGGGGGTAAAAGCCTCAGGGATGGGTTCGGAACCCATGGCGGATTTGGATTTCGGCGCCATCGTGAGCTTCGATAAACAAATTCAATGCTCTTCCCCAAACTCAGTCAATGATTTGGAGAGAGAGGATTGAAATAAAGAAGCTCTGGTGCGAGAACGGATCCGGATATTGTACGGAAGCAAGAAAGAATATACACAGAAGCGACAGAGTTCAACTCCTCATGACAATGGCCCGATGGTTTGTGTTTCAAACAGCCTGCTGTTCACAAAGGCCCAATGGTGAAAGGTGGTATTGACGATCGACAGAGGGACGTGGCAGGTTTCGGCACGGCGTCTCGATGCACCGAAATGGATGCTTGGCAGGGGTGAGCTCTGACCTTTCTTTGGTGGATTGTGGCTTGTGACGCCTGGCAAGTCAGCCAGCCACATCTTGCCTTGCCTTGCTGTGGCCTGGCTGTGGCTGTGGCTGTGGCACTGGGGTTGACGGTAAAAATGTAACTGTGTGGCGCGAGCGAGCTCGGCCGCACCAAGAGCCAGCGCAAAATGCAACTTGCTCCGGTCCTCAATTATCATCTCGGCCCCCAAAAAGGCGCCAACTCTAACACAACCTCAGTTTCTCCAGGACAGGAAACAAAACCGCTTTCCTTCTCGGATATTCATGATTTTCTCTAAATGAACCCGAGCCCACTCTCGGATTCGATTCCACTTCGTAAATAAACGCTCATATTCGTTTACTTCGTTTAGCATTCGTACTACCCTCGTCTCCGTGTTCCCTAAGCCACCCAATTAATATATCGTCTTTTCATGATATATCCCGGACGGGCACGGCACACCCCGAGCATCTGCAAACAAGAAATGCCCATGCCATAAGCGAACGGCCGGATAAAACAATGAATAAGCAGTCGATCCTCAAGAGGAGATTCCGACCGACCCCAATAAATTGAATCGGGCAGGTCGCTATTAATCCATCCGCCCTCAAGCGGAGAGAGCCCATGGTCTTTGATGTCGCTCCCTCTGAATGCTTTGGCCAGCTCTCCAGGTTCAATGCTAGTGCGAGCATTGATAAGAAAGACTCTCCGGCATCGGTAACTGCGGGGAGAGTAGTGAAAAAAGCAGGTAGCCGATGAGCGCCTAGAGAGATTGAAACCTCGCATTCCTCACCGTGTCCAGCCTGGTTTCCGTCTGCTCACCCTTGTGATGATGTAGAAAATCCACACACACACACTCCGGACGCACCCCGGACGTTTCGTAATCGTGCATTGGCTTAACCTCTCCATTATCCCGAATCCTTCAACACCAGGAGGGCAAAATACCCGCCCTCACAACTGGCCCACGGGGCGGGTCCAGGCAGCCTAGAAAGTCCGACCAAAAAAAGAAGAAAAAATAAAAATAAAGAAAACGGAGGCCACTCAATATCGGCCGCAAATTGTCTGCAGCTCGGAAACCCGTAGAGTCTTGGTAATGTCCCTGCAGAAGAAACGCGGCACAACACCGGCAAACGAAATTCGCCGTTGGGACGAATCCTTCTCCGATGGCTCCGGTTCGGATTCGTACGTCCTTTCCCCTTCTTTCTTTCCTCTTTCCGTACTTTTCGATCTCGGACGTGAGATAGACCCAATGGAGAGCTCGTAGTCCCGTTCTCTAAAGTATAAAGGGCTCCCCCCCCCGGGGGGGATTCCTGGTTCATCGGAGACCCTATATCCGGGATCGTTTAAGCAGCCGCAGTGCCATCAGCTTCCTCACCTGTCCTACCTATCTCCCGTCACACCGTTGAACTTCTTCATCTCCGCATCCTCCCTCTTCACCAGTCCACCATGAAAGCCAGCGCCATCGCCGTCCTCCTCTCGGCAGGCAGCCTCGCCTCCGCCGCCCCAAAATGCAAGCCTCGGACCATCAGTAAGCCATACCCCCTCCCGCCCAAATACCAAAAGTGTTATTTCTTTAAGAAAAAAAGCCATGCTAATAGCAGCAACAGCCCCCAAGCCCGAGGCCCTCGAGCCCATCCACTTCAAGGACCTCGGCGCCCAACGCGCCAAGTTCCGCTACGGGCCCTTCCTCGTCCCGGGCGTCCACGACCCGGAAACCATGGGCATGAAGGAGTTCCAAGGCCCCATCGACCTCCCCTGCGCGGACTGCTACGTGACCAACTTCCTCGCCGGCCTCGAGTTCGAGGACGGCTCCAATGCAAACGCCCACACCGGCATGTGGCTGCATCATACCGTCTTCTTGGACGCTAGCCAGACCGATCCCACGTGCGATACCTGGCCGCTGCGCATCTTTGCCTCTGGTAACGAGCGGACTGTGCTTGATATCTCGAACAATGGGTATGTCCTTTTCTCCGTTCCGTCGATCCCAACGTGAAAAAGAAAAAAGTGAAGGAAAAAAAAAAAGAAGAAGAAGAAGAAGAAGAAGGACAAGAACTCTGCGAAAAAAAACACACACAGACTAACACGGGAGGGAAATTTTTTTTCTTTTTCTTCAGAACCCGCAACGTAGGCGTGTACCTCCCGTCCAACTCCAACGTAACCCACATCACCGAACTGATGAACGAATCCGCCCTCTCCCGCGCCGCCTACCTCACCGTAGACTACGAATTCCTCCCCGCCGCCTCCGCCCCAGCCTCCTTCCGCCCGGCGCTCCCCATCTGGCTCGACATCTCCGGCACCTGCAGTAACGGCCAATACAACGTCACGACCGACGACCCCGTCTTCGACGCCGAAATCGCCTGGGACGCCACCGTCTCCGGCGAGATCCTCAACGTCATCGGCCACCTGCACGACGGCGGCGTGAGGCAGGATTTCAGCGTCAACGGGGAGCTGGCTTGCGAACACACCGCTCGGTATGGGGAAGCTGCCGAGTTCATCACGCACGTGGGCATGTACGGGAATGAGGAGACGGGCGAGGACGGCCACGACCACGGCGACGGTTCGCATTCCCACGATGATGGAGAGGCCGGGCACGATCATGGGGAGGGCGAGGGAGAGACCGGACACGACCACGGCCAAGGCGCGGAGGGAGAAGCCGAGCACGACCATGCCGACGGAGGCCACGATCATGGCTCCGACGGCCACATCATGCACATCTCGTCCATCCGTACTTGCAGGGACCTCGGCAGGTTTGTCGTCGGCGACGAGCTTTCCATCAAGGCGTACTACAACTTTACGCAGCATCAGCCCATGGCGGGCCACCACGGCGGTCTGGAGCCGGTGATGGGCATTTCTATCTTGTATGTTCTTGAGGATGAGGAGTAAAAAAGGAAAAAAAAAGAGAAAAGAAAAATAAAGGTAAAAAAAGTGTGATCTGCGGAAACGTGTGAAAATGCGGCGTCCTTGAGAGACGTGCCGCTACTTTTTGCGATGGGAGAGGGCAAAAATGATCGTTCTCGCCGTTTCAACAATACTTTCTACAGGTACTTAAAACCCCCCTTAATTAGAGCTTTGTTTCTTAACCTTGACGTTGACCATCTCACACAACTCTAACAATGGTCGCGTTGACAAAACATAAATCTAGAGTCCGGACATGGTATTATCTTCAGACACCATAAACTAAACCTCAAAAGCAAAAAGGGGGATAAAAATAGAAAAAGAGAAGAGAAAAAAGAAAATTGATTTCCCATTTCCATCTTCCGTTACTTTCCCATCAAGAAATAAAAAAAGGGAACACATAAAAAGACAAGAAGAACCCTGGCTTGCCGAGTGTAGTAGCCCTTTTCAACGCCCAACAGACAAAATATAGAACCTACCAAGAAACCGACCCGAGAACCCTCCTTGCTAGACAAAAGAAAGAGGAAGAAGATAATAAGAAAAAAAAAAAGAAAGACAAGAAAAGAAAGCTACTTTGAATTCCTCTCCTCCCTTCACCTCTCCACCTCCTTCAAAGCCCACCGACTCACAAAGCCCTCCTCCTGCTTCACCTCAACAACCTGGCCTTTGGGCACCATCTCATGCTCCAAGTCCCACCCCATCCGCCTACAAAGCTCCGCCACGACAACGTCGCAATCCCCAAGCAGATCGATGTCGAAATTTAAGTGCTCGACGGGGGTGCGCGAGATGTAAATCTGCGGCACGTGCGAGGGCAGGTAGCTCACGATTTCGCTGACGGGTGAGACCTTGAGTGAGGTGCCGATGACGACGACGAGGTCGACGAGGTCGCGGTCGTGCTCGGTGAGGCGCTGGGCGAAGTCGTCGGGGAGGGCCTCGCCGAAGAAGATGATGTCGGGCTTCATGACGCCGGCCTCGGGGATGTCGAACTCAGAGTCGTCATCGTCATCGCCATCGAAGTCGCCGTAGCCACCATAGCCGTTGGACCCTCCGCCGGCGCGCTTCCGCCTCTTGTCGGTGCCGCGGGAACGCTTGCGCTTGGAGGAACCATTGGGAGGGCGGAGATTCTTGAGGCATTGGGGGCAGCGCGGGAGGGTACCGTCACGGATCTGGGGGAAGATGGACTCGCCGTCGGTCTTGTAGCCGCACTCGATGCAGGTGGCGGTGGCGAAGGAGCCGTGACACTGGACCAGCTTGCTGGGTTGGATACCGGCTTTGGCCTCGAGATTGTCGATGTTTTGCGAGTAGTTGGTCAGGAGCTTGCCCTTCTCCTGCAGCATGGCGATGAAGGCGTGGGTGGGGGTGAACCTGTCAGTTGAGGGCAAAATGTCCTTGGCCACGGAATAAAAAATGGTGGGATCGGCCCTGAACTGTTCAATGTCAAAGACCTCTTGCGGGTCGTTGAGGCCCAGGTGCTCGAGCTTGGAATACAGACCGGTGCCCTTGGATCGGAAATCCGGGATGCCCAGACTCGTAGAGATGCCAGCACCGGTAAGACAGATGATGTTCTTGCTGCGGCTGATGAGGGCAGCGGCATCATCGACGGTGTTGAAGGACGTCAGCTTGGCGCGCTTGGACAGCTCGCGCGCAATGGCGAGTGAGAGAAGGCTAAAGTAGGCCTCATCGGAGTGGCTTTCCAGAAAAGCAGGCGGGCGGATGTTGAAGGCAGAGAGCAACTTCTTGGCAGTGTAAGCGCCCGAGTCTACAGTGCGGCGACAAAACTCTTGGGGGCCGAGTTGGCGAAGCTGGTTGCGAAGGTTGGCTGCCTCTTCAGGGGTGCAGCAGTCGGGGTCTAGGGAACAAGGTTAGCAACGGAAAAGATCAAGCCGTGGGATGAGATGTTGCGAATTGGAATAGCATAGCCCAGCTTGCAAAGGGTGAAAAGTGCCGAATGAAATCGGCGAGTGAAAGCCTGTGTCTGTCTCTCTCTCTCTCTCTCTCTCTATATGTGTATATGTGTATGTGTGTATGTGTGTGTGTTCTTGTGTGAGTGATGCAAAAAAGAAAAACAACAAAACAACAAGACGAAACTGCTCACCTTCAGATCCATCCCGAATCTCGGTCAACTCCTCGATAACTTCAGCCAAAATCGACTCCGTCTCCCAAGAATCAATAATGTGGTCCTCCAGCTCCTGCAACGCCGAGGCCTTGCTGCTCTGATCACCGTCCTCGTCCTGATCAGAGGCCGTGGCCGACCGAGACGCGGCCGGCTGTTTCTTCGTCCTGGTCTTGGCCTTTGTCTTGGGCTTGGAACGCGAGGACGCGGACGAGGCGCTTCCTGTGGGAGATTTGATTGCTTTGCGGGCTGCGACGGGTTCCGGGGGCCCGGATTGCTTGGTCAAGGGGGCGGCAGCTTGGGCCCTAGTTGCGGATCTGGAATGCTTCATGGTGACGGGTAAAGGTGTTGTGAGATGAAAGGGTGGGGAATTAGACGAGTTCAGAAGGGTTGAGTTTAATAGTTTGGGAAAACGCGAAACAAGCCCGAGGGTATTAGAAAGAAGAGAGAGGCGTACAAGCGTAAAGTGGCAAGTGAGATTTGATGACTTTGCGCTCTCCGTTTAAAGTTGCGCGTTGAAAAGAGGAAAATGAGAAGATAAAAATATCACAAAGCTACCCAAGCACATGCGCACGCACACACGTCAAACGTGGACGGTATGGTTGAGAGAGAAGGCGATGGTTTTTTTTTTGTTTTTCGGTGCCAAAAAGGTTCAAGTTAAGTTGATAATTCCGTTGATAATTCGTTCGGTGACTTAAAACTCGTGCCGGTTTAGACCCTGGATCGAATGATTAAACGGTTGCTCCCGGTCCCGCTCTTGGTGAATTAATTAGGTGTGAGTTGCAATTTCGAATTGCCTCTTGTTTGCTCGTTATTGAAATAAGGAGGAAGTGAAGCTGGACGGGGGATGGAAGTAATGAGGTGAGTTTGTGAGTTTGTCGCCGGTTGTCCGACCGAGAAGGGGAAGGGGCCCGGATGGATGGACGAAATTTGGGTTGGGTTGAGGATGCCGGTCTTGAGTTTGGAGGACCGAGAGGCGGATGAGAAAGAGAAGGAGAGAACGCGAGCAAGAGGGATGGCGGATCTAAGAAGACAAGGCGAGAGAGCAAAAGTGGGAAGAGGGTGAGAAAAGGAACGAAAAACTGCGCGAGTTTGTTCAGGGAAAATGTGTCTTTTCGCTCTCGCTGGGAGCAGCAACTCGGGTTGGGAATCGAGGATGAAGAAAGATAGAGACGACAGAAGAGAGATCGATTGATTTGATGGAGAGGCCAGCGCAAAGGTCGGGTGTAGATGGGTTGGTTTGGTTTGGGAGGGAGGTGGCCAGATTAGGACGAAATGGATCAATGATAGGATTGATTAAAATTGGTTGATACTAATTAATAGGTGCTGTCTGTCTGGCTTACTGGCTGGCAGCCTGGCACATCCATGGCCTACCTAACTTGAACCGATCCATTTAAACTTGTGCTGATGGCCGGCCTGGCTGGCTGTGCAAGAGGATGCCAGCAGATGAAGCATCCAATATGAAGGGAGCTGGCAAACAAAAGTATCGATCGAATAAATCAGTCCATATCAAGCGTTGCCAATACTATACTGGAAGTATGGAATAGGTAATGGATCAATGTGATGGATGTGATGATGGACAGATATGTCCCTATGATAAAGTGAGAGATCAATTTGATGGAATGGACCAATACATTGAGTTGGTGATGGTGATGGTGAACTGGAGGGCAGAATGTCAATCAAGTCAGTGCTGGCACCTGCCAGTACGCCCTGGTCCGGTTGACGTTTTAGTTGTGTAATACCAGCTTGGCCAGCTTGAGCCCAGCCTGGCATGAGCACCAACCATTGAGTTGAACCACAACGGATAAACCGAAGCGAAGCCAAGCACAAGTAACACGAAGGAACCATTCGTATCGTTCCGAGCCCGAGCCCTGAATCACAACCCTCTCAGACCACGCTAGGAGGAAACGTGGCTTTGCTTTCAGCATCAACGGATTCGAAGCACAACTCATTGATCACAATCATACATTGACGATGGGATAGATTTACCCTTTTCCAGTTATTGGTGGACTCGGTCGGGCCCATCATCATCCATCATTTCGACTCGCTCCATGTCTCTCTCTCTCTACCTCTCTTTCTCTTCCCATCAACATTCACGCCTTCCCGCCGCGCAGCAAGCCGAGCAAGCGCCGTGGCAAACGAAAATCCTTCCTCAGGTAGTCTCCGCCATCCGTTCGGATACCCGGATCCTTGAACCACCTGGCAAGAGACATTCACACTTCCGTCGACACCGGGAAATCCCCGAGCTTCTCGAACCACCCACTACCTTCTAAGCCCACCTTGGTTTCCCCCCCTCCCCCCTTTCTTCGGTTTCACAGTCACACAATGTAGATGCTGCTCGTATGGCAATGTGCCTTTGTCTTTTGAGTCCAATACTACTAGATACCGATACTTGTTGTACAATCCACCCCTCCCGTCTAGTCTGTCTCCGTCTCCGAAAGCGAATTAAAACAACAAATGTGGCGGTGAAATATGAAAACCCTAGGCACTAGAAGCTCAGAATGAAGTTCCCTTATTTTGGCCACGAAGAAAAGCCAAGAAAAGAAAAGGGTCTGGAAACCCCAGAAACCGACAATTTCCCTTAAACGCCATAGCTGTTTTTGTTTCTCTTTTGGTGAGCTAGATAGTCAACCCGACTGGGGAAAAAAAGGCCCAAGTAAAATAAAAAGAATAAATCTATGTGCGTGTGTGTGTGTGTTTGTGCGTTGCCTGTGGAGTGCGCCGAGGGCGACAACCAAAGACCAACAACAACTGATCTCCCTCTCTACCCTCAAGGGCTACCTAATATCGTACACGACAGTACTGTACTGCCGAAAGGACGGACGGCAAAAAAAAAAAAAAAAAAAAAGGATAAACGACGTTAGGAAATGGTAAACATAATGGAATAAGCTTGGAATGTCATTAAAAAAACATGTGTAAAGACCCTTTGTAGATGCAGGATCTTGGCGGTGGGTGTGTGGGGGAGAGAGAGAGAGGGAATATAAAGAATCCGTTCGTGCTAAACGGTCGAGAAAATATGTGAGAAGGGGGTATATAAATGCCGCAAATCAGTTCGTCAAAGAAAGTTTCATGCCTGTGGAAGGAATATGCTGTTTGCTTCAAGGTTTTACTCTTCGGTCTTCTGAGTATTCAGAGATGCTTCCCGGTTCAGAGACAGCTCTCCGCGGTCGTCTCTCGAGTTCGACCGGTCGATGGGGGACCATCCCGCCGCAACACCCGCCGCAATGATGCCCGCCATCACCGTTGGCGCGCCCAGCGCAGAGTTGGATCTCGACCTGAGCGACCTCGACTTCTTGCGGTTGTCCGGCGACGCGGGCACTGTGGGAGGGCCACCACCTCCGCTGACGGAACCGAAACTATCTTCTCGGTTGGGCGTCGCCGGAGGCCTGATGGAGCTGGTCCTTGAGTGCGAAGGGCTGCGGGACCGCTGCATGAGCGTCTCGCGCGGATGCCTCATCGCAAACTTGAGGTTGTTCAGACGGCCTCCCTTGACCGTCTTGAGGAACGCGAGCTCGTCGCGGAGATCTGCAAGCGGCGCCGGATAGTAGTCAAACATCTCCTCGTTAGACACCGTCAGGCCAGGGACGTTGCTGTCGCTGCTGCGCCTCTTCAAATAGTCCGGCACTAGCTGCAGGATCAGCCGGTCGGGGATCAGTCGAATGACCATACCGAACGGGATCGAGATAAAGCCGAGAACGATAGCCACCGCCCACAAGACCGGCCCCTGGGGGTCTCGGGTACCTTCCGGCGGGTCGTTGATCTTGAACGCGGCGTCACCGACGAAGACGATCAACACTTGGGCACCGCACATGAGCGCGCTGATGATGAGGAAAATCTTGTTCTTGAAAATTCCCTCAAAGATGTTGAACTCATTGTCCAAACGTCGGTTGCTGCGAAATGATGGTTAGTATAAATACCGTAAAAAGAGTCGGGAAAAGGAGAAAATACGTACTTCCACTGGTTGAAAATCTGCATCCAGACAAACGTGTTGAAAACCAGCGTGGCAACCGTTTCGTCGTTCAGTACCCACTTTCCCGTCTCGGGAAGTACCTTGCCTTTGCCGAAATAAATGAGGAAGGTAATGGCAAGTTGATACACGGCCTGCCCGAGAATCATCTTCCACATCGTGACCGAGATAATCGACGCGTTTCGGCGCTCAGGCTTGCGATCCAGCACGCTGTCACGCGGAGGGTCGGTAGCGAGCGCGAGAGCCGCCAGCGTATCCATGATGAGGTTAACCCAGAGAAGCTGAACGGCCGTCAACACAGAGGATTCGTGTTCGTTAACAACAGCCGATACAAACGTAAGGATGACCGCGGTGACGTTGACTGTGAGCTGGAACTGGAGGAATCGCTTGACCGCATCGTTGACAGCCCGTCCCCACTTGAGAGCCTTGACAATCGAGTTGAAGTTATCGTCCATGAGGATGATGGAGGACGCCTCCTTGGCAACTTCGGTTCCGGCGATCCCCATAGAGAAACCGACATCGGCCATTCTGAGAGCAGGCGCATCGTTGGTGCCATCACCAGTCACGGCGACGATCTCGCCCTTGTCCTTGAGGCGCTTGACCAGGATACGCTTGTCTTCGGGACTCGAACGGGCCAAGACGTGGAGCCGGGGAATGATCTGTTCCTGCTCGTACTTTGACAAGTTTCTAAACTCGGGGCCTTCCATGACGATGCTGTTGGGTTGGAGGATACCGCATTCACTCGCGATAGCCTTAGCCGTAAGTTTGTTGTCACCGGTAACCATTCGAACGACGACACCAGCGTTCTGGCACACTCGAACGGCCTCCGGAACACCCGCTCTCAAGGGATCCTGAATACCGACCATGCCGACAAAAACCATTTCGTGGAACATCTCTTCAAAGGGAACTTCATTGCTCGTCTCGTCTCCAGTGTTGCGTCGGAAGCGCCTCGGCGGCCACTGCTCGAAGTCACGGTAGGCGAGTCCGATAGTTCGGAGGGAACGGGAAGCATAGTGGTTGATCAGGCGGTCGACAGTGCCCATATGCTCGGGAGTCATCTTGGTGAGTTCCATGTCGCGGGCGGGATCCTGGATCATCTGGGTGCATTTGCCTAAGACAATCTCGGATGCACCCTTGATGTAGAGTCGAGCCTTGTTCTTCTCCCGAGCAACGACAATGCCCATACACTTACGGCCGGAATCGAAAGGGATAAGCTGCAGAACGGAAGCGTTCTCTCGCTCTTCGCTCACGGGTCCCATACCTAGGAAGTGCTTGGCAAAGAGAAGCAGCGCTGTCTCGGTCTTCGAGCCAATGAACGTCATCTCACCATCAACGTCGCCCTCAAAGGCGGTGGAGTTGAGGGCTATTGACTGAACCAAAAGTTCTTTAACGGGAGCGGAAAGTACAGACGCAAACTCGTTGGGTGTGATGTCGCCGCTGGGATCCAACATGGAATCCGCTTCGTCACCATCGGATACATCGCCTGTGGCAGGTCCACTAGCTCCGAAGCGGTGACTAGTGCCAATCGTTCCGGCAACTACCTGCATCTTGTTTTGAGTGAGGGTACCAGTTTTATCGGAACAGATAGTCGTAGCGTTACCCATGACCTCGCAAGCCTTGAGATGTCTAACCAAGTTGTTGTCCTTGAGCATGCGGTTGGTGGCGAAAGCGAGGGCGAGTGTGACGGCGAGCGGAAGACCTTCTGGAACAGCGACAACGATAATAGTGACTACAACGATGAAGATATCCAAAAAGTTTCGGCCCTTCTCAGCAGGTGACTCGGTAGATTTGGGAAGGCCAGCCAAAAACTTGATAAAGAGGACGATGAAGAGCAGGAGACCAGCAGCGCCGCCAACCTTGGCGATATAGGTGGCGATCACGTTGAGCTTCGATTGCAGAGGTGTGATTTCGGGGTCTTCGTTCAGGGCCATCAGTGTTCTGCCATAGGTGGAGTAGACACCGGTAGATGTGCACATGAAAGTACCGGCACCCTCCATAACGCGGGCTCCGGACTGAATGAAGGGATCCAACTTCTTGACGTTTTCATGGTTGCGGATGGCCGCGTAAACCTGGTCTGCGGGATGCTTCTTGATGATATCGGATTCTCCGGTCGCTTGAGACTCGTCACACTTGACATTGAAACCCTGGATCAGGATGCCGTCAACAGGAACAAGATCGCCCGGCTCGAGATGAAGTACATCTCCGACGAGGATATCGAAAACAGAGATTTCTTGAGTCTTTCCGGACCGGACCACCTTGACCAAGCGGTCCTGTTTCTTGCGATTCAAACGGGCGAATTGGCGTTCCTTGGAGTAATCGTTGAGGGATCCTACTATAACAACAATGGCGATGGCGGCAATAATGGCAACTCCTTCCACCCATTCAACCTTGGGCTCCTCCTCGTGTCCGGGATTTGGAGCGAACGTCTGATAGAGGCCAATGGCAAGAGATACCACGGCGGCGGCGGAAAGTAACATGAGAACCTTGTCGTTGTACGTGATCCACATGAGTTGGAGCAAGCTCTTGCCTTTCTTCTCGGGTAATCTGTTGTCCTTGAAAACCCGCTTTCGATCAGCAAACAGCTCTCCTCCTTGACCGTGGTAAGATTGAGCAGTCGATGGTCGTGTGTCACCCTCCTTCTCCTTGCTGTCAGGCATCAGACCCTCAGAAACAAGCTTCTCGGCACCTGGCTGAGCGCTATCCACGCTTTCTTCGGCAACCTTGATCGCCTCGGCGTAGGATACCTTTTTGGGGACATTAACCTCGTCGACGCTCAAACCGGCTTTGCAGTCGGTTTGAAGGCCCTTTTCCATTCCCTTGAGACCGCCAAGTTTGTAGAAAGCGGGCAAACTCTTGGGGTTCAGCATTTTGTTCATCTCTCCGGGGGTAAAGGCGAATGGGTTGTTGTCGACCTTGAAATCCTCTTCGAGACCCTGGTCAGGTTTAAGCGCATCCGGGTCGTTCATAATCTTGTCGTTCGCAAACTCGCTAGATTGTCTCTTCTTTGATGGGTCGGGCGTGTTTGTCAATGCGGCCACGACAGTCTCTCCTTGAGAAGACACCACCGAACGCGACGCGTCGTCGGATTCCAACGAGTTCTGCCTTGATCGTAAATTGCTGGGTACTGAAAGGAAGGTTGGCGCTCCAGCCCTCTCTGTAGACCTAGGGGCGAGAGTGTTTGACACATTATGCGGACTCGTCGGTCGACTATCCTTGCTGTCAAAGGACGCAGTTCCACGAAGTTCTGGCCCGGTGAAAGTTGTGGGGCTCACATCATCCTCGTGGGGAGATACCGGAGAATTTCCAGATGCATCAGGGACCACAGCCTGAGACCCGTCCATGGGGTTGATGGCTGTATCAATAGTGATCGTGGGACTGTTTTATTGAGGTTTGGAGATTAGCGTAGCCTGGGTTATGGGACCCGAAACGTCTCTGTGAATTTCCCACGTTTCGGATGGGAGAAAAACCTACGCTCTGGGCCGCCGTGCTAGGCCAGCGTCTCCCTCAGCGGGAGTCTGCTTTTTGTCCTCCATTCCCCTCGGTCGTTTGTCTGGTAGTGGCAGTCGAATCGTTCTGCTAGTCCTCCAGCTCCGTGCGTACAATTCTCAAGAAACTAGTCGCGTGTGAGCTGCTGCAAGGACAATCGGTATCGGAAGGGTATCGAGAAGGTGAGGAAATCCACGGCAAGTATTCAACAGGAGAAGGCAAACGTCGGCCTATATCCTCATCCCCGATCTAACAAACGAAGCTGTCTCGGTCGACAAAACCTCGGTATTATGAAAGATTGCTCAAGAGGGCCGTCTTCGGTACGAAGAGCTCCCTTGTTGTGTGTGAGGTAAGTTCAGCTGCCATGCGCATCGGCGTGCACAGTTTTATGGGGAAGCGCTGAAGGCAAAAGTGACGGAGGGTGGCTGTACACGACCACAGGACAAACTGAATCTGTTGAATAGTTGATTCCAAGGCCGAGGCGAAGTGATCTGGAAGTTATTAGACCACCGGTTCCCTCACTAGGCAGGTTGTCGTCAGCTGGCTCACATACGCGTGATGCCAATTACCCTGAGATAAGAGTTGGGAAAAGTTAGGAAGGTCTGAACAACCCACAGAGACGAGAATTCTCCAGAGATGCATGGTTGACTGGTCGTTTCCAAAGACCGGGCGCGATGAGGCTGTGCAATGACAATCGCAGTTTATTGGCTGGAAGAAGGCAAGGGCAACGAACAAGGGTCGCAGGTGTGTATGCAGCAACGATATTGTACCTATGTCTAACCGTACCCAGAAAACAGAGCCAGGAGTGGAGTAGCAGATACCTTGAGTCACATAGAGCCTGACCTATTTTGGAGGTAGCCGTTACCCTAGGCGTATAGGCCGGATCGTATGCCAAGTACCACTATACACTGTTTATCACTTCTAGATCTACGAAGTATATTATTTTGTTTGGAAAAAAGCTTTGTACTGCCGTCTCCACCTTTTGACCTTTCTCGATTGCTACCCGCAGCGAGGCCAAGTTGAGCAAGGGGGTAAGGTTTGCACTAGTACCTGGCATCCCAGCAGCGTTGGCAGGAACGCGAGGTGGCACCAGCGCCTTTACAGAGTACGTACAAGTAGTAATACTCAGCGCTACTAGTATCACTCCGGCGACTCGCGTGCGTATTTTTGTGCCCGCTCCACAACAAGTAGTCAGAATGCCCCTATTACCTTATCGTTTTGGGGACTACAAGTATTATCTAGGCCCTAGCCTACTATTGACCAGGCCCTCCTTCTCCCACCGCAGATTCGGGTGGATCTTGGGGAAATGGCACTTGCCAAATCTGGTCCTTGGCCGTAATAATCAAAAGCCGACAAAAAGAAGACGAAAAAAAACCAAAAAAAAAAAAAAAAAAAAGAAAAGAAAGAATAGAGAGAGAGGGAGGGAGAGAAGAATAAGGAGGGAAGGAAATAAAAAAACCGGTACTCTCACGCCGTCGCAATTGTTGTTCTTTTTTGGCACGAGCCGTCTTCACGCCCAAGTGTACGGAGATGGAAGCAGTGAAAAAGGAGGTGGGCGGCAACTGAAAGAAAGAAAAGCCTGGCGACCACTGAAGCTGCTTGCCACAGCCAGCTGGCCTGGCATTCCTCTCGCGGGCGCCCTCCGCTTTGTGCTCCCTCCCCATGGATGTCTTGTCAGCGCGTCGGAAGGGGCTTAGAGCTCTGACACTGGAGACTGCACGCCAATTATTCTGCCTCTCAGCTTAGCGTCTGGGCTCCCCGATGGACAGTTCCATTCAACTTGGAATGTATAATTTCCTTGCACTTTGGTACTGGTACCCGCTCAGCGGACGGTCCCGTCAGGTTTAGGGGTTACGATTACGAGACCAGAGCGCCACCACAGGTGCCAAGCTGGCGAGTGTCAAATTGGAGGGAGCAAAAGGGGAGATGGAAGATGGTTTAACGAAGCTGGCAAAGCAGGGCAGTGCAGCCTAGAGCAGTGCGCTTTACTCACAAGAAGGAATCTGAACAGAGAGGAGGAGGGAGGGAGGGAGGGAAGAAACGCCAGCTAGCGATCGCAATGGAAACAAGACGTACTCAGAGTCAACGTCTGGAAGATAATCAGAAACAGCCATCTTATCGAGCGAATCCATGACTCGTTTGATTATATTCTTGGCCTTTTCGGAACTGAATTGTTATGGTGATTTCCAGCTCTGCAATGCGGTGATTTTGTTCTCCGATCCCAATTCAAACAGCCTCCACAACCAGAGCTGGGAATTAATACTGCGAAGTATATGCCAGCAGCAAGGGGTGGGCAATCTGGGGTGGGGCAAACAGGATGCCGCCGGGGGTGCAATGCACTGGAACTTCAATGGGTGATCGCCATGGCCGCAGGATGAGGTGCTCCAGCTGTCTGAAGGGCTCTGGTTAATACAGAGTACCCTTCGTACAGAGAGCTCGAGATCCATGCCTTGTTATTCTGGAAATGAGCACGTGCAAAAGCGTGGAAAATACCTTAATACAGTTGTCTAATATTACAGCCAGCATTGGAGGAGGAAGGTCCGGCAGGCCACGATACATTGTCGTGAATGTCGTGGTATGAGCCCCTCACATCAATCCGCAAGCTCCACCCGGCGTCGGGCGGCTATCCTCTTCTAGCAACCCGCGTGCTCCAGATCAGGTTTTATAGTTGAAAGAGCGTAGTATGATGGGCTCCCAAGGCTCCTTCCACGATAACACCGCTGTGACCAAAGACAAAATTACGCAGGGCAACTCGGCGACTATACCCCAAGCTAGTCGTCTCCACATGAATGTTACAGGACTTCTGAGGGCGGAGGCACTACGGAGTACAGGTGGCCAGCATGGCCAGCGACCTCTCTCTCCTCCATAGTGTGATGGTCAGCCGGTTTCAGAAGCGTATCCATCACATACTTGGCATCTGATGTTATTGCTGCCCGACCACCACGACTCGGACGTCGACACAACCAACAATGGTGAAATCAACAGTCTCAATTGTATTGCGCTGCAAGCACACCATCATCCCAGCGCGCCGCGTATAATTCCCCATCATGGAAAAGCTCCAGCACTGGCAGCCTGCATGAGAGCACACCCGACATGCAACTCTGCAGATGGAAGCAAGCATTCCAGGAGGGACGGATCTTAGTTGTTTCCCTCCCATTTGGCGGGTTCGGGCGGCATATCAGAATGGGTATTGCTTAAAAGACTCCCAAGACATGCATCAAAAAAGAACCGTACCAGAAACCCCACGGCCTTCATGTTTATCATACCTCCTTGTTCGGGAAGCTGACATGGTGGCCTTGGTATCCGCTCAATGCTGCGGTTGATATCGAGGAATTCGGCAAGTCTGGCTTTTGGCCTTCGCCACATCCGGAGGAAGCGAGGCATTTCCCGTGGCCACGGGTTCTCCAGACTCGTTGCCTCTTTGTATATTGCGTGGCATCCTCCAAGTCCAGCAGAGGCTCAACAGTTTTGTTGAGGATTGTGGCAGGACTATCTTCCACTCGTCTCCACCGATTCGATCGGAATCGAGGAGTTGGCTAATTAGACGAACAGTGCCATTTTCGCGCTTTTCAATGCTGGCCATCCGGCCTTGCACCTCCCTTTCAGCGTCCGCGGTGGCGGTCGCCACACAACAAGTGGCTTGTTCTCGCCAGCTGGCCAGGCTGGATCGCCTCTGTCCCTCCATGTGGGACACTGGCCACCCACTGGTGGACACTAGTGGTCCCAAGGGTATGGCGCCCCTGGCCTGGTCCCCTTATTCCCTCATCGTGGTTGGTTGCTCTGCCACAGCCCAGTTTGCTAATACCGGAGGTTTCCCATCAGATTATTATCATGATGCTCCCCCCTAACCTGCCTTAATTGTCCTAAAGCCAGTCAGCACAGGCGACGCAAACCTCTTACTAGTATAATACGCCTGGCCTGACTCCGCAAAACCCACAGTCTGCGTTGCCACACCGCGCGTATCGTCGGATAACACACCGGATTAAGGGTGCCCGGGGTGAAAAGAACGCCTCCCAAAACCCTTTCCGCAACGTTCGATAATGCCTTGCCAAAGATGAGCGGAGCCTGGAGCCACACAATTACGCACACGGGAATCATGCTCGTACTCTCATAATGATGAGCCACTGAGACAGAGTCATTGATCCTCCGCTTTCCTTTTTTTTTTTTTCTCCCCTTTTCCCTCTTTTTCCCTTTGTCCCGCCCGTGCTGATTGAGTGGATGTCGAGCCTCCATCCCGCGTCTCCTGACCCTGACCCTGACTTCTCGAAGCCTTGAGGTGGGGGGATTTGTTTCGAACTGCAAGAAGTTTATTTTGCATTCCGAGCTTGGCAAAGCACAGGAGTGCAGCGCAGTGTAACCACATGAAGGCAGTTCAGGAAACATCAAGGCATTGCACTTGATTGCACTTACACAACGAGTCCACAATAGAGACTGCCAGTTGGCGGTCTTGAGCAGGGTCCGTCCCAATATTGCTTCCCTGCATCTCGTCGCGAGGCCAGCACAACAACCAAAAGTCCCAGGGGTGTAAATTTGTTTTTTTTAGGAGTGGTTCTGTCAGTGAATCCAAGCCACGGATCCGTCCTTGGCCTGGCTAATGTGAAGCTGCTCGCCCAGGATTCGAACAAGACGCGAGCTCCTCGGGTATTTTCAGACCCATTCATAAGATCTTGGGCAGATACGCGCGTCGACACAGAATGTCATATTAGAGCCCTCCAATACAGGGGCTTCGAGACTTTCACACTGCCCCGGCCACCCTCTCGGTAGCCAGCGGCCGAAAATACTATTCGTCTCTCACTCAGCCTCATCGGTGAGACAAGCCAGCACCACACTGTTGGCTGGCTCTCTATTATGGCTTACCATGGGTCCACCAAGGTCGCCATCCTAGCAGCTCCCTGAGCCCGCCTTGGAACATCAAATCCTTTCAGTCCAACCATCTGCCCCCATAATCACAAGTCCGCCTCGTCAAACAAGACGAACACGCCAGGCAGTCCCCGCTCATCTGCACGTCAAGTTTGGCCACCGGCGCGCGAAGTGGAATTACAAACCTATTAATCAGGCCCTCGCCTACATTTAGAACATCGCCGAGCGTAGCACGGCAGGTTCACATCAGCAGCGCGCCAACATGGCGAGGACCAACAGCCAGTGTCTTTATATAAAACTACAGCCCGTGACAAGAGGCGACGGAACGAAAGTTCAAGTCTGGGGGGAAGTTGGGTCCCTGGGTTTAAGCCAATCAGAATGCTATCAAGTGGCTTCCGTGTCGCCCTTATTGGGGGCCGAGCGTGCGAGCCCCATTGTTCTTGTTGGGACTATATTTAGCTGTAACGCGATGCCTGAACTCGATGGAGAAGGTCTCCTTCCGCTCCACGTCGAGGATTCTTCCTCTTTGGGGAAAGGAGAATAACTATCAAGTAGGAAAATAACCATACAGTAGCTGCGCTGCAGGGATGGCAGATTCGTCTTCCGGCCCTGGTCAACGAGGGCGAATCAAACGGGCGCTTTTCTGGCATGCTGCACCTCGCCTCCCCCGGCTCCCCATCGGGGTAAAGAATGGCAGCCGTTAAACCCCAACTACCGCAGAGATGACCCGGCGAGAGAAAGGCCCGCATTGCTGGCGTTTGTAGCAAAACGGGAGACGAAGCGCCAGCTAGGCCGAAGGTAACGCTCCGGCGTGCACTGTTGTCTGGAGCCGGAGACGTGAATTTGAATAACTGTGACTGATGTCTCTTCTCACATTGGGGCCAAAGAGGGTAAATTTGCTCTTGGTAGCGCCCCGCCCACAACGGCCGGCCATACTTCTTTTTTTCTTTGCTCGATATATTTATTGCTCGGAAGGCGTACGCTCCGGGCCAAACCAAAGCAAGCGACGGGCGGTTGAGGGTCTGGCCTAGATGTATTCTGTAACAGGCAGTATACATTATCTCTGGTTACGCAGAAGGAGGTGGACTCAAACCGCCAACGCGCTGGCGTCCAGACATTGGGCAAAAGGGGGGAAGGAAAATTCTACTCAATCACCTACCGCCGATCCCCATGTCAGACCTCGACAAAAGAAAGACTCATACACTCTCGAGGGATTCAAAGGCGCAACATGAGACGGCTAAGCCACGACACGGGTTGAATGACGGGCTGGATGCGATAGTGTCTAACAACAACTAAGGTTGCGACGCTGGCTTTGAAAAGCGCTTCGTTGACGTTGCAGAATGTTGGGAATCATATGACCATGGTAAGTTATTCGGCGCAGCTTGACTGACAATGTGGAGATGATCCAGTTCGTACCATTGTGGCCCATATATCGGCGCATATCACCGCAGGAATGACAAGCACCCCCTTTTCAAGAGAGACGCTTGGAGAGCAGGAAAAGCGAGGCTCGGGCGAATCATACTTTGTGCTTCCATTTCCTGAGCCGGCGGTGCTAAGCAACCTTAAAGCCAGCCGTTGGGTTTGTAGGAAGGTGAAATTGATGAGTTGCGGAGGCTTAGAGCTTCATTAATCTTACAACGCCTTCCGCTCCAATATCTTTTCCAGGAAGGTTACACGGCTGGCTTATTCTGGTTCGCCAGCTGTGCCGCCAGCTAGTATGGCGTAAACCACACCTTTCTCTCGTCATATCAGCTAGCGTCCCTCCCATGCACAGAAGCCCTTCGATGCTTTCAGGGACACGCAAAAATGGGAAAACAAAAAGCCCCTCATACATATATATATATATATATGTATGTATGGCTGCACCGGCTCGGCCTCGGGTTGCACGTCCCACCTCTTAGCCCGTTTTGCCCCGTTCCAACGTCGGTCTAAGCCCCCGGCCATCGCAACCCTGCTGGTAAGACGGGAGATTGGCGTACAAAGATGCCTTCCTGCAAGGAAAAGTCACCGACGGAACCCGAGTTAGGCACCGGGGCGGATCTCGTGTGTAAACGGAGATGATGACTGACATCTTTTTGAATCTCGAGGTCTTGGCGGACGAAGCTCCGAGACGGGAGATTCACGATCTGGAGCAAAGGTTCATCATGCATAGAGCCAACTGACGGGACTCGAGTTTGGGGGGGATTCCCAGGGAAACAAACCCGCGGAGAATATTAGTTGTCAAGGGAGGGAAATGAAGTGGGTGGAAGCAAAGCAGCTTGCAGATCAACGACATGCCATTCTCTGTTTCTTTTTTTTCCGCCTTTTTTTTCGTCTTGTCGTTCACTAATAACAGCAGGATTGCGGGATGGTGTCGGACGCACCCCCTCTTTTCCAAGACGTCTAAGCCTCGTTTGCTCATCAAAGTCGGGCTTCCTGCATGGTATGTGGGCGTTTGTTTTTTTTTTCCTCTTTCACCATCGCACGAGCCGGCGAGTGAGAGTCGAGCTGGCTGGCGAAAGCAACTTGCCCATTTGGGAAGTTTTCGTGAGAGCGCAGATGAGGGATTGGCCCGTTGATGGCTGATGGGATGAAGACTGCCGAGTGTTATATTCGTACACACACACCCTCTTTGATACATTTGATTGTACCTTCGCACAGAGTAGGTTAAAAAAAGTCCCCCCGGGGGTTTTTTTTTTTTTTATAAGAAAAAAAAGAGGAAGATCAAGTCTCCTTTCACTCACTCACTCACTCACTCACACTCTCTCACACACACACACTCTTTCACACACACACATACCCCTCCCCCTTTTTGGTTTTAGACGCCCATGCCTGGTATCTGGTATCTACTCGATCAATAGTCACCAAAAAGGTCCCTCGCATTCAGTCGCCTTTTCACATTCCAGGTAGCTCAACGTGTCGAACGAGAACCATGTCCTGCTCCTTCTCCCGCCTGCTCGGCCCCTTGGCATCCTCCTTGGCATCCTCCTCGGCCTCGACCTCAACCCCAAAGAAGGAGCTAACAGCGATCCTCAAAACCTCCTCCCAGAACCCAGCCACAACGTCCTTCAGCTGCCCGCCCGTCTGCTTGAAGTCCGGAAAGGCGTTCACCTCCAACAGCCAAGCGGTGCCAGCTTCATCCACCAAGAAATCCAACCCGTACACCTCGAACGCGTTAGCCAGCGGCTGAAAATGCACCGTCATGCCCAGCGCCGCCGCCTCGAACAGGTCGCCGACCACGTCGCAGATTTGCTTCTCCACGCTCGTCTTGAGTATTTCGTCAAGAGGCAGCGTGTCAAAGACGCGCACCGAGGCCGCGCCGTCGCTGCCGGACGAGGTCTGCAGGCATGTGTTGGTCAGGTGCCTATCGAGGTCGGCGACTTCCCAGGGAGGAGCGTAGTCCTTTGCCGCGAAGAGCGCGAGCATCTTTCTGTAGACGTAGACGTCTAGGCGGCCGTTGCAGAAGACGTAGGTGCGGATGTGGAACTTGCGCCCGTCGACTAGGAGCGGCGGGTGGACGTAGGGCTGGGCGACGAAGTGGCGGAGGTGCGAGGTCGTGATGTAGTCGCCGCTGCCGCCGCCGCCGCCGGGGTTGCTGTCGTCTTGCCCTTCGTCCTCGTCGTCTGTTGAGGGCGCGTCTTCTTCCCAGCCGTCAAAGATGGATTGTAGCTCGGCCATCGTGCTGAATAGCCTGATTCCCTGACCGCGATCGCTCATCGATGGCTTGAGGATCCACCATTCACGACGGTGAGGGGGCTTTGCGAGTGCGTCATCTCCCTCTGCGTCATCGCCATGGTCGTCGTCATGGCCATCTCCCACATCTTCCCTCTCCTCTTGATTTGTAACCTCCCGTTCTTCCACTCCAGCTCCAGCTTCAGCCCCGCCGTCCTCGTTCTTCTCCATGCTCTCCTTCAAATCCCACGCCTCAACCAGCGCATCATCCAAAAACTCGGCATAATCCACCTCAAACGCCTCGCTCCTCTTGACGTGATCCCGGAGGACGCTCTCCGGCCGTTTCGAAACCCAAACATCCACCGTCGTAGACAAGAAGTGTTTCCGTATAAGCGCCTTGCGTATCGTGTAGCTGTTCACCAGACACGTCTTCCTGTGCTCGTCCGCAAAGACAAAGTCAATGGTTTCGTACGCCGTGATGTTTAGCACGTTGACCGCCGGCGTCGGCAGGTAGCTCGCCAGGTTCGGCTCGCCGTCGTTTGCCGTCGGCGGCACCGTCGACAGGACGTTGACGCTCGGGAAGAGCCTGGATAGCGCGTCTAGGATCAGCGGTTGGACGTAGGGATCCTCGTAGGCCACGATGGCGTATATTGTCGCTCCGGAGCCCGCCTTGCCGGCGCTCTGCTGCGTCAGACTGAGCTCTGCTAGGCTGGGGACGTCGTCTCTGGCAGCGGGTGGTGGACTGTTGAGAAAGAAGCAGTGTAAGAGTATGATCTATTAAGATGATTCTTTGGCGGCGACTCCGGGGTCCATGATAGTGTACATGAGAGGCTACACATAATGAAATGGATGGAGGGCCGTCTTCTTTCCTATGCATGTTCTATTACAGCAGAATCCCCGATAACTTTCTTTTTCCGACGTCCCCCTCCCGATGCCATTCCATCAAGGTTTCTATCCTTGCGAGTCCATCATAGTAATGGTGGCATCTGGAGAGACTTTTGCTGTACCAAGAACAAACGGAGAATCGGATGATGCGAAACGGGTATTGCATTGCGTATGACTTACAGCTCCAACTCCTTGCCATGCAAGTTCACGGCCGCATGCCAAAAGTTTGCCTTCAACGGCGTGATGCTATTCCCCCCCCCAAAAAGCGTTAGCAAAAAAAAAAAAAAACGTCGGGAAAAAGAGCCAAAAAAACAAGGGTTCGTACCTAGTATTGCCTTCCTTGACCTCCCAACCGTCGCTACCCGGCCCGGAATCCTCAACGCTCTTATACACGTCCCCAAACCTAGGCGCCCACTTGAAGTGCTTATGCGTATGGCCAGGAACGGCACCACTCTTCGCATCCTTGCCGGATTTCGCGGAAACGGAAACCTCGCCGAGCGCCCCCTCACGTATCCTCTCCTCCTCCTCCTCCTCGTCGCCAATGCTGCCCTCGACCTCCTGGAAGCAGCTTCCCCCGGTCCAGTAGTTCTGCAACATCTCCGTCCACACTGTCTTGTGACCCTCAACACCCTCCACAAGCGGCACATTCACCGTATACAGATCCACACTCCGGTCCTGAGGCCACTGCTTATACAGCGCCTCGATGACGCGAACGCTATGCCTGCACGCGCCATCAATGATGACCGGATCGTGGTTCCTCGAAAAGAAGGCGAAGCTCAGCGCAACGGCCTTGCGCCCGCACGCGGCAGCCTCGAGGGCGGCGCCGAGGGTTCCCGAGCTCAGGGCGAACACGGCGGTGGAATTGCGGCCGTAGTTGGGCCCGGAGACGACGAGGTCAATGGGCCCGCGGTCCTGGAAGAAGTGGTGCAGGCCAATCTGCACGCAGGAGGCCGGGGTGCCGTCAACGAGGATCCACTCCTCCACGGTGCCGTCGGGCGACGGCTTGAAGTGCGTTGTGCCCTGGGCTTCCTCGCCGTAGATGGCTTCGCTCGGCCGGTAGTAGACGGGCTTTACCGTCTGGCCGATCATGTGGGCTTTGCCGATCCAGGACCGCTGCGTGTGCGGGAGGCAGACCGAGACGGTGTGCCCGGCCTTTTGGAGGCTAGCGGCGAGGCAGCGGATGTAGGGGGAGGAGTGGGGGGACGGAGGCCCGTCGTCGTTGGTTAAGAGGATGTGCATCTTCTTTTTTTTTTTTTTTTTTTTTTTTTTTTTTTTTTTTTTCCTTCTTCTTCTTCTTCTTCTGCTTCTCTCTCTGTTTTCCTTTATGTCAGTTGTGGAGAGTGCGGTTGCAATGTCGCTTTTCGATATCCGCGAGACGTCTTCGGGTTTGATCTCGGGTAGACTTCAAGTGACGATTAGTGGGGTTCGGGGAAACTAGCCAGCTTTTTTGTCCAGTCTTTTTCAACGGCGCCCGAGGCACGGAATAAACGAGGGTCTAGTATAGATATGAAGTAAGAGGTATATATCCCGTGTCTTGAGGTTGCAGAGCCTAACAGTAGAATCCGCCTCAGTTTCTCAAACAGAACAACAACGTCTGATCAGGTCAATGGATAACTGAAGCACCAAGGGAAAGAGTGGGTTTGTAGAGAGAGAAGGTCCAAAAGGTGACGATGGTGGGGTTCCCGATGAAAGTCCAATCTGGGTCCTACTTTCCCAAGAAGCCAGCGATTATTACGTTACCATGGCGGGGCATGACAAGACAACAAACCTCGCCAGGCCAACTCCAACTCGCCCAACATACATAGTTTAGGCCCACTACTGAGTAGACTGTTAATATCACCCAACCTTTTTTCCTTGGCCTCTCTCTCTGACCCCCCTTTCCCCCCGGCATTAAACCGCTTCGGGCTACTGGCTACCCTTAGTACTCGCGGCGAAGTCGGCTTCATACCCTGCACCCCAACCTCGGGCGGTTGGGCACCGAAGCTGGCCATCCGAGCTGCCCTCTGCGTGAGACGAGTGTGAGCATCACAACAACAGTCAGCCAGCATAGCATAACCAGCATGCCCGTTCCCTCAAGACTGACTACACCCAAGATAAACGCTACACACCAAATAGTTGAGCTGCCACCTTCCAAACCACATCCAGAAAACCATCACGATATCCACGTCTTTGCAAAACGCAGACAATACGAAAAGGAAGCTACACACGCAAGACAAGCTGCTATTACACGGCCGCGGTGGTTATTGTTTCAATTTGGGATCAGCGTGTTCGCTGCCCAGCATTTGACGAGTATACGACTAACTACTATGCCCCGATCCGGGGTCTTGTCTGCCTGTGACAATTCCGTAAAATAACCTGTGCTGTGTTCTCACTCGACCGTAAAACGCCCGTTTCCCTTCTGTGTAGACGTAAAACCTTGTTCTCATCGATCCCATACGTACTAGGCGGTGGCCTCCCTCTTTGGGCAAATCCCCCCCTTCATTCATGCTCTTTTTTTTGGGTAGGGTAGAAATGAGTATAAACAAACCAATATACACAGACCAAAGAAATTTCGTAGCTGGAACCTCATCGTATTGGGTCCTCGCCTAGAAACCATGGGAGAAGGTGGGAAACAAGGGAATTAAATGAAGGCAAGCCGCGAGGGGTTGCTGGTGTTGTTGTTGTTGTTGTTGTTGTTGTTGTTGTTGATGCATTCTTCCTGTCCTGGTGGACAAGCAGTGCTGAGGATGCCCGCCGGCTTCCACCTAATCACAGCCTGCTTTCAACCCCTCCTCGGATACGAATGTCGGGAAAAAAAAGAAGAAAAGGCCAAAAAAAGAAGGGGCCTGGACACCATCCGTAGACGATCAAGGACGAGCCTTCTTCGCCGTATCGGAACTCAGACTTGAGCCAGGCCGCTTTGAAGGAAGACTGGCCTCAGACCTGCTCTTGACACGAGGCCATGAATCGAACGGGCTAGTCCTTCCCTGGGGGCGGATCGGAGTAGCGTCGTCAAACTTCTTGTCGCGGGCGCGGGTAACTCGGCGAGTATCGGGAGGCGACATGGGGGAAAAGTTGGAAGCCTTGGGTGTTGCAGGCTGGGCGATGACATCCTCGTCGTTGGCCATGGGAGTGTCGGGCACTTCGGTGTTCTTGGCCTGCTCTGTCTCCTCCTCAGCCTCGACGTCGGTGTCGGCTTCCTCTTCCTCCAGCTGACTGGGCTCCTGGGGCTTGGTAGGGAAAAGTAGGCGCGGCTTCATCGACGAGCGCGTCATTCGGCGGGCAGGTTGCTCTTCGCCATCAACCGTCTCGCCATCAGCTGGTTCCGTCTCTGCAAACTTGCGGAAGATTCTCTTTCCTCGGCTGTGAGAAGAGGCGAGTTAGTCGCTGCTCTAGAGAAAACAGAGTATCGTCGGGCGACGTAGGAATATGGGGGGAAAAAAGGAAGAAAAAAAAAACTTACAATACGTAGACTAATCCATCCTCCCGTTCAATGGCATCCTCAATTGCCTGGCGACCTTCTCCGGGAACGTGAACCTTGCTGCGCTTGCTCCGGCGCCTAACCGGCTCCTGCACATCTCGCCCGGCGTTTCCGTAAAAGGGGTTGTCTGCGCTAACCTCCTTGTCGGGGATGCGCTCCTTGGAATCGGTAAAGATCTCGATCGGGGTCTCATCATCCTCAGCAGTAAAGCTCTCGAGGGAGATGCCAGTGTACTTCTTGGCGCGGGCCTTCTGAGGGCTGGGCATGACATCCTCGTCGGGGGCGAAAAGGTTTCGGGCAATGGCCTGAATGCCCGGGTTCTTATCCGCGGGCGCCTTCTTCGGCGTCTTGGCAGGCGTGGGAAGCATTCCGGATCCGCGCGAAATGGTGGTGCTAGAGGTTTGAAGGGTGGAAGAGTGATCTAGTCCGAGAGAGGAGGCGGCCTTGGCTGAAGCATGGGCGCTCAGGCGACCGGTGGTGGTTGTGCTGGTAAAAGGGTCGGAATCGGCGGCGGAAGAGGTGCGAAGCTTTTTCTTGGGCGATTCAAAAGGTGAGACCATGCCGGCCATGGAGGATGTTTGGGTTCGCGCCTTCCTCGCCGGGCCAAAGGCGTCGCTGTTTGCGTTGGAGGAGGAGCGAGGGGGAGGAGTTCGGTTGGCGGCGCGCTGGGCGGAAATGCGAGCAGATTTGCGGGGTGAGTAGGGCTCCCAGTGGTCGCCGAAGCCGTGCTTAGGGGTGGGAGGGGTTCGAATGCCTGAAGGCGGAGGTGAAGGTGTGGAGGGCTCCATGACTGGAGGCATCATGTCCGAGGTCGAAGGCTGGATTGCTATAGCTGGAGATGATTGAGGCAGTTCTGGAAATGGAGGTGAACTGGAAAGAGGTGTGTAGGAGAGAAATTGACAATCTCCTTTCCTTGCCAGAAACCTGCCTGTATGTATGGCTTTGTTTTTTTACTTCCCTTGTTCAGGTTTTCTAGGTCAGGTCTGAATTGGTAAACCTCCAAGTTTTGTTCGGCTGGCAGTGTGATTGCGATTTTGCGAACAAGTCGGTGAGCACGATTGCAGGATTTTGCTAGACAGTCCAGGTAACCAAAGCAACAGTGTATCAACTGAGGGATATTCAGGATAGATAAGTGTCTCCGTAGACCAAGAGAATTGAATACGAGGAACAGATGTTATGAAGGGAGGAATAACTAGAAGGAGGAGAAGAAGAAGAATATGGAGAAAGAGCAATTTACAGGGAGCATTGAGCATTACAAGATGATGGGAGTCCTGGAGCAGGCATGGGAAATGGAGATTAAACAAGGTGGGTGGTGTGGTGTGGAGGGAGATGGCTCCATGCAAGGCAACGTCAAAAATGGAATGGATGGGGAGCGAAGAGGAAAAGGTGGCTGGTGTTTTTGGCTTGGGTTGTTGGCTTGGGTTGGGCGTGGGCGTGGGCATTTTCCAGCAAAGGCCCTGCAGCTGGCATGCACTACCGGACGGACAGCCCAGCCCAGCCAGTCAACGCGTGCTTTTGACCACTACGCGCTAGTTTCGTGTCGCCAGGGCACAGAGTTCTGGCCAGACTGGCCAATAGGAAATACCCGTTGCCCCTTCCAACCTCGACTGATTAACATGACGCGCCCTACCCAAGCGGGTCCTCAAACATGTACAGTGTTTATAGAACCTGAAACCACACTGAGTACCTCTGCTCTCTCTGCACAGCTGGCCTGGCACCAATTGAGCCTGTCCAATGTATCCCCCGCAATCACGGGAAGCCAGCACAGGTTCCCAACGGCCCCATTGACCCCGCCAAACTCAGAGCAAGCCGTAAACATTGAATTAGCATCTCGGGATCCATTCGTTATCCCAGCCTGGGACACACAGAAAACGTGGCCGGCGAACAGGCGTTTAAACCCCACCACCCCCTTGTCAGACAAGAGCCGAGCCTTATCGCGCAACAACAGCAACAACGGCACTCCAAAAAAAAAAGTACAAAAGAAAAGAAGAAAAGAGACACAGCCGAACCCGAAGCGCCCACCATGGCCGATCCCGCCGACGACTCCTTGACAGAGGATATCTGGGCCTCGCCCACGGCCACCAAACCCACCCAGTCACAGCCCTCAGCCTCAGACCGGCCCAGGACGCCAAAGACGCCGACGAGGCCCGCCTCGCCTACGTACGACCATGAGGCTGCCCTGCGGAAGGAGCTGGAGGGTGTCAAGAATGTGAATCGGGCGATTGAGGGCATCATTGGAACCCTTGAACGCGCCAAGGGCAACATGAACGTGCGTGGCTTTTTTTTTTTTTTTCCCTCCTTTTTCTATCCCATTACCCTCCGAAGAGCCCTACGCAATAGCTTGTCTCACGCTGCTTGGCGGTGAACAATGGTGTTGCTAACTTTGTTTCCGCGCAGACCGTATCAGGTACCGTCTCCAACGCATCGGCCCTGCTCAACACCTGGACTCGAATCCTATCCCAGACCGAACACAACCAGCGACTAGTCCTAAATCCCAACTGGAAGGGCTCTACGCAAGATATCCTCGATATAGAAGCCGAGGCCATACAGAAGCAACAGGCCGCCGAGCGACGGGCCGCCGAGGAGGAGAGGAGACGCGAAGAGGCGAAGCGCCGCGCCGAAGAGGAGGAGCGGAAAAGGCAGGCCGGCACTGCTACAGCACCTCGAGCTACGCGGGGGCTCCGAAGTCGAGGCCGCGGCGTTGGTTTGGGTAGTGCAAGGGGAACGAGTTCGTCGTCGGGTAGCCAGCTTCAAAGAAGTCTTTCCGGCGCGGGCACGAGTAGGGGAACGTCTGGCATTGCTAGAGGTCGGGGCTCTGTAAGAGGTGTCGGCCGTTCAAGGGGGGTGAGATAGGACAGAAAAGAAGAATAGCTTGCTAAGAAAGTGTAAATGTTTGACGGCCTTACATTGGATGGATGGTATCCGGAGTACGGTGTAGATAGAATATATGTCATGTCATTAAACTTGCGAATTCATTCCAATAGCCCAAAAAGTTCGTACCCTTACCCTTCCATGACGCCTCACGCCAACACCAACCTCAGCCGGGCAATAGATGATACAATATGTAACCAAGAGTGCGGCCCTCGCTTTCTTTACTTCTTCTTGAAGAACGCGCTGAGCTTCATCATTCCAGACGTATCCACCTTCCTCAGCTCGCGCACACCTCTGCTTTCCATCGCCTTCTTCTTCTTTTCCTCTTCCAGCTTGCGCTTCTTCTCCTGCTGCGCCAAGTCTTCCTCTTCCTCCCTGGCATGTTTCCGACCGTGGTTGCCTCCCCGTGCCGCGATGGCTTCCGCGCGGACTTTGGCCAGCTCCGCGAGGTATGTCTCCAACGGTAAAAAGTCGGTGCCGCACAGCCCCTTGTCTCCGAGCTGCTGCTTCAGGCGAGTCGTCAGCGCGACGGGGATGTAGCTGGCGCAGATGAAATTGAAGGCCACGCGGAGTCGCTGAAGGGCCAACACTTGGGGTGACGCTTGCATCGCGGTGGTGACGGCATCCTCGGTCACCGCATCGGGGTCCTCGGCGACAGAGGTGGCGGCCGTGGAAGCTTGGGAAGCTACCGAGCTGCCGTTGCTCTCCGTCGTGGCCGTCGAAGCCTGGGAGTCGACCGACTCGGTGCTGGGGGTCGACGTTCCGGAATCCGCCGTCGGAGCATCGCGTCGGACCCGGACCACCATTGGCGCTTGAAGGGGCTTGATCACAAACTTTTCTTCCATGCTCTTCGGCAGGGACCCCTCCGCAAATTTCTTCGCCTTGCCTAGTATGACTTGGAAGAGTTTCTCCTCGTTGATTCGGAACATGGTCTCGCTTCCGGCTTCAACAGTGTCGCAGACGGCCTTCATCCTCGCTTCAAACAACGCGCGCGTCTTCTCATCCCTAAGTAATTCATTCAGGTGAGAGGATTCCTCGGGGAGCTTATCGAAGTGGTCGTCGCTCGCGAGAAACAGGCGTTTCGCGTCGGCTTTGGGGGCAGCTTCGAGCAGGGCGGGTAGCACGAGGAAGAGAGGGTCGAATTGCGTGGCCACGAAGAGATCGGCGCTCTTGGAGATGTACCCATTGATCTTTTGCGGCTTGTCCGCTGCAGACTCTTCATCCTCGCCCCCGGAGGGCTCCTTGATCTCGAAGAACCAACTTCGTGGCGTCGCGGCGGGAGCGGACACCTTGGTGAATTCGTACACGCCCGTCTCGGGACATACTAGATATCGCGTGGGCTTTGCATGGCGGGGGTTAGGGAGCGTTACGATTTTCGCCGCGGCGGTGGCTGCGCGAGGGAGGATGAAGGCTTGGGGGGGATTGGGAATCTGCGGAGGGAGTGTGTGGATGAATGTTGACTGTTCGGCAGCCAGCGCGGACTCGTCAGAAGCCGCTTTGGGCTTGGAAGCACGAGTTCTCGCCATTAATGGGGTGTTTGGTGTGTATGGGGTGTGCTCGCTGTCGATTGAGTAATAAAGAAGAGCGCGAAGCTGCTGGAGGGGTTTCTGATATAAGGTGTTGTAGTTGCTAGTTTGTTTGACATGTCGTGGGGTTGAGATCCAAAATGCTAAGATTGACGCGTCGAAAAGCGCCCCCTGGTCCGGGTGTACTACTTCTTGGTAGCCAGCTACAAGCTTTGTATTAGTCCGCTTTACAACTCGTCAAGCGCAAGTCTCGTCATCTTACTACTTGTTGTTCAAGGCCTTCCGAAATATCACTTCTGCGAATTCAAGATTTAATCTAGTCTCCCGTGTCCTATGCATCCGATATTCTTCTTGCAGAGAGCCAGCTCTCGATCAGCTCCCCACGGTTCGGCCCACTGAAAGGATACCCGCCTCGCTACGTCTACGATGCAGTCGAGAGCGCCTGCTCGGTGATGAAAACTATGCAAGCAAACCTCAATGCCTCTGATTCGACTCTTTGCTCAAAAGAGTAAATAGATCTGTGCTCTTGTTTCTCGGCCATCCGTTCACCACCGAGATGCGATGATTTTGGCCGAAGTATCACAGTGCCAAAGACGTCCGCTTACTAAGAAATCAATTTACCGTCAAACGCGAGACGAACGCGTCCGCGCGATCTCTGTCCCAAATCCACGTGCCACTGTCAGTTGCAGAATCTCTTTGCGGGTAATAATTGGAACGTCACCAATTGATCCATGCTCTTGACGAAACACCACTTGCCAGACAAGGCCACTGGCATGTGCATGTTTGCATAACACCTCATTTCTTTCTCGAAAGACTTTTGGACTGATATCACGTGCCGTAAGACGCAAGTCGAGGCCTTCGTCCGTGTCTAGCTTCTACACGACAGACAGTCAACAGCCTGGGTGTGTCTTTTGTCTGATAGGCTCTAGGTGTTTTGGACTGTTGGAAAGTGAGTTGGCACTTGGGTGATGCGCCAAGTGTTCCAGTCCTCTTCTGCAGGTGTCGACGCTCATCGCTAGTTTCTGGTCTCTCATGCTCTGATGCTTATGGGTCAACTTTGAATTTGGCTAACTTGCTCCCATTTTCATTACCAACGTCACAGCTGCATCTTGCTCCTGATCTGCATCGTCTTCAGTTCATTTGTCCTTCTTTTTGCTCTGCAAACCGTCAATCACCTCGGACTTGGCCAAAACAAACTTTTGAGTCGGTCTGCGGAGAATGGCACCCTGGAACCTTGGGTAGTGACTTTGGATTTACCCTGGGGCCTCGAACCTTCGCAGTAGAAGTGCCCCAGGCCCAGACGGCCTCATAAGAGCCCCCGTCTCTTCGCCAACCTAACACTCGCCTCACGATAATTTTCAGAAACCCTGCTCTCGACCTCCACCATCATGCCTCTACGTACGTCTCGGTCCGGCCCAGATCTGCCCCAGTTCTTTCCCCACTGACTTTTAACAGAACAACAACCAGCCGCCGAGCCACAATGGCCCCCTCGATCCCCCCACGAAGCCGCTATGAGCACTCCCGGAGGACGAGAAAAACTACGCCGCATAGCCGAACGGACATCGCCATCTCCATCGCCGTTACGAGGCGCTAGAGCAATGAAGAGCTCGCGAACCTTATCGAACGCCTTGTCACTGGGGCCAGCGGACGAGGACGATGACGAGGACGAGGACGAAGAGACGCTACAACTCAAACTGCAGGAGATCCAGGCCAGATTAAAGCTAAAGAAACTACAAAAGGACAAGTCGCAAGCGCGCCCCGCAAGCGAGAATACTACAACATCAAGCTTGGGTTCGGCGCCGGCCCTGGTGAAGGGCGAGCCAATGAGAAAAAGCGCCGACCTGCAATCCAGCAATCCGGAACAGAGCTCAACTGCTCCTCCTCGGCCCATGGTTATACCTGCTTCGCCTGTCCGCAGAGTTCAGCCGCCTACCGTTCAGACCTCTCCGAGCCGGGTACTCTTAGGTATCGACAAGGGTCTCAAGGCAAAGGATATTTCGCTGAAACGGGCGCCCAGCTTGCGAAGGCCGACCGAGAGCGCCACCGGGAATAGATATCTTCGGACAAAGGCGAACCATGATTCTTCACAGTCTTCGATTGAGGCGCCTCGCCCTCGGAGTTTCAACGAAAGAATCGCTGCTGCGAGGAACGAGGAGGAGGAGCGTCGTGAGCGCCTGGAGAGGATACAGAAGATTCGAAGCAATGCTTTTGGCCTATCCAAGGACGAGATGGATCAGTATAAATCATCCGCCGTGGTCATCCCCGACGAAGAAGTACGACCGCCCGAGTTTTCGCGCGATGATATCGTAGCTGGCCAGTCAAACCCAACTTGGGGTCTGAAGAGAAGCAATACAACGTCTGGGGCGTCCTCGCAGAGGGAGAGACCGCAGTCGGGGTTGGCTAGTGGAAATTTGACTGAAGAGAAGCCAGAACCGGAGAGCGCGTCTTTCGAAGTGTACTCGTCCTTTCACTTATCGAAGCGTATTGTGCCGCACCCAACACTTGCGCGACAACTAAAGGGTAAGGCGATGTTTGGCCTCAAAGATCTGCTAAAGACGGTCAAGTCACCCGACTATGAGCTTCCAGACGTCGAAGAAGATATCGTCGTCTTCGCGATAGTCGCGAGCAAATCTGACCCGCGATCACATAAGCCGACGGACAACGGCACCAAGGCGCCGGACCGGACCAAGTACATGGTTGTCACCCTTGTCGACCTCCAGTGGGAACTGGAATTATTCCTCTTCAACTCGGGGTTCACCCGGTTCTGGAAAATCCCAGAGGGAACGGTGATTGCCATTCTAAACCCCACCATCATGCCTCCGCCCGCCGCCCGGGCGCACTCTGGGAAGTTTAGCCTCGTCATCAACTCGGACGCCGACACCATTATCGAGATCGGTACGGCGAGAGACTTGGGCTTCTGCAAGTCTATGAAGAAAGATGGCCAGCTCTGCAACTCGTGGGTGAATAAAAAGCGGACGGAATTCTGCGAGTTTCACTCCAACGAGATTGTGCGGAAAGCTCGCTCGACGAGGTCTGAGCTGAACCAGATCGGCTTCGGCAAGGAGTATACCAAGAAGCAAAAAGCACCCTACAGGGATTGGTCCGAACCCAAGTCAACCAAGAGCGGCATGTATGACCGCGAGACGCACAGCCACTGGTACGCGACCAAATCGATGAGCGCGGCGGCTCTCATCGACGGCGTCGCAGACAGGAAGGAGAGGGAGGAAGCGCTGAAGCGGCGGCTTATCGCGAAGGAGAAGGAAGCGAAGATCATGAAGGCCCTTAGTCAAACGGGCAGCGGAACCGGCCAGGAATACATGAGGACGGCGGGGACAAAGGCCGGGGTGGACTCCTCGGCGGTGACGTCTTCGTCGGCGTATTCGGCAACGCAGCCGCAGACGGTCGGGGAAACCAAGCCGCCCGACGCCAGATCCCTCGGCCTCGTCGCGCCGAGGGGCGCCGAGCCGTCGATCCGCCTGAGCCCCATCAAGCGGAAGCGGCCCGATAGCTCCCAGTCCTCCCGCTCCGGCGGCGGCGGCGGCAGCGGTAGCGGTGGTAGTACCGTGTCGGGGCTGGGCTGGGGCACGTCCCTCAAGGATAAGCTAGCGCGCATGAAGGAGGGCGAGAAGCTCGTGCGGGACGAGCCCGCGTTGTCGCCCGTGAAGAAAAAGACGCGCTTCATCACGGACAAGGGCATACGCGAGGCTGGGAGGGAGAGCCTCGGTGAGGAGCTGACGAGTAGACAGGTGGTCTTGGATGACGATGACGATGACGAACTAGTGATCTTAAGGTGAGAGGAGGGAAAGAAAAAAAAAGATTGGCGTGTGCCTCGAGCGAAGTATCTGGGGTGGGTTCTTTTGTAGATACTCTTTCTTTTTGGGGGGGCGCGATTTCTTTTTATAGGGTTTTCTGCTGTCGACTCTATGCGTGCGTGTGAGTTGTGTATATATACCCCCTCCGTCTTTTAGAGAGCACTGATGAACAAGTCAGAAAAGAAGGACCAGACTTGCAAGATCTGCAGTTGATTCCACTCTGATTCTCACCATGATCGCCGGACTTCACATGGCCCTGCCTTGGTAGTATCTGTACACAATGTTTCCGCGGAAGAGACTACAATCCCGTCCCAGCAGAGTAACAAGCTTCCGCAGCTCCCCATCTCCCGACCTGGCCAAACCGCCCAAAAGAAGAAGAAGAAGAAACCACCATCTCAACCCATAGCCCATTACACGCAGAATCGACCCAAGACTCCCAAGATACACACACCTACGTGCTATAAACAGCCACATAATCCACATCCATCGCCGCCCCCGCGCCCCCGCGCGTCCTCGCGTCCGGCGTCCTCTTCCCAGCAATCGCATCAGGGAACGACCCGGCCACGGCAACATTCAGGAGCAGAAACTTGGCATCATGCGCGAGGGCGGTCCAGGCGGCCGAATCGCCCACCTGATCGCCCGTGACGCGGAAGGTCTCGAGGCCGTCGACGGCCCAGACGATGGACTCGTCGCGCCAGGACCGGGCACGATAAGGATAAGAAGGCGAAGAGGAGGAAGAAGAAGAAGAAGAGCGGTCGATCTCGGCGGAGATGACGTGGAAGGCGCCATCGCGGGGGAAGGGAGCGGAGGAGCCGACGCCGGTGGTTTCGTTGCAGGGGCCGCCGGGGGCGGTGCCGCAGTGGAGGGTGTGCCAGGTGGTGGGGAGGCCGTTGGGGGACTCGAGGATGTCCAGCTCGCCGACGGAGGGCCAGTTGGTGTAGACGCCGCGGTAGGCGGAACCGAGGGCCCAGAAGGCGGGCCAGATGCCGGATTGGGTGGCGGCGGGGGCCGTGCCCAGGCGGATTTTGGCTTCCATGCGGAGGCGGGCGCCGGGAGAGCAGGAGAAGTCGTGGCGGGGGTGGGTGCGGATGCGGGCAGAGGTCCAACCCTGCGTGCCGGTGTTGTTGAGGAGCGGGGTGATGGTCAGCACATCGTTTTGCACGCCGATGTTGGAGGGAGAGTCGGTGTAGGTCTGAATCTCGCCTGTGCCCCAGCGCTCGGGGCCGCCTGGGTAGGAGGTGCCGAGGTCAAAGACCCAGGAGGAGTCAGGCGAGGTGAGGGATGTCGGGGACGAGAAGTCATCGTAGAACAGGGTTGATTCGTAGCCGGAGGGGAGAGCCGGGACCGCGACCGCGATGGCGGCGGCGATAGTCCCCGGCACGAGGAGGAGGTGAATAGGCAAAACCATCTTAATCGACTTAGATAGCAGAGATGAACAGAAGATTTCCCAGTGAACGCCTTTATGTTCCCACAGGAGGAAAAGGGATGAGTATACAAGTCCTCGAATGGAACAGAATGCCTGGTGTGTAACAAGCACGGCCGTGCCGTGATACCGGGGACGCCAGAGATGCAGCCTCGCGCTGATCATCGACTAAGTTGTCGAGATATCCTGCTTCCTCCCCTGCTCTGGAGGTTCAGCTCCTTTATACTCGATCCCAATGTGGTCAAGTCCGAAGAACCGTTATTAGCCCACACTTGCATCTCTTGATTATCTGAATGCTCGTTAAAGCCAAACGAACGCGCAAGGAAGGCGAAAAAAGAAAAGTGGTTCAAAGCGTCGAGAACTATCCTTGCTTTCGCTTCCAACCTCCAGAGGCATATTATATTAGGCCCGCCGTCGCCTCCATGCCTGTCCGCCCCTCGCTTATACGTTGGCATGGCATAGGGAAAAGGGGGGGAGGGAGGGTAAGGGGAAAAGAGCCACCTGAAGGAAAAGAAAATGATTCCGCGATATCTAGCCTCGTACTCTCGGCGAAACTTGGAATATTCGCCGTCCAAATGCCTAGCGGTGGCACTATATGTCAAGCCTTCGCCATTAATGGTTATATTAAGATCGGCCCAGCGTACACCAAAGCTCTCAGCCCGTTCCAGGCGACGACGCGCGCCACTCCTTAGTTCGTGGCTCATATCGCATCGTTTATTCATTTATTTCCCGCCAACCGCATAATACCATCTGTTGATCGTCCTGTGTTTGTTGGTTTTGGCTTGAAACGTGAGATTCGCCTTCTTCTGGCGAAATACCTTTTTTGTCAAGTTGACTCTCTTTTCGGGTCGATGGCGAATTTCAAGGGACAGAAATGGCCGTAGATCACTGGCTCCCTGACGACCCGACCCCCTACTAGCCCCCGTCGAAGCTCCAGCGGTGGCGAGGCCGACTTCAAAGCGAAGCCGGGCCTCCATCACCGAAAAAATCCCCTCCAAAAGGTCCACCATCCTATCGGAGTTGGAGGCCAGACGCTCCTGCTGCCTCGCCTGAGACAACGCGGAGGTCGGGTCCCCACTCTCCTCCTTCCTCGCTTCCAACAACAACTTCTTCGTGGCCAGCTGGGCCTCCTTAAGCTCGGCCTGTCCACAGGAAGTTAGCAGTATCCTCGCTAGCTCGGGAAGTCATAGGAATACTAACATCGGAGACGCTGGTGCCGGCCAGGGCGGCTGCGAGGGCGAGCCCCTGGTCCACCAAGGGTCCAACAGAAGGGATGCAGGGCTTAGCCTGCTGAACGCACCTCATGCACTTGACGCTGGCGGCTAGACCTGAGAGTTAGCAACTGAAGAACGAGGAACTAAAAGAGAGGGCCACGCGCACCAGTGGCGAACATACAGGAGGTCTCGAGGCAGGGCAGGTCGGCCCGTGCCACCTTGTAGCCCTCTTCCCATCGCAACATATGATAGAGGCAGCGATGGCAGGGCGAGGCCTTGGCGACCCCATTACTCGTGGGAGCGGAGACGGACTCGACGATGTCGTCGAGACGATCGAGGGCCTGCGAAATGGCCTCCTGAGCCGTTTTCACGCGCTTCGAGGCGGCGGCGCGCGAGGCAGAGGCGGACCGCTTGCGGGCAGGCATGGCGGCGCGCGGAGATTTGAAAAATGTTTTTTTATTCGAAAAAAGGGCGGCGCGGCAAGAAACGGCGCGGCGAGGGGATGATGGCGATGTGGATGGGAGAAGAAGAAGAGGAAGAGAAGAACAGAAGCAGCAGGAATATAGGTAATAATTGCCCAGCGATCGAAAAGGGGAAGGCGCAATGGCATTTTGAAAGTTTTCTTTATTCATTTGGTGCGATTCAGCGATCGTGCGCGATCAAAAGAATGCCACCATCGCGACTTCTGCACCTGAGATTTTTTGGGGGAACAAAACCGCGAGAGGAATGGCGATGCAGCCTTTCAAGCAAAGGCCAAGCGAGCTACCCGCAAACCAGCAGCGGCACTCTCGCCCCCGAATCCTTTTTCTTCTCATGAAATATTTCAGTGCAAATTTCCATTATTGCGAAGCAAGCAAGCGAACCATATGAGAATACACAGCGAGACAACAGGGAGAATACAGTGATACTCCGACCTCCTACTTAAAATGGCTTCAGGGATGAAGCTAAAGAAGGGGGGGAACTATGTAAGGATAGAAGAAGATGGGCTAAGCGAACTACAGCGAAGTCACAGCGATCACGATCACCCCGCGATATCCTCATGATCATAGAAGCAGGAATCAGAGCAAAAGGGCGACCTGGCTAGCGACGATGCTGTGACTACCCGGCAGTATGCGATCGATCTGGTCATGCATGACTCAACCTCAGTGCGACCAGTACATATGACCTATCTTAGCCTTCAGCCCCAGCAGTGATAAAGCGAACATCTAAGTAGGGAGGGTCCAACCCTGCACGCTATATCGAAGGGACCCTGCGCCTAGGTCGACCATGGGCTGTATAAAAGAAGAAGAATATCAAGGGGATATCAAAGGAAAAAGAAGAAGGAAGATAGCGATTAGTGACTGAATACATCTCACACCTACCTCACATCTAGTTCGCTACCATCTTGTCCTCTTCACTCTAATATTGACGACCCACCCTTACATACTAGAATTTTCCAATGCATGGCCGAGAGAGAGAGCGAGAGAGCGCATGTGCGTATGTGTATGTATATATATATATATATATGTGTGTGTGTGTGTGTGTGTGTGTGTGTGTGTGTGTGGGTGTGTGTGTGTGTCTCGCCAGCCTGTGTCTTCGATATGGGCCTTGGTGTCATGTCAACGTTCTCTGTACGCTCCTGTCTCGAATCGCTATTAATAACAGGTCCCTTGATCTCCCAGGATGGGCTCCATGGCACTCGACGACCTGTAGGACACATTATGGTATAACAACAGCATTTTGAGCGGTTGCGCGGCAGAGGAGCAGAATCGCGAAGCTAGAAACACTCTGAGCGCAGAAGTGATCTAGGAATTGAAATGCAAGCATCAGCACGACGCATCGGCATCTATCCACCCTAGTGCGATCACCATGGGCAAAAGGAAACTCTTCTTTTCGGTTCGTCGAAGCCACCATCGGCAAAAACCAGTAATGCCTGGTTTTAGTCCGAGAGTAATAGACGCCGACACTTGTCTCAAGGTTGAACAATAAGCAAAGCGACATTGAACAGAGAGGGTGAGGAGAAACAAAGTTACCGCCCACGTCTATTCATGTAGGAATCGCAAGCAAGCGCGGAGCCATTTCACAAAGAAAAAGAAGAAACTTCCCCCATGATTTCTTCCCAAAAAGATCCCCTCAAATTGCCAATCTGCCATTCCAAAGATGTCATATGTCCTGCTATTCGTAAAATGCATATCCATTCCCAATACATAACATCATCGGCATGCAAGATGAAAGCCTGAAACTAAAATGAGGAACGATTGCAGGTTAAACCCTCCCGCAAAAAAGAAGAAGAAAAAAAGAAGAAAAAGAAGAAAAAAAGGATCTAATAGCCTCCCGAAGAATCATCCACATAGGGTATCATCCGCAATTCAACGACACCTGGCTCGAATTGCTCCTCCATCAGCTCTGTCATTTGAAAGTTGGCCAAAGCGAAACCTTCATGGCATTGCAGAAACGACCTAATATATCAAGACGAAAACTCTACGTAACCTTGAATCTCATCCATTGCTGTATAGAAACGCCCCAACTTTTCACCGAGTCACCACACACAGCCCGAGTTCATGCACTTGCAACGTTGTCGTACATGTCATCGTCACTGCTCTCGCTTTCGCTCCTTGGGCTCAAAGCCTCGCTCGCCTCGGTCGACGGGAGTCCACTGTATCCCTCTGGTGAGAACCAGTCCTGGTTTCTGGGCCTCGACGGGCCGCTCGAAGAAAGGTGGGCAATGCTGTTCAATCCCGCGATATCAGACGTACTGCCGTTGCGGCTCAGGGTCGGCTTTTCTGGAAGCTTCTTTAGCAATCCGGTGCTGATATCCAGCATTGTCATGGCAAACTCTGTTAGGCGACTAGACCCGCCGGGCTTGGAGCTCACGCTCAAGGTCCACCGGTATTCGCCGAGCCGTCGCCGGTACCACTCCGCTTCCTCCTGACCAGGGCTCGTGGCCCATAAGAGGGAACCAAAAGTTCCAATCAGCGCAAAGTTGGTCTTGGAAGCAAAGAACCAGAACGCTCGGAGGTGGTTCGGCGAAAGACGGTTCACAAAGTCCATGGCCGAGATCAACCGGGCTTTCGCCGCATTACGGCAGATGTGCTGAAGGTATGGGTCGACCGTCCCGCTGGCTTCGGCCGACGCAAGGGATCTAATGATTCGGCGATGCAGCGTGATTTCCGTTGCAAAGTACGCTAGGTGAAGGTATCCCACACTCGATAAACGCCCACCGGGGACGCCTTTGGCCGAGTAGGAGGAATCCATACGAAGCACCGGCGGCAAGCCCGAGAACCACTCCTTTAGCTTCAGCTGCACGGGCTTGGCGAGGGATAGAACCATGTGTGTGCCTTGTGGACCCGCGTCGACGACAGTCTGCATCGCTTGGATGGTAAAGAACGTATCCAGAATCTCGGCGAGAATTTGAGAAAGCTTTACCATGCCGAGGAAAATTAGGCGGCCTGCTTCAACCTCTCTCCGTTCCTCCATGTCATTTTCATCCCAGTCGACATCGGGGAAATCATTCTCCGATAATTGCTGTACTGCCCAGTTTGAAGGGAAAATGTGTGACGGTCGTCCATGGACCAAGGCTCCCCATTTATCCTGCATGTAGAGCGCCCACGCCAGCCTTTTGCGTAAGCCCTTCTCCCACGGCGGGATTTTCCAGCTTGCGCAATCGAGGTGCAATCCTAATTCCTGAGAAATAGCCACAAGTTGTGCGGTTGGCGCCCACTGATCGCCTTCCGGCCGCTGTGAAAGCAACAAGCCCGCCTGGATTGTGGACAACTTCGGGCGGTACATTGCCTCGGCAAGGGTCGACCGCATCAGTCTCTCTAGGGACCTGACGTCGGGTCGTGTGAAAGGCGCTAAGTCCGCGGAATGATGCCACCAGTTTATAGCCAAGAGGTATACCGCGGCCAGTAGAGGCGGCGAGAATTCCCGGTACGATCGCTCATACTTTTCTAGAAACACCCCCTTCTGGATAATGGGGAACCCTGGGTGGACGACCCTAAAGTAAAGATCGATGAGGCTTCTACCGTGGGGTGCCACCAGCCTCTCAACCTCATCAACGTCCTGGAGCTGGTGTTCATAGCCCGGCGTGCTACTGTCCGGCAGCATCAAAAAAGTATCATGTTCGCCAACTTTGCGCAAAGTCCCCCTGGTGAGCAAGCTCTCGTCGTCTGGGTTGAAGGGCGAGAGGTTGATGAGGGACGGTTCAAAGTCAGTGGTCGGCCCGATATACTGGCTATAGCGGTCGTTTTGCATACCCAGCGTCCGCTTCAAAAGTGTGGGGCCTCCGACGTTGGCCATCTCTTCGACGAGCGACGCGCTCGTGGACGGCGACGACAGAGCGGAACTCGACTGCGGCGGACGTCTTCTCCTGTTATCTTGGTTTAGGGGTGAACTGCATGGCAGACCGTCTGTTAGCGCTCGTCGTGGTTGGGCGCCGGCGAGGTGCTTTATGTGCGGAGCGCGATGATGACGCGGAGAAGGATCGAGGGAAGCAGGAGAATGACAATGACAGCTGGCAGTGGGGGATAGAGGTAACTTCATGGCTGTTGGGTTTCTTGAGGCATAAAACAGGCCAGGTAGAACGGGGGATGCATGTGTTCGCGCGTGGGAGATGTCTACGTGTTATACACATATATACACTTGATACATATGCACGGGACCCAGAAAAGGGAGGAGTAAGCACCCAGAGGCTTATGATCCCTTGCGGTACAAGGCGGGGGAGGAAGGAGATAGAGGTTCGGAAGATAGCAGATAACACAAAAGACTCACCCGCGCTGTTGCGCGGCCAAACCGTTCTGGCCGGCAGCTCCCTTGGTTAATTTACGTTTCCTGGGACGAGGACTGAGGACTAGCGAGCATTCGGAACTGCTCCTCTGGCAGGGGATGCAGCCATCGTCTTCGTCACTGACAGTAGTGCACTTTAGGCGAAGTCTGCGGCAAGAATCGCAAGGACCTGAGGGAGAGCTGGCGAGGGAGTGTGGCGCGGAGGCGTCGAAAGATGACATACTACCCTTACCAAGATCTAACTTGCTGTTTCCGTCTAATTGATGTTTCTGGCGGCGGCCAGCTGATCCGGATAAGGATGCAGAGCTAGATGCCGCGGCAATAGGTCCAGTCGGCTTGGGGGCGATAGCGATTGGCGCCGTCCTGGGGACGGCGGGGGAGTTGGACATGGTAGGTAGAGCAGGGCAGCGTGTGATCGGACAGAGCGCCCAGGGCAAGGGTGCCGGGCTATTCGCTGGCCCTCGGCGGGAGTGGTGAAGGGCCGAGCTTGCGGGCGCTGGAGCTCGTCGGGTGCGGGAAAGGATAAGCAAAGGAGTACTGACCGGGAGGTGTAGGTAAGTAAATTTTGTCACAAAAGTGTAGGATGGGGGATCGGATTGGTCTATGGGCTAATCAACCCAAAACGGTCTATCCCTTACTGTAGAGGATATGATAAAGTCGTAGGGTACGAAAGGGCCCCTTTGCTACTAAGAAAAGGCCAGGCTACAGACAAGTAGCGCCCGCGATATTGGTAGGAAAATGCTACAACCACGGGTGTAGGGTCTCCCAAAGCGGCAATGCGGCAATCAAAGCTGGGTGCGTCAATCCCATGGGGTAACAGACTCTATGTCAAGGTATAAGTTGGGACATCAACCGATGACTCGGGGCAGATGTTGAACAGCCCTGCGGGTCTCGTAACGAACCTGGCTCCTCAGTGGCGATATAAGGGGGCTGATTTTGATATCTTGGCCAGAAGGATGAGAGCCCGAGGGAGAGAGGGGGGGAATTACCAGTAGATCTTCCTCCTCTTGGTAATCCGGTACGAAGAAAAGAAGTAGCGTGTAAGCTAGTTCACCGAGTGGCTCGGTTTGATCGTAGAATGGGGTTCCAGAAGAGTCGGGCAAGTTAGGGCCCCGTCCTTCTTCTTCTTCAAGCGCTTTTCTTAATGTGATCAGTCAACAGGCTTCCCACGCCCGTCGATGCTGATGGGGAAACGTAAAAGAAAAGTTTTCAAGCTTCCAATACAAGTTTATTAAAAATGGGTCTTAACGACACAAGGTAGACAGTCCCCCGTGAAGAGGTGTAGGTTGTCTTCCCAGCTGTTAACGCAGTGACAAGAGGTTGCCCGCGCAGTAGAGGAAGACACGGCACCGAGGCTCTCCGGGGATGCGGAACGTCTCGCGTCAGTTGGTGCAGACTCAATCCGAGATAAGGGTTCCTAGGAACTGATAAGGCTTGAGAAATGGAGGCGAGCTTGTTGTCGGAGAAGCAACTATTGTGGGACGGTGATATAATGTCCCATGCGACGTGGCTGCTGTTGATAGAGAGGGTCGACCAGAGAAACACACTAGAGCCCGTTTAGATCCGGGGGGTGTATGAAGAACTAAGGTGTCTGGGCGTGTCCGGGAGCCGATGCAGACGTCGGAAGGCTCTCTTTCGTCGGAGCGTCTGTTCTATAGATAGATGATGCTTGGATGAGACCTCGGAATTTCCAAGGATGTTTGGCCAATGTGGTAGTAAAGGGAGGAAGAGAGGTAGTGGTGACGGAGGGCCGATAGTTCGAGGACGGAAGAGACGAAGTCAAAAAGTCGACGGGGAGGATAAACGGGGGGGTGTGGTTAAGTGATAACGGCAGGGAGGCAGAGATAAGATTGCCTTATCTCGAGGATGGCGGCCAGTGTTGAGATAAAAGAATGAGAAAATGGAAAACTGGTGTCGAGCCGGTAAAGTATTTGTACAAAGCAAAAGGGAAAGAGGCTTAGAAACGCTAGAGAAGATTGGATTATTATTCAAACACTCTAGACTGGTGGACCCCGTCTGGTTGTCGAGATGTGTGTACAGTCAAGTTACTAAATTCTACCATCCATCTAGTGTAGGCATTTACACTCCTCCATGTGGGTGTGTGTGTGTCTAGATCAGGTGGTGGGAAGAGGAAAGGGCCAGACGTGGGAAGGAAGGAAAAGAGAAAGAAAAAATGAGGACGATAGAGGGAAGGGGAGGAGAGGTAAGGGTGAAGAAGAGAGAGAGAGAGAGAAAGTGGCTTACAAGAGAAGAGGGAGAGAAAAGAAAGAAAAAAAGTAGTCTAGCGTACCGTGGAGCGTACGGGACGGCAGGGGGAAAGGTACGGCGGAAGGCAAGCCGGTGGTGGCCCAGGGTGGAAAGGGCGAAGGAGACGGGATCTGGAATCCGGGGTTTCTGTGGCCTTCTCCAGTTTTGGTGAAGAAGCAGGTGCAAAGTCGTGTGGAAGCGAGCGTCTATTATTCTGGGAGCGCCTGTAATACTCCTCTTGGTCCTCCATGGTAGAGTGTGGTGTCACTGGGGCAAGGGTACATGCTAGTACCGGCCAGCCGGGATGATGCCTTTTCGACTTAAGTAATACCATGTGTCTGTGGGCCGCAAATGGGGAGACTTTTGGGGCTTGGCTGGTGGTTTGGGATTTCAGTTACGCCATAAGAATGATGGGCGGAGGCTGGAACAGCCAGAAAAGGCTCCGCTGTGTTCCATCCAGCCCATCATCAGTTATCTAATGTCAGCATCGCAAGCTCTGGCTCCATGTACTGGTACCCGTCTTTGTTTGTGTCATAGTGGCCTTTGGGCCACGGTTGTGGCGGTAGGAGCGCTTCACGGCCTACCCAAAGCAGTGTCAGTTGCAACCTTGTTAGAAAGCAGGGTTCGGATCTACGAGTTTCAGTGTTCCGCAGCGCAACGAATTAATTGACATCATGGTCTGGCTGGCCGTTCGGTTTCGCTCCAGTGACCGACTCGCCCTGTGAGGTACGCTTACGCAGCATTGATATCAGGGCTTTTAAGGATAAGAGAATCACCACGAGGCTTCACTCCTCTTTCCAGTCTCCCTCCTCCACCACACGGCCCACCATAGAGAGGAAGGTACGGTGGTAGTCGGTGTTAGTGGAGACTGAAGATCGTGGGTGGCCAGAACTGCCGTTCGCGGCCTAGATGGAAGCTAACGTGCGACACACGACACTAGTTCGCCGGATTTCTTGGCCTCCCGTATCAAAATCACGGCGGGGACACGAACAGGCATGCACATACCATAGGCCCCACGATCGTCAAGGACAACCTGACATCACCTTATCCGGACGGATCTGGCCAGACGCAGGGTCCTCAGTAGGTTATTGATAGTAAAGAGCTGACACGGACTGTATATTGTAGGGGCGCAGCGTCCAATAGTTGGGCAGCCATGTCCTCTCTTGATGGTGTGCACGTTTACGTATCGTAAACAGTTTTATCTCGAAGCATAATGGATTGTTAACCCGATTTCTTTTGTTTTGGCGAACGGTGCCTTCTTCCAAGTGCACACAAAATTGAAAATTGTTAGAAAACAACCAGTGGTAAAAAGGGCATGGGAAAGTGGAGGACACGAAAAAAGGCCAACGCATTCCAGCTTCCGGTATTTTCCGAGAGGTGTAACGATTGCATTGAATCTTGGGGTCCGAGAAAAAAGTTGGCACGGGAAAAAGGAAAAAAAAAAAAAAAAAAAAAAAAAAAAGAGGGTCTCCGATGAAGGAACTACAGGGCATTGGGGTTTACTGGGCTAGGGCTTTCTTATCTCTTAGCATCTCGGTTTGTTTTCAGCAGATTGAAATACATAATCGCCAAGATAGGGTAAAGCGGGAGGAGCAGGGAGCATGGAGCATGGAGCATAAAACAAGGTCTTCGGAGGGCTAATTGGTATTACGCACGAGTCGGGTGAAGCAACCTTGAACATTACAGAGTAGTACTACACAGCAGAACCATGTATCGAGTGCAGAGTGCTGGCAGAGGCCAAGGGCGCTTCATGTCACATCCTCGGTCGCTGTGCTTGGCCTGATAAAGCTTGGCGACTAATCAGGAGGGAGAAGACATTTCGGGCAGTTCAAGAGAGCCAATTATAGACAATAACCAAAATACGGGAGGAATGGAAGTACAGCACCGCGCATCTGGACGCCGCCCCAGCCCGACAAAATACACCGCCATACATGGCTACATGTTCCGCGGACCACGAGGGAGACGAGTATTAGAGCAGCTTCCTGGGCGGGGCCAAGGCCAGAAAGATGACCTTCCCAGGAACACTCCCCCGACTCGATGACGTAGTTTGGGTTTTTTTCTTATTACGGGGCAGGCACAAGGCGGCAGCACAGTTAGCAAATGTGAGCTCTGGTGGGTTTAGAACGGAAAGGCGCCAGGCAGGACGTGTCCGTTGGCGGTGTTACTAGCCAGCGGGGTAATCGTGGTAAATTACATAATACCCCGCAATCTCCAAAAACAAGTTGAGACCCGATCACAGCACGCCACCCAGCTCCCAAGCCCAGCACATAGAATGTTGATATTCTTTCTTCTCCTCGACAACTTCTGATTTGCTGGTGTGCAAATGGGTTGCGGGCTACGGTCAGAGCGCTCGACTGCATTCTCGGTCAGGCTATCTTTTACAACTCGTTAAAAGGTGCCTCAGGCGTGCTCAGGATCCGTTACAGAGCGTTTGAACCTGTGTCCGCCAAGATGCATCGATATCAATTCTGTAGCTCTCCGTCTTTCGTCCTTGGCTGTATCTGCCTATCGAGATGGCTTCCCTATTGAGCTTGACCCAGTTTGAGGAGGAGCTGTCCGCTTAGGTAAGTATAGGGCTGGATCCAATTCCAGCTCCGCCGATCTCACGATGATGCAGGGATTTGGACTAGGGCGGATTATTCACTGACAAGCTCTGGACACATGTGTAATACAATACTGAACTGCCCAGCTTATTCTTACAGCTTTCGGTCTCTTAGTGGAACGAGATAAGGCGGCGACAACTTCGATAGCGCTCCCCTGCTTGTGACTCTCCTGCTCCCGTTTACGCATCGCGTTGCTTCTCTGGGCGAAGCCTACGGGGGGGCTGCGAGTTTAATCTCATTCGTGCTAAGAATAATGATGAAAGAACAGAGAGGTCACCGAAATAAGTGGCTTACGATTGTATCTGCCATCTTTTTCCCCTTTCGCTTATCCGCTGGTTCTTAGTCGCGCACGCACAATCTCGAGATTGGTTACACCGCACCTCGACATTCGTCGTCAGGACCAATCCGGTATTATGACATTGCGCGAGAGAGCTGGAGCTCGGGTCAAAGCCGCAGACGAGCCCCGTGGGGGAACCACTCACCAACATCCCTCAAATTGAGCCGTCACTCATACTGCCGACTATTTACCGTGCCCTCACGCCCGCCCGCATGTTTTCTATTGTCTGCAGGCCGGGAACTTTAGGAAAGCAACTAATCAGGAAGGCCGCCGCGAGGTCGTTGCAGCCGATATATGCTCCGTGACCGCCCGCGGCGCCTCCAACCACTGAAGTCGGGCCACACTGACGCATTCGCTTCGGACCATATTGACAATTTACCGAAGTGGGAATGTAACCTATAATATTTTTTATATTTTGATTCAAGCTTGTTGCTCGAAGTAATCTGAATATGCCGATCTTGACCAAACTCTTTTTCTGCCAAGCCCAAGGTATCGGGACTCCAATCGCATTCCGCCGTCAGTCGGGGCAGCGTACCGGCTAAGCGTGAAATGCCTGCCTTTGCGTGAGGGGTAGTTAACTCGTCGTCGCATTCTCTAGCGGCAAGGCTTTTTTGAGTATGGGAGGTTTGGCTTCCGGGGAGCTTTTCAAGGAAAAAAAAAAAAAAGAGAAGACAAGGGCTTGACGGACGCGTGACTGTTGCCTGGACGATTCTTACTGCCCGGTGTTAGGCTTCCTTCCTCGAGCCTCTGTGGACCTATGCAATCCGCTACACGACACACGTCTTTCAGAAGATCAAGCCAATTCTTGGTGACCAAACTGCAAGTCTTTCTATAGTGGTCGCTATCCTGCATTACGCAATGATGATAACCTGCTTGACGAGGCCAGGGTCTCTGAGGCCTATTGCCGAATAAGTCCACAGCCTCGGTGTCTGCATGAATTGTATCAGAGGGCCGCGATGATGCGAATCGCGTTATTCTAAAAAAAAAAAAAAAAAAAAACATATGGCTACGACTGAAATTTGCTCACCAAAAGTGTGTGTCCTGGACGCGTAGTATCGAAAGGGGAGCGGGACCCTCCCCTCTAATATTGAGAGAATTAGAAAGAGGAAAAAAAGAAAGCAGGTATTAGGATATGAACATAACAACAATAAGCCCATCGCCGAAGCACGATACCCATCTCCAAGTCCAGCCGTGGGGAGGGGGCACACAAATGACAAACAAAATAACGAACCCAGTCCCCTACAGCGTCTCACGAACCTTGCCATCATACCAACCCAGGCCCATCCCTCTTGCTTATACCCTCAACTTGACGCCGGGGAGGTCGGCGTACCGGTTGCTGCGTCGGCACTTGGTCCGAAGCGGCGCCGGCTTGGCACTGACGTTGGTACGGCGGCTCTCTCCGTACACGGGGAAGGTGTCGGGGTTAGAGTCGGAGGTGACGTCGATGTCTATGAGGCTGATTTCGACTTGGCCGTCGTATTGGTCGGAGGGGATGGGGGTTCCGTCGGGCTGATTTTGGGAACGTTTGATTAGCAAAAAAACCCTTTTTTTTTGGGGTCTCCCTTTTGTGCTCTATAGTATTTACTTACGTGGAGGAACTCGACGTGGACGTTCTGGCCCAAAATGGATACGGCGTGCGTGCTCTCGTTCACGGCGGAGCGGAGGTCGAAGGACTCGATGAGGTCCTCGAGGGGGATTTCGCCCTCGACCACGCCACCTCCGTGGGGCGCGGTGAGGATGTCGAAGCTACCGGCTACCCTTCCGCCAATGTAGACGTTAACCTCGCAGGGGGTGGGGACGTTGGCGCCGTTGACGCGGATCTGGGCGAAGAATTCGATACCGAGGAGCTCCTCGACGAAGTCGACCACGTCTCCAGCTATATCCGTGACCGTGTCGACAACGGCGTCCACGGTGTCGTCAATGATGTCCTTGGCAGTGTCCCCAATGTCGGAGAGGTCCGCGTACTTGGCCTGTGCGCGGGGAGTGACAGCATTGCGGACGTTATCGACGGTGTCATCGATGTTAGGGCTAATGGTAGCATCGACATCGTGCACAACCTCCTCAAGCTGCCTACGGGTAACGTTGGAGTTGGCGGCGTTGGGAGCGGCAGAGCTGGGAGTCGCGCTGGCAGCCTTAGCACCGGGGCCGTAAAGCTTGTTGACGGTCGCGCGCATGCCATCGCGGCGGGCGTCGGCGCTGCTGGCGCCGCGGTTGATCTCGGGGTAGGTATAGCCGAAGGCGGCGGTGTCCTGGACCTGGGCGCTGGTGTGGGCATTGTCGCCAGCGCCGTAGAAGGGGAGAAGCGGCGAGGTGTTGGTGATGGTGGTGCCGGGGGCGATGGCGTAGGTGCCTCCGGACTGGTAAGGAGGGGTGAGAGCCCTTTCTGATGGGTAGAGCTCTTCCCACATGGCCCAGAGGCGATCGACGTTGGCGTGGTGGAGCATGCTGTTTAGGGACCGTTAATGATCTTTGGGCCGGCCGGAAAAGCTGATTTTGGGCTCCTAAGAGGTAAGTGAACTTACAAGAGAGGATCAAAGGCGGCATCTGACGGGTAGGCAAAGTTGTTTCCGCAGGCAGCGCGGATATGGACAGAGTTATGAGGCTGCTCAAAGGACATGACGACGCCGTCACTTCCTACGGAGGCAACCTTGGCAAACGTATCGCTGCGGGTGAAGGCATCATACTAAATTCCCAAATGGTCAGCCCTCTTTCCGCTCCGTGTTCGCATACCCGTCACTTACAACAAGGCCCTTAAAGTTGACAGCAGACAGCCGCGCATTCGCCTCAGCAGGTGAGCACCTCTTCGTCTGCCTGCGGTCCCTAGTACCCGTGATCGAGCCGTAGTCGCCGCGCACGGCTTCCTCGGGGAAGTTGTAGCTGTATAGAGGGTTCCGGATTGTTTTTTGGCCCTCGGGGGTGTCGACCTGGATCTCGGGCTGGCCGACGGCAGGGGGAATGGTGGCATCCTCCGCCCAGTCCCAGTAGGGAATGCGGAGCGACTCGGCGGCACTTCTGTATTTGGATCTCTCGGTAATGGGGTATTCGTTGGCGAGGGCTATGGCGTGATCGACGAGGACTTGCTGGAAGGATGTGAGTTGACCACTTCATGAGAATAGGGTTACTGAGACAAACCTCAAAGAGAGCCAGGTAGGACCTGTGCCATGGGAGGAACAAGTTCTCCTATTCAGGGTTAGTTAGTGTGACAGCTAGAGTCATCGGGAGGCTCCAGGTCGTTCCGTACAGCATGAGGGCAATAGCCGTTGGGCCCCGCAGCCTGGCTCTTATCGTCCCAGGGAATCAAGGGACGCCCATGGATACCTGATTAACACTTATTAGCACCATACCCATCTCTTACGGAGTTAACATCTTCATACCCATGATTTGAAAGTACGACAACACTTCGTTAGGCTTGACCGCCTGCATAGCGGCAAGAGCCCTCACATAGAGCGACCTACGAATGAATGTCAGCCATCCCTTCTGACCACTCAAACCCCAACATCTCATGGTTCTTCTTACCATGCGGGTCCTCCCTGCTGGTGAAGGGTATTGATGTTGAGCCTGGACGGCACTTCACCGCTGAGGGGGTTGATTCCCGTTTTGGCACCGGTGATGGAGACCTTCGCCGAGGCAAGGGTAGCCAAACACAAGGCCACAATAGGAAGAAGCTTCCTGGGAGACTTCATGGTGGATGATGTTTGACACAACCTGCTTTCTTCTCGAGTAATTAGTGTAGAAAGAAGGGAAAAAGAAAAAAAGGAAGTGTAAAAAGAGTACGGAAACGAATGGAAGCAGACTCAATTAGTCTACACGAAAGTAAAGGTTCGGCCTTAAACGAAGGATAGGAGCAACGGCATTAGTATAACACCGGGACTGCTCGGAGAGGAGGAGATAGAGAGGTAGTCAGGGAGAAATAAAGGAAGCAGGCACTCTCGTATTATATCGCTTTCTCCTCCTAATACCCAGGATGCGAGAAATGGAGACGGTGAGAGGTGCAACCCCTTGCGGGAACGAAAAAGAGAAGGGTAAGAAGCGAAATTCGATACAAGGGAGGAGAATACAACGCTTTTCTCACCCCAATTCAAAATGGGTATCCTATCCTTCTCGGCCTCTACTACGAGGTGCAAATCAACAAGCGTCGTGTCTGGTGTACCAATGACGTGGAGTCCTCCGCTACCTCATGCTCACGACCTCCCGTTCAGCTTCCCCCGTGAATCTTACCAGCCCTGCGCCGGCCGAGAAAGAAAAAGAAGACCCAGGTTCTAGCCTGCGCCATTGGCCGACATTACCGGCCTCAAGGAAATCACCCAAAAAAGACTTGGCTTTTTGTTTCGCTGTCTGGGGTTGCTGGGTCCGCGCCAACCCTATCCCATCTTCCGTTCAATTTTGGCCGACACGAGAACAAGGAGGGAACGTAAAAAAAGCCACCCCGTCTCCCGACAGGGGAAATCCCCGGTCCGGCTGGCATGGGACCTCCTTGTTTAAGCGCCATTTCTGAGTCTGCAGGAGGACGGTGGGGTTCGTGCTTGGGCGAGATCTTCGGACATGGTGCTCTCAAGCATACGAAGTAGCTCAGGCTCTTTTTTTTTTTTCGATGTCGATCTCTACCCCGAAGCGCTAGTGTCTTCAGGTGTCGAGAAAGCTTACTACGCGTCTCTCCGAGGGAGGGATTTCGCCAGCCAGCGGCAGGGGAATCTTGTATGCGGGAGCGGTGATCACCGACAGTTGTCCCGACCCTGGAAAGGCATCACCCAGTAGAAAAGCCAGCTGGATGTCTCGGGGAAAGCAAAGCGCACACCGATTTTAGAAGTAGAATTCTGCGTGGGTGACGTTGTTTGGTTGGTCTTGAAGAACGCCATATTTTAGCTCGTGAGTATGGCACTATCCAACCCATTGGACGTGCAAGTCCGCTTACTTTTGGTAGCTTTACGCTATCCATGTGTTTAATCATTCCACTGCTCACCAAGTAAATGAAAGGGGATTCGAAAAATGATCGGCGTTTGGCTATGGACAGGGGGGCCAGGCCAATCGATGCCAAGTCGTAATAATGTTCAATGGCCAGCGGATGAGGTCCCTGTCCCCCCAGTTCGGAAGGTCGCTGGCTGGCATGTATCACAGCAATTCAGTTCAGCGTCCAGCTGACCCTAAGCAAAGAGCGTTGTCAAAAACGGCCTTTCGAGCTGGAAGTGCAGGCGATGTCCTGATTCGCCGCACTGGCAGATCAGGTCCGCCTAAGCCGAGGCTTTTGGAATCGTTTGCATCCAGCGGCAGGGATCGGACGTGTAAATGCCCTGTTGCTAATACGACGGAGCCTCATCAAAAAATGCGCAAAGATACATATACGAGGTCCGAGAGGGACGAGATTGAAGCCGTGTTCCCGGCATTTTACATGTGGACTTACGCTGTGAACTTCCCGCCGCCTTGGGGAGCCAACATATTCGGACCCTAGACGTGTGACGCGGCCAGTTGCAGTCATCAGGGGATGGGAATCTGAAGCTGGCCCAGGCGGTATTAAAGAAGCGCGCAACGCCCCGCGGGTGCCCGAAACCTCGTCCTGATTTCCTTGCCTGCCAGCTGTCTGCCAAAATTCCATTTTGGGGCGCTTACTTTTCAGGGGCGCCCGTTGGGCTGAAGATGGGTGATGTTGTGCAGGTTGTGGCATCACTACCCTCACCGCCTCCCTCCCAGTCAGCGAGTGAGGGAACAAATGCCAGCCCGTGTGGCCTGGCCCAGTAATCGGTGACAGATGCCATGTCTATGAAGTGGCAAGGAAAGTGCTCTTGTGTACTGCCAGCGTAGCTTCGCCCATTGGTGGAGCACCACATCCCAGAAATCATCTCGGACAGCCAACAGTGACTGAGAGTTGACGAAGAACAAGTGAACCAAGAACGCCACAACGCCCCTCCATAAGCTTATCCCAAAGGAGAATTCCACAACGGGCTTGGATTTCAACATCTGCAGTTTCGCCAGAGAGGAAGCTCATCCAATTTGGATGCCTTGTTGTATTAGGAGCCATGCCCATCGCCAGCATTCCAGAAGAATAGGGGTGCAATGCGACAACAACACCAGCCACGCAGCGCCAACGATCTTAATTTCACATTCCTGTTCAAGGATTCAAGGAACCAAGACTTGCTAATACTCCGCCTTGCATGAGGTTTAGCTGGCGGGGCCAGTTGTCCGTTGTCCGTGTTCAGTGGTTGGTTGCGCGCATTCAAGGGGGAGACGACCAGGGGCCTCTAGTAGAATGAGGAAAAAGATCACCTTCTAAATTGGCACAGAGCTTGTCCGAGGCTCATTCCCGGTCGGAGTTGAGCTTGTGCCTCATCGGCCGCCATGGTGGTACGTAGTTCGAGACCGAGTTGGAAGCCTTGGTGTTACTTGAATATCGTGTCATTTGCTCGTCTCGAGGTTAATTTTAACCTTACGAGCCTCGCCGGTATTGGATTAATATATTCGGGTTATTAATAGCATATATCCATCCGCATGTATCTTGCCGTTCCGTCTCCGTCGCCCCGCCCCGAATGCCGGATATTGACTGGAGCTCGCCCGCCAACGCCGACATGGCCCTGCATAGAGTCCCAAGTCCGTGGAACAAATCTTTCAGCTATCCCGGTTCGAAAGGCAAAGGATTATTCTCGAACCTGACGCGAGATGGCCGGAGCCGGCGATCCCCTCGGTCAGTTAAGAACTGGTGAGGGCCAAAATACGACCCCTTGTGGTGGTTGCTCCCAGGCAGCGCAGGATAATTAACCCGACCAGAAGCTCCTTCCGAGGCCGCTCGCAGTTCTCTTGAGGAGAAATTACTGGATTTTGGCCGTCTCAATTTGCTGATTTCGAAAAGCAAGGTGTGGGAAGCCCCGTGCAACTTCAGAAACCCCGCGTGATGCGAGGTCTTCTTGACGGCCGCTATCTGATAAGATCGAGTCGACGCTGGCCCTTCCGAGATGCCGGAATTGTGTCATGGTCGCTCGGAGTCTCGCGGGTGGCTTTGTCCGCGCCGGAACGGGAGACGTCCATAACGTCAACTCGATCACGTCAATCAACAACCTGGATCGTACCGGGTCAAAAAGCAAAACCGCGTATCAAGAAACAGCAAAGCAAGGAATTGCGTTTGTCCATCTTGTAAGAAAATGCATTCCCAATTTTCACCTTGTTGCTTGGCATGAAGCTACCTCTCTACAAACAAGAATGCAAAAAACCCTCAATCGAGTGGAGGATGCCCAACAGAAATCCAAAGAAACAGCTCAGGCGTTGAGCCGAGAGAACTATTCATAGTAACCCAGGAGCAAATGCGAGGACCCTATTCTTTTGACATAACGCCAGCCGCTATTCATCAACACTTTCTAACTTCATGAAACATGGCCATGATGAGACATATACCAAAATTGACGTGTCTCAGCCTGCACCAAATGCTTGTCGCAGAGGAGACGACCCAGGGAAAGTGCGAGATATGAATTGGAAAGTCTTTCGACACTCAATGGTAGGCTTGCACAGGGATTCGTTCCTTCTCCTCGGCTTTTCACCCTCTGGTTCGTTTCGTTAGCGTGGGGGGTGCACCACCCTCTCGTCCACCGGTGACGTAGCGTACTATTGTCCCCCCCGGAAGCCGGATTATATGAGAGAGGGCGTCCGACGGAAGGAAGGTGCAGAAAGAGAGATTTTCTTCTTTTTTTTTTCTTTTTTTTTTTTTCATCGAAGCCTTTTCCAAAGTAACCGGCGCGGAGATGTCTCTTTGGTCTTGGCTAGCGTTCAGAGCCTTTTCTCCAACATGACAAGGCTTCTGAAACCTTCTTTCCACTTTTCCGACTGATCACGAGTCGGCTTCGGCAGCGGGCTCCTTGCAAACCCACCATAGGCAAGCCACGACTCCATGCCCGCCTTCATGCCAACCACTCCTCCCTGGATCGCAGTCCAGTCGCCGTGGGATAGGATACGCTGCATTTCCTGTGCCTCTTGAATCTTGCCCTCGTGGAAAAGTTCGAGAGTCCTGACACAGGCCTTAGGCGCGAGGTTCGCTAGACCCGCAAGGATGCCGTGCCCCCCGGCAATGGCCGACTGAAGAGAGAAATCTGCCGAGCCGGCGAGGACCAGGAAACCGGGGTTGTCACCGCTTCCTCCGATTGCAGGCTTGCGGGGCATGTTTCGTGTGGCCTCTGCTACCCGGTTCAGTTTACCGGTGTTGCCGCAGGTAAACTTGGCTCCGACGATGTTGGGGTGCTGGGCCAATGCGATAATCACGTCCGACGTGAGGTCGAGACCACCCGCGCCTCCGGGGAAGTTGTAAATTAGGATAGGTATCGGCGATGCATCGGCGACATCACGAAAGTACTGAAGCACTGTCTGCGAGGAAGGAGCAAAAAGGGGTGCATAATAGGAAGGCGGCAGGACGAGGGCATAATCGCCGCCGGCCTCCCATGCCTCCCGGCAGTACTGAATAGTTTCCCGGGTGCTCTGGCATCCGCACCCAACTATAATCGGCATGTTGCGAAAGCCGTTCTCATTGAGGGCCTTGCGGGTTGTGGCCGTGACCAATTGCCGCTCCGAGTGGGTCAGGTGCACGGCCTCGCCGTTGGACCCTTGCGTTGCGAGACCAGCGACTCCCGCTTTGGCTAGCCGGACGGCATGCTGGGCGATGGATTCAACGTCAATGTTTTCCGTGCTAGGTTCGAAAAAGCAGACGGTGGGGACGTAAACGCCGGGCCGGAGGACTCGGCGGGGCTCCGACCGCTGGAAGTCGGCGTCTACAGACGAACCGTCAAAAGAGCTACCCATGGGAGAGTGGGAGCCGTTCACGGAGATGTCGACTGCCCTTAGCCCCGACGAAGAAACCATGGAGAGATGCGTGAAGTCGCAGTGAAAGCTGGTTCGAGGCGAGGAAGTGTCATTGTGAGGCGACATGGTTGCCAGGGGACTTAGCCTCGGGCTATCTATGGACAGGAGTAGTTTCGAAATTGAAGAGTGGAAAGATTCAGGGCCTCAAAACACTCGAGTCACGCCTTATTGGCGTGGGGAACAGTGAGAGGGTTTGGAGCACACCAGGAACACGTGCTGGTCCGTCCGCCGCAGAGAATCAGTGGGGAAGCCGAGATCTGGGCGTGCTAGCTATGGGCTGGAACGAGAGATGCAAAACGACGATGAGTTTGGACCTTCGGCCCCAGAAAAAAGAAGGGGGCCCCATCCCAATTTAACCAAAAACAGAGACATCAACTCCAAGAATCGCGACAGGAACCGGTGAAGAAAATTCCCCCCCGGTCGTGCTTAGTCTTGGATCAGGCCCAGGGCTTTGGCGGGCATCGTACAAGACACGGCCACGGAAGATGACCGACCTCGGGCAGTTGGGGCAGGGTGGGATAGGAACCCTTGCTGGCGTCGAGATTTGCATTCAGACATGCGACTCCCGAGTACAAGGTCTAACTTGTAGACGGGGGAGAGCTATACCCATGAGAGTGAAGCAGGGAGGTGTAGTAGATACGGAGACCTCCTACGAGGAGAAATGGTGTGTAGGTGTACAGTGTCCTTAGCTACAGCCAGCCATGCCTCCAGGTCGAACCGGAACAGGACACGAAGTGCCCCGGTGGCGTTCGGATGAGGGTCGACTTCCTTGGTTATTGAACGAAATGGAGCAAAGCACCACACGTACCCTATCATTTAGCTTGAGATTCGGTGGATTTCGGTTGTAAGCAGGGGCCGAAATCAGTCTCATCTGCCAGACGGAGTATATCTCGAGTGTTAAGACGGAAGACGCAGTTCGATAAATGGGGCTATCACCCCAAGGGCCAGGGGCGGACTGGATATGAGTATCCCCTGGGTGCCATCACAGGAAACCAAGCCAGGCGAGGATCACCGGTCAAGCCCCCTTCGAGCTTCAGCCAGCGTCCCCGGTTCTCCTGTACTTGCGAGGTACGTGGTGCACGCTCTCCCTGCTCTTCAAGCATGAGGGAGTCTTGTGCGTACCGGGCAATTTTTTCGACCTGTCATCGGTGTAGTCTATACCTTCTTCGTGCTGCTGGCTGACATGCCGGCTGCCAAAGGAGCAGGCTAGCCGCTACCATGATTCGGAACAAGGTTTAGTTATCAAAAGAAGCAAGGGTTCGATATTTCGGAAGTAGAAGGAGCGCCTTTGATTCACCTGAAGTTGCGAATACACCACATTGCTCCAGCGACTTACAACGTCCACTGACAGGGTTATTGGAAACCAAAAGTGTGGGGGTCGCCTGGCTGGTCGCCCAATTGCTTTTTCGCATGTCAGGATTGGCTTACTACTAAGAATTCACAGGAGCCGATAGCTTTGCAGGGGTGCAACAATCAGCCTTGAAATTGAGATGCATTGTGCCAGGCATGTTCTGTTTTGCGTTCGAGACCAAGCTCGAAGTTTGGCAGCGAGATGATTGAGACTATTTCATGGTAGAGGAGGAGGAAAACAAAAAGATGCGGTTCTGGTCTCTGGTAAAATCCCCTTGGCGTCGTCAGGGCTATTCCGGTAATGATATTCTGATGTCGTGGATTGACCAGGATATGCGGGTGTGGGGGTTCGTGCTTTCGAGTGTCAATGCTTGTAACTGGCTGGTTTTCTTCCTGCCCTGGAGTCTCTTCGTGACTGCTAATCTAGCGGGCTCAGTATTGAAGCGAGGATCTCCTACTGCCCTGGTTTGCCTTGGCAAAAGGCGTGAGCCCCCAGAGGGGATTCGCTCCGCTTTGGACGAGACCTCATATCCCGCCAATCCCGAGAAATCGGTATTCGACCATGGTGGCATCTCAAAGGTATTATATCGCAGCTGTATCATCCTGTCTGGTCTGCTACTAAGTAACCTTGAACTGCGGATACGCGCATGCTCATGTACGGGCAGGGAATGGCAGAAGTGATCATGCGATGGTTGGTGATGACGGGTCCTCTGAGCCCTGCCAGACATGCCCATTCAATCACTCATGCCAGGCGTTGGCTGCCAGCGTGTTGAGGTACTTGGTACCACATAAGAGGTCACAGCCAAGTGAGGCTGGCCCATGCCGAGATGATGTGCTGCGCTGGGATGGGGCTACCCGACACCCCGGTATAATATTTTCCTGTGGTGTAACCTCGTGGGCAATTACAACCATCCCGGAGACCTCTCTGAAACCGTATTTTGGGAGCCTGGTGTTATTATTACCAGCATCTCCCTTCCCGTTACGCTCTTACTTGGAATATTAATATTACAGAGTATGCCTCTTCTGCACGCGGATACCGGTCAGGGGCACCGGAGTAAACATACAGGGTAACAAGATGGCTTCACGAATGATGCACACTTCTGACCATGGAAGCTTGCGGTGTTCGATCTAACCCAGCGCCGTGGTTGAGCCATGAGGCGTGGGAGACTAATATTGACGTGCGCCTCCTAGAACGCTGGGCGGGATTCTAGATCCCTTGGATAACGACGTGTTCGAGCCTTGTAGATGCTCTCAATCGTGGCTTCAGATACCTGCGTTCTCAACGTGTTGGCACCCCCTTGAAGGGACTAAACCTGAGTTTCGGTGACGGACGTCAAAGGTTGGGTGATGGTTGGATGAGGTAATGGCAACGGATGGAAGGGCACTCAGCAGCATCGACTGGCTCGTATGGATGCTGGCTCAATATCGTCACTTAGGCTGTCACACAAGCCCTCCTGATGGTCTTCTATGATGGGCTGTGGACGCGCGCAGCTGAAAAGAAGCAAGATGGGACCAAAACTTGCTCAAGCCTTGACCGAGCCAGAATGCTGCATGCCTGTTGGTCTAGGTTTCACGGACCAGGGCAACGTCGGGCGCAAGAGTGATTAATATCCGGCTCCCTTCCCCATTTCCAACAACATACGGCGTCCCTTGTAATACTAGTACTTGCCGAGGCGCGAGGAAGGCGCCGCCATGGCACTACTCACGCAGGGGATATATGACAAAAAATTACCTATCGATGGGTGGCCTCCTCTCCGTTGCCAGCAATGAAAAGGCTCAAACCAAGTGCTTGCAGTAAATGCCTCCCTGTACCTAGGACCACTGTCCGCCGAAACGGCCTGGTCTAGTTAACAGATCTAACTAACTAACCTGGCCATGTACAAAGGTACAGATTTCGGAGGAATAAGGGTAAGCTGCCATCTCCTGCACCCACAATCAACATAACCTGACTAGTTGGGAGGCTTGGTTCTCGTGCCCTCACGCTTGGCCAGCCTTGGCTGGCCATCCCTGCAACCATGCACCAGGATTTCGGGGTCGGTTTCGGTGCCTCTCGTCTATCCGTAGCCCCAGACCACTGGGCCGGGCGGTGCTTCCCCGGCTGGCTGGCTATCGTTGGTACAAGTACTTTTGACTGGCATCAAGTTTCCTTCAGGGGATGACTGCCCACTCGACGACATCGGGACCGACCCCGGGATCCGAGCGCACGCTTGGACTATTATAACGAAAGGAGAAGGTGAACCGCAAAGGTGCCTGGCGGTGGTGGAGGAGGAGCACGTGGTTCTAAGACAATGCTCCGTTTCTCTTTCTCCACGGCAGGAGAGAGCGCCGGCTTCCCGGAAGCTGGGGCGAGCTCATGTCCTGTGTCCGGCCCCACAGAACTGAAATAGCGTACAGTTAAGCTCTCCCGGACAGACCAAAATACTCAACTGCATTTAGGGAGTCCGTGGTAAACTCAGGGCTGAGCCTGGCCCGATGAGGATTATTCTAGAGATACCGGTTGAGAGGAGCTGCCGAAGAGCAGCCAGCGTACCTAACCTTGCGCCCGATTGATTAATGGACCCTGCGTTTTGGACACGGTCTGTAATAGCCAGGTTTCCATCATCCTATATATCTAGTGTTCTTCTTGTGGAAAGGTGCCAATTGGTGAGCTTAATGATCAATCGTCTCGCTACTTATTAAGCGTGCTCGTGCAGGCCCTAGCTGGCGCTGCTCACACCCTGGCCAGGCAATTGATTTTGTGAGGACCAAGGTAGCGCAGCAAAGCCGAGTCTGTGCTGTCATCCCAAGGGGGTCAAGGCGGTGAAAAGCGGCACAAAATCATTAAGCTCGCGATTGTCGCATTGGGCTGCCGAGCCGCGCAACACGGCAAGATATCATCAGCAACAGGTAATACTAAGTGTTAGTTTCATCCACCAAACCCATAGGTCGACTGCTCTTCGACTGAAAACCCGCGATACCATATTTCCCACTCAAGGGTGAATGTGATACCTCGATTGCCTTCCCATCTCGAAGCCGCACGCACCTGCCAAAAGGTGTTCCACGTACGAACTCTGCCAACTTGGCGATAATTATTTGCGAACCCCCGAATATCCCACCTCGCTACTAGTCCTCGAACCGTCATGCCTGCCTCCCCACGACTCGCTGTCTAGACTTTCCAAGATGTCCATGTTCTCCTCGGCCTTCAAATCCATCTCGGCCACCAACATCACCGGCAACTATTCTATCTCCTCCGAAGCCACATCCACGGCCGGGCCATGGAGAATACACGATGCTAAAAAGAAGTCCAACGGGAAGGCGTACAGCGTCTTCATATTCGATAGAAAATCCTTGGACTCGCACGGGAACTCTCTGGGCCGCTCGGGAGCCTCGTCTTTCAAGCGCGCCGCGGATGAGGTTGTCGAGCGCTTAAAGAAGGAAGCCTCGAGCTTGGCGAAATTGCGGCACCCGAATATACTGGAACTGGTCGAGCCAGTGGAAGACACGAGGGGCGGAGGGTTGCAATTTGTATCAGAGGCTGTTACTGCGAGCTTATCCAGTCTTCTTGCCGAGAAAGATGACCGGGAGAGGAGTGGCGGCCCCGGGGGTCGCTCCAGCCGCTTCGTTGTCGAGGATGCCGATGGAGTAAGGAGGAGACGAGAACTCGAGATTGATGAACTCGAGATCCAAAAGGGGCTTTTGCAGATCAGCAAGGCTCTAGAGTTTATGCATGACAACGCGGGCTTGGTGCACGGCAACCTCACTCCCGACGCTATACTCATCAATGCGAAGGTATGTGGACTCTCCTGCTACCTAGGTTGGGCAATTCCATCTAACACGCACTCAAGTCCGATTGGAAAATAAGCGGCCTTTCTTTCTGTTCCCCCGCAGAAGGGTCAACCAAACCTACATCTATCCAACCCATCAGCCTCTCCGAAGTGCTCAATATTGACCCGAGACTTCCCCGTCACGTTCAGCTTAATCTCGACTACAGCTCACCGGATTTTGTCATTGACAACAATCTCAATACTTCAGCCGACATGTTCTCCTTGGGTCTCCTTTGTATCTCTCTGTATAACTCACCTCATAGATCTCCTCTAGAAACACACGCCAGCGTGTCGACTTACAAACGTCTCTTTTCTTCCTCGTCAACCGTGCCTTCTACTTCCAACAAGTTTCTCTGCTCGGGGAGTCTTCCCAGGGACCTTTCCAATCATGTCCTACCGCGTCTCATTACTCGTCGCCCTGCCCAGCGTATGTCGGCCAAAGATTTCCAAGAGAGCGAGTACTTTGATAACATCCTTGTATCCACTATCCGATTCTTGGACGCATTCCCCGCCAAAACTGCCGGGGAGAAGTCCCAGTTCTTACGTGGCTTGGTCAAGGTGCTGCCTAGTTTCCCAAAATCTGTGATGGAAAAGAAGCTGCTGCCATCGCTTCTGGATGAGATGAAGGACAAAGATTTGATCTCCCTCATTCTTCAAAACGTATTCAAGATTATCGAGTTGCTACCATCAGCCAAGCGTGCCTTCGGCGACAAGGTACGCCCGGTGTTGAAGGAGACATTTGTCGTAACTGCACCTAGCTCCAAGTCAGCGCAGCCCCCGGTCCAGGAGAAAGACCCCGCAAAGGACGCGGGATTAATGGTTGTCTTGGAGAACATGGCCTCTATCTGCAAGAATTCTACGGGCAAAGAATTCAAAGACGGTAAGGCACTCTTTTTGAGCCCAAAGGGAAGTTTCGTACTCCATGATGCTAATACTCCTCATAGACATACTCCCTGTCGTTCTGACGGCTATCGAATCACCCACCCACTCGCTTGTAGATGCTGCGTTGCGTGGCCTACCCGTCATCCTCCCGGTCCTCGATTTTAGCACTATCAAGAATGAGCTCTTCCCCGTCATTGCGACAGTATTCAGCAAGACGAACAGCCTTCAGATCAAGATTCGTGGCCTCCGCGCGTTTGTAATCTTGTGTGGCGGCTCTACTGACTCCGCTGGAGATGATGGACTAGACGGGTTGAGAGGGAACAAGAAATCTTCCTCTTCGAGTGCCCTTGACAAGTACACAATGCAGGAAAAGATTGTCCCTCTGATAAAAGCCATCAAAACCAAAGAGCCCGCGGTTATGATGGCGGCCCACGACGTCCTTAAAGTTGTGGGTGACGCTGCGGACATTGAATTCGTGGCCATGGACATCCTCCCCGTCCTCTGGAACATGAGCCTCGGCCCGCTCCTTAGCCTCCAGCAGTTCCAAACGTACATGGACCTCATCAAACACCTTTCCCGAAAGGTCGAAGACGAGCATTCCAAGAAGCTGCAAGAGCTCTCCGGACCCTCAAACGGCGCTACCGTGGCGCCCACGGAGGATTTTGTGGCATTTGGCGGTCTCACGGGCACCGCATTTGATCCGGCCGGCGGAAATGACCAAGACAACTTTGAGGCTCTGGTCAAGGGGAGGGCTTCGACGTCAAGGGACACCAGCGGAAACTTCCCCAGCTGGGATGACAATCCTCCCAGCGCTACTGCCGCATCTACCGTTAGCCTCGCCGGAGGTTCCCCGCAACCTGCGACATTCTCCTGGTCCACGCCCTCCGTGACGCCGGCGCCAGCGTCGGCGCAGGCCGGGCAGCTCGGCACGGTCAAGGCGCAGCAGACGTCCAGCTTCCGAACCGTCACGCCAGACCTTTCCAGCTTCGGGGCCCTCACGCCAACATCCACCCAGTTCTCAAAGCCTCTTCAACCGACTCAGCCCTCGCAGTCGGCCTTCTCGTCTCCCCCGCTCTCACAGAGCACGACGGGCGCGTCCACGTCGTCCATCAACTGGCCATCGAGCAGCACCCCCGTCGCCACGCCCATGGCTAACCCCTGGGCGTCCACAACAACCGCGACGATGGGCCAGCATCAATCGTCTTCTTCTGCCTTTGGAAACATGGGGGCATCGATGAATAGCCTCTCGCTCAACGCGCAGCGTCCGACGACCCTACAACAGCAGCCGTCCTCATCATCGACGTCTTCGTTTTCGCTACCGCCGCCGCCGTCGGCCAATGCCGGAGGGGCTTCCTCCTTCAGCCTTCCACCACCGCAGCCTAGAATGGCAAGCAGCGGAAACGTGTGGGCAACACAGGCTTCGTCAGGCGGAGGTATGGGCATGGCCATGGGTATGGGTATGGCTCCCATGGCGGCGAAGCCGGCCGCCGCCAGCCCGCAGAATACGGGCATGGGCATGGGCATGGGAATGAGCATAGGCATGAACTCGGGCGCGCCGATGGGAAGCATGATGGGTTCGGGTATGGGTATGGCGCAGGTGAATAATCAGGCCAAGCCAAAGAGCGGCCTCGATAAGTATGATAGTCTGCTCTGATAATTGCGATTGCTAGGAAAGGAACAGACGCGGGCAGTTTTTTTTCCTCTTTTTTTTTTTTTTTCTCTCAAAATCTTCCCTAACTTCTAGGATGGGATATCAAGCATAGCGAACGTGTAATTCTGGGGAAATGAGGGGAAAAAAGCAAGAAAAGAAAAAGGAAAAGGAGCTATTTGGTGGGGCGCTTTCCATTTCTGCTTGGTTCGCTGCTATATTCGCAAATAGACGAGTCTTTCATCTGAAGTTGGGATGAACCTTCGAGAAAGTAATTTCAGAGAGTGTCTGAGGATTCGTCATTGATGTGTGACTCTGCTCCGTTGAAGAGAGGTTAGGTTACGGACGTGTACCTAGGGTAGTTATATCAAGGGAGGCTGGACTCACGGCAATTCGAGGACAACGCCGAGCGGCACCTACGATAATGGCCGAACAGCTCTCCGTCCTTGTTCGAGATATGCTGGTCTAGATGAGCGGGACCAAATCAGTCGCCACAACTGTCTTAGCTAGGGTGTTGGGGAAACTGAGGATAGGAATATACTAAGATGGACATTGCCACGGTCGTGGTCGCGATTCTGCAAGTCTCTACAGATGCATGAAAGAATCCCCTTGTCCAGATCCAGCTCTTAGTTACGGCATTTACTAGTGTAGTCGCGATAGCGAGAGGGATTCTCATCACTATGTGTAGAGATTCACACATAGTTAGTTCCGAGCTATTTGATTCAGGGCTCGGATCGACTTTGGAAGCACGCGGAGGATGTTTAAGGAAGAAGGGGAAGAAGCAAAAAGCCGGGACGGAGAACACTCACTTGATCATCTCAATCTTCAAGTTCAACTTAACACATTCGTCCTAGAAGTTGGCGCCAGGAGTGCACTTGCAATAGTAGGAGACCAGGGCCAGTGCCTCGGCGTAGGCCTCAACTGCCTTAGCCTTGCAGCTCTTCATAAAGTTACCTACAGCAGAGACATGGTCAAGCCTAGAGAGGGCAGTGACGGCAATAGGAAGGAGAGTGATGACACGCATGGTTGCAGCGTTTGAATAGAGCAAATAGTAAGCGGTAATGTTATGTGGTCGATCAACACCTTGGAGGCTTAGGAAATTTGTTTATATAGGGATAGAGGGAAGGAGATGAAGGGCGAATATGAAGAGAAAGGATATGGTAGCTAGGGTCATAGCGCTAGGGGCAGTTCGAGCCTTGGAGTAGGGGCTTCTTAGCTCAGATACTCCTTCCTAGGTTACTTCATCTGCTTGGTGATTCTTTGAGAGTCGTGTTGTTGGTAACGCGTGATGCTAGTAGGATATGAGGCGTTCCTTCCACTCTAGCCAAGATATTTGGATCTATCATCGGGAATTAATCTTCTATGAAGGTCTTAGCTGGCAGGGTGGGAAGCAAAGGAAGGCCATAACAAGTTTTATTCAGGCATAGGACTCCAACTGAAACACATTGAAACAGAGACGAGGGTTAGAAAGGCCTAGAGTAGCTGAAAGCCAGCACTGAGATCTCTGGGTGGAATTTCCGCAACGTCAAGGAGTGCACGAAGAGGAAGAACGAAACGGAATCAATTCCAGTGTAGGCACCTAGCTCTGAAACCAGATCACCATCTCTGAACGACGAAGCTCAGTCTTCGTTCCGAGTCTCAAGAACCGTCTTAAGTCGCACTCCCATCAGCTGAACTTGGAACCTCCGACAGCTCACCATTCATCGCAGTTGACAATCTTGGCCTTACATTTATCGGGCTCATTGAGGTTAGATAACTCTCCATGGATGTTGTCGAGGGAAGACACTGTAGATAGGAGAATAAGCACCAATTAGTAGCCGCGTCAGGAAAAAGGAAAGACGAGGAAGAAATTCAAGGCCGCAAACTCTGCTGTCTAGGAAATACTCACGCAGGTTCACGGCTGACCACCTATAATGCCCACTGTTCTTCTCCGACTCGCACCAACAGTCCAGACGCCAGGTATAGCTCAAGTAGGAGCAGAATTTGCACCCATCGGCCATGTGGCGGGATACTCCTTCTACCGGTCTGTGGAACGAAGGGGAGGAAGTGTCAGCTTTTGAGCCGCTATAAGCTTCGCGGTTGACGACTTACGCTCCGATTAGTAAATACCCGTTGGCATGGGACACGCAGTCACTTAATCGTAGCTCATTGCATCGCCGATGGTTTTCGTCCCCGGTATCGCAGTAGTAGCGTACCATGAGATCAGAGTCATCGCGCGGGTGGAGACTCTCTACCGAGGCACCAAGGCATGTTGACTTCTTTCGTGAAAGGGCAGGAGTAGTGAAGGCTGCAATAGCCAGATATACCAGGTTGATGTTGAGATGCATCGGTACAGATGTAAAGGCGTGCTTAGACCAAGGGTTTCGTAGGTGCTATTCGGTGTCTTGGGGAAAGGTGGAAAGGTGGGTGGTGAGGTTAGTGTCTTTGATTTGAAAGGCATGCTGGAAGTGGAACTGATAGCTGACGGGAAGCCTTGGACCTGGAGCAAGGACTTCCATTTCCCAAGGCCATCAAGTCTTGATTGGAAATTTAATGTATGAGTGAACAAGCTACCTCAGATCGAGGTTCACTTACTCATTCCTTCCTGGGATCCCTCATAAGCCCATCCAGGAGGGTTGATGATTACTCTCTTGAGACATTGATAGCCTCTTCCTAGTCTCTAAATTGGACTACTTTATGAAATATCTCTAAGGAATGAAGATGAAAATTACGACTCCGTGTTAGGCGAGCTTCATGACCGGATGGATGCTTGCTTGCTCGAACGCGAAGCGCCACCATCTTCTGTCTTGGCATTCAATGTACAGAGCGGGAAGAGCGTGGGTGGTTTGACATTATCTAGATGCAATAGCCATAGTAAACAATTTCTCTAGGGCACAACCATATCCTATAGGATATCCCATAGAATATTCCTCAAGATCTACTGGAGACGGTAGTATCTCGAACTTACAAGAGAGATTGAGCTACGCTGTCTACAAGGATATTCTATTAAGCCTCACTTGAGCTTTCCCCAGAAATTGGTATGCATGTATCCACCTCTCCCCAACCCGCAAGAAACGGTAAATGCCGAACCGTGCTTATCTCCTCTATCGGAAATCCACCGGCCACTAAAAATTACGAAATTTCGAACCCGGCAGAAAGCGCTCCGACCGCGCACCCTTCTCTCCTGCATGCAAGCTTGTAGTCATACACCCCCGTCCTCCTGGTCTTGGCGGTGAATATCTCTCCGTTCAGCTCCAAACTCATCTTCTCCCAACCCTCCTTCCTCAACCACCACACATCCTCTCCACTCCTCCCTCCGCTCTCTCTCCCTCACAATGCGCCACCTCGCTACGCGATGGCGCTCCGCCATTCCCTCTGCGGCGTTACTCGCTAAGCGCAGCCCGGCGCTGTCGTGGCAGGCTTCGAGGTTATACAGCAGCGCGGGGCCGACGTCGTTCTTGCCCGTTGATACCTCGAAGCTTACCATTGAGAAGACGCAGAAGCCTTCGGCATTGAAGAAGCCCGAGGAACTCGTCTTCGGAAGGACTTTTACTGGTATGGAGCTCCGTTGCATTTCTAGCCCTGCATTCGAGGAGGAACGATCGCTGACAGGGTAAAATATAGACCATATGCTCACCATCGAGTGGACCAAGGAGGGCGGTTGGGGCGCTCCCAAGATCTCCCCCTACCAAAACCTCTCCCTCGACCCCGCCACTTGCGTCTTTCACTACGCCTTCGAGTGCTTCGAGGGAATGAAGGCCTACCGCGACTCCAAGGGCCAGTTCCGTCTTTTCCGCCCCGACATGAACGCCGCCCGCCTTAACAAGTCCGCCGCGCGCATCGCCCTCCCCACCATCGATCCCGAGGCCCTCACCAAGCTTATTGCCGAGTTCGTCAAGCTTGATTCCCGCTTCATCCCCAACCAGAGGGGGTACTCCCTCTACCTCCGCCCCACTATGATTGGCACCCAGAAGACGCTCGGTGTCGGCCCCCCCGGCTCCGCTCTTCTCTTTGTCATCGCCTCTCCCGTCGGCCCTTACTATCCCACCGGCTTCAAGGCCGTGTCTCTCGAGGCCACCGACTACGCTGTGCGTGCCTGGCCCGGCGGTGTCGGTGACAAGAAGCTCGGTGCCAACTATGCTCCCTGCATTGTCCCCCAGCTGGACGCCGCCAGCCGCGGCTTCCAGCAGAACCTCTGGCTGTTCGGTGAGGAGGAGTACGTCACCGAGGTCGGTACCATGAACATGTTCGTCGCCATCAAGGACAAGGCCACTGGCCAGAAGGAGCTCATCACCGCACCCCTCGACGGCACCATCCTCGAGGGTGTCACCCGTGACTCCGTCCTTAGCCTCGCCAGGGAGAAGCTCGTTCCCCAGGGCTGGAAGGTTTCGGAGAGGAAGTACACCATGTCGGAGCTTGCCGACGCCTCCAAGGAGGGCCGTCTTCTTGAGGCCTTTGGCTCCGGCACCGCCGCCGTCGTCAGCCCCGTCAGGGCCATCAGCTGGAAGGGCCAGCTCGTGAACTGCGGTCTCAAGGATAGCGAGGAGACCGGCCCCGTTGCGCTGCAGATGAAGGAGTGGATCGAGGCGAGGCAGTACGGTGATGAGGATCACCAGTGGAGCTACGTTGCCGCGTAGAAAGAGGGATGGGACGCAGTTAGAGATTTAGACTTGTGATTCTTGCATGGCTCTTTCGGTAGACGAAATCCAACCATTTGTGTATAATTTAAAGCGGGTTTGTTTTGGGTGATTTTCATCTTGTTTCTGTCCACATCTAAAACCTATCTATTCATTCACGTAAGAGGCACCAAGTGACTTGGAGAAGGTTAATACGAGACTGGGACCAGCGATGCCCTCCAGGAGACCATACTTGGTTTCGGCAGTGGAGAGTGTGAAAGGGGAGAGAATTCTAGGAAACAGGGTAGCGGCCATGGACCGCTGTTCTATGCAGCGTCTACCAACTCCGGCAATGACAGTAGCGTAATCGGAGAGGGGCATATTTGGACACAGGAGATGAGAAACCAAGACATGACAACGGAAAATAAAAACGAAGAGTCTTGACCATGATACACACAGGCTTCCCACGAGGCATTTAAACAGGGTTTTGCGGATGGGGAAGTGTTAAAAAAAAAAAGAGGATTCTGAGGAGAAACCCATTCAAGAAGAATTCCTGTAGTCCCTTTTCTTTCTTTTTGGTACTCTTGCATTCCTATCAAACGGGGGGGTGCTTGCCCTCTCTCGTGCTCGTGTACTCGTCGACGGGGAGGACGTGCTCGGGATGAGGGTCTTCGATAATACCCTCGGCTTCTAACCTCCTGCGGGCCTCTTCGAGGGCCCAAGTGTCGAGCCTAGATAAGAGTGGTTAGCTGTCGTGTTTGCTTCCAATATCAAAATAACGCATGACGGAGCGATCATGACGCCATTCCAACGAGGCCGGGGGGAACCGCATTGTCGTGCTCGACTTAATTGACTGCATATCCCTGATTCGTGGTCCTGCATAGGAGCCACCGCCATTGCTTTCAGGCAAAGAAACTTACGAGGTATCAGGCTTGAAGGCAAGCGCAACGACGAGGAGCAAGCAGCTGGGGACGAAGACATAGTACATCAGGTTCTCCCAGCCCTCCTTCTGGTACTTTTCGCCGGGCTTGACGCCAAAGAGGTAGCCAGTGGGAGGCTCATAAGGGGACTCATGGTGACCGTGGGCGTCACCGCCAAGGCGGCGCGAGGACACCGTGAAGGGTCGAAGGGCGATGGTGGAGGGGGTCGCGGCGAGGGAGCGGGTTCTGAGAGTCCTGGCGGCCCGTATCGCCGTGTTGGCTCGGAAGAGGACCATTGCGGCGGATGTGAGTTCGGGATCGGGGTCAATTCGCGAAGAGGGGAGATTGGTCTGGGCGGTTGGCGATCCCCAATGGACGGGCTTCTTGATCGTATCGGGAACGGGAAGTGAGGCTTCTTTCGCTTTCCGGATTGGATTCGCTGAGTGAAGGTTTCTGATGATGGCTTGCTGGATGAGTAACCTGGGTATGTCCCGAAATTTTACCGACAGGTTGAGCCTGAGGTGCGTGACTTGCCACGTGATGCTGGTGAGTTTCAAGTCACTTGAAGTTGCTTCGGGTGGGGCCGGTTGACGACCTCGGTGGGTACAGTAATAATAGTATTAGTACGACGCTGATACCGTCATGGTTGTGGTTGAACGAAGAATTAGATCCACTTGCTCGCTCGAGTCATCTGGAGACCTGGGATAACGAAGGAGTCATAAACTAGTTCATCAAAGCGATATCCAACGCAAAAACAGGCTCACGGACGTTTAATTGACGCTTACTGGGTCGGTGATGCTTCACAGTTCATTCAGATGCGGATCCGTTTTCCTATATAACAAGAGTAAAGCTGAACCGGCGAGTTAAACCACCACACCTCGGATGGACCTCTCGACTATATCTTGCTGTTTTCGGCGATATAGTTCAGTTCATGAAATATACAGTGTTTGGAATTTGCGATGAATTTATTTCTATTTATTAGCTATTCGGAACAAGGGATTGGATATCTGGTAGGGAGATGAGCCGCCGCTGTCATGCCTACTCCCATTCTTCACTATGACGATGAGCCTGGTGAGGGCTCTGCCTCTACCGGCACGAACCAGGCCGTCGAAACATCATGGGCCCCAGACTCCCTGCGGAAGCACGCGATCATGATGGGTGCCATGCGTCGCCGTGCGACTCTCGCCTCGACGCCGAGGCCGCCGCGAGCGAGCTGGGATAGCCTTCCAATGGATGGGACTTTGACGCCTCCTCCGAGAAGGAGCACGATATCTAGAGCGTCTTCAGCTGTGAGCTTGGCCCTCATTGGAGAATTGCTCGAGGACACTACTATGGACACGGATACATACGGTGTCGAGGAATCGAGAGATGGCTTCTTTGACGCCTTCTTCCTCAAACCGCCTAAAGTGGATTATGCAGAACTTATGACGGACATTGAAGAGACTCTTCCCGAAAACATGCGTCCTCAAAACGCCTTTTCTCTCTCGCGCTATGTCCAGAGGCAGTGGAGTGGGTTGAGGGCCTCTGCCAGCGATGCATTCAAGACGCGATCTGGCATTCTTACCCTAAAATCCTTCCTCGCCTTCTACATTGCATATATCCTCTGCCTTTCGCCCGCGGTTGGGAGCTGGTTAGGTCGATACGGATATGTGATGGTCATCTCAACCATCGTCAATCACCCCGGCCGTACAATCGGCTCCCAGATTGACGGTACTGTTATGACTATCCTCGGTACGGCGGCTGGTTTGGGTTGGGGGTCCGTTGGCTTAGCTTTCTCTACATTTAGCGGTTGGTTATACGGCGTGGCGTTGGCGGTGTTTCTCGCGACGTTCATGGCATTCATCGCATATCTACGATCCTACTTTATTCGGCTCTATCAACTGGTCGTCTGTGCCGGTATGGCGATTTGTTACACCTGTCTTGCCGACATCGACGGACAAAACGTCAAGTGGTCGAAGATACACGGGTACGCCATCCCCTGGATTTTGGGGCAAGCCATAGCGTTTATGGTGTGTCTTTGTGTATACCCTGATGCAGGAACTTTACCGGTCGCAGAGGTATTCCACCAGACATTCGCATCTATGGAGGTAAGTTCAAGCCCCCTCAAAAACACTGCTCAAGAGAGACTTTCCGGATGCTAAAGAGGAGAGTAGGAGGGTCTCGTCGTCCCACGTCCTAGAGATTACAACATGCGGCAGCGCCTCTCCGAGGCGTTCTCCGAATTGACTACGGTGTACCGTGATACAAAGTTGGATATTACGGTCGCTAGGTTCAGCATGAATGACCTCGAAGAACTCCGCAATCTTATGCAGGGAGCTATTCGAGGAATTCTCTATATGAAACTCGACTCAGACTTATTCAATGACATGTTATGTGGTCGCCCGCTAACTAGCAGGAGCTACGCATCCATTCTGAGCGATAGGAGTCTCGGTAGTATGGCTCGATCGCCGGCAAGCAGCCGGCGCGTCTCTGTCATGTCAGACGGAAGTGGTCTTCAAACCGGAGTTAGTGTTCTACAAGAGCCCACGCAAGCGATTATCGACAACATTAGGGAGGGTTTGCGGTCCTGCGATGCTGCCTTTATGGATATCACCAGATATAGGTCATATCTTGGCCCTGGTCCCGAAGTATCCTCGGATCTCCAGTGCGCTGAACACAAATTATACAAGGTTATGAAAACCTATGACGAGGTGGAGGCAGCTCTTGCGGACTTGCAAGAATTGCGCGACTACAACCCCGAGATTGTCAAGATGCTCAGCCTTTCTCGATCAGCTCGGATGGCTGCTAACCCCGTCATCAACCTCATTAAAAAGCTCAAGGTCATGCAGAAGCAGTCGAATCACATCCAGCTTCATCCGCCTGCCTATGCCTTTTGGAAGTCACTGACTCGCACCAACGCGCAAGTGCGACATGACCGTGGAGCTGTTACACCAAGTGAGTACTTTGTCGGTTTCGTGATGTCTTGCCGGCCACTAAACCATTTATGGCTTTTCAGGTTCGTATAATCATACTTTTGTGAAAACTATGGAATTCGTCCGGGATATCCAGGGGCGAGAGCACTTGCCGGTACAGGAAGAGCTAGACTTGGGCCGAGTCTTCACCAAGGGAGCGTCCACTATCAACAACGGGGTCGAACCCACGCAGAGACCACATACCAGGAGACATAGGGTCTGGAAATTTTTGCATCACTTGCAAGGATTTGAGGGCCGGTATGCGGCTCGAGTTGTTGCCGTTACGGGAATCCTAGCTATTCCGGCATACCTTAAGTACGACATCAGCTGGTGGAATAAGATTGACGCGTGGTGGGCAGTTTCCATGGCTTGGATCATGTGTCACACCATGTAAGTCGCCTACCAGATCGGCATTCTAGACGTACACTGACCACTTGCGTCTCTAGGGTTGGTGGAAGCATTCTAGATCTCACGAATCGGCTTGTCTGCGTGGTCCTGGCTACCGTTTGGAGCGGAGTTATTTGGCAGGCAGGCAAAATAAACCCTTACTATATGATCCCACTCGTGCCAGCTTTTATGCTGCCAATGATATATCGCCATACCCGGACTGTCCACGCGGTAAGCATTTTTCCATCTACAAAGCAATGTGGCGAACTAACACCCTCCGTATAGCGATCCGGACTCGCAGGCTGCCTGACATTTACCGTCGTTTCGCTCGGTCTAGTAGTGCAAAGCGAGGGTGCTTCGATGATTGCATACCGTGGCCTAGTCCTTCTTGTCGGCGTAGTCTCCGCCACCATAGTCAACTGGATCATCTGGCCCTTCATCGCCCGCCACGAGCTACGAACCTCTCTATCCTACATGGTCTACTTCCTCGGCGTCATATCAAGAGGTGAGAAAATTGTTCTCTACTCCCCCATTTATAGAGAGATCTAGATCTAGATCTGACCCCGCCCCGCAGAAATGGTCGCCAAATACATCTACTACCAAGAGGCCCAACCCGCCACCGCCTCCGACATCCGCGAGTCGGAGATCCTCGAATCCCACCTCCGCGAAGGCTTCGTCCGCATCCGCCAGCTCCTGCACCTCACCCGCCACGAGCTCCGTCTCCGCGGCCCCTTCGACCCCCTCCCCTTCGCCGCCCTCATCAACGCCTGCGAGGGCTACTTCAACGACCTCAGCGTCGTGCGCCAGGCCGCTCTGTTTTACGCCTCCGAGCTCGTGAGGGCCGGCGACGCGGCTAAGAAGATCCTTGGCTTTAGGAGGGACGCCGTCGCGAGTATGTTGACGAATTTATATGTGCTTTCCGGCGCGTTGCATGCGGGTAGCAAAGTCCCGGTGAGTACTTCCGAAGTTCACGTACATCGCCATCGCCCTTCCTAATAATCGGGCCAGCGCTACCTCCCCAGCGCCGCAGTCGCGCGAAAGCGCCTCCTCGACGCCATGACAGAGTTGGAAACCGAGATCCTGGACCCCCTCTCAGGCGGCGAGGAAACGAGCAAGGGGAAACTCGCCCTCATCCACCGCTACTCGTACAACGAAAGCCTGACACGATGCGTCGCCTATCTCGAGTCGATGGAGAAATATGCCAAGCTGATCCTCGGAGAGATGGGGTACGTCCTTTCCCGCCTTCTTTTCTACCCGCCCACATCCCTCTGAACCTGGACAAGGGGATTTTTATTTTCTTTCAGATGGCTAATCAGGCGAGCGATATTTAATGTTAGCTTCGACGACGAATTCCGAGACGAATCCGACGACGAGTCCGAGACGAGCGAGGACTGATATCATGGCGTCCTGGAGAATGTGCGCATGTTGATGAATTTCCTTTCCTTTTTTTCCCTTTATTTTCCATTCTTTTCGTTTTGGAACAGCTATAAACATGATGTTTCGTAATATTTATCCAGGTATTGCTTCCCATATATACCATACAGCATAGCCATGCTGCTATCCCTAGACAAAACGCCGCCTTGATGCCTTTGTACCATAAACCCCCCCCCCCGCTTGAATTGCTCCATCAATACAAAAAAAAAAAAAGAAAAAGAAAAAGGGAAAGGAAAAAAAAAGGGTAGAAGCTAGGCTATACACCAACATGCAGAGTTCATCATCTGCCTCTCCTCTCTATTCAAGAATGGTGTCCAAGCTGCCCATCCGTCAACTCGTTAAGGATATCCCTCCCCACAACAAACTTGCTGCTCAGCACCTTGTCGCTCATACCCACCCTCCTGGGCGGTCCTCCTGCTTCTTCTCCCTGACGTGACACGCCCGCGTTCTCCTTGCCCACGCTGACGCCGCCAAACAGCCTCTTCCTCGGCCCGGGCCCCTTGGTGGGTGAAGTCATCTTGGCGGGGCTGCCACGCTTGCTCGGCGACCGCGCCGCCTTGGACGGCGTCCTCCATTGCGTCAGGCTCTGCGTGAGCCCCTCGTCAAAGTAGTGGCTCTGCAGCGCGTCCGGCGGCAAGTCCGTCACCCACGCCCTATCCTCCATGAGCTTCACGAAGCGTGCGACCATCTCGGTGCCGGCGCCGCCGAGCGTGGCCTTGCTACCGACGACGAGGAGCTTCGTCTTGGCGCGTGTGAAGGCGACGTTGATGCGGCGCCAGTCCTTGAGCAGGTCACCAATGTTGTTGTTGTCGTTGCAGCGCACGAGGGTGAGGACAATGACCTCCTTGTCGCGGCCCTGGAAGCGGTCGGCCGTGTGCATCTCGACGCCGGTGTGGCGGAGGGCGTGCTTGAGGAGGGAGAGCTGGGAGCGGTAGTGCGTCATGACGCCAATCTCGGACGCGGGCACGCCCACAGTGACGAGGGACTCGACGAGCTGGGTGACGATTTGAGCCTCGGAGGGGTTCACGATGCGGTTGCCCTTGGCTTCTTCGTAGATGCGGGGGACGAGCGTGTCGGTATTGATAAACGATACGCGAGTCTCCGGGTCCATCACATGTCGGAGCCAGCAGCGGGGCCCACCGGCGCACACTGACGCCGGGGTTATCGAGGGCGCCGCGAGGGTCGTAGCATCGTAGTGTCGCTCCTTCAGAGCTGCCATGTTCGGTACTTCTAGATTCTTCGTCCGTAACTCTTCAGTACCGCAGCGAAGCCTGCCATTATATATGAGAGTGTTGCTCAAAGTCATGATGTCTTCGTTCATTCGGTATTGGTGCTCGAGGTTAATGACGCTATCAGGGTGAGTATCAGACAGAAGTTTGAAAAGTGAAACGTCCAGACCACCCTCGCGAGCTGCTTTATTTTGCACAAGCGGAGGGAGTTGGTTGTGATCCCCCACAAGCACAAAGGTTCGGGCCATGCGAATGGGCCCGAGACAGACAGGAAGAGTAATCTGGGACGCCTCATCGACAATGCAATAATCAAAGGTTCGCTCGTTGAACACTGGATGGCTTATGCCCAGGCAAGTCGTTGCAACAATCGGAGTATCGTGCCACGCCTCCTTGATCTGCTCAAACGACGTCATTGGATTTCCCGCAAGCGTAACAAAATCTTGTACCTCAGGGTGGACTTTGACTGGCGCTCCAAGACGTAGAATGTTAATCTTGTCCGTCTTGAGCTTTAGCAGGATGTTGTCCACGGCCGTGTGCGTGTACGACGTAAGCAGGACGCTCTTGCCTTGCGCCGTCAGCGCGCGGATGATGTGTGCGATGGTTGTCGTCTTTCCGGTTCCCGGCATACCGAGGACCAGAGCATAATCTTGAGCGCTCATGACCTTTTCGACCGCTCGTTTCTGGTCAACATTGAGGCTGTCGTGTCCAGGGACGTGGTACTGGGTCGGTGCGGCCTTGAATTGAGGTGCTTCGAGATCCACGACAAGACGGCGAATTTGCCGAGAACCGAACACTCCATCAGCCATAACTTGGACGAGGTTGTTTCGCACAACGGCCATGCCGTTGCTGAACTCGTCCTTGTCAATTCGATATCTGGTCGTCGGCAGCGCATCCATAGCGTCGAGCGATGTGGTGCCGTCCTTCGCGTTCACATCCATGATGCCGCTGAAAACCTGATTGTTCACCTCGTCGAAGCCCGGCTGCCGAATGCGCGAATTGTGTAACCGTCGATCTACCGCCAGCGTAATCCGGTTCTTTCGAACCGATGTGACGTAGCCGAGGGCCAAGGCGAAGTGGCCCTGCTCGTCTGACACAACCACAGGCTCACCCACGGTGATCTGAGACTCGAGGAAGGAAAATCCAGGAGCGGGACAGTTTTTCGAAAAAGAGTACTGGAAGCGGTTGATCTTGGAGTTATCGGCTTGCCCCAGGACTTTGTCAATAACAACGTCCGAGAAGCAGCGTCCGACCTTCTCGCGAGCGGTGCTAACCATCGTCCAGAGCTCACGCTTCAGTTTCTGGCTTTCCTTTTCCTCCCATGTGAGCAGGTCTTCCCACTTGACGAAGAATTCGCGATGAACGGGGGTGAGGTGCTTGACAACTTCGTTGAACTTGGGTCCCATTCCACTGGTTTCGCCGTCACCCTCGTCTGCGAGTTTGTGATAGATGAAGCACGGGGTCTGAGCATAACAGTTGCTACATTGGTTCTGTTTTTTCATCATCGGTGGTAGTTGAATGCTTCGTTCACGAATATATGCCGCAAGTCGGTTGCGTTGTATAATCATGTGCAAGATTTCTCGCCGGATCGTTGGTACCCGCATGATAGATGATGACTCCATGTAGTAGAGTAATCCAGAAGCGACGTTGATATCGTAACGGTCAGAAAGCAGCAGGTTGTAAAGCGCCGTTTGGGCGTGGTGATGAGTGCTGGCGTGCTTTCCGGTTTTTACTTCCAGGGGTACTGTCAAAGTCTGGATTTGATTGCCGTCCTTCAGAGTCGCCTCTACTGTGGCATCAATGTTTCCTTTAAGCCCGTACATGGGTGACCAAACATGCTCCTCCACGTCGAGAAGCTTGCTGATGCACATATTGACCTTCTTTTGGTTCCGGTCCTGTATGCGGGCATCGGGCTGTAAAGGTAGTTAGTTAGGGAACGGTGCTCAATGAACGACTAAGTTCGGTTGACATACCCTTGGAAACGGCGAAACAAAGGTCGTCGCCCAGCTAGTAAGCTCACCCATTTTCGACTGCAAGTGCTGACGGGCGGTTGCCATATCGACCTTAATGGTGTAGAGATCTTCCACGTGTTTATCCGTAATCCGGTTGATCGCGTCTGTGATAAACTGCGCATCCCATCTACCCGCCGTAAGAGTCTCCTGGAACAGCTCGTGGAGTAGAGTTCCATAGACTAGGGGTTGAGTAGGCTCGCTCGTGGCCTTTACGCGCTCCTGGAGCACAGCACGGCGCATACACCCAAACGAATCCGCCACAACCGTAGCAGAGATGAGTTGGTCAGGGTGTAAGATCAAAACATTGTGCTCATCGTCGATGACGCAGCGGCCTGTACTGTCAAAATCCCCAATGATGTGGACGTACGAGGATTCCTGAACCTCGGTGTCGTACCACTCCCCTCTGAGCGACGCCAACTGCACCTTACCAGTATTATCTACCTCAAGGAGTAGCATCTAGTTACTCAGTCAGCTAGCGCTCTTGGGGACAGTTGAGAATATCGGAAAAAAAAAAGATAAAAAGGCCTCACCTTTTCCGGAAGCTCCCTCCCGTACTTGTCCTCGTAATCACTCTCAATAACAGACGTGACTAGGTACCTCTGGATTGTCCTAGGCTTTTGGCTCCGCTACGACCTAGATTTAGTATGTGTCCAAGGGAAATCGTTCGGCCGGCTACGATGACATACAGGAATGGATTCGGTGACATTCGACGGCTTCGGCGGGGCTTGGAATGCGGCCTGGCTAGCCGCTGCTTGCGTGGCTGCTAGTTCTACTGCATCCCAATCATCGTCGCCAAGATCATCGTCCAGCAGATCTTCCTCCACAGCGATGGTTTTTTCGGGTGCCGGTTTCTCCTGAGTTACGAGATCAACAGTGACTGCGGGTACAGGATCTTTGGTAACAGCCTGCTCAGCCAACACAAATATATCGTCATCGATATCATCGAGGCCGTAATCGGACATATCATCAGCTACATCCGGGGCCTCGGGTGGCTCTGGAGCGTTTTGCGGTTTCTTCGGATATTTTCGGGGGGACCGTCTCGGAGTCTGGTTACTAGCGGTAGGAGTAGTTGGAAGGACAGCAGTGCGGGGGGCTTCTGCCGTTGTTCCCATTTGAGCATCAATCTCCATGAGGATATCATCATCAAAGTCGTCGTCATCATAATTGGCGTCAATGGCAGGAGAATTAGCAGTCTCGGGATTCGCGTCGAACTGAATTGGTCGGGGAGGAGGAACCGTGACTGGCCGGGATCGCTTAGCTGGAGATGGTGACTCTGCTGGGGCCCGTGGTTGGGAAAGTCGCGTTCCCTCTCTCATATGCAGAGGACTCTGGTCCTGGTTCTGGTGCACATCCTGCATACTAGACGTGACGGAGTCGAGAAGCGAGGTTACCAAAGAGTACTTTGACTGACCGCCTGTCATGACGTGGGTCGCGGAGTCGTCTTCCGCTTCAATCCTCCGTCGTTTATTAAAATGGAGACGATTGGACGCTACAGCCCGTCGCAGGGCAGACTCTCTCTGCGGCGGCGTAATGCCACTGGTTTCGGGAGGGGGCCTCGGCGAGGATGCCACCAGGAAGTCAGCGAGGCCGTTGCCGCTCCGCTCCTGAGGGGAACCATCGCCAATGCCGCCTTTGAGTGTGTACCGATCCCAAAGCTCCAGCGTGGGATCAGGATGAGGAGACCTGAGAGCCTGTGCCAGTTTCTTGATGTTGATGGCCGGTGAATTGGCTTTTCCCATAGGCGAGGAAGTCGGGGACGAACTCCTCGCTCGCTTCCTTCCCTTTCTGCGACGAACAACACCACCAAGCGGCACGTACATCTCGCGGTCGTCTTGCAATGCCGCCGCCCACATGACTCTATCATCCGGGGACGTCTGCGTGTCATCGTCCAAGATTGAGCCCCGTGCTTCGCTTGCCGTCGTCGTGTCCTCTGCTTTGTTTACTGGCGTCGAGCTCGGCCTTTCCGTCGTGGATTCTCCTTGCCCAAACGGGCCAGTACTACTAGGGTTGGGTTTGGCATTCTCCTTGTTGGATTCGTGCGGTGGGTGCGTGCCGGCGGAGTCGTTTTTCGGACGGAACTTGAGCTTCTCAAGTTTCTTTCTAGTCGCCTCGGAGATAGTCGAGGGCGTCCTATCGACTCGGTTCGACACGGGCGTGCTGTAGGATCGCTGCCATGGGGTTCTCTATACACAATGCTTAGGCAAACAGAACATGAGAGGCTAGGGCCACCGGGGACAAGCGGGACGAAATCTTCACGACAAAAAAACGGCTGGTGTATTTACCTTGACGTTCCCGACAGCTGGGTGAGGAGGAGGCATGTTTATGGAAGGCACTGGCGCTACTAGTGCCTTGAGGTTTTCCCTATCGTCTATCTCCTCATTGAAGCCTAGAATGGACAAGGTGTGAATATTACGGAGAGCATTGTAGACTTCTAGCTGGGGGTTGAACAGCCGAGTGGTCATTCACGTCAAACGGCTGGGAACTAATATGGGGCTGTTCGAACATGGGTCCTGCCAGACGCGACCCAGCACGCGTTGGTACCTGTGTTGGTGGGGCAGCGCGACAAACAATTAAATCCAGGTGAGACTTGGGAGGATGGAAAGGTTGAAGGTGTACCAAGGTACCTGTGTTAACATAAGACAACGCATCGAGAGCTGAGATTTGCCGAGCTATTCCCGCTGAAGAGCTTCCGAGGATAGGTAGGATACGCCCAAGCCGTTGCGCCCCGCCAGTGCTCGCCACACTAGTGGCTCAATCGCACCTACTGATTAAGCCAAGGCAAAGCTCGAATGACATCGTCACCACTAGCTGTCGCTGATGATGCAAACCCATCATGTCACCTCCCCTCGCCCACAATCTCAACCCCAATTCACTCCCACAACTAGCAGGGGCAACTACTCGAAACCCCCAAACATCGTTGAAAATCCAAAGAAGCATCTCCAATTAGCATCTCTACCACCAACCCACCAATAAAGAAGCTGTCGCAACAATGCCGTCTTCCGACACCTCTCCCAGCGACAGCTGGGAGGACACCCTCGACCCCTCCGACCCCAACGCTCCCTCCCCCATAACCCCCGAGCGCGTACAATCCGTCCTCGAATCCCGCAACCGCCACGTCCCTGCCTTCATCAACATGATCTACGGTGACGCCCCCAAGCTCCACCGCACAATCATCACCAAGAACCTCCAGAACTTCCAGGCCCAGGTCCTGCGCACCCGCGCCCTCACCGACGACGAGGTCGGCGCCCTCGCCGACCACTGGAGCGCCTCCGCCAACATTGCCCTCACGGCGAAGCCCTTCGTCTGGGCCATGACTTTGTTCCTCACGTGGCGCGGCAGGGCCAGGTTCCGCTTCCCCTTCTGGCAGCCCAAGTGGGTTAACACCGCCCCCGAGGTCTTCCCCACTATCAGCAGGCCTATATTGAACGGGAGGGCCGCGACGTTTGCCTGGCACGCGAGCCGGCTTGCCGTTTACGCCGTCTTTTGCAATTGGTTCGTTACACCCTTCTTCTTGTCGTATGCCGGCGTCAGGGCTACCGTGGGCATCTCGTCGGATCCGAGGTTGCAGGAGGCCGTGAAGGAGTCGGTCAAAGACGTCCAGATGCAGCGCAGGATCAACCATATGCAGAGGAGGACCGGCAAGATCCCCACACGGTTCCCTCCTGAGCAGCAAGACCAGGCCGAGCAGAGTGGTGACCATTCCCAGGAGGGTGGCTCAGAGAGCTGGGGCAGCCGCGACATCCAATCGCCCCAAGCCTCCCATCTACCTGAGCCCAGCGGGACCCAGAGGTGGAACGTCCCACAGAAGGAAACATCGCAACCGCAGCAATCTCAGCCCTACACCACTGGCACCTACCAACCACGACAGTCCCCTAAGATCCCTCAGCCCTCTGAACCCTCCACGTGGGAAGAAGATCCCATCCTAGGAGAGATCGAAGAGGACGACGCCTCCCCCGTCGCGCCCTCCGCGAGGGCCCAAGAAGTGAGGAGGCAACGAGCTGAGAGGGCGCCACGCCGCCATGCTCCTCCTCCCGATGATGGCATCTCTGCCTGGGAGCGCCTCCGGGAGAGGGCCCAGTCGGAACGTAACGACGATGACCCTAACAGGAGAAGGTGAATCTAGCCATGTGTATAGAAGGACTGCCCTCACTCAATACTTTGCCCCATGTTATTCGAGCATCAGAGCTGTATATTACAAATGTAACGAGCCGGACAAACCGCTCTCCTCCAAAATAAAACACCAAACAACATGCATCCCAGCCCATCGCCAGGCTGTCTTCTTTCTCTCCGTGCCTTAAAACGATATAGGCTAGCATACTTTCTCTCGCGAAAAATATTAGTAAAGCAACTTCCGCTAACACACAGTGATAACATTTGATTCATGCCAGCCATCCCACCTAAAGGAGCGTACACTTTCAACCCCGAAAGAACAAAAGGCTGAAGAAAACAAAAAATGCTAGCAGATAAACAGATGATAAAATACAGCAAGACGATTCAGGATCAATCACCCCATGCAACGGATTTAGTGCGGTGGACACGGCCGAAGCATGTGTTCAAAGGGTGGGTTTGACACGTTTCCGTTTAGCAAAGTTAAACTCCGCGAAATGCAGATTGCTTCCTGTTTAGGCCTTAACATCCTTAACATCAAGAGACTTGTCGGTGTCAATTGCACCAATAGCACTCGGTTTCTCGATAGGAACCTCGTCATTCCCGGCCTTGTCGAGAGCCACTTCGCCGGCATCGATCTCGGGGGCCTCAATCTTGCTTCCTACCTCAGCAGTGGGGATAGCGTCGAGCACGGGCTCGTCTTCTAGTGCCTTTTCTTCGGCGAGATCAAGCTTTGGCGAGTCTGGTATCGTGGCGGCGGCCTCTTCGGCCTGAAACGTGGCAGATTCTTCGCTCGCGGGCGTAGCCTTCGCGGGTTCTGGCTCAGAAAGCACAGGAGATGACTCCTTCTCAGCGGACACTGGCGTTGACTCGCGAGTCAATGGCTCGTCCTTCAGAGGCTCGGCTACAGACTTTGGAGCGGACTCGATCGGCTCGGTAGACTTGACCACCAGATCACTGCCTTCGGGATCGAGGCTCCAAACGGTCTGAGGGAGGGAAAATGACAGAGACGGCGCGCTAGGCTTGGCCGGTTCTGGAGAGGTGGCTGCAGCCGCAGCGGCGGGCGGTGCCGGGCTCTTAGCAGGGGCTCTCCTCTGAGGACCCCTAGCGCGTCCCTTTCTAGCATCTGCAAGGGGCTTCTTCTCAATGGGTTTCTCCTCTTCTGCCGCAGCCTCAGGCTCAGGTTCCTCTTTCTTAGGTGCCTGGGGTCCCAACTGTAAACGCCTGTTCAAGTCTGACATGAAACCGGCCTGGAGTGCGGCAATCTTATTGCCCATGGGCCTGGCTGGGATCGCAGGTTTCGCCTTGGGAACGGCGGGCGGTTCCTTGGCTTCAGTGGTGGCCGCAGCAGCCGGTTTGGCGGGTCGAACGGGGATGGAAGGCCGGTTCTTAGAGAGAGCCGGATGCTCAGTAGCCTCTACCGGGGAGACTGATGACGCCTTCGTGGGACGAGGAGGAATCTGCGGCTTTGGTTTATCAGATATGGTGGGCTTGCCTTCGCTGCTGGACTCCTTCTTAGGCTTAGGACGATCAGGAATGGCTGGCCTCTCAGGGAGGGCGGGCTTATCGGAGTTCTTCCGAGCGGGGCGGCCAGGGATGGCGGGGGGTTCGCCTCCTCGGGCCGGTCTCTCAGGGATTGCTGGCTTCTCTACGCTCTTTGCCGGTCGCGCAGGAATTTGGGGCTGGTCTGGCTTGGTTTCCGGTTGCTGGTCGGAGGATACGGTGGCCTCGTGAAGGTGGCTATCAGGTGCATCCTCCCAGACATCGCGGCTAGGAAAGCGCCTTTGACCTGCTGGGCGAGTTGCAGGGACCTGGGGAGGCTCCTGAAGGGGTAACCAAGACTGAGAAGGCTTCTCACCTCGGGGCACGAAGTTCTTCGTCCTCTGCGCCTCTTTTTCTGCCAACTCCTCCTGATACTGGGCAAAGGCCTGCACCGGAGTGGGGTTATTCCGCTCGGGGGGCTCAGTGACCTTGAGATGGGGCTCATTGCCGGACACATCGGGTGTCGAGACTTCGGTGGTGTAGTGAACGCTGCTAGGCGCATCTTCCCAGATATCCTTGCTCGGGAACTTGTGGATTAGGGAATCCCTCTTGCTGGGCTTCTCCTCTTCGTCTTCGATCGCCTGCTCCTCGCCATCCTTGAAAAGAGCTTCGTACTCTTGAGGATGAACAGGCACCTTCCGGGCCTCGGGGCGGGGGAAATCGCTAGGAAGGACCTCAGTATTGATAGAATGTCGCCTGATGGGTTCAGTCAAAGGCTCTTCGTCTTCCACAGCGGCGTCCACCGAGGGTTCTATAGCCGCATGCAGTTCGAAGCGAGGAGGGCTCTTAGCGACCTCATCCTCGGCCAGGATGGGGGCAGTGTAGTGATGACGTCCAGTGGCCCTAACGTCCTCGGGGCTGGCACTCCGGCGAGGTTCATCGACGTGTATTATATCCTCATCGGTGGTGAAGACCTCTGGAGGCTCTTCTTCGGAAGGCGAGGGGCCCTTGGGCGGGCTGTCTGTCTTGAGGGAAGCGAAGCCGGATCGGGGAGAGGCGATTCGGGAAACGTAGGCTTCCTGGCCTTCGAAGCCAACCTCTTCGCTAGGGGTTCCTTCGTACTCGGACGTTGCTGCGGATGATTGTTAGCCCAATGGCTCCCCAAACCCCGTGGGTGGGAAGTGACTGTTCTCGCCCAATGGGTGTAAGTAGAAATGTAAGGCGGACGTACCAAGGCCGTGTCGATTCGCCGTATTGTGCACGATCTGGTTGAGCTCGTCACTGCTCATTTTTATATCGTTGGCGGTACTCATTGTGGATGATGCATACAATCCCTCTCTGTATTTCTCCTTGAGTGGAAGTTTGAATTATTTCGGGAAGGGGCAATAAAACAAGAATGGAAAGGTAAAAGAGGGAAAGAAGGGTATGTGTAAGTTGTCAAGGCAAGGCGTTTGAAACAATGCCGTGACGGTGGGGGATTTTTGAAGAGACTCGGGAGAGAGAAGCTGTTGACCTCATCGCTGTCTTATCTACCTAAATACCACGAGTGCGCAAGTACGTACACGCTTTGGGCGGCGGATGGGGAGGTACCCCAAGGAAGCACGCAAGTTTACAGCAGGTTGCAGTGCAGTTCCCAAACACTCACAGCAGGTACAGCACAGGCCACAGGTGTAGCACCAGCGCAGAATGGAAGTTGGGTTGGCTAACGCTGGCAGCGAATCATACACGTACACCCCTGAACGGCCTGAACCGGGAAAGGGACTTTCAATTTCTTCGGGCAAGTGGCTGAGGTACCCTCGTACTTCGTCCTCGACCAGCCCGAGCCCAGGTATCGTATTACGCAGATAAGGAACTCTCTCAACACTCGCTTTGCATCTCAGTGGGCGCTTCGAATAGAACTACCCGAGCGGTGAGATCGATCTATTAAAAAGCCATCCTCGAATCAATCTACCGCAATTCCAATTACCCCATAGATATTCGCAGTGGCTGATACGAGAAGGAGGGGGTTGGCATGGTGCGAAGTGGCGGTTATTATCTCCTTTTGCCTATCCCCAACCATCGTCAACCCGCCCGATCCAGTGACAACGGCGACAGTGTCAACAAAGTGAGGTGCAGATTCTTTCGTTCCCATGATGCGATACTTGCCGGTAAACCTGGCAGGGCCGCGAGTGGAGAGGAAATCTGACCCAATGAGACAAACTCCAAATCACTCCTTCATGATGTCAGCCTATCCAAGCTGGGCTCTCTTGCGATGCTCTACAGCCCATATAGCGCCCACTAGTGCATTCTCCCGAGTTCGTCACTATGCGGAGGGTCGCACGCTGGCAGGAACCATCAATGGAATGGCCGCTCGTCATTGCCCGCTGGCTTTGCGCTGGTCAGGCTGTCCTTAGCGCCGCTAGCTTGCCCCACCAGGCTGGTTGAGAAGTAAAGCGCCAGCATGCCCGCTTAGTAATTAACCCCTCGTTTCCAGAAGCGACGCCGGTTTGGAATACCCATCAATTACTTTGTACTTTTCCCCTTCCCCGCGAGTGGAACTATGATGCAAAAAAGAACAGGGCTTGTGTACTAATAGAAAGATGTCGAAAGTACTGTCAGTGTGGGCTGACATTAACAAACCATGTATGCCAATTTCAGGATCATCGCTCGTCTTGCTAGGGCATACCTTGGGGGAGTCTGGTCAAGTTCTGGTCAAGTTCTTGATCTAATCAATACCCTCCAGCTTCCACTAGCGGTCTTTGAGGTGATCAATACCACAGGGTGGGCAGTAGCAAATGCGATGCTAGCCATGTCTCGATTCAACGCGGCTCATAAATCTCTACGAGCGCCATCGTTTGCCTAGATGAGAGCAAAAGATCCAGAATCTCGCCTTCAACTTCTTCCATCGTTATGGTCACGTTAAACGAGAAATCCGCCAGCACTGCTCAAGAAACAACTCGGAGTGGCGTGAGGAAATGGGTTATAGAAACGGAGTGCTAATCAAGTATCGCTGGTGGAAAGAATGCACGGAATAATGGGAATCAGCATGCTACTCATATGGCCCATCCTGGTTTAAGCTGTGGAATCGCAGTTCCATGACTACTACTAACTGCGCTTTATATATGTCAAAGCAGATTCCCGAGATGACCAGGGGGCGGCAAACGCTAGATGGAGCGAAGGGACTCTTCCTTGATGGTGGGGTTTCCTCAGCTCTCCCCTCTCCCCCGGCCAAAGAGTAACTTCATACCACACAGCTCCGATTGTCAACCCAATGGATCATTCGCAGACCCAAACTTCAGCAGCCTATACTGTGTCTCGCTCGCGCGGGAAGCAACCGAGAGAGTCTCGCTGCACTGCTAAGTTGAGAGAAATGCGGAAAGCTAAGGGGCAAGCGGGGTCTTCCGACGAGTCTGAGCTCGAAGAGGAGTTCCAAGAGGGCCAGTGTAGGTAATACACCCACGGATCCATTACATCTATTTACTCAACCATTCCCTGGACAACACCATTATCAAATCTGGGAAACGGATAGTGATTGGGGAAGCTGCGCTCATAATCGCCGCTTAGGCCGGGATACCCGCCTCAAAGGTCCATGACGTGCATGCTTCTCCCCGATGTGCAAAAGCACATCCGTATGGACTATATACCAGGCGAGAATCTCTTGATAAACTTTGATCGGGCAAGGAGCCTGAACGGAGGAAAGATATCGCTCAGCAGCCCCGGGCGATAGTCAAAAAGCTGAGGCCTATCCCCCGTCCTACCAAGCTCAGGGAAATATTTTGAGTCCAAGATCGGACAATAACAGGGCACGTGGATTGGGAAGACAGCGGATGGTATCCCAGCCCGCATATGGGGAGTATGTCAAATTCTTCCGGCGTATTTCCGAGAAAAGCTGGAAAGATGATGCAGAGTGCAGTTTCCCGGAGCTCTATCATGATGAGTTGGGTGATTTTGTTGCCCTAAGTGGCAGAATACTTGGGGATTTTGTCATTGATACCGGTCTTCGGTACTGCCTGAACGCTAGTCGTACCTGCAGGTCGTACCAGACCCGAGTGGCCTGGCTGTGTAAATGTTGGGGAAAGTGACTGGATAGCATGGCCGGTCCGAGCCTCTTTGAAGCTCCATCACTTCTCGAAGAGAGCGTGAACTACAAAACGGCTAGGAACCAATTAAAGGCAGACTGAGAGTCCCCTTAAGGCAGCATTCGCCCGAATTCGTGGCCCTGTGGAACAGTATCACCTTCGACATAGGCTGGAAACGTACTATTGAACTTGTTTGATTACTTCAGGAGCAAAAATAGCCTCTCGCCATTAGCACTGCCGAATCCCGAGTGGAACCAACTAGATGAGAGACGCCGTACACTTCGCTAGGGCAACCATGCTATCGTTCTTCATCCTTGTGGATCGCATTTACCATTTCCACCCGTTGACCCCGGATACGGAGTGCAGTGACGCTTTCATGGATAAAAATGGTCATTGAAGTACCCAGGCGACGAGAACCACACCTTTCTCTGTCACCTATTGGAGGCTTGGAGGTTATAGTAACAAAAACAGGGAGATAACAGAATAATTTCGTAGAAAACCCGGACGCCAAAATCCTTAACCGACTGATGCGCATCGTTTCAGTTTTATGCGGTAGGCAGGTCGAACCTAAGAAGGGTATAAACCGCCCATCAACCATTGCACTTTTCCAGCCCTCTCAACCTTCATAACCTCCCGCGGGCACCGAACGTCCCCACTCCCCCTCCTCTGTCCTAACAGTGTCGGGTTCAACCAGACAATCGTCCCCTCTCTCTCCGAGTCGTACAAGAACAATCCCCGTTCGACAATTGGGTCGTTTCTCAGCCATCCACAAGCACATGTTGTGGCGCGAGTTCGGGGATAGTCCGTCGTGGTTCGATTACACAATCATTTGCGCGACACCCTGGCCACCGAGGGTCTTGCTTCCGACGAAAGCCTGGCCCTTGATGGCTGCCAGGAGGTAGCAGATTGCAGTAAGGGCGAGAACCACACCGGCGGCAATCAAACTGGTTGCGCGGCTAACGGTGCTGATGAACTGCACGGCAGCCATGACGCCGTAGGCGGCAGCGCGGGTGTAGTTGGTCGAAACCTTGCGAATCGTGGCATCGAAAGTAGCCGAAGTAGGGCAGATTCGAAGAAGAAGCGGAACTTCGACAAAGAGGATAACGAAGGCCGATGCGCTAGAGGCAGATATATGTTAGAACTTTGTTGGGAGACACAACACGGGATCAGAGATGGGGGTTGAACAAACAGGCAAAGGGCGCAGAAGATGATGATGATGGCATTGAAGGTGAAAATGTTGGCAATTCCCAGCGCAAAGCAAAGAATCATGGACAGTATTCCGAGCCTATGTATAGTTGTCAGCAAGATTTCTTTTGCCTCATGACTCAACCGCAGGATGTTGCGCATGCTCTCAAGCTTGGTCCAGCTCCAAGGAGCAGAGCTATGGCTCCACAGGAGAACAGGAGCAAGAACACAGAAGTTATCGAGGGTAGAAAGCTGCTGGAAATATCGGTGATAGCTCTTACCATTGGCCATAGATACCTATCAAAGAAGTAGGTTAGCAAAGGGGTCTCTATACAATGCAATTACTAGGATGCAGAGATCCCTGCTTGAGCCTCGACATACTGAAATTCCTTGTCGCGAACTCCTCCTTGAGAGTCATTTTGTCGGTATTTAATTGATTCTTGGGCTATACAGCCAGATAGAAACCACAGGAGTGCTTAAGACGCTGTTGGGAGACCACCACAACAGAAATTGTGCGAAGCCGATCACTCCACGAGGAACGGCGGGTCCTACGGCGGGTCGGGGTGCGGGACAAGCTGTCGCGGAGCTTTACAAAGCTTTGGGAATGAGAATGGAAAGGTCGGGATGTTTTTCTTGAAGCACGAATGCTCGATTTCGCGGCGCAAGAATATCAGATGCGGTAGAGATGGTTGGTGATGAGGTGACGCTTGGAGTGAAAGTTTGGGTGGTCGGATTCGGTTGATTAAGGAAGTCGTCAAACACTTTGGAGTAGTAATAATACGTAGCCTCTTTTTTGGGGTGGTCTGGATGGACCGGGATATGAGGCTGGGACAAGCTCAATGTGTTTCTGAGGTGACTCTAGGTACCTCGTACTCCCAGGTAAGTTACGTGTCCCTGCTTGGCGCGGGTTCGCTTCAGGAACTTTTTACTGGCGACGAAGGGGGGGCAAGACTCGGCCCACTACAGCTATATTCACTGTTGGTCAGCCAGCGCTCAAGTCATCAATGGATGGATACCACGCATTAAGCCAACCAGCCCGCGTTGCTGGCAGCACTGAACTCAGTGGCATGGTGCTGGTGACAGAGGGAGCCAGCCTGCCAGCCTGCGCCACTCGGCTCTGGTTCCTCTACCTCCAGGGTACATAATCAATGAACCCTGTCTTGGCGAGGTATTATTAAGGCTGGTTCCGGCCGAACTCCATCCTGTACCGTCCTGTTCCTTCACAGCCTGGCTGGCGGTAGGCGAGGAAACGAGAACAATATTAGGTGATCCCCTAGTGATACAAGAAAAAAGCCCACTGGGGCACGAGGTTACTGGTAGAATGGAGGATGAAAGAAAAAAAAAAAAAGAAATAAGACCCTACCAATACAGCAGAGCGCTCTGTTCCTGGCAACCGGAATTTTTGCATGTCCAAAAGAGGGGGGGGGGAATATTTACTCTCGATCTTAACTCGTTGCCGTTCCCGTCCAATGGTGCCGGCTCGCTTCTGAGTTGGGATGGGGGAAGATTGATGATTCTCGCACCCGCACAAAACGTGGTCTTGGGCAATGGGCAGTTTTGTACTTGTCCGAATTCCTTCCGAAACAAGTTCCAGACACTTGAATTCCCCCAGGTGATGCACCGTCGATCTGTTCTCGAAAACTAAATTGGGAAATCAGGGGAAGATTACAGTTGTCGTTCATGAACAGCCGAGCGGCTCATTGTTCTCTATATGTATTTTTTTTGCCCCCGAAATGCTGTTGCCTCTGGAATGCGTTGATATTGCTGACGACGACGGTCTTACGAGTACGGTGCAGGCAACAAGAATAAATCAGTACCAGTACCGAACACAGCCTCCAGAGGCGTCTCCCATGTCTGTGCCGTGCAATCTAGCCAATTGCTGACCGTAGCATCGGTGATCAAGGAGGCGCGACATGAAGGACTGAATAGAAGCCGGGCTGTAGATGAGTAATTCCAAATATGAAGCTATCGTGGTTCCTTGTGAAATAGGGTGTTTTCAATGACTTGCCCTTAATCGGGTCAGGAACACCTTCTAAATCTGTTTCCTGACCCCGCCGGAAGGGGCCTTTTAGAGCCTCAAGTGATGGCTCAGTCAACCCGGTCCAATGGCGTTAATAATCATCACCCGACATTTCCTCGGACCGGAATGAGCGGAGCAACGAGCTGCGGCATCGGAGAGCTGCCGAGAGATACCGGCGTGGCGGGGTTGGTGGCTAGCGTCCGTCAGTCGATGATGTCGTTACCTCCGTAGAACCACCCAACACAAACCCTCCACAAATCAATTTCTGTAAGATCAAGACCGCCCGAACACCGAGTCTTACTCTAGCATTTAAGCTTCGTTTACAGCTGTTCAGTATCTCCGTTGCCATGACCCTAACCATATTGACCAACGATCAGGCGAAGTCGGTGCTGGATAACCTGACCTTGGCCCAGCTTGATGGGTTTCAGAGGCATCTGTCTAAAGCACTTCGGGAATACTCTACAAACACTCAGACGATACAGGATGGGACATATCACCAACCTCATAGAACTCGGTACGAGAACCCGAAGACGGGCGCAACCACCTTATTCATGCCATCCGTTGGTCCTATGGGGATGGGTATCAAAGGCAGGTTCCTTCGCAGATGAGAGTCAGAGGAACTCACCGAATGGCTAATCTATTCGCTATAGTTGTCACTTTGAGTACACCCCAAAAAGGTGCGCGGAAGCACGGAGCAGAGACACTTCCAGTCATCCGGCCGACGGGGGCCATCACGCTCTTTGCGCCAGATGGAACTACGACCGGTTTTCTACACGCAGGTGCCATCACTGCATTTAGGACCGCATTGGCATCTTCTATCCTGCTCAGGCTCAGGAGAAATGTGCAACACATTGTTGTCTTTGGCGCAGGAAAACAAGCCTACTGGCATGTTCGCCTGGCCCTCTTACAGAACGGCAGTACCGTCACACGAGTCACTGTCATCAATCGAAAGAAGGAAACAGCTCAGGAGATGCTCGATGATTTGAAGAACGTTGCCCCAGAACTCAAGAGCCGCGAGGGATGGGAGCCCACGGAGCTCGACTTCCTCACGCCCGATACCGTTGGTTACGTCGGGCTACTCCAACGAAGACTTCAAGAGGCTGATGTGATATTCTGTTGCACCCCTTCAACAGAGGATTTATTCGACGGCAGCATCTTGACGTCCGAGGAAGGCAGGAAGAAGACGCGGTTGATCGTCGCGGTGGGAAGTTACACTCCAGAAATGAGAGAGCTACCCCAATCATTGCTGCTGCAGTCAGCGAAGGCGCCTCGTGAAGATCCCATCGATGGTGGGGCCATCGTGGTCGACACATTGGAAGGCGTATTGACCGAGGCGGGTGAGATCATTCAGGCCAAGATTGGCCCTAGCCGTCTTGTTGAGTAAGTCATTTGTTCCCTGCCGCCCTGTCCTTCATTCTTGACTAATTACAATACAAGGTTGGGAGAGGTTGTCGGCCTTGAACATACTGATCACGAAAGCCCCGTGAGGCGAGCGAGGACTACGGACAAGGCGAGAGAGCAGTGGCTTGGGGAGGGGAACGTTATATTCAAGAGTGTGGGGCTTGGCCTTATGGACTTGACAATTGGCAGCTATCTTATCGAGGTCGCCAATGAAGCCGGATTAGGAACTCGGGTTGAAGGCTTCTAGACGCAGGCATCACATGCTTTTGGGATTGGCATGGGTAAAACTTCTTCAAGGAAGGCACGTGGAGAGATCGTGATGGCGAACCTATCTCGAATCCGGAATCCGGAATCTGGGGACCCCACAAAAAAGTACACAGCCGGGCGTTCATATTAATAATAGCCAGCTGTTGCATATGATAATCCAAGGTCAAAGCTAGCGGTGATGAAAGTTAGGTACTTGGTGGTGTTCAGGGCCGAGTCGGATAGTATGGCCGAGTCTCCCAGCAAGGTAGACGCGGCCAGCTAGTCTTACTGCTAGAACGAGAAGTCGCCAGTGAGGAGCGCTGCTGACTGTACTGCCTAGGAAACCCGCCACTATCCGGCCTGTGTTAACATGTGAAAATGCACAACATCATTGTTCACAGGTGTGGGGCTGTCCTGCCTGTCGTTGCTACCAAGTAGTCAGCTGGGTGCCAAGACCCTTCACACTTGTCCCTAAACGCCGGGATGCCTCGGCCTGGTGTGCGCTGACATCAGAATGTCTTGTCATGTCGGACGCATTTCCAGTTTGGAATCTCTGACCTGGTGATGAAGCTTATGTTCCCCACGGCAAACATCCGAGGTAACTTTGTCTCTTTTGAAACTGTTCATATTAATAAAGCTTCCTACAAGTTCTCTTTTCGCATCGTCGAAATTCTTTTTGTACTCACTTGATTAAACATCTTGTCCACCTTCTTGCTTCCCTCACCCCACCTATACTCCCTTTTCCACTAGCTACAAGACACTACTACGCAGTAACATAACAATGGGTGGTAAGTTTAGAGAACCAGCTTCCTCTGCTTCTGTTCTAAAGAGCAATTTTCATTGACTTTGCGCAATTAGCTTTCGACAGGCTATCTCAGGTCTCTGGCCAGATCACTGGCAATACCAACCCCAGCGGCCGCGCAAAGATTCTAGAGAAGAACCCCGACGATGTACGTATTTCGCGCCTCCTCATACAACCACGCCACCAAATCTCGTGTCCTCGGCCTCGAGGCTGGAGTCTGCAGCTTCGTAACTTCTGACACTAACGGACTCTATTCGTAGGTCGTCGTAACTGCCTGTTGCAGGACTGCCTTCACCAAGGGTGGAAGGGGAGGCTTCAAGGACACCGCCGCTGCCGATCTCGTTGTTGGTGTCCTCTCCGCCATCGTCGAACGCTCCAAGATCAATCCCAAATACGTCGAGGACATCTGCGTCGGTACTGTGCTCGCGCCCGGTGGCGGTGCCACCGAGATGCGTGCGGCCTCCTTGGCTGCTGGTTTCCCCGAGACCACTGCCGTCCGCTCGCTCAACCGACAGTGCTCGTCCGGTCTCCAGGCCTGCGTCGATGTCGCTAACCAGATCAAGGCTGGCATGATCGACGTTGGTATTGGTGCTGGTGTTGAGAGCATGAGCACCCAGTACGGGTGAGTAGGCCCATTAACCCGCGATGCTCTCGGTGTCCGTACTGACATGTTTCTCTACTAGGCCTCAAGCCGTTACTGAGTTCTCCGAGCTCCTCGAGAGCCACACCGAGGCAGCCAACTGCAAGGTACCCATGGGTGTCCTGTCCGAGAATATGGCCAAAGATCTCGGCATTACTCGTGCTTCTCAGGACGCCTTCGCCGCCAACTCCTACAAGAAGGCCCTCGAGGCCCAGAAGCAGGGCCTTTTCAACGACGAGATTGTCCCTCTCAAGGTCAAGTGGGAGGACCCCAAGTCTGGTGAGGTCAAGGAGATTGTCGTCGACAAGGATGACGGCATCCGACCTGGCGTCACCGCCGAATCCCTTGGCAAGATCAAGGCGTCCTTCTCCAAGGATGGCACCATCCACGCCGGTAACGCTTCTCAGATCTCGGACGGCGCCGCTGCCGTTCTTCTCATGAAGCGATCCACGGCGGAGAAGCTCGGCCAGCCCATCCTCGGCAAGTTTGTCTGCGCCTCCATCATTGGCGTCAAGCCCCTCCTCATGGGTCAGGGGCCCTGGGCGGCCATCCCCAAGGCCCTTGCTCTTGCCAACATCGGCCGCGACGATGTCGATATCTACGAGATCAACGAAGCTTTCGCCAGCCAGTGCCTCTGGTGCGCGAACGAGCTCGGCATCCCCCACGAGAAGATCAACCCTAAGGGTGGTGCCATTGCCTTCGGCCACCCACTTGGCTGCACTGGAGCCAGGCAGGTGTCGACTCTGCTCTATGAGCTCAAGAGGACAGGGAAGAAGATTGGCAACACTTCGATGTGTATCGGAACCGGTATGGGTATGAGCGCTGTTTGGGTTGCCGAGTAAATTTAGTCTATTGCTTTGATACCAGGGAAAATTGGCTTTGATAGAATGTTGGTCCAGCAAACTGAAGCCTATGTACAAATATGAATACACTTTTGATGATTGAATTCAATATACTTTGCAAGGTAGCCAACAATTAAATCTCAGTGTTGGTCCCAAGGAGCTTAATGGCGGGGGGTGATCCTTTGTGACACAAGGGTGTGAGCTCATTGAAAGCCAGCTGCTGGCGTTGCTTACCCCGCCAGCTACTGGCGAGATTGAGCTCTTACACGAAGCTCTCCGAATTTCCTTCTTTCCCCAGAACCAAATTCCAAACGAGCCCGATTACCACTTGGGGATTGGGGTAGAAAATGCGGGATATTCAACAAGACTGGAAATTAGTGGGGATTCCGCGGGCTTCAACCCACCCAAGGCCCGCGAGCGACACGCTGACACCCCTTCTACACGCTGAATAGTCACGTGCCGAATAGGCGGGTTTAGCACCAGAAACTTGCCATGTCTGGAAGGTTTTCACAGGCACAGAGACGGGTTGACCCTTCCAGCCTTTTTTATGTCGTCACAAATTATTTAGCTCAATCGGCAGATAGCTCCACGCAAACAATCCGACAACGTTGCTTTGCCCTTTTCTTCCCATCCACGCCTGGTCTTTGAATAGCTTCGACGCACACACAACGTCGACACTCAATTAGTCCCGTTCTTGAGATTTTTGGGGGATTGCGTTTTTCTTTTTTTTTTCCTTTTTTCTGCATCGTTTCGTCAAGATGTCGGTCGCTATTGCTGATTTGGTCGATTTCGACCAGCAGAGCCTCTTCAGTACGGATGCCAGATGTTGTGTATGAAGACGGATGCTAACGGGAAGATAGTCTCTGCTGCCTCGATTGCGTTCAACCCGTTGTTCTGGAAGTGAGTCGCATAGTTATATGCTGATAGACCCCTCTCATAGAAAGTCGACAGATGAGCTAACATTGTACCACCAGCATTGTTGCCCGCCAAGGTCCGAACCGTCCATACCCCTCCCAAGAAAGCCAAACATAACCCGTAAGATCTAACACGAGTCTCCACGACAGAATACCGCAACAAGATCCTCACCAAGCTCTTCGGCGGCAACTCCCAGGTCGCCTGCTACTTCCTCGCCGCCACCATCTTCTCCCTCGGCATGGTGCGCGACTACCTCTACAAGGCCGCCCTCGCCGACCAGCCCAAGCATCCCGCACTCGAGTCCGACAACGTCAAGCTCGTCGCCTACGCCCTCTTTGCCGCCGGCAACATCCTCGTCATCACCTCGACCTGGGCCCTCGGCATCACCGGCACCTTCCTCGGTGATTACTTTGGCATCCTTATGGACGATATGGTTACTGGTTTCCCTTTCAATGTTACCGATGCACCCATGTACTATGGCTCTACTATGAGCTTCCTCGGTGCCGCGTTGTACTACGGAAAGCCGGCTGGTATCTTCCTTACTGCGTGGGTGTTCCTTGTCTACAAGGTTGCGCTGAGCTACGAGAATCCCTTCACTGCTGGTATTTACGCCAAGAGGGAGCAGGAGAGAGCTGCCCAGAAGAAGAGGAGCAAGAAGGCCCAGTAAAGGGCTTCTGGGTTAGTTGGTGATGGTAGTAGAGGGGAAGTGTTGCTTAACCAGGGACGTCCAATCAGGAGTTGTAGTTGAGTTGCCTGGTGTTTGGGCGCGGGATGTTTAAGCTTATGAGTTTTGCCAAACTTGTGGACTTGGAGGGAACAGACATCCAGCAGCAATCCTGGTCAAGATTGCTAGGGGAATTTTATCTGCAGAGCGGAGGGAAGGAACGGGGCGTTCAACAAGCTCCAATGAAGGGGAAAAAAACAAAACATCTGGGTAAATACGGTGGACTATATAAGGGAGGGTTGCATCTACGCAGCGTCGACTTGTGATAGTTTTTAATTTCAACATCTCATGGTTCCTATATAGTCTTTTCCCTTGTCCTCCACCACATCCGAAGGATTTGGGGAGGGGCGGTCGCGAACCACCTTACGAGTGAGCCGGCCTCGTTACCCTGTCGGCTTCAAGGCCCCTCTCTAGCATCCCAAAGTCGATGGCCCGTATAGATGAAGAGCCGGCTCCTACCGCGTACTTCAACACAGGTCCCTTCAGCACTAGCCAGGTCCCAGGGCGCCAAGGGCTCTGGATTGATACCTCCATCTCAAAGAGCTGGATCTTGAATGAACCCATGCACCAAGCCTTCTCTCCGTTGGCGAGCTTCCTGTCAGACCCAATCCAACCAAAGGATAATAACCTCGAGCAAGATGAACCACTCACTGACTCTCTGATTGCAAGCTGACTTTAACGGAGACGACGCACCTGTTAGACGCTGCCTGTCTCGGATCCTAGGATATGATATGCTATCGGATCCCATAGCAAAATTCCCAACACCGTTCGTGAAAAAAATAAAAAAAGAGGAAGCGCTTATACGACGGTGTGAGGACTTAGATCAATTTCAGGGGGGTATTTGGACTTGATTGTAGCAGAGGTACATCCATCTAATTGTATGGGAATTATGTTTCGAGAGGTGAAAGCTGGCAGCCCTGATGGAGTCGTTGCGGACTTAAACCGACTCTACCTAGTCATGTTGGCTTGAGACATTGACGAAGAGTTTCGTATATCAGACGATAAATCACTTTGCCGTATACCAAAAACGCCAAATTTCAAAAACATATAATACAGTTTTTATCGAAATCAAAATCTTCTTGTAGACATTGAGCACCTCTTAATTTCAACGCATCATCAACACCAGTCTGGATGTTCGCGTATTGCATCAGGTGAAGTGGGCATGGCCCCGCATCTATTAGCTCAGCCCCCGTTTGATGAACAGAGAAGCGAATATTACCCTGCACGAAGCTGGCAATAACCAACCTGCCAGCTTAGAGACATTGAACTGCCTGACAAGGGTACAAAGTCAAAGGTACCCATCACATCACGCTTCACGGTCGCGCTTCTCGATTCGTCCAGCTCAACGACATCCAGCAGTATTAAGCGCGCAGTCCTGCATTCTCCGGTATTGCCAGGCAATACTGTTTCCGCAACCTACCTCGACCGCCCCAACCATTCTCAACTACAAACTGACCAGTTTGGATTTACGAGAGGCTCTCTCACCCTGCTACATGCGAGTCGATGCCGACGCTTCCATCTACCGACTATGCCGGCGAGTCTATGCCGTCATGATTAAATTTCGTCTGCCGTAACCACTGCAGGAACGCCCCTAGAGACCGCTGAACGGAGCCTGCAAGAAGAAGGGCAATTCGAGGCCGGAAACAAGTTACCTGCTCTCCACCAGACCACAATTACCATTATACCTAGAGTGTCTTTTTTTTTTCTTTTAGCTCTAATTCCGTGCGGTCTCTTTAATTTCACAGACCTCAACGCCAACGATGGACCCTCTAGCGGCGCAAAACGCCTTTTACGACCCAGTCGTCGTCGAAGACGACGCCAAGGATTCCAACACCACTTCCTCAGGCCATCTCCTGTCGCAATCGCCACTCCCGCGGTCTAGATCCTTTTCCGACGGTGGCCCGACCGGCCCCAAACTCTCTCCTTCTCCCAACATCGTCGCCTCCTCCTCCCGTCGAACAAAGGACGACATCGCCTTAAAGGACACATCAATCTCTACCCCGACCTCCATATCAGCCTCGACCCCCTCGACCCCGTGCCGCGATGAGTTCCCCCGTCGCGGACTCAACCCAGCTGCGCCGTACCGAGATTTCTCCTCGCCCGCCGGGCCCTCTTCGTCACACCAGCCCGGGAATCACAGCCCATACCTTGGCGGCCGAGTCCCGCCGCTGAGCCCGAAGCTAGACCCTTCGCAGGTCTTTGCGTCGCCCACCAATATCCTGCCTCGTCGATCGAGGGGCTTGGATTTTTCGCGCGCCGCGACGAGTCTTCACCATTCGATGGTGGCCGAGCAGGAGAGTCCGGACTCTAGTCCCACCATGGGTGGCCGAGCGATGAATATCCCGAGCCGGAGGAGTGGAGATTTCAGCAGTACCGAGCAGTCGTCGAACTCGCTCTGGTCGGTTATGGGTAGCCAGGAGAGGATGAATCTGTCGGGCTCTCTGGGGAGTGTTCCCGGAATCGTACAGTCTGATTCGTCGTCGAGCTCGGATGACGACTTTATGGATGAGGACATGGACGAGAGCTACCTTACGACGCCGCAGGCTAAAGCCACCATGTCTATGGGCCCGCAACCGACGCCCTGGTCTCTGGGAGGCTCGCCCGCTGCGAGTAGCTTGTTGAACTTTCAGCAACGACAGCGACCAAAGAAGCAGCCCAAGCGCCGCCTTCGTGCAGGCCTAGGCCTTGGCGGCGTCCTTTCAAGTGGCGTGTCAAAGTCACCTCCGAATGGAATGGCTATGGATGTGTCTCACTCAAGACGTGAGAGCATTAGCTGGCAAGCAAACCAACTCCACTTGTCTGGTAGTGAGGGCGAGGACACCTCTAAAGGAGACGGATCTTTGGGGACCCCAATCCGCGATCGTAGCGTCATCCGCCGGGTCGTCACTAGGAGGGGCAATCTCTTTGTAAGTCAGACAAGGTATTATCCGATGTTCCAGAATAATACGCGCTAACACCCAAGCAGCCCAAAACCAAGGGTTTCGCTCGCATTCGAGCCGCTCTGGCGGAGGAAAGCGCCCCAGTAGAGGCCGACATCTGCCGCGAAGCCGAAGTGGTCCGCCAAGTGCTAGAGAGCGACGTGCCCGGCCTTAACTACGCCCCTCCGCTCTCCGCCCCTACGACCACCAACTCTTCTCCTGCACTGAAACCTCAGGAAGACCCCGACGACGTTGACGATATGCTCACTGACTCGGGCCTCGGCATCTCTTCCAACCCTCGCCAGCAACAGCCCAAGGGCCTACTTCCCAGCGCCCGCCTCCCCTGGGATGCCGCCGAAACCATGAGCACGTCCAACTCGAGCGCCTACACCACGCCGCCCCTCCCTCCCTTCCGGCCCCGCGGCTCCTCCGCCATCAGCGAAGACATGTCCATGGACTCACCCGCCGTCGCCGGCTTCGCCGTACCGGGTAGCAACAGCAACGGTGACTCGCAGCGTTCCGATAGCGGCGGGGCCGGCGTCCAGCTAGGGCCGCAACCGCCGTCGGCTGCCGAAATCACCCGCCGCATCAACAACAAGCGCCGCCGCGACGACGACCTCGACCCCATTGCCCTCAAGCGCCGCGCCGTCAGTCCCAGTATCAGCGTGCACAACTCGCCCGTCATGCAGAGCCCCATGCAGCGCGACGCCGCGCCGTGGGGTTCCCGGCCCGGGAGCAACAGCGGCGAGAAGGCGGGCGGGAGCAGCGCCGCGAGCGACTCGGGGAGCGTCAGCGGTAACCCTGGGAACAACGGGTCGGCGGCGGCGGGCGCCGGCAAGTTTGGGCCTGCCAAGGGGCGCGTCGGGTTCCAGGGCATGGTGGATACGAGCGATGGTATGATGAGGATGAGCATCGAGTAGACCGGCTCTTTGTCTCTCTCTCTACTCATTTCGTTTTCTATTTGTTGTTTCGTCATCAATTTCTTTTGGCTAGGCATTTACACAACTCTCTCTCTCTCTGTTTCTCTTTTTTCTTTTTTCTCTTTTCTTTTTCTTTTCTTTAACAAAAACGGAAGGACGGCGAAAAAGAACCAAGGGGATCCGGATTATTTCAAAGGAGCGCTTTAGACTGGCAGCATCATCACCGGCGTTTTGTTCTTTTCTTTTCTTCTTTGCACCTGGCTCAATTTTTTTTTCCTCACCATGTCGCAACTCGAATTGCCCAACAGAACCTGGTGAGATCAGGAACGTGTTTTCTTTTGTACTCTTGGGACCTCGATAACAGATGACACAGTTAATATTCATACCATACCATACCATATATATATTTACATGACCTAGTGACTGCGCAGAAGCTTCCATGTCCGCTTTTTGGGGCCCGTACGACTAACTACTGTATTCGTACTCGGGGGAGGAGTTTATTCCTTTCTGAACTGAAATAGAGGTGAGACTTCTCGGCCGATGACTAGCTTGTTGGAGCTGTCCGGACACAACTTTTGTGTCCGTGTCGTCCAACTCTTTTGACAAGGTGTGAGGATCGTCCCAAAGGACAATGCTGTGAGATTGTAGAGCGTAACCGTAAGCCGTGCTCGGCGCATTCTCTTCCCCTCGGATATCGCAGCCAAAGGGCCGACGAACCCCGAAGAATTCAAAAGGTGTTACCCTCGCCGCGCCCTCCTTCGATATACACGCAGGATATCTACATAAAAGACTCAAATCACCTCGCTTGCCCGCAAAAGGCATATATATAAATCGCCGCGCGGCCCCCACCCCCTAAAAAAAGCCTACTTCTTCTTCACTCCGCCCCAACCGTATCCAACGGCGCCTTCAACCGGCCCAACTTCTCATCCAAAGCCCTAGCAACCTCCTCCGCGGTCCTCCTGACAAGCAAGACCCCCTGCGCCCTCACGCTCCCCCCACTGGCCACGCTACTCGCGCCGCCGCTGACAATGCTATCCCCCTCATCCGGGCTCCCCACCACGCTGCTATTCCCGCCTGGTTCCCCCGCAGCCAGCGAGGCACCATCGTCGCCCGCGCCGCCTCCTCTCTCCGACGGCCCCACACAGACGAGCAACAAGCCGCACGCCAGCCTCCGAATCACCACGACACCGGCGCTCAGCTGCACGGTAACCGCGCAAGGCCCTTCCCCCTCCGCCACGCCCGTCTGCTGCCCTCTCCGCCGCGGCTGGTTGTCGCCATCTCCATTGTCGGAGGAGGCGTCGGAGGAGGCGTCGGCGTTAGCGTCATCGTCGTAGGACGAGGACGAGGAGAACACGGCGTCACCGCCCCGCGGGGAGAGCGAGGCGCTGAGGGCGTTGGGAACGAGGTGTGTGGCGCACCCGCCGTGCATGGCGACCAGCGAGGAGGCGACGGTGGCTTGGGCGCGGAGCTCGGCGGCGGATTTGGCGGGCCGTGAGGCGTGGGCGAGGAGGTTGCCTGTTGGGGTGGTGAGGAGGAGGGAGGTGGCCGAGGTTGGGGAGAGGCGGGTTGCAAGGAAGGAGGTTAGGCGTTTGGTTAGGAGGAGAGGTGGGGTTGCTTGTTGTTGGGCCATTTTCTTTTGTTTTTTTTTTTTTTGGTGGGGGGAAAAATGGCTGTGGTTGCTGTTGTTGTTGTTGTGTAGATGGTCGGATGCGTCGTGCTTGTTCAGGTGTTGTAATCGTATCCCAACTGCATATGAGGAGGAGGGAGCTCTGGAGGTCCAGAGCTCACTGGCTACTAGAGCCTGGCTGTTGGAATGGCGCAAACAGTCACAACCAGGTCGAGGCCTATGGATTGGGATTGACGATAATTTCCATGTAAACGGGGAGTATAGTCGTCAGCGCAGGGATATATTCGTGTATAAATAGTCGTAATAAGCAGATGTCGGGAAGGAATCGCGTCTGCTTCCCGGGGACAATATGCCGTTTATGACTGGTGGGCGGAGAAGTGGGTGGTGAGAGGTGGTGAGAGGTGGTGAGGTCACAGTGAGAGGTGAGGTGAAAGCCAGCCTGGCAGGTGCATACTTGTAAGACATGGTTGAGCCTGGCTGGCCAAGCCAGGCTCTGAGGTTTAGAGTCCGCCTGCCTGTCACTGTCAGCCAGCCAGCGAGCCTTTCGTCGCTCGTTATAGAAGGTGGGGTGGTCCATCCATGTACAAGTACCATGTACTATGGCCAGCCAGGCCAGCTGTACAACAGAGCCAGTTGGCGTCCGTCCGTCCATCTCTCACAAAGCCAGGCTGGCGTTGATGCTTGGTCATGCCTGGCTGGCTCTCTGATAATTATTTGACACGACGCCAGCAGTCCAAGTCACTCCAATGGGCAAAACTCTGGCACGACACTGTGAAGCACGCGAACCCGACGTCGTCGCTGACGGCGAAGCGGGCCAACGATCTACAAAGTGACGGAAACTCGCCCAGACGTTAGTCAAAGTGCCCTGGAGACTGTGGCAGGCTGTCTGTGTGAATCATGGACCTCAAATCTACTCCGGTTCACTCGTATGGTTCTCTTAAAGTCTATCTTTACTCGGACTAATCCCTAACCAGCTATTGCTGGCAATACTACAAAATGGAATCAACCTTGTAATGCGTGCTCTGACAAGTTTACTCCAGCAAGCGCATTCATAAACCATCAATGTGAGGAACAGCGGCCAAACCCCACAACAGATCGAGGGAGGGCAAAAACTTGTCGAGGATACTTTGAAATATCTCTCTACACACACACACAGCTCAAATCAGACTCAAGACCTACGCTAACCAACTCACAGAACTCACGCCTGTTGAGACGTAGCCTCTAGGATAGGCCTCAGGATTGCCTTGCAAGCAGTAATTAAACATGCCAGCCTACATTTCTTTTCTATCCATGTATACGCAGCAAAGTTCTAGTCTGGATTATGTACTCCCTGTGGCCGCCCCTCTCGCCCGTTCCTCTCGCCAGCCTTCTCGATCCCTCCTCATTCGAGCACTTGAGCAACACTCGTGGCCATCCTGCACAAAAGGGGCAACAAAAGAGGCATGCCAGTTGCACCAGCCCAGATGATGGATTCCTACAAGTCGGCGTAAACCCATCAGATCCAAGAGGCTAGAGTTTCTTCGGCGGGTACTACCAGACATGAATGCTGATGACAGGATGGAGGAATTCTTAGTGACGATTATACTAGGGGTTATAGGCGTCCATTGCACGTCAGCCAGCTGGCTAGCCGAAGTCGAGCCCATAGTTGGCTGGTCTGTCCATCGGTATATCAGTGGACTCGGTGGCTGCCTGAGCCCGCCCATGAATCGGGCCCAACAGTTGGTGTCCATGACTAAAGTAGTTAATCGATTCAGAGTTGTTTAATGCCCCGTTTCACGCCCCTCTGGAACGGCTTTCGAGCCATTCCTGGTGCGGCCAAATCCAAGAGTGTTCTAATGTTGCCCATGATTCCATTATTCTAGGGATAACATGAACATTGTGAGTACAATATTGAAGCTTCAAGCTCCATTGCTTCCCAGTATGTGCCGCTGGCTCTCCAGGTGACCGGCCCTCGGCAGCGCCAGCTCCTCCACCAACATGCTAATATTGATCCATATTGGACCACCACCACCAACCACCAGCAGAGCAAGCTTGGTGCTCCCTTGCCACAACCACACATTGATCACTTGTGCTCGTCGATGCCATCTTGGAAGGTATCAAGCCAGAGCGACGAGATTGACGTTCCCGAGTCCCTGCTCCGAGCCATGCCCTCTATATTCCAGAGTCCACAGGTTACAATATACATGCTCTCTCCGCTTGTGGAGATCGGATAGAAAGGTAGTACAACAACACGTTCGATGTCGAGTGAAAATAAGAATCCAAAAAAAAAAAAAAAAAAAAAAAGAAAGAAAGAAAGCCAGTCGCCACCATGCAAAATCCCTCTATCCGCTCCTGTGCTCCTGTCCAAAACTCCATCCGTTTGTCGCTATCGGTCAATGAGAGAGAGAGAGCCCACGCCCAGATCCGCCACCCAAATAGACTCCCGTCATGATATATGCATGCCAAAAAATTAGGAATATCCCCATTCTCCCTCTCACATAGATACTTCATGCCCACCTCTCCCAATTGGCGTTCGGTCTCTTGGTTTCTCCACCAGGTCACCGTATCCATCCAGGCTGTTGCCCATCACCTTGACCACCTCGAAGATGTGGGAGCCCCTAAACGTTTCCGCCCATAACCTCACCACCGCAGCAGCGAGCTGCCGTAACCTCATACTCTCGTTTGGCCCGACAGCCTCTAGCGACCGCCCGCCGGATGCTTGGTGAGATCCCCCAGAGAGACTCGGGTCGACAGGGACTGCGAATTCCGTCTCGTCTAACATGCGACGAACCGTGTCCAAGAGATTTCTTTCCTCCATCGTCGGTAGCGCATCGTTATGGCCGATTGACGACAGCGTCACCAGCCATTTGGACACTAGTAACGCGCATTCAAAGTTGCACACTGTAGACGGACAGCAGTTAGCGTCGATACCCACCCGATCCCGGGTGGTTGATTAGACCACTTACATGAGTGCTGTACGCTCCATTCTGACGACTTTGCTCTCGCCACGTAGTTGACCCCCGCTTTTACCAACTGCGATAAAGCATGCACTGCCTGGATGAGAGCACGGTGAAGCTTCAGCCCACGGTCAAGCGTCACACCCTCAGCCAGAGCTGCAGCAATGATGACGTGATCTCTCGTCTCAAGCCCGCGGCTAGGCACCATGTCGGTGCACAACCGAATATACGCCAACCTCAGGAGCGCCGTCGAGTTGAAAGCCATCGGCCCTCCAGGGAACCCATCACCCCCTCCCACGAAGCCGCTTTGAGCCGCCGCACGTACCTTGTTTCCGTGTTCAAAGCCCATCTGCCACACCCGGAGGGCCTGCGTCACATTCTCGACATCCTCCGGCCTTATCGTGCGCGTGCTTCCTGGTCCGTGAGAAAGCGAGAGTGATGTCTGCTTGAGGAGGTAAATGTGTTGCAGTAGCGCATGAATGAGCACGTGGTTCCCCAGGGACGAGATCTGTGGAGGCAGCCCCTGCTGCGACCCGCCGAAAAGCCGCGAAAACGCATCATGCACCGTCATGTCTGCCGTCGCGACGGTTCGATGCGCTTCTTGCCACTGCCATGCTGTCTCGGCTCTCCACAGTCGTGACGGCTGCGGGAGATAGACGTCGAGTTCGGAGGTGAGAAGGAGAGGTGGGATATTGTACGTAACACTGCAGAGGTTGAAGTAGCAGTACGCAACGAGTTTCGTCCTGATCGCCCCTTCAATTCGTATCCAGCTATCCCAATCCGGAGCTGCAGATTGGCTTGTTTCGCTCATCGACCCTTCTTCACGCAGGAGCATGGCAAGGTGGCTTTGCAGGGATAAAGATTCGTGTACGATGGCCTTGGGTCCCCATAGCCCAATGGCAAAAAGAAGTATCACCGCCTGAATAGTCTCAATTCGTGATTGGGGACTTCCTGGGGAACTGCAAACAGACACTGCGCGTTAGTAACGATAGCATCTACGCATAGAGCAGTGGACGTGCGACTCACAAAGGTTCTCGATGGGTCTCCTTCGTCATCGGCCGGTCCTGCGACGCCGAAGAGAAGTGATGCCTGTATCCGGCGCTCGGCGACGGCCTTGTTGAATTGGGGCTATACGCCGCTGCCGTCGGTAACAGGGCGTACATTTCGTTCGAGTCCCTGCGCCGTATTTGCTCCAACGCGATCGCCCTAGCGGCATACCATAACCCGTAACCCCGGTTGTTTTCGAAACGGTACTGCGCGCCTACCGCTAGGATCGCGAGCAGCAGTTCTGGGGCGACTTCAACCAGCGATATTGTCGGGAGATGTAAGAAGGGAAGGTGCTCGTGGAAACCCGTGATATAGCCTTCAACAAAACGGATCAACGTGTGCCGCGAGGGAAAGACAAAATCATTCGGCAATACGGACGAAAACTCGTCAATACGCCCCTTCAATACAGTGTGATCCCCTGGCGAAATTCGCAGCCGAAAAGTCCTTGTAGAGTCGTCGGAAAATCGAGATTGACCATCGGCCGCGTTTTCACGTGGGTCTTGCTGCATCGAACCTAACCGTGATGTGAACTGGGAGCTAGCCTTAGTAGCGCCACTCTTGCCTGCCCAGGATCCGTGCTGTTGCTCCGGGTCAAAGGGCGGTGGTAGGAAGTGGGAAGACGACGTGAGCTCGTCAAAGAAGTTGTACTCATTAAAAGACATAGACGCCGTTTGAGATACGAAGCCAGCCGAGAGAACCGCCGGCTCTTCGCGTTGCCTTGTTGGGTATGGCGCCGTAGATGGGTGCCCGTCGTATCCTTGATGCCTCATCCTTGGGCCACCGGCTGGTTGCTGAGCATGCGAAAGATCCGTCATCATGCCTTGCATAGGATTGACCTCGCTCGCCAACGCAGCGTCAGATAAGAGATCCAGATTGCACGGCGCATTTCTCGGCTGTACACGGACATCCTGGGGTATGTTTGTCACAGGTGCAGGTGCGACCGATTCTGCAAGGTAGGACTGAGGGGGAGGAGGCCCAGGTTGTGGCATACTGAGTACCTCACCGTCCGGCACAGGCGCAGGCTGAACCATAGCCGATGAGGATGGCTTCCTCGGTCGGTTGGCGTCTTTGTTGCCATCGTTGAGATGAACAAGCTTCTCGTGGCGCACAAGGAGATCGCTGATGTCCATATAAGCATATCTTCATTGAGACGGGGTTTGGGATGATAGCAAAGTTGAGCGAATAGGACCAGGAACGTAGGGCCACAAGACTGGGAGGACGGAAGGCCACTGAACGCTGAAAGGGTTATATGCAAGGAAGATTGAATGTTGGGTTGGGTTTTTTGGGGGGGGGGGGCCGCCGTAAAGGGAAAGGAAACAGCAAAGCCGAGGAAATTGAACAAACGAGGAAAACGGGCAGGAGAAGGACTAGTAAGTGGGAGAGGCGGGTGTGTGGTCGGGTCGGCACATGATAAATTAAGGTTGTTCCAAATGGTACCAGCACGAGAAATAAGTTAAGTAGGACTCACCGTCTACCAAACGTTTTCCCACAACCGTCCCAAGCGCACGCAAAGGGTTTCTCCTTGGTATGAGTCCTTTCGTGCCTCTGAACGTGCTCTACACGCCTGTGCGATGACTTGCAGGTTAGCAAGCTATCAGTGGGAGGGAGACAGGTAGGCGCTAGAAGGCACCAGGGTAGTGCTCACCTGAACCGTTTGTTGCAATACTTGCATGGTAGGGTTTTTGGTTTGAGATGCCTACTTTCGCCGCTCTCCCCTGCGTTGGTGGATGCGGGAGCAGCAGCAATGCCATTACCTATTGAGTGGTGTCCCGGAGCAGAGCTAGCGAGAGGGGCCCCAGTGTGCGGGTTTGGCCCTTCTATGGATTGGAGTGGCATCATTAGGTAGAAGGAGTGTGTGCTGGGAGGAAGCCTCAGTCACGCAGCACGCAGGGTGTTAGAAGGGGGGGGGGGGAAGAAGAGCCGGTGGCGGCGAGCAAGAGGGGGAAACCGGCCTGGTTGTACCAGCAGGAAATAGGGCGTTTTGCGGGGGTGATATGGGTTATGAAGGGTGAATGCCGTCTCCGTGACGGAGTATCAGGGGGGGGGAAAGGAATATTCTTGATTCCTTACTGATACCCCTCAATCCCCCCCTTCTCTCCTAGCCGGGGCGGAAGAAGGGCGGTCTGGTAAGCCCTGGTAAGCCAAGCGCAAGAGTGACCAACACGACCTCTTTGGGAAGCGCTGGTCAAAGAGAGTTGGAAGCGGAAGTCGCGTCACACGAAGGCCTGTGATTTAGGAGCTCGCGGGGCGCGGTCAGAGGTTATTCACGCCTGTTGATGGTGGGCCGAGGCTCAGAGACTCGACGTTGAAAGTGGCTCGAAGCTTGTGCGCGCGTGAATGCGGGTAGAAGCTTCGCTGGCGTGCGATGACGGCAAAGGTTATCCTCTTGTCAATCTGCTGGCGTGGACGGCTCGAGGGTTGCGGGCGGCGAGGAGAGGCAGTGTCAACCATCCGTATAAGGAGACAGGAGATATGCATGGGAATGAGTATAATAACGAGGAGTCAACTTGGATAAATGATCATATTAGAGCAAAAAGGGCGTCGGCAGGGGGTGAGAAGTGGAAGGGCGGGGAATAAGTGGACAGAACCCTGAGATGGGGAAGAGAAGGGGGAAAGCTGAACAGAGAAGCACCCGAGCGGTGACGAGGAGGAGAGGTGGAGAAGGAAGGAGACAGGACAAGCTCCAAAAACGCCGCGAGCTCGGACAAGAGTTAGAGCGAAGTTGTCTCGACCCAGCCTCGTCCCTCAACCAAAGACTCGGCCCAAGGTCACTAACAAAAAGAGCCCGACATAAATGGGGAGAAGACCGCCCTGCTTTCTCAGTCTCTTCGTTCTCACGTCTCTCATTCCTCTTGCGCTCTCTCCGTCTCGCTGTAGGGGATGCGGTGCATGCACCCGGGCAGATCTTAACTCGAAGCTATTATCAGATGCTTGTAACTCGAGCAATAGCTTTAGATCCTATGTGGGGAACAGGAATGGGAAATCCGGGGGAGAGGAGAACGCAGATGAGGAGCGAAGAGGATCGATGCACCAGGTACATGTACTCGAAGCGAGGTCAACTGGGTTTGGAAATGGTAAAGTCTAGATGAGCATCTTTGAGGAGGGAGAGGGAGAGGGAGAAGGTGCGAACGCCAGGGCAGGTCCAGTGTTGCAGAGCAGATGCAGAACGGGCAGGCATTGCATGTCATACAGCTGGCCAAGGAAGCAAAAGGACAATAGTGTTAGTGGTGTGTAGCGTCTGTGGAGAGAGGTACCCGATACACGGTCGAGTAGGGCAGGTGCGAAAAGGGCCGCGGTGCCCCATGGGGTTCATCTCCAATGCGGAGAACTCAGCTTTTCAAAAGAGAAAACGGGGTTACATGTGGGGGAGGAGAGGGGGCGGGCGGGGATGAGGCCAATCACGCATGGTTCCGAGGTGACTTTTGATGGAATGAAAGGACGAACGAATCGAACACACACCCACGAAAGCCGATACATTGTCTTCCCTTTCTCCCCGTCTGGTACTCGTTGTTTTTAAACCCCCCCAATTGAGCCCGCCTGTTGCGCCATAATAAAAACCTTGCTACCTGCCCAAATCCGGACGCGTTCCAGTCTTCTACTATAGAGAGAGACCAAAGATAAATTCTCTGCCGTAGCGTAGCCATGACGAAGCTGTGTTCAATTGGCGGCTCTACCCTGAGGATCGGCAGCCCAGAATATACCCCTCATCAATGATGTGCCTGATTCTGTCCAGCACATTAGAGTTTTGTTGGTGAGTAATAATAGTGATGGACTGACACCGGCAGCGTCGCGGGAGACAGTCCGTGCAGCGTTCCCTTTGCAAACGTGGCCAATTTCTATCGGGGGCCGAATGCGTGGGATATGGCAGCTCATGCCAGACATTGGCGTGGGTGCGCATTCCAGTCGCAAGAAGCGTTAAAGACAGGGCAAGCACACGCTCTACCCTGGTCACCCAGGTGCGGCACCTTTGCGTCCAGGGACATGAGCTGGAAATTGAGTCCGTTTACCGCCGCGGAGCGTTGCTCGACGCCGAGGTCGACACATGTTAAGAGGCTGGTGGTTTAAAAAAATCCTCGGGGAGGAGCCACAAGACGGCAAAGCCAGAAACAGCTTCGTCCAGACGGATAGCGTTCCCCGAGCTTGGAGCTAGCTTAAATTCCACCACTGAGCTAGTGCCCACCTCCCGGCCGGATTGTGAAGACGGGAATTGCTGCTGGCTGTGGACCACCAGACCCCATCAAAAAGCACAGATTGTCAACAGTGGCCCACTATGTTTTTGCCCCTGTTAGACCTTGGAACAGCACTCTGTTAGCGTAGTGAGGGGAAAGAAACGGGATTGTGTCAAGGCACGCGGAGACAGGGAAAGCCTTTGTGGAGGGGGACCCAATTCCGTGTCTGCGCGTTCAGCCGAGGGATGATCGCAAAGACATGGTGGCCGTGCGTGCCTCTGGTTCTGGTCAATATTTTTCAGATGAGCGGTGGCTATGACCAATGGATCCAAAATAAGTTTAGATCTCACGGAATGGGTGCAAGAAAGTATAGAATCACGGAATGTCGGTCCTCTGGCGCTGTCCAAGAGCCCGCGCGGTCCGGAACACCCGGCCGACAGCCAGCCCTTGCTCACTCTTCAGAGATCAATTGAGACCTGCTGTCCCCTCTCCTTCGTGGCAGCGAGACGAGTTGCACTTCAGCTGATGCTCAGCGGTATGGAGTTGCAAGGGCACAATGCAGAAAAATTTTCATGTGCAACGTCACAAACCTGGGAAAGCCCAGGAGGGAGCAACGCCTCATGGAATGAAACTAGAAGTACCAGCAGGTTAACAACAAATGGGGTTCGGATTTCTGGGGGATCTGGGGGAGAATGCCAAGGTACAGACGCAGGACTGGCGGAGGGAGGTGCAATGTGGCACCTGGAAAAACTAAGGCGTGGAGTCTTGGTATCCGTACGGGGAAATATGGGGGGGGGCGCAAAGCAACAAGTCTTCCAGCAGCTCCCCAGCTCTCTGAGACTGGTGGCAGTGTGGGGTAAAAAGGGCAGGGGCAACCCCATACCCAAGAATCCACTTAATCCACCTGGATCTCACTTGGCTCTCCCCTATCAACTCCTAACTCGGTGGTTAGTGCTCCACACCTTCCCAGAAGGTCAAAGTCGCGAGCACCCGTGTGGGGCAGGGAATATTATGATCATGGATGCCTCCAGTGCTGGCTGGCTGTTCTGTGTTTGTGTGTGCCGAGCCACCAGCAGCACGTCCTGTTCAGCACGTACCTGTACTGTTCGGCATAAAGTGATCATTCAGATTTTAGGGAAGTCGCTGGCTGGCCCAGTTTCCGCTGCCCTTAGCTTCCCCAATAGCAAATCGAGCGAAGACGATGATTACCCTCTCCACCTCACCATCGGGTCAAACTCCTCATCTTCCCCACTTGCCGCGATATTGTTTTGGGCTGTTTTCCTTTCGGCTTTCCCTTTATATCCTAACTGTTCCCAGCAGTGATGGGAAATCCCTGTTTACACCTGGGAGTGGGAGAGAACAAAACAAGGAGAAAGGAGAAAAAAAAAACAGATTGATGCGCGACCCCGGACCCCGGACCCCGATAGCCTGTACCCGATGAGCTGGATATCGAGTAATAATAGATGCCGTACAGGAAACGCACAGCATGGCTGGCGTGTCGGTGTTGGTGCCAGGTAAACACAACCGCTGGGAGCAATGCTTTCTCTTGCAGCCGTCCTTTCGCCAACCCAAAGGTCACCCCGATGTGGGAATGCTCTTTCGAGAAGCGTCGGAAGAATGAGCAGAGGTTTCCAAACAAAAAAAAAAAGAATGCATCAGATTATTGGGAGAGCCAAGGGAACCATCGGATTCGGGTATCGAGAGCGGCCGGCCATGATTGGCCCACGCGGCTGTCCGTTTGCCCATTCCCCATCCCGGGTATTACAGAAATGCTCTTCTGGCCTTTGTGTTTCGTTTCCATTATTATCGCTCGGTTATTAATCCGCCCTTCATCCCAACATTCCGTATAAACAAGACGCGTTCTCGAAGCCATGCTAGATAAGGCTTCCCGCACGTCTAGAAGGCGATGCGTATCGCCATTCCCTTGCCCTTTTCCCCGCTCAACAAAAACAAGCGGCCCGACCAATCTCGATGATGGTAGGTGTATGAGCGCGGATGATTACTGCCGAGGAGGCAACGAAGGCCATCACCCACGCATGATCCAAGGCGGTTGTTTTTGTTTGCCTCTTCGAATCATATTCAATTTCGATCATCGATTCGATCTCCGTGCTCTCTTTCCTACTTGACCTAGTATATATAGTCAAACCCCGCTAACGCACAACAGTCCTCGCAAGGTTATAGGATGACGATGGCGACCTCAAGTTACATTTTCCCGTCCTATTAATTATCGTCTTGCCCAAAAGAAAATCCTTGGCCCGCTTACCTTTCTCGAAAATAGCCTGATGGTGAAGAGTCTCCCAGGAATCATCCCGAACCCCCTCCTTGTTGACAGAATACCAAAATGTATAAGTGCAACGGAGACCAACGCTGCTTAGCCATGCGCCTCTCCAAGTCGGACCCTCCCCTCCTTCCCCTCCCGGCGCCCCCTTTTCGTTTAACCTTTTATATATGAAAGGTCGACCTGGAACTCGCCAAAAGACAATGAAAAAAAGAGGCCTACCCTTGGAGCCCACAGGGTCGATACCTCATCCGCAAGTGCCGAGACTTATAAACAGGTCAAACTACATCACCCCTCTCCAGGCTTCGACGCCATAGGCTTGCGGGTGATCGAGAGGCCCTGCCGAGGGCCACGGCATGAGGTCACGAGCCTGTATAGATCATTGTCGTACGCGGGCTCTGAAACACGCTCTGAGCGGGTAGCCCATCCCAATTGTTCGCGCCGCGGCACACTTTAATTGCAATGCGGAAGGGGAGCGGGGATGCGAGAGGCATGAAGATATATGCTTACTCTTATTGCGTCAGATTCTGTGGTTCTCTCCTCCGATGGTTGACTCTGGCTCGAGTGGCATCATCGCAGATTGTGTCACAAGGCCCGCCTTCTATAATTACTAGACACTTGATGATGTTACCGTTCTGCTATGTTGCAACTTGTAAAACTTTATCCTAGATAGCATGCTCCAATAATCAAGCTCTTATACGACATCCCGTATGGCGCCACTTGACTCCATTTAGTTGTCTTCACCGCTGCTCCTATATCGCAGATATTGTTCCGTTGCCGGCTGGGCTAAAAGTGCATCTAGGACCTCAACTTACACTATCTGCATTACTAGTCTCCGATACAGCCCCACAGAGTAGATCCTCCTCCGTGGCCCGAAAGTGGTAAATATCCTCACCGAGGGCGGCATCAGCATTCTTTGAGGCCCGATTATATGCCTGAGACGAGGGAAGTCTTGAAAACAGAAGACGATATAGTGGAAAAAGCACAACGGACCAGCCGACCTTTCCCCTCCCCGAGAGTTTCCATATCGGCGGGGACGGGGTTTTAGGGGTCCCTCAACCCTCTTGGGAATAACCCAATTCCTCGCTCCCGAGATCTTGTCCCAATTTGACCAGCCGGGCCCTCATACCCTCGGCTTTCTTCCCCAAGTCGTTATCCAGCTCTTCAAACTTGCAATCGCCGACCCAGCTACCGATACCGTGCTGCAGGACATTCCTAGCCCTCAAGGCCTTGCCCTTGACGTGGCCTACGCTACCGTGTAGCGTCATCCTCTCCTTGCTCGAGTCGTAGGCGCCCCTATGCAGGATATTATTGTCGTAAAACACAATATCCCCGGGCTCCAACTTGACCCTTAACTCACCCGGCAAGCCCTTCTCGTAAGGCTCCGCGCTCCTCTCCTTGTCCGTCCTCGCCCGCCGATGGGAACCAGGCACGACGATCAAGCTCTCGTCATCGTACAGCGCCAAGTTATACTGCGCATGCCACGCGGGCTCCGCCAGCCTCCTCAGCTCCTCCTCGCCGCTTGCCTCGGGGGGGATATCGTCCCTGTGCCACCTCAGCTCAAAGTCCCGTTCCGGCCTAACCAGCATGTTGAACAACTCCATGACGAGGTCATCGTCCTCGCACTGCAGCAGGTCCTTGACGACGCCCAATATGGCGTCGGAGAAGTAGATCTCAGTAAAGGTCTTGCTGTCGGGCAAGGCGGGGTTCATGAGGTGCTGCACACCCCATATGCCGTTGTCCGTGTTGGCGTCCCAGGGGGGAAATTGCTTGCCTACGACGCGGACATGGGGCCAGTTTCCGGCCCGGGCTTGCTCGGTGGCGCGAGCGGAGGCGGCGCGAACTGAGGTGAGTGTGACGGGGTCTAGGATGGATTTGATGACGACGAAGCCATCGCGCTCGAGTTGGGCGCGGAGGTCGGCACCGGTGGGCTTGCCTGATACTGTCATTCTGAGCGGGGTCGATTCTTGTTAGGGGTGAGAACAGAGAACAGCGGGGTAGAAGCTTGGTGATGTGCTTTAGGCCAGCTGTAGTATACCCGTAAGACCGTAGATCGTCGTTGCTTTTGCGATAATCCAGCGGTGGTCCTCTTATTTTATTAATCCCCGTAGAGGCCCGAAACTAAATTCAGGTCGTGGTCGCTTCGTCGCCTAGCTGTAGGAGAAGGGGGGGCGATATGCAAGGCGTAGCCACATGGACGCGAGGAGAAACAAGCATTCGCTGGACACCGTTGTTGAGTTGAGCTTCCGCTGGTCGTACGAGCTGACAGGTTTTAGCCCAATCTCCGCACCATTGGCGGTGGTGGGTGTGGGTAACAAAAAAAAACTGAAAGTCTGGCACCATGGCCCATCCAATTGATCCCCACTCCCAATGGAGATTGGCAAGATTCCAGATCTCTCTACAGGCCGATGGCTCCTTCCTAGTTGGAGCTGCAGATCTGAGGGGGAAGGCACGTTACGGCCACCCTTTTCTTGTCTTAGTGCTGTTACATGATATCCTGGGGAAGGCAGGATTGCCTCGGTGTAGATAGAATGCACCTCGGAAAACTCTCGAGCTCTTTCATGTGGAAACGAAATTATGTCGGCTCGGGATAAATTCCGATAAAGGTACGTCATACGAGAGAAGCCACAATTGAATTGGAGAACATGCGCTTCGTGGTTGACTCCATGTACTTTGGGAATGGGTTTGGTAGGGCTGTGATATCCGATATAAAGCGAGCTTCCAGCTAGAAACCCTAGCATTACGGCTTCTTGGGCGAAGAGAGAAGAGAAAACAGGGTAGACTCTTTCGTAAATATTACTCGAAATCTGACCTCATTTAGTCTGTCCGATTCTACGGCTATCTGAGCGATGGCGATCCATTGCGGGAGCATACGCTTAGCTACGGTTATTGAGAGATGAGAGAATAGACTAGTTTAGACTCGCTCCCCTGAGTTCGTCCTCACTTTGAAGCAAGGTCAATGATGTAACGAAATCATATACAGAAGGCGCGATCCGGGAAATAAAAATGGCCAAAAGGGGCAAAAGGAAGAAGACGAAGAAACAGAAAAGAATAAGGGGAGGAAAAGTAAACCCACTTCGAACCACCGGCCTATCGAATGCTACCGCTCTGCTTTCCCACACCCGAATGACTTCAAAGATAGGGCGAGGGGCCCTGATATAAGACCTCTAGGCAATGCGGCTCTAGGTAGACGATAGCTACTATCTGGATCGGATCTCGACATGTAAAACGTAGACAGCATTCGAGGGTGCTGGTCGTGCCTTCCTCAGCCGTCACTGTCGACACCTAGGTAGCTACACGGACGAGAAGGCATGGGTTACTAGATACCAGCTGATCTTGGAATGGTCTTCACTTTATTCCGTGACCTCGTGGATCTCATGCGACGATCCAACGTTGGACAGGTTGCTGTGGTATCCAAGTTCACCTCTTCATCCTTGCCCAGTCTCATCAATTCTGACATGAATCCAAAACTTTTGTCTCCAATACGCCACCCAAAACATGCATCCCCAAACAATAGCCAGGTAAAACTCACCAGAACCCATCCGCGCTGCCTCACGAGCACCTATATCCGACTCCAGTCCCAACTCACGCCTCCAACGCCTCCTCCGGCCACCGAACAGTCCACCCCGTAACCGTCTTCTGCACCTCCAAATCCCCCGGGTCATTCTCAAAAAGCGGCTTCTCCAGCTTCTCCTCCAGTATCTTCTCGACCACAAACCCCTTGACCCGCGCAACATCGAAAAACTCCAAGTCCTTCTCCTTCAGCCACGGGCGGTACGACGTAAACACCACGTACGCCACGCTCCCCCTCGTCTTCTTCAGCGTCTTTGCAATCGACTTGACCATGTTCCCGTGCTCCGAGTGCCTAAACAGCAGATCCGCCAGGACTAACACGTCGAACCCTTCCTCGCCGCCGTCCAGCTCCCCCAGCAGCGGTGCCACGTCGGCGCCCCACACGTACCCTTTCACCCTCACCCTGCCCTTGGCCGCCGTCACGGCTTCCTCCAGCAGGTCGACGTTGGTCTGTAAGTTCTGGACGATATCGACATCCGGGTAGTCCGTGAGCACGGCGCGCTTACACTCCAGCGCTCCGCATACGAGCGAGGGCAGGCCGGCACCGGCGCCGAGTTCTAGGACGGTCCGCCCGCGCACGAGGGACGGATCGCGCTCGAAGAGCTTGGACACTACGCGCGCGCCGTTCCAAAGGTGGTTTGCTTCTAGGGAGGGCTGGCCGACGAGGTAGAGGGTGAGTTCTTGGCCGTTGTCAAAAGCGTAGGAGACGGGTCTGGGTGGTGGGGTGGGCGGGTAGAAGCCGTCGGGGTCGGCGAAGAGACCGCCGGTTGCTAGGTCTTCTTCCATTTTTTTTCTTTTTCTTTTCTTTTCTTTCTTTTTGGGCTCGGGGATAGGGAGAGAGCCTGGCGAAGGAGAGAGTGTGAGGGTCTACGTGAATATGGAGGAATAGATGTGCGAAAGTTCAAGTTATAGAAACTCTTGGGGAAAATAGCTTGTAGTTTAAGAGTGCAGTCATCGGGCTGCGAAATTTTGTGTGACGGGATTTTCAGTATTTTTAGTGGGGTAAAACTTGCGCCGCTTCTCAGTTAACGGCGCTGGGCTCATAGTTCCAGGCAAACGTCAGGAGCTTGCGACTAGGACCGAGATTACTAGCCACGAAAGCAAGAATGTAAAGATATTCATCATATTCAAGTCTGCGCATAGTATAATAATACACCGCCACCCACGTTTCACCCTTAACCGTCTCAAATCGCAGACCTCCCCGAACTCCTCGCCAGCTCCTTCAGCATCTCAATAGTCCCCTCCTCCCTCTCCTTGTACTCCCTAACCCTCTCCTCCCTCTCCGCCATCTTGGCCCTCCAAATCTCCTCCCTCCGCGCCTCCCTCTCCGACTTCTTCTTCTCCTTCACCTCCTTCTCCCTCTTCGCCGCCTCCAGCGAATCGTCCCCGCCCCCCATCAGCGTCCCTTCGTCCACTTCCCCAGCCCCCGGCGACTTCTCCCGGAACTCGCGCATCTTTTCGTTCGTCTCCCGCTTCTTCTCCAGCTGACGCTCGCGGCTGCCCGGGTCCGCCCGCGGCACTAGCTCTTCGAGCCGTTCCTTTTGGTCGCGCCGGTCGAGCTTGCGCGCATGCCGGATGGCGGCTATGCGGTCGGATCGGTCCTGCGCCGCATCTTCCGCGACGAGCTCGTCGCGGAGTTTGAGGTCTTCAAGGTGCGGCGTCGCCGCTGTGTGTCGCATTTCGGAGCGGTAGGACGGCGGTAATGCCGGCCCAATGTCTGAATCAGAGTCTGAGCCGTCGTTGGTGCGTCGTGGCTCTAGGCTCTCCTCCCGAACTCTCTGCTCATCAGCTCGCCTGCTCCTACCATCCCGGCGTGTATCCTCCAAGGGCTCAAACTCTTCACGTTCCGCCGCCCTCGCCGTCTCCCAAATCCCAGGATCATACCACCCCTCCGCCAACTCCCCGGCATTCCACTTCCCCAAAAAGCTCTTCCACCTCCCCCTCAGCTCCCGCTCGTCCATCGTCCTTGCGTCCTTCTGCTTCTGGATCGCTAGATAATACGCCAGCAAGGGTCTAAACGCCTCGAAATCCCCCTTGACCAGCGCCCGCGCGCCGAGTGGTAACTGGACCTCCCGGGTCTCCCTTTGCTTTCTCCGTCTCCTTTCAGAGGCCCGGTCCTCGTCGCGGTCGCCGCGGGGAGACCTTTTGCGTTTCGAGCGACCGGAGTCTATGCGCTCGTTCGGGTCCGGCCGCTCCACACGGTGCGAGCCTTGCCGCGAGGTGCGCTCCCGGGACCTATTTCGGTGGCTCTCTCCATCACGGGAGGGATGTGCTCTTGTGTAATCCTCTCGATGAGGACGGGGAGATCTGGACACTGACGTGGTGCTGCCGAGTTTTGGGCGGTCACCGTCGGTAGGGGATAGGCGACGACGATGGGGAGAATCCATGGTGACGGCATGAATTGAAAGGAAAGAGATAAATCAAAAATACATGCGAAATTTCAAGTATCCTTTTCCCACCACCCTCTCTGCCTTGTTAAATGCTTGAATACGAGAGAGTGATGGCAATGCCTAAGAATTAGTTGGAGCTGGTGCATGTTTTATAACTGCGTAAGCGAAATAAATATACTGCTTACAGAAATAAATTTCGTGAGAACCAGTACATGCTAATGTGCTGTCTATAATGATATTTACAAACACGAAATCATCAAGTGTTCCACGCATTTGACACATAGCAGAGGCCCAGGAACCCGCTGATTCTCGAAATACAAGTTTCTTGAATAAAATGAGCATAGATAGTTTCCCTCATAATTCCATACCTAGGCTATACTTCTATATATGCTAATCCAGTTCCAAAGACGCAGTGCACGCTGCAATGACACAAACTTGCCTCCCATTTCAAATCCGTATTTGTTTTCCGTCAAGCTCTTAGTGAGGGGGTATCTTTTTCATGAAGCAAGAGTCTCGTCCAAGTCATCGTTAAAAGACGGCCAAAGCGGCCGTCGGTTCTTCACGTCCTATTTGGGACATTCGGATTCCCGCCAACATTCAATCTATCCGAGCTTTGCCATCTGGAATCTCTTAGGGCAAAAGACTAGAGGTCTTCAGCTGTAGCGTCAAGCACCTTCAAGCCCCTGTCGGCGCCGACGAATCGGCTATAGGATTATTGCCATGCACTACACAACCAAGGCACTGACAGTCATCGCCGCACGGACAAGATGCGGTGTCACCAACGCAAGAATCGGACAGAGGATACGTAACAAAGAAGAAATCGTTCGCAGAGAGGATCTGTTCGTCGTTCGTTCCCGAAGTGGTATCCGAAGCCGGCGTTTGAGGTGTAGGAGACGCCTTGGGGGACGTCGTAGTCGTGACTGCCGATCCAACTGCTGAGTTCGTTCCATTCCCGTTGAGCCCTTCGGTCTGAGTAGGAATAACTGGGCTCGCGGATGACGAAGTGCTACCATTGCCGCAGCAGCCTCCCTCTTGTTTGAGCGGCGTGGGATTGACGCCATTCGGTCGGGTTAGGTCTCTTACTGAAGGTGGGGCCTGCGGTACCATGGGAGAATTGACGCCGTTCGCCCAAGAATCCTCCATCATCATATTCCAAGCAGATCGAACATAGTTTTGAGTGGCATCATTGTATGGGTGGGCGGCACAGCCGACACATTGACAGCCATCACCACAAGTACAGATGTGAGAAGTGCCCAGGGGGGTACTTGGGGCAGCTCCGGCCATATAGTTGAAGTTCGGTGAAGGCATAGGGTTAACACTGCCCAGGCCTTGCGCCATCATGGTATCCATGGCTTGCTTCCAGAGTTCGGGGAGGAGAGGCTGAAGATAGGAGCCGTAGTGTGGCGGATAGGTGAATACTGTAGGGTGAGGGTAGAAGTGGGCAAACGTCTGGCCCTGGGGTCCAATTCCCGGTATTATCATGCCAGGGCTAGGTTGGGGCACATGAGTAGCCTGGCTTGAATCCAAGGAGGGTATCGACGTTGACTGAGAGGGTGTCGAAGAGGATCCACAGCAACTTGACTTCTTTGGCGCCGCATCATTCTTGGCGCCGGGGCTCGTCCGCCTGTGAAGCGCCGGTGTATGTGTATTCATGCCATCCGAGACTGGAGGATGGGAAACCTGACCTGGAACTAACGCATCGCTAGACGAGGGACCTGATTGGGCTTCGGCTAGAATCGGTGACATTGCATGGGTTGATACTGGGGGAGGCATCTGGTGGGGGAAGATGGGATACATCATCGAGTTGATAGCGTTCTGGCCATGATGGGCGGTCATGGGTATCTGCCCATAGTGATTATTCGGCATATTGGATATCGAGTGCATTGCTGAGTTCCCGTTAGCAGTTTGGGAACTACTCCTGTCCAAGTTCGGCATGATGTTGACTTGACTAGGATCTATCCGGTCCAGTGCCGCGGGATCTATCGACGCCTTCCTACTCGGGGGCTTCGGCGGTTTCTGGACACGGAAGGATCCCGAACCTGAGTTCGTCCGTGCCGGTGACTTCGGCGGTGTATCACCTGGTGGCGGGGACTTGACCTTGGGAGAGGCGCCGTCCTTCGATGTGGATGACTTGGAAATTCCGCATCGGCATTGTTGTTTGCGAGGAATGGCGGCGGTCACGCCGGCGCAACCACATGGGCGAGAAGGAGGGTGAGGACATAGGCTTAAGGGCCTTCCGGGTTTCCGGACAGGCACCATCAAACGCTCGTTCGCATGATTACACTTGGTAGAGCGATGGCCACGAATACATGGCTCGCTTCAGATAGACAGACGTCAGCATTGGGTGGGATACTCAAGGGACCAGCTCTAGCGTCACGGCGTTCGCCACCGCGAGAGGGAAGAGAGTGTGGCATGTAAGTGTTGGGGACGGCTAGCAAGATAACCCTTGGGAGAAGTTGGGGAAGAAGGATGCGGTGGCCGAACCATGACAGCGTTACCGCTTCGCTCGTACGAGCAAGACAAGTCAAGCAGCGGTGCGCTGCTGGGGGGTCCCGGTGGGGTATCCGGTCTTATGGAACACAAGTAGAACTGAACTCACCAGGCCATCTTTTGACCATTTATAATCGGCATTTTGTAGAGGAAGTCGACCACAGCACTAGGCTACATGAGTTGGACAGCTAGTGGACGGATCAAAAGAATTCGGCGATACGGAGGTAACCGAAGCAGCGTGCCGAGCGGGAGTAGTACACTGTAGACCAGTCCGAGTCCCGGGATCGGTACGGGCGTCTAGTTTCGGCCCTCACCTTGCACTCTCACAATGGAGAGAAGCATCAAGCGGCCAAGAGATTCCAAATAGAAAGCCTGATCAAAGTACCTCACTCTGCAGAAGAAGGCCTATCAGGAGGAAATAGAGCCGCAAGGCACGAGGCAGCCTAGTGGGAGACAGGCCTGAGTGGGAGGCAGGCCTGCGGAGGGTTAGACTCGAGCTTAGGACTCGGTCCTGTCCAATCCTCGCCGGGGAACAAGGTAACAGGATGGTAGACCTTCAGTGCTAGGAAGTGAGGGGGGGCGAAAGAGAAGAGATCGTCGCAGGTAAGGCGACGCGCGACACGAGGTCAATCGGATTAGGGAGCTGCAGAATGGACAGGAGTTGCGGCGGGATGGGGAAACTTGCGCAAATCCCGGCGGGTGTGTCGAGTAGTAATGTGCTCAACCCACGTTTTTTTTTATCGGCCTGCACAAGATGCTACATATAACGAGCTGAAAAAAAAAAAAAAAAAAAATAATAACCACCGGCGTGGGAACGAAGGCGAAAGGAAAGCGGGCAACCTCGGAGAATGCGAAGGGAAGAGAATGTAGGTTTTCGGTCAGCCTAGTTCGCCCCACGGGAAGCAAGTTAAAAAACCGAAGCGGCCTTGATCCTTCTTTGGGCTGGCCCAACGGGGCAGGTTTGGTTCTTCCGGACTTTCTTTCGGGTCGATTGATTTAACTGACGCCCGGAGAATGGGATTGATTTTCTGGGTTCTGGAATGGGTAAGTCTCGGAACACTTTCTAGAGTCGGCGGAAACGAAAGTAGTCTAATATGAACAGGAGAAGGCGCGAAAGGGCCTGCACCAGAGACCTCTTCGCCATGGTGGGGTCAGATTGGGGGATGTTAGTAATAATGGCGGGCTTTTGGGGGAACTTGCTGGGGACTTGGGGACGGGTTAATTGATGGACACACACTGATGCCAACACTAGTGTGGTTGGAGTGGTCCATGCGCCCCAAAATATCACATCCATCTTAGCCAAGCTACATTACCACCAGAGAAAAAGGGCTGGATTCCTCTATGTCACTGCTCCTCCATCGTTCTTGCCAGCACTTCCGAGTGGGGGTTCCCTGAGCCGCCTCAAGCTGTCAGTTCCGCGGCGGCAAGAGCACTGGGCTAATAGCTGGCTACTACTTGTAGAGTCGCTTATCGATCCATCACTGATGCCTCTACCGTACTCGGCAAGACATCAATGATTCTCTTGACCCGGAAGCCAACTGCGCGACCCTGCCACTAATACGGCGAGACCTCGCTTGCTGGTTGTACTAATTGTATGCCAAATTTCAGAAGGCCCTTTTTCTTGACGGTATCCTTGTGTTATACAATAGTGGATCTGCCAATTGCTATGGCGTCGTTGGGTGTCTGTCGTAATCGTAGTTCTGGAGCTTGGTTCAGGTTCAGGAAGGACCTGGACATCATCTCCCCTCCCGCCTTCGCGGGAGGACTGAGGTCACTAAGATTGCTATCGCTCTCAGGAACAAAAGGGAAGCCACGAATCAGCCACCTCAAGACAGTCACGTCGTAATTCAATTTCAGAGATAGGAGCAGTAGCGAAAGGCGCAATCGCGATTTGGTTTGAAATCCCATATGCGAGACACACTGTGAGCATACTTCGTATACACCGAACGAACGGATGGGTCGATTCATGCTCTACCAGGCCGCACCTGCCAGTGTTCCAAACTAGACGAGTAAAGCGTAGACCGCCGAGCGAAAAGGCACCCTGGTGGGTGGGCGTGCGTCCTGGATTGCCCAGTTCGTGCAGGCGTAGAAAACCTTTTCCCACCCCCAAGCGTGGCCGACAGAGTTGAGCAAGTTTTCATTGGCCGGATCCCACGCTCCCCCGGGGCTTGATCCTTCCCACGAGCCGTGTTAGTCAGATCCGCCCACGTACAGTACGAGGCGGTTGTATGGCCGCACATATTACATTTCATACTGTTAGGTGGTACAGAAACCCCCTCCTGAGTACTTCGTAGCTCCTATAATTGCCCTTGTCGACTGGTTGACTAGGAATACAAAATAGTTTTACGAAAGGGAGTGGCCGGATGACACGGTGGAGCTCGTGACGCTGGCCTTGCTCTGGTCTCACTCTTCCGGGAGGGGCCGTCAAGGCAGTAATGTTATTACGGGCATGCGGTGCAACACAATCGATATTGATGTCGGGGACGGATCCGGTAGATTGGTCCTATGGTCTTGGGGCGGATCAACGCCTTCCTCGGAGACGTAGACCACCACTAGCGAAAGGTTGTCGTGTAGGAATCTACGGGAAGAACTGCATGCTATGGGAAGACGGTGACTTCCACGATCCCAAACGTGGAGAAGTAAATTCTCTTCTGCACAGGGCTCACTCGGTCTCTCTCTGTACATGCTCAGGCTTCATACCCCCCGAGAAAGTTGGTATTAGTTGCACCAAAAGATCGTTCTTCCAATCATACACAGCCGAGCTGGGCCAGAACCAGTATAATAGTTCCATGCTATGACCCCCTCTAGGCCAGCCACCCAACCCTGGATCCGGTCGTTGGAACGTAGAGCTGATATCTCCCCACGTTTCCATTTGCGGGCAGGCCTCCTATCCCAATATTATATGTCACATTCAACCCCTCACCAAGGCAAGGCCAGCCATTGGCAACGCGTGGCACGCGCGCTCTTGTCAGTCCCGAACAAGGTCGCCCCGGGGCCGATTTGTGGGCAATGCCAAGCTTGAGCCACATCCAGAAAATGGAAACGAGGAGCGGGATGGCTCGCAGCGCGCAGGTAGGAAAGTGCGCACGGCATAGCATGGCATGGCATGTGGTGTTGATCACCCTACCTCTTCAACGTGCTCCACATGGAACCAAACCAATTGCGCACGCCCGACTAATCCGACTAGTCCGACTCACCCGAGTCTGCAAACATGTCCACAGCTTTCATCCGATTCCTTGACCGTGGCATTGGTGTCGACGATAGTTTGAGTGGCCCAACAGCTGCTTCCTCCTGTTCTGTATCCGGCGGATTGGGGCCGGCCTTGACTAGCCCCCCCTGTGCGGGTTCGGTACCGATGTCGTCCTCATCCATCGGCACACCCTCAACATCCTCTTCGCTCATGGGCTCCCCTTCAACATCGTCCTCGACCATTGGTTCACCCTCCACATCATCCTCCTCCATGGGTTCGCCCTCCACATCCTCAACCTCCTCGCTGATGGGTAAGGGGGCTGTCTCTGCAGACTTTCCGGACGCATCAACTGGCTTCCACTTGCTCTGCTTGGTGTCGGTGGCTTCTACCTTTTGTAGATTTCGGAGCTCGGGCGGGTCCTCAAAGTGGCGGACAAACAACTCTTGGCTTTCTGCGGTGAAAACGCACCAGCTCTCCCACAGATTGAGTATCAAGCCCACGCTGCGTTTCCACTTGTCCGCCCGGAGCCGACCCCATTGGCTCTTGTGAGCCATCATGCCCAGCTTCCCAAATGTCTTGCGGTCTCTGAGAGCCGTCTCAAAGAGTTGTCGAAACCTCCAGGCGTGGCGCACACCGCTTGTCGAAGAAGACGACAGAATGTCGCTAACGACGTAGAGGCCAACGAGTTTGGCCCCACTATCGTCGGTGCCATCGGTGCCTCCTTTGCCATCCTCTGGCTCAGGGCTAGAGTCCCTATCCTTGCTGTCAGCCCTCTTTTGAGGATTGGCCCCCGTGAGAGCAAAGGGCTTGTCAATATTGGTGACTATCATGTCTACGACTTCGTCAGCACCTCGGCTCGCGTGTGTTATAGCGAACGCGGTGACCCGCGCGATGTCGCCTTTTCTTATTCGGCCCAAAGTCGTTGGCAGCCGCGCCAACAGATGTGAGAGCCGAGCCTTCTCCAAGGGGTTGAGAAAAGTCTTCTCGACCTCGTTTCCAGGTGCATCTCTATTTCCGTCATTTTCCCATTCTTCGTCATCGGTAGAGTTGTAGTCAGGGTCAGACGCAAGTTCGTCTAACTCGATGGTGTACTCAAAGGGTAGCCCCTTCTTCGGTTCTTTCCACGCATGACTGTCTTCAAAAAGAGGGTAGTATTTCTGTTTTCCTGGCACGGAGGCAGAGCCGGTAACCACTTGCCACAGCTTCCATCTGTACCATACGCCGGCTTCCCCACGGGCATTCCAGAGCCATGCCCACTTTTCCTCCTTCTGGACGTCCGGGCGGGACATCAACAGCGCCTCAAACTCGGGGCCGTGCTCTAGGAGCCCTTCGATGACCATATTAATCATTTGTATCGTCTTGACATCCTGAGGTGGCCGAACGGGAACGTGCATGAGATTGCTTCGATTAATCGTGTTTGGAGGACCATAGGACGTTGGTGGCGCAAATCCCCTATTATGGAAGCCCGCTTGGTGAGAGTTGTTGTTCCCTTGGGAAATCGGCTTGGCACCAAATGGTTGGGACGCGGAGGATGCCGTGTTCATCAGCGAGGTCGCAGTAGATGCCGCCACCGCCGAGGATAGGTGGCGATGGATTGAGAGATAGTAGCCAAACCCTAAGTATCGATTTTGAAGCTGGGTGACGACCGCATCAATATCCGCCGCGGGCGTCTCCTGGGAGAGAGTGACGATAGCGACGGTAGACTTCCTTTCCGTAGCCGCCTTTACTGCACCAGGCAAGATTCTAACACCTTCAACGGTGAGACTGCTGGGTACCAACGCCTTAACTGCGGCAGGCGATATGCCGGGAGGTAGCTGTGCGAGCTGCAATGTCGGCTTCGCAACCATCTCCTCCTCCCTCCTCGAGCTTCCCTCCGTCTCCTCCTCATCATCGCTAGCATCAAACGCCCTCGCGATAGATTTCGTCGGCGCTCCCTCGTCATCGTATCCCAAAACACCTCTATCCCCCTTCTCCCAAGGCCTGCCCCCCTCTTTCTGAAAAGCGTCAAACGCCCTCTTCTTTCCGAATCCAGTAGGCGGAGGACCAAGCGACCCAGGCCCGCTCTTCAGCGCAGACCCAGCCTGGACAAAGTGCCTCCTCGACGCGGCTCCACCCCCCACCAGAGCAGGCTTGCCGGCGCCCGGCCTCCCCCCAAAGCCTCCCCCGGTATGCTGCTGGAATCGCCCGCCGGCAGAATCTCCGTCGCCGGCATCGTGGTCGAAGCTCTTGACGAAGTCTTCGAATACCGCTGCGGTTTCGGCGGCTTCACGCGCCCGCTTGGCTTCGGCTTCGGCCTTTTGCTTCTCGAAGGCGGACTTGCGAGTGGGCTTTTGATTGGGGTCGGGGTTCGAGAAGCCCTCGCCGGGCGGCTTTCGGAAGGACATGCCTGACTAGGGTTTTTGTCCTATTGCGACAAAGTGACGTGGATTTTCAAGGCAGTCGTCGTGGAGAGGAAGGTTGATGGGGTTGAAGAATACAGGGCTGGGAGCGTTGTGGTCTGTGCTAGCTGAGGTTCTCTGGACTATATACGGCTACAAGGATATAGCCGCATAAATGCATATACACACAAGCAGCAAGGTCGTGTGCTGAGGCCGATGGGAAACCAAGCTTTTGATGTGGGAAAACGGTCGACAATTCATCGATTGACGTTTACGAAGCTAGTATCTGCTGCATGACGAATGCGTAAAACTGATATACCGCATTGTAAGCTAAGAGCCTACTTATCATTCGGACCCCAATCAACCCACAGTCCCATGAGTGACGGTCTCATCTATGGAGCTATCATGGCCTCAGACCTAGAAGACATCGCGAGCAAGAGGTTTGTTTGCGTTTATTCTGATCCAGGTTGTTATTTCTAAGTCTATATTCCGCGATTATGCAAGCCACACAACTCGCCGCTTTCGCAGTCTTAGACGGTAAACACAACTTTCCTTCCCATTTAAACCTTGTTCTCTAGCTCCCGATCCAAGATCTTCCCAGGACTGCTACCCCTGCTCCCATCTTCCGTAATAATGGCATCCATGCCATCGACAACGGAAACCTTGCCTTCCTTCCACCTCCACTTCTTCCGCACAGACTCGTCGCCTTCGCCAGTGATGCAATCGACAATTTTATCGCCTAGCACGGGGAGAAACTTGTACCCATGGCCACTGTCCCCCGTAGCAACAAAGACACCCTTCCAAGAAGGATGATAGTCCACCAGGTAGTCGGCGTCAGGAGTATCCGAATACCAGCAAATCCTAGACGATGTAAACGCCCTATCGTGGACAGACTCGAGGGGAATGAACTGCCTCAGCGACCGTCGAAGGTCAACCTCCGCCTCGCGCGGGAGGCCCATGGTCGGGGAGTCAGCCAGCGTCTTGGGGGCGGAGACCCGTATCGTCGCCTTATCTTCTGTATCGCCGGTCTCGGTGACCTTCTTCGGCAGCAAGGTCGCCGCGGGGATATCGACAGGGTTGAGGTATCCGAAAGCGTGCCTCGCCACCTTCAGCACCTTGTTCCGCGGTGGAATGATGAAGAGACCTGAAGCGAGGTTCAGCACGACGGGCATATTTGTGAGCTTCTCCTGCTCCTCATCCGTTAAATCCATGTACGCGAGGACCTGCCCGGTGGCCGTCACGAGTCCGCGTAGATCGACCAAGGTTCCCGTCCACGCACCCGCCGCAACCACGACCAGCTCCGCTTCGAGGGTACTGCCCTCCTTCAGCTTCACCCCCTTGACCTCGCCCTTCGCATCGTCCCTCACCAGCTTTTCTACCGTCCCGCTGACGAACTCGACTCTGCCCGTGGCCTTGACCTTGTCCAAAAGCCACTTTATGCCCTTTGCGGCATCCGCCCACCCCGACGTCGTGTTGAGATAACCCCAGTCACCCGGTTTCTCCACCGTTCCCAACAGCTCCCTCAACTTCTCACCAGATTCCATCTCCACGATCTTATCAGCGTACCCTTGCTCCCTTGCGATATCCATAACGTTCGCAAAACTTCCCTTGACGTAAACCATCCCCTTGCAGCCCTCCTCACCGACGATCAGGAGGCCACTCTCAGAATAACGCCCTTCTTCCCCGAGCTCTCCCCTCCATGACCGCTGAGCCTCGGCGGCCAAACGAGCGTATAGCGCATCAGCATAGTCAGCCCTCACGATTCGAGAGGAATCCATGCTCGCCGCGTCGCCACTAGGGAGATCCCCATCCTTGAGATCAGTAACGCGATCCACGAGGATGATGCGCGTGGACGAAAACGCCGCCCTCTTGGTCAAGGCCCAGGCCGTGGTGAGGCCGAAAACGCCGCTGCCGACGATAAGGATAGAGGAGGGCGGGGTGTAACCCCGCTCCGAAGCGAACGTGGTGTCGTTGGTCATGTCGCTAGGTGGGAACGATCCTTGACGATAAAAGAGGTCGTCTAGGGTATGGTATAGGGCATCAGCAGGCTTTAGCAAGTTAGGACTAGTGGTGCTATGCTAAACTGTATCGGAATGAAGGTGGTTAATTGGGACGTTTACGCCTATGTTGGCCTTCTCGGCCACAGCCGGCCCGAAGAAAAATCGAGGGTTCTACCATTGACTTTGGGCGCTATGCGAGATGGGGCTCCCCGCGTGGGGTGATGGCCGAATGGCTCAGGGGAATGACGCCAGCGCGGCAGGGTTGGTCCCACCTGGGAGAGATGGAATGGTTCTGGAAGAAGAGAACCAACATCCGATGGGTAGCAGAACCTTGACCGACATGTGCACAGCCGAAGGATGCATTGGATTGTTACAGGTAACACATGGATAGAATTGGAAACCTTCATGAGCAGTAGTAATCGACATTCAGCTACCTACTGGCAACAACAAGCACAAGGCTTGAGTTGGCCACAGGATCTCTAAGACCCCATACGTGCGCTAACTGGGAACTGATAATGATAAACCAGCCCATCGCTAGATCGAATCTCTGCTTTTCTTCTCATGTCATGCGCTTCAAGCAGGAGACAAAATGTCTTCCGCCAAGCTCAAGACCTTTCAGTTTCTCAGAAGCTCAAAACTGTAGCGTGCCGCCGCTCCGCTGTACGTTCGGTTTTGGCGAAACCACACGCAGCTCTTCCAACCCTCAAGTCCGCTCCCTTCATGAATCTCATTAGGGGTCGCGACCGAAGTCGACGTTGTTGAGAGAAAGATGCAATCAACTAGGACACAAGCAATCTATGCGTTACCATAGGAAAGACAAATCTTTTCTTTTCCACCGGAACCTCAGAAAGAAAAAAAAGACGAGCGCAAAACAAGTGAATCAAATCTTTGGCAATAAACAATACCGCCCTCAACCAAGATTCCGTCCTTGATCAGGGACCCACCTCCTTTGCCAACGCCGGTGCAATGCATAATGAGGAAAGTTTTTTTGGGGGGAACGCGAAGGTGTTACAAATGACGCAACTCGTTTGCCGTACTCGGGTCGCCCCAGAAGGCTAACGAGGCTTACAACGCAGTCGTGGTATCGTAATGATGAATCTAATCGTACAAAAAACAAATGCTGGAGTCGGAAGTCGGAAACAAATTCTTCTTCGAGAGGGGTTTGTCGCTCAGTTTGTGAGATGCATGTCTCAAAAGACGTTCCGGCAATCTTGTCCTCACGGCTGCTGTGTTTAAACCTTGCGGAAGTCTAGTTATTGAGTTAGTTGAATATTCATGTGCTAGATTACAAGGCACCATATGGGCAAATGCAGACATACCTTGGAGCACAGGATAAATCATCTCGAACGCCTGGTAGATCTCCTCACGGACTTTGGCGCCGGTAAGCACAATCTTGCCACTGACGAAAATAAGGAGCACGATTTTAGGCTACAACGAGAATTAGTCAAGTCCAGTGTAGGACAGAACAGAGCTAGCGCGACGAACCTTGATCATTCGGTAGATTAGACCGGGGAACAGCTCAGGCTCGTAGGAGCTGAAGTTGTGATGGCGCGAGGCTAGACCTTCCAGACGAATGGGAAACTTGATATCGCACGAGCCGACAATGTTCTGGATCTTGAAGTCGGTAAACTTTGAGTTGAACCCAAGCTTCTGGATGATTCGCGCGTACTTGCGGCTGGCAAGCTTCGAATCATCCTCGGACTTCGCACCGGTCACGACCATCTTGCCCGACGCGAAGATAAGAGCGGTGGTCTTGGGCTCGCGAATACGCATAATGACAGCAGCGAAACGCTGTAAGTATTCAAGTTAGCAAACTTGCACAATCCATGGACAGCATTCGTGATTCGGAGAACCAGGTGTGCTGTACCTTAGGGTTGTATTCCGCATTTCGAGCATGCAGGGCAATGGTCTTCAGATCACTGTAGCCGACTTGTTAGAACGCTGCTGTCTTACTTGACTGATTCTGAAAGTACACTTACAGTCTGCAGTCCAGGTTGACCGTGGCCACGATATTTCTTCGAAGTAATCTTGTAAGCACCACACTCCAGTATGGCAACGGGCCTAATTGACCCGCAAGATGATCATGAGAATACATACTGAAGAGTGGGAGTCAGACCACTGGCGCCAGGGTTGGCTGCCGGCGTGGCTGCAGGAGTAGCGGGAGTCACCCCGGTTCCGTTGGCAGGCTGAGCTCCATTCGCAACTGGAGCTTGGCCATTGGCCTTGGGATCAACAGGGGCACCATTCACGACGTGCTGGCTATTAGGGAATGCAAAAGAGCCGGGTTCCATGAAGCCCTTGGCTTGGGCCGCAGTCGACGGGTGAGTCTGAATCGTCTCCATGATGGGTCCGGTGTTCAACAGATATAACCCAGATCCTTTCGCTTGGACTAGAGAACAGACCTATTTATCCTCGTTAGCCGCCCAATTCCTCTGTGGCAATTCGTGGTGCGAATTTTCGAACCAAACGCTAAACAGATGCTGGAGAGGAACACGAGATGCTGCAATGATGAAATGGAGCCGAGCCCAAAAAAAAGAGGGCTATTTATACTTTTTCAAAGGGGGCCAGTGATCGTGCTCCAGGGGGTAAAGAGTGCGAGGGAAGGAACGTGAGCGCATTCAGAACAGTAAGAGTTGTGATGATTCACTTCGACATTCGGCCTCTTGCTCCTTCCCATGAATTCGCAAAAAAGGACGCGGCCACAAATCAAACAGGATGGGCAGTGCCTACCGTATGTGGGAGATGAACAAATAAATGTCTCCCCTACAAAGGTTGTTCAAGTGGTGGGGCAAGAAACGTTCCGCGGCTCGACAAAAATTCTTCCTCGCGGTTGATAGGATAGTGAGATCTTAGAAGGGAAAACGACTTCGAGATAGACTGGCTCGGGGAGAAGGTTGGCTAACAAAAGCGAAGCTCCCAAGAGATGGCGCACCTGCGATGTTCGGCAGATGATGAGGTGAGAATATCGACTCGAAAACGCTGCCCTTCTTTCCGAGTCTGGCTCAATTCTTCTTTTCTTCAACGGGACAATCTATTTTCCTACTGATCTTTACAAATGCGCAAAGACCGGGGCGGGTAGAGGAGGACGATGGGCGACTGTCTCTTGTGGGTAGCTCGACCGTCTCGCTCTCGCTGGACTCAAAAAAGTCGTCCGCAAAGAATATCCGCTGCGCAAACCGGTCCTTAATTGGCGCTTCCTCGAGAGGAAAGGATGACGACGGTCTTCGGCGGGAAAGGAAAAGGAAACGTGTTCCAGTCTTCTTTTTCAGTCCCTTCGAAAGCGTTGCCTTGCAATCGTGATGTCACCGCTTCGTCGTCGGAACGCTAGGATCGCTTGTAATTTCAAGGAGAGAAAAGAGAAGCGATCTTCTACTGATCCCAGGATGAGAACCTTCAGGATGTATGAAGAGAGAGTGGATGAGATGTGGATAAAAGGGTGGGATGTGTTCCACAGATAAAACTCGCTCCGCGGCAGTGCGCTTTAGATGAGAAATTCCAGTCAAGGAATCAGCTCTGCACCGCTATGCAACTGGGGGGGGGGGGGGGGTTGGGAGACGAGATCCAGACAAGGATGTGAGATGGGGAATAGACGACGATGGATGAGATGTCGCTGGCCCCAAATTAAACCGATGAGGTTTGGAGGTGGAGTTGAGAAAAAGAGTAAAAAAAGAAAATGATTATTAAGACGATATTTTTTGGGACCAAACGTATGGGATACTACGTAGGGTCTGTCGGTCGGTACTTCCGCGCAAGACTTTCGAAACAAGAAGAGTTGGGGGGGGGCTGGACTACTTATAATTTTGGCGAGCCAGCTGCCTTGGGCAGTGACCACTGGGGCCGCAGAACCAGTGGCAATTTTGCGCTGGGTCGAGCCTACTCTTAGTGGCCCGGGCTCTGGGTGGATCGGCCAATAAAAACCGGCCATTCCGGCCATTTCCCACTGATCCCACCAAGCGGCCCCCCTGCATACCCACAAGTATCGTCATACCAGGCATTGTGTATCGCTACCTTTCTCTTGCCACTGTATTTGTCTGTGTGCAGCGCAGCGTCAGTGTTTGGTCCGTTTTATCACGTCGTATTCCAGATCTTTGATAGGTACTCTTGTATCTTCCTTGCATCGTGCTTGAATTTTTTTTCTTCCCCAACTCCGGCCTCCTCAATGCCTCAAAAAGCCTCCTAGGCGACACCGGGGCTCTTATTATCCAACAACGCCGAACATCTCGTCCTTTCTTTTTCCTCTCCCCGAACTCTTGAGTTTTCTATATTCCCCTCCCTCCCAGCCGACGGTGGAAATAAAGGCATGGTAATACTGGGAAGAAGCAAATGAGCCGCTCTGGCTATTCCAAATATCCATTTCAGCAATTAACTGCAAGATGGCCGACGACTGACCTCGACCTCGCAGCCATAGCCGGTTTGCCTGTGACCCTCGACTTCCTGCCTCTCTCCTGTCGCGTCGCGCCGGACACGCAATCAGACCCCCAGCCACAGTCGCATTCGGCCGCCACCACTCACGAAGTTTCTCTCACCCCACCCAAAAAACGATGTTCCCAGCCCACACCTCCTCTTCTCCCATCCCCCCCTTTTCTCCCTCCCCTTTCTCCCCCTCCACCCTCTGAAACACGTCGCGACCCCCTATGTTGATGCTTTCTTCTTGATCATCGGATTTCCCCCTTTCCTGCATTCCATCTATCACGGCCGACGACGTTTTCGTCTTCCCTTTTAAGCTTCTCATAATTCACCTGACCAGCCGGCGGCGCTCCTAACCCCTAACCCTCTTGCAAAGCGACGATCGGCAAGATAGCGACCAATGGCGCACTTTTTTTCCCTTGGGTTCGATTGATTTCTTTTTCTGCGGTGCCTTCTAGCTCCTAATTTCCCCCGTCTCCTGGGGCGGCGCGGGAGCCGGACAAGGTTGCCTCGCGAGTCTCGCCAATTCCGTTTCCAAGCTATGAGTCATGGGTTTTCATGGTCATGTCACCCGCGTCAACCAATCAGAATCGGAGAAAACTCTGATGGCAAAACTTCGGAACAGCAACCGGTAAAGTTTTTTTGACCAATAGCTCCGAGTTATGGGCGCGACTAGTCCTCCTAGTACAACCAAGCTCCGCCTTGTTTGACCTGCCGATATTTCATGCTGTTGCCTGCGTTCCCAGTTTTCCGTCATGAAATTCGCTTTTGTCCGAGAGTCCTGGAACCTCATGAACATATCCCATCACGGACAGCAACTTGCGCAAACTGCACTCGGGCATTCTTTTGTCTCTCCTCACACCCGCTCTCTTATTCTTATGTCGCATTCTGGAGTTGCTGCCCCCCTTGCGATCCTCATTTCGTCTCGTGGAGCCCCAAGGCTCGGGATATTATCCCTCCTTTTGTAGACATGGGGGCAGGCAGCCCCGTACAAGGGGAGGCTGGTTCCTTTATCTCGTGCCCCAGCCGAAGTACCGCACTAACAATTTTTGCCAATTTCGAGGAACCTGCAACCTTTGGGGGCATTCCAACACCCACCATTCGAATGCCATACTATCCAGACCCACTGAATCATGCAGCCGAGGATCCTCCAGCGCTGCCGGCCTCAACGCTGGTTGTCTTCCTCTGTAATACCACTCATGCTCTGAGTGCCTCAAGTTGGTACTCCGCAGCCCGAACAAATGGCCCCCATATTTGTACATGCATATTGCCCGTGCTCTTTGCTAGCATGCATTATGAAAAGCCAAAGGATGCGCCGCTCAAGGAGGTTAAACAAGAGCGAAGCGCTTTCTGATACAGATTGTGTCCACTCTTGGATTTTTGTCGCAACACATGCACATGCACACACACATCCAACGATCAGTGCTACTCCTATGCCCCCTTCCCCTTGGGGCAACATTTTCAGACTCAAAACGAACTCCTGTTGTCCATCAAAGAGTCAAGAAAGAAGGGGGGGAGAAGACGAGCCTAAAAAATTGTGCGTGCTCTTGAATGTAGACTCGCATAGACTTTATCTTTTTTTTTTTTTTTTTCATCCAGATTTCTGCCTGTTGCGACTCTCTTTCACATGGTTTGCGCGCATGCATATTTGTTTGTGACGTTTACTTGTCGCAATTCCTCCCGAAGCCTGGTCCTTGTAGTCCACCCACTCACTCACTGCCTTGCGCGACTCCGCGACTTTGCGACCACATGTGATAATAATAATAATAACAAGATGCAAACGCGCCCCATGGGGCATATTTTGTTCGGGAAACTGAATGTAAGACCCGAGTTCAAAACTCTGGAGGGACGCGGATAACATGTTTCTGCATTCATCCTTATCGCTGCCGCTTTATTTTTTTTTTTCCTTCCAATTTCGTTTGAAATCTAAATAACGGAAACGAAGGGAAAAAAAGTTTCTATCCGACCTCTCTCTGTCAAAAGCTAAGATGTGTCTACCCTTTCGGAAGGGTGGGCAGGCCATGTACAAGGAAAAAGCAGTGGATGCATCCTGGCGCAAACGCGGGTCGACAATAAGGCGAGGAAAAAGCATGGAGATAAGGAGGAAATATCACAGAAGCGAGGACATAAATGCAGGGAAAAAAGAACAACTCCCCATTTCCAGCCGCGCCCGCCCAGAAATACAGTTGCTTTCCGCCATCACCATCCATCTCATATTCTTTCAAAAAAATTTCCTTTTTTTTTTAACCCTTTTTTTCTCGGGGATTGATTGGGCCTTGGGGTCTTACATTTCCCGTGGTCTATGTTAGGTAGTACTTCGGTCCCTCGCCTCCCTGAGGCACAGTCCAGTTGATATCCTGTTGGGGAGCCTTGATGTCGCAGGTCTTGCAATGGATACAGCTACGGAGAAACATTGCGTTAGCAACCTAAGCAAGAGAATAGAAGCGCGGACATATGGGGTGATTCAGTGCAACGCGCAATTGGAAAGGCCAGAATGTTGGGAATAAAGCAACTTACTTTTGCGCGTTGATCTGGAACCGGACACCCAGTTCTTTCGACTCATCCTCGACATACTCGTACACTCCAGCCGGGCAGAACCTAGCCTCCAGTCCCTTGAAGGGGGGATACGCCGCCTTTGCGTGCGCGTCCCAGTCCTTAACTTGCAGGTGAACCGGCTGATCCTCCTCATGGTTCGTTCCCGTCCGAGACACGCTAGTTAGGATGTCGAAAGTGATCTTGCCGTCGGGCTTCTCGTACTCGATCTTGGGATATTTATCGGCGGGCTTGGTAGCTGCGTAATCGGGCTTCTTGTGCTTGAGGGTCCAAGGGACTTTGCCCTTAAGGATGAAGGTCTCGAGGCCCGAATAAGCAACACCGCCGTAGAGACCCAGCGGTGTGTGGAAAGAAGGACGAATGTTTCGAACCTCATTAAGCTCCTTATAGATGCTCGACTTCTTCAAGGTGTCTTCGTACTGGAAGAGGTAAACGCCGCTCTCGTCACCGTCAGTGAGAGCAGCATAGGTGGCATCGGCTGCCAGGATACCAGACTTCATAGCGTTGTGGGTTCCCTTAACCTTGGGAACGTTCATGAAACCAGCAGAGTCACCAATCAGCGCGCCGCCGGGGAAGATGACCTTGGGGATGGACTGGAGACCGCCCTCAACAAGCGCCCTAGCACCATACGAAATGCACTTGCCGCCCTCAAGAACCTCCCTGTAGACAGGGTGCTGCTTTAGCTTTTGGAACTCCTGGTAAGGTGAGAGCCAAGGGTTCTCGTAATCTAACGCCACTACAAGACCGAGAGTGACGAGGTTATCTCCGAAATGATACATGAAGGCGCCACCATATACGTCCTTTGGCAGGGGATAGCCCATGGAATGGGTAATGTCGCCCTTCTTAAACTTCTCGGGCTGGACCTCCCATACCTCCTTTATGCCAAGAGCGTACGTCTGGTGCTGAGAATCGCGGCGCAGGTCAAACTTGTTGATAACCTGCTTCGTCAAGCTACCGTGGCAGCCCTCCCCGAAGAGCGTTACCCTAGCGTGGAACTCCATACCCCTCTCAAAGGAATCCTTAGGCTGGCCATCCCTGGCAAGGCCCATATCGTTCGTAGCTACACCCATCACGGTGCCATCGGGGGCGTAGAGAACCTCGGCAGCAGAGAAACCAGGATAAATCTCAACGCCGATCTCTTCCGCCCGCTCTCCAAGCCACTTCGTCACCTGGTTTAAGCTGACAATGTAGTTTCCGTGATTGTGCATCTGGGGCGGCGCGGGCAGCGGTATCGACATCGTCTTGGTGAGGAATTTCATGTGATCAGCGCCGGCACGCGTCGCAAACTCGAACCTGTTTGGGTTGTCCTCGGCCAGCCAGTCCGGGAAGAGCTCTTCCATGGCGGTTGGCTGTATCACAGCGCCAGACACGATATGCGCGCCAATCTCTCCCGCCTTTTCGAGCAGTAATACCCTGAAATCTTCGTTTCCCGCTTCATTGGCTAATTGCTTAAGGCGAATGGCGGCAGAAAGTCCCGCGGGACCGCCACCTACTATACACACATCGACCTGGTCGGATTCACGCTCAATCGAGGCGGGGTCAAATGCTTCCTCGTCATCCCGGCGAGGTCTCGTGGTGGAAAAGTTGCGGCAGGCTGTGGGGGTAGAGTAAGGGCGGACAGTGCCGGGGCGTATGGCAACAGTAGGTCGGAGGGAGAACCGTTGACGGGCGGTGCGTTGCGTTATTTGGCGTGTGGGCCTGGCGAGGCACCTCAAGGGAGCTCGCGAAGCCATTGTGGTTGAGGCGGGAGAGATTAGGGCAAGGGAGGGGTGTGGGGGATTTACGAGGAAGCTCAGAGAAGAGGTCTGTGTTTAAAAGCGATATAAGGATTCTTAGATCTGCATTTGGGAAGCAATTGAGAGTTCGAGAGGGGGGGAAGAAGTCTCCAACTAGAGCTTCCACTCTAGTTCGGGAGAGCTGCAAAGATGGGGAAGGGTCAGAAAGAAGGCCGTGGTTCTTCCGGAGTGGAATTAAGGCGGACTAAAGTTGGACCTAGGGTCCTCGGTACACTTTTTCTCACTCTCTCCCCGATGAAGTCATCAGAATTTCTCACAGTTCTTTTCCTTGCGTCCCACTTCTGCCGAGAGAAGCCGCCCCAAAATTGACACTGTGCGCCCACGCCCTTTCCCGACCAGGGTCACGCCGCTCACATGTGACAAATACTGTATGAGTCATCCATTCCGAACTGTGTACAGGTAATAAAATTACCCCCAATCGGCCACCATATGAATTGGTGTGTGGAGTTGCTCTCTTCATAAGTCGATATCCGACGCTGCTGATTCGCTCGCTGTCATCAGCCCCAATCGGTGCCCGTCCCAAAAAAAAAAAAAAAAAAAAAAACCATCCGGTCGCGATTCTTCTCCAGTTCGGGGAGCTGATAGCGATCCGAGGTCGGCGCTGGGCTTTTTTTCTCCACGCGTCCTTGACTTCCTAATACAGCTCGCTGGTGGTGTAATGCCGACGATGTGGAAACGCGGTCTGTGGCAGATTCGAAGGGCAATCTGGACCTCTTCGTCGTATCATCCATTTCTTGAAAATGCAGAGAATCCCTCGCTAAGCCTTTTCGTACATTCTTTCTTTTTCCTTGTATGCGTCGGGAAAGCTTCCAGGTCATTCGGATTGGGAAGGACTTGACGCTTAGATTCTAGCGTCTGTGTTGGGGATTCGAGATTCAAGGCAGATATACAGCATTAGAGAAATCATGTTAATTCAACATGTTGAAGCCCACCAGGTTAGAGTCACTCAAAGAGGTCAATATCTGGCACAGGACATGCAGGGGACATCAAACCAATGATATACTAATACCACAAAACCACAAATGTAAAGTTGCACCTCAAGTCCCAAACCCGCTCAGCCAACTCTGTTCCGGAGGATAACTAGGCGGTAAATCCTCGTCCCTCGTTCCCCAATCCCCTTCCTTCTCTCCCACAACAAGTTCCAGCTCCCCACCATGTGAAAAGAAGTCGTGCGAGATCCAGTTCTTCGTGTATGGCCTCCCGTCCAAAGTGGCGCTTTGTATATATATTCCGCCCTTCTGCCCGTTCTCCCATACCCTCCTTATCACCGCTGGTTTTGGACCCTTCGTCCTGATCTTGATCTCGGGGAAGAAGGGCGCCGTGAGTAGGTAGACGGACTGGCCCGCCACGGGGAAGAAGCCCATCATAGACATAGCAGCAAACGCCCCCATTGCGCAGTCATCGTTTCCGGGAATTCCATTGACCGAAGCGTTGAACTGCGCGGGAATGTACTCGTTGACCCAATACGAGCTCCTTCCGGGCCTACCGGCATAATGGAACTGGAACACTGTCAAATACGACTGCTCGTTCCCCATATCTGCGATCCCCGAGCTATGGTAATAATCCAACCTGTCAAAGAACATCCGCTTCCCGCCAAAAACCTCTATTAGTCCCTTCATATCCTGTGGTGCATAAAAACTATACAACCACGGCGAACCCTCGTAGGTGGACTGCGCGGTATCGAAATAGCACTTGTGCGGCTCGTAAATGGGGCTGCACATCCTCGTAGTCTGGTACTTGAACGAGCCGTCCATGTTGCGTGGCTGCGGGAAGCCCTTGAAATGCGTGCGGTGCACATCGCCCTGCTCATCGTGGAAGAGGTCCTCCTGCTCCGGGTTCCAGACGTTGCGCCAAAAGCCGCTGCGGTTCATATACTTTGCGAAGTCGGACTCGTGGCCCAGCCCCTTGGCAAGAGTCGCAATGGCAAAGTCGTCGTATGCGTACTCGACGGTGCGTGAGACAGTTCGGCTGTGCGGCCCATTACCTCGATTGTCACGATGGTCCGCAGCGATGTAGCCGTATTGCGCCCAACTTTCGATGTTACCTCGGCCTTCGAGACTCCAATCCTTGGGGGTATCTGCAAGGTGTTCTATGTGAGCAGCGACCTATGCCTAAAGCTGTAGGGGACCTTACCTTCTGCATCCGATATGACAGCTTCGTAGGCTGTATCCCAGTCTATACCGTCTGTGATGCCCTTGATAAAGGCATCGGCAATCACAACGTCGGCATTCGACCCACCCTGAGTAAAGCCTTTGCTAAAACTCATCCTACAATCTGGTAACTTCCCCTCGTGCCTATAGATATCCAAAAGTGCCCTAACCATCTCCGTCTGTGCCTCCGGATCCAGAATTGTCAACATTGGATGCTGCGCCCTAAAAGAGTCCCAAATGCAGTAAAACGAGTCGAAATACGGCTCGCTCGACTCCCACAGCTGATTCTCCCCTGTGTAATTCTGCGGCGACAGCATAGACCTGTACAGACCGGACCAGAAAATTGTCTGCATGTCGGGGTGCACCCCCTTGGTATCTAGCTCTATGGCGCTCAATTTCTCGCTCCACGCCAACTCGACGTCCCGCACAGCGCCGTCAAAGTCGAAGTCGGGAAGTTCGCGTTCTGAGTTGGCACAGGCTTGGTCCACTGAGATGAAGGATAGACCCACGCGGGCAAGGATCTGATGATCGAGAGGGTTTTCGAACTGAATCCAGGCACCGCCGGAGCCGCTGGGGTTGGAGAACCCGCGGTCGACGCCGTTGAGGTAGGTGGCACTTGTGGTGGCCTCTTCCCCAATGAAAGTGCCTACGCGACGAACAGCGGCCCCGCGGAAATCGGCGCAGAAGTAGGCGTTATAAGTCCCTCGGCCGAAGGAGGGAGTAAATATGCCTTCGCCTATAATGCGCCCCGATTCTGGATAGACTTGGCAGCCGGCAGTGTAGGAGAGTGAGGTTTGGCCAAGATCTTGGAGATCAATGAGAAGCAGAGGACTAATGGGTGGGTTCGTACGGGTATCGCGTGAAGTCGTTGTATCGTCTGGGGTGGTCGGAAAGGTGAACCGGTACAGGGCGGACCGCTTTGAGGCGGTCATCTCGGCACGGACATTGTTGGTTAGGTTAAGAGCAAAGTAGCCGACGTGGGCTTCGGCAGTTCCAGGAACGCGAGGGAGCATGCGATTTCCGATCGTGTAGTTGCATTGGGTGTAGTCATCGGAAGGACAGCCGGGGTGGGCGAAGATGGGGAAATTGCCCATGGAGGGGTTCTACCCTACGTTAGATAGTACGTCAGGGGGAATGTGAGAAAGTAAAATACGTACACCCCCGGTTCCTGAAGCAGGTCAGACATCGAGAGACTCTATGGACGGAATGCTATCACATACCTGAATCGTGCAGATGAGAAAAGCCACCGATGGGTGAGCTATCAGAGACGAACCCAGCAGCGTTCTCACCTCTGATCATGGAATCCGGACAGGGCTTTGCCATGCCTGTGCACAGTGAGATACAGCTTCTTATTGTCAATAGCCGGACAACACATACCGTAGGGATATGTTGGGCCAGGGAAGACATGGCCTTGTGTAACACATTAGCACCCGCACAATTGATGAGGACCCAAGGCAACTAAAATAACCTACCTCCATTGATAGTCCCAATCAGAGGGTTGATATACTGCAATATATCAGGCCGATACCCATCACTCGCCGACCACTCCAACGGAAGGACCCAAGAATAGTCCGAAGCTCGTAGAGAGGTGAAGCTGAAGAGCGCAAACACAAAGACGGCGAGGAACGCCAACAACCGCAGCGGCCGCCCGAAATCAATGCCTATAGAGATCAGCGCCATATTTCCGGTGCACCGTCTACACGAAAGAGACCTGTGCGGCTCCACAAGATGAGAGCGAGGGTTGCAAACGAAGTGTGCCGTTTGGCGGCTAGACGCGTCCTCGAGTGGCGATGCTTCAGCAGTGGGCGGTAGCCAGGTCTCCACGGGTCCTTGCAGCTTCAAGGACTTGGCCTAGGCATGGGGCGATTTGCAATATCGGCTTCTTTTCTTCAATAGATGAGCGGGTTAGAACTTCAAGGAGTGGAAAACCGAGCTCCACACCAATCCCCCACTGGAACTAGAATTCAGGGGACCTGTACGTTCGAGGTCTCTTCCTGTCAACATCAAGCCTCCCGACTCTACTTAAGGTTAGTGGGTAAAATCACAATAGAAAGGTGTTGGTCGTAAGAACTCAATCGAGGCCATCGAAACACGCAACAACCAGGCCGACTGTGGTAAAGGAAAAGTGAGGTTTGAACGGCGAGGTTTGCCAAGCTCCTCGAGGAAATGAAGATAACAGGTTGATCACTTTGCACTGAGATGGCAACTGTGCCTGGCGTCTCAATGACCAATGACCCATGCACTTTAGCCCGTGCAACCGCAAGCGATACGGCCGGACAATTAACTATCCTTACGGTATTAGCCAGGTATTATACCCCTCCACCATGTATTATTTATTCTTCGCCAGCGGAACTATTAGAATGCAGGGGGGAAGGCCGATTCTGTCCTCCCGGATTAAGCATTCTGGGGTAGGATTCGGGGCCACCAGCCACCGCCATCCACTAATCAAGGGTTGGAATCCGGGGTTACGTTCGGGTAGGAAGCGGTGCAGCTGGCGAGAGGTCTGTCTGCATAAAGACTCAACGCCTCTTCTTTTGGGCTTTGTGGCGTTTGTAACGCTTGGAGACACGCCGCAACGATTCCCCAAAGCCATCGTGAAGCCAAGGCGAACAATCGCAGCCAACGTTACTCCTTGAAAAAATTCCTCCATAAATATTCGGGAGGTGGCTCTGAAGATCGGCGCCCAGGTAAGCACGCAGATACAATTGGGGTTGCATTTATATAGAGGTTGCTTGGATAAATGCGAGTGATTTTGTATGGGGCGTTAATATATTTCCGGTCCCTAATATTAGGGAGAGAGCGACCATATATTTCGAAGGAATAAACTGTCCTCATGGCAGTGGAAAGTCATTTGCGCTTCTTCCTAGAGGTCTTGAATTGACGGTTCGATGCTGAAGTTGAGAAAAGAAAGGTGCTAAATCGATCAATTTAGGATTTGCGCCGTGATGGTATGATTCGCGTCTTCATCGTGGCACTTACAGCTTCACAGTGATCCTTACCTCGATGTACGAGCGGTACGCAGCAAAAAACACCCCACGATGTCTCCGTCGCAGCAAAACCTACCCCTCCCCCTCCTCTCCCTCTTATGGGTAGCTCTGGGGGCAGCGATGCTTCCGACAGACTGCCAAAGGTATGACATGACTTCGGGTCTTAGCAACTCTCCTCTGTCCGAGGGAAAATATGCGCTGCCGTATCAACGCCCGGAGCCAAGATGCCGGACCTTCAATTCGACAGAGGTAGAAGAGACGATCGAGCAGATGAGGAAAGAGATAGTGGATCCTGATTTGTTCCGGCTCTTCGAAAACACCTTCCCTAACACACTCGACACTACGATTTCGTGGAAAGGGTTCGGCAGTGACGACCCAAATGAGGAGGTAGGTCATGCATGGGTCATGGTGTACGCATCCGCGCATTCGCACCTTCCGCGCACTAACATGAGATCTCCTCCATTCGCAGTTGACTTTTGTGCGCACCGGCGACATCAATGCCATGTGGCTCCGCGACAGCGCCAACCAGCTCCAGAGCTACAAGTCCCTCCTCAAACGGGATTCGTCCCCGGACTCCCTCGCCTCCCTTTTCCGCGGTGCAATCAACCTCCAGGGCCGCTACATTCGCGAATCGCCGTACTGCAACGCTTTCCAACCGCCCGAAGAGGCCGGTCTGGGACCCGAGTATAACGGGTGGGTGACGTCTGACTTTGTGGTCCCGCGCTTCTTCAGAGATTTTGCATTCGAGTGCAAGTACGAGCTTGATTCGCTAGCCGCGTTTTTGCAGCTCTCGCACGATTACTACAACCAGACCGAAGATGTTGAGTTCTTCAAGAATTCGAAATGGATGGACACCATCTCGGTCATTATGAATACCACGACTGAGATGCTCACGGGGACATATGCTTCGGATGGGACCATAAATAAGTCGCCATACTTGTTTGAGCGCAAGACAAACAAGGCCTCCGAGACCATGTCGAACGACGGTGCAGGTGCGCCCGTTAAGAGCAATACGGGGTTGATCAGGAGCTTTTTTAGGCCGTCGGACGATGCGTGCGCATTTCAGCTGTTTATACCGGCTAATATGATGTTCTCGAGTTCCCTGGCGGCCTGCGCAGAGATCATGAAGGAGATTGACGACGAGATGGGGGAGATGATGAGTGGTTTTGCAGGTGTAATAAGAGCCGGGGTTGAGGAATACGGCAAGTTTAAGCATCCCGAATTCGGGGAGATGTATGCCTACGAAGTGGATGGATTCGGCAGTCGGTATCTTATGGTGATTGAAATCCTTAATCCCCCAGGTACGAGGCTATCTCAGAATACTGACTTGAGGCTAGGACGACGCCAACATACCGAGCCTCCTAAGCATCCCGATGCTCGGCTACTTGGACATGAAGGACCCGGTCTATCTCAATACCCGACGATTCGTCCTAAGCACCGAGAATCCGTACTTTATGTACGGTCCAGTCCTCAATGCGACGGGTGGACCCCATATCGGTCCGGGGATGGCGTGGCCTATGGCTTTGATCGTGCAGCTCCTAACGTCTGATAACGACTATGAAATCGAGGTGGGAATTAGGCAGCTGCTTTCGTCGACGGATGGCCTCGGATTGATGCACGAGTCGATACACTCACACGACCAGCATAGATGGACAAGATCATGGTGAGCACACTTTAATGCCGATGAAGACATGGTGGGAATCGTATTAATTTCATGTCCTTTGCAGGTTTGCTTGGGTAAATGGGCTCTTTGGGCAGGTGATCCTGGATTTACGGGAGAGGAAGCCTCATCTTTTGCGTTTGGACTACCAATGAAGGAGACGCGGGATGTAGATATATGTATCTATGGCTTGGAGTTTGGGTAATGAGACACCTCGTAATTCATCTTGAAATGAGGCAAAACGTTTAGTTTTGTCTGTTCACCGATGCTATCTAGTGCGTCCGTCCGGGTACCGTCTCTGATACCTCGCTGGCTCTACCGTACTGGTGATGCTGGCAGACCAAGCATCGGTTGAACGGGATTGTTGATCAGTGTCATAAACCACCAAAGTCAAAACGGCCCGTGACAGCCCGAGCTTGCAAGCTTGATCCATAAGCTTTGCCCCTACCAGCGGGGACCTTATCAAACCTCCAATCAATGCACACTAAATCTGACTGGGTTTGGAGGCCTATTCTCCAAGTGCGCATCTGGTGAAATCGCGAGCTCGTCTATCAGCGCGCAGATCGCCCAAAATCCTAAACGAGTTTCTCGTTGCCACCGTTAAATCCATCCCGCTTCTATCATTTTCTACCCATTTCTCGTTCCGAGCCCGCCGCTTTATCCCCACCCTTCCTACAAGTCGAGTCTTTTCCCGGGTTCGAAAACTCCCATTGTTAATTTCCCATTTTTGGATTCCCTTCGCATTTCGGCATCAGACTTTGTTCTCTGCCTTAGGTTTGAAGAGTCCGAGATTAATCTGTGGTGGTCCAAACGGCCCAGTGGGAAATTCTCGGCCGGTGCATCTCCATCTGCAGCAACTGTGCGGGGCACTATTTTGCCCGCCAACTTGCAGCTCACTCTATCATTGATTCGATTCCTCATCTCCGAAAGCTCAGACGGGAGCTCTAACGACGCCTAATTCTCGACCCCCCGACCCCGAACTGCTAGGAATCGTTTCCGCGTCTTCCCTCCACGAAACCTCATTTTAGTATCACCCACGTGTCAAACAAAGGGCTGGCGTTCCCGAAAAGCTATGCGCCATGAACTTCCAGTCATTTACCGGCTCTTCTCGCCGCCCCCGCAACGTCAACCTTAGCGGCCAGCCCAGCAATCCAAATCCATTTGCATCCTCGTCATGGAACAGACCCGGCGACCCGCACAGGACCGTCTTCAAGGCCCAGGCCGAACGGCAGCAGCGCCAGCGTGAGAGGGAGAAGCTCCAAGCTGCCAAAACTCTCCAGCGGGTATACCGCGGTAGTGTGGCAAGGGCCCAGTCGAGGGAGCTCCACCGTGCTCGATTCGACGAGATTTATGAGTTCGAGTCCATGACAGGCGTTTCTGGTGATATAGCTGGGAGGGTACAGAGAGCGTTTCCTCATTTGGTACAGTCGTTCAAGGCGTCGAACCAGGATGATGTCAGGCGGCTTTATCGACTATGTACCGACCTGATGGTGGTGGGCGTGGCGACCCTTTCGAGCTTGTCTTCATCTCATACCGCTCGATTCTTTGGCCACTTACTCAGTGTGCTTGAGATGCTTGTCCAGGCCGACCCACGCTCGGATATATCAGCCCAGCTCGACATCCTAGCTTCCATGATCCCGGCGTTCCCAGCCGCTACCCTCAGTGCCAACCAGCCTACGACGTTTTTCGCACTCATGGCCAGGCTCTCGTCGGACTCGAAGCTATCACCCACCGAGGCTTCTTCCGTTATCAAGGCATCCTTAGCCCCTCTGCAGGCCCTACAGGCGTTGAAGGGTAAGTCTGATCGCCGATATATCACTCGCGGCTTCGCTTGTACTAACCTTGCCCAAGGGTCTGCCAATGAGGCCGATCTGCAGACCAACGTATACCGAGCGTTCATCTTCTCCTTCCTCACCTCCCCGAATCTCACCCTCTTCGAAAGTGATTGCGGCCAATTCCTAGCCTCCCTCGATATCGAATACCTGGCTTCTACCATATCTGTCCAATCCCGGACCCCGCCAAAGGATATCTCCTCGGGGGATGGCCTGCTTTGGTTGCTGGCCCACTTCATACAGCTCTCTTACGGTGCTAGCGGCTACCATACCGAGACATTACTGACTCCTGTTTATCTGCTTCTCTCAAGCCAAGGGAAGGATATTAGCCAGCGAATGGCGGTGAGCGGTCATGAGGATGCCCTGGAGGCCGCCGCAGAGGAAAATCGTGCGCATGCTGGACCTCTTCCAGAGTATATCAGGACGCAATTGCAGTCCCTGGTCAGCACAGACTCTATCAAAAAGCTGCTAGACCAGCTGTCGGAGTACGCTTCACTATCCCTAGCTGGCAATGTTAAACACACTGACACAGGAGATTGTAGGCAACGAGAGGCTTCCGGCACGACGAGGACTGTCAATATTCTCAGCGGCTACCTGCTGACACTGCTTCAATACTTTCCGGACCAGAGCGACAATATTCGTATGCGTTTCTATCTTAGCGATCTGCGTTCTCCTAGGGGTATTGTGCCTGCCGTTAAGTGGCTGTGGGATGCTGCGGCGAACACGAGTATCTACCAAAGAGGACGCACCGACTCGCAAGCACCGGTACGAATGCTTAAAAGCTACGTTTCGCAACAGTCAGCCCAAAGCCCCGCCTTCGAAGGCGACGCGGAATGGCGGGCTATCCTTCTCTTTCTAGATCTTTATATCTTTGTACTGAGATTGGCTGATGACGACGATTTTGTGGGTGGTATCAAACCCCTCGCGCACCATACCTCCCGCATTCAGACCTGCTGCCTCACCCTCGAGGACATCAAGGGCCTCACCGTATTCCTGAAGAATTTCTCCTTTGCGCTCTACCACGATATCAGCTCTATTTCTCCCTCCTCAAACCTACCCCGAGGAAGTAACAACGCAGAGACAGAAAGCTCACGGGCGTCTGCGGCCGCCTCAAACGCCCTTGACCTCGATGGGGTCAAGAATATCATCACATCCGCAATGCAGTTGCTCTACGACCGGGACTCTAGACTTAGGTTCCTGCCGACTGGCCATTGGCTCATGACATCAAGATTCAACATGGGTGGTTTTGTGGCGGATGTGGTTCAAGAGCTTCAAAGGCAACAGGAGGAGGACGAAGAGTCGGACAACGAAGAGGACGACTACAATGACGAACCAATGCAGAGGTTCGCGTCACCGAACCATGCCCGGCAGCATATGCGGCTCCATCAGCTCCGCGAGTTTGAGAAGAAGCAGAGGGAGCGTTACCTTGCTACCATTGGACCAAAGCTTGAAATTCTCAAACATATGCCTTTCGCAATCCCGTTTGAGACAAGAGCTGTGGCCTTCAAGCAATTCATTCACCTCGACAAGATGAAGCGCCGTGGAGGCTTCGTTGATGCGGACCAGTGGCGTCTCAGCTTACGGACTAGCGAGCGTGGGCTGGACCGGCTGGGCAAGCATAGCGCCGATATTCGGCGAGACAATGTGCTCGAGGACGCGTTCAATCAATTTTACCCCTTGTCCGAGGGTCTGAAGGAACCCATCTACATCACGTTCTACGATCGTTTCGGAGAAGTGGAAGCGGGCATCGACGGTGGCGGTGTCACCAAAGAGTTTCTCATGTGCGCCATCAACGACGCATTTGCGGAGGACAGCTCATGGTTTACGCGCAACGCCGAGGGTCTCTACTACCCCAACCCATCCGCCATGGATTGGTTCCGCGAGAAGCGCGCCCGGGCTACCTCGACAACCGAGCGAGAAGAGCTCGAGAATGAGAGCAGGCGAGTGATTCAGCAGTATGAATTCCTGGGCCGTTTGGTAGGTAAGTGTATATACGAGGGGATCCTCATCGACATTGCATTTGCCGGGTTCTTCCTCATGAAGTGGCGCGCCGGGACGGATTTGAACCGGTACCGAGGCACCGTCAACGATCTTCGTGACCTCGACGAGGAGCTTTACAAAGGCCTCATGGCTCTAAAAAACGAACCGGGAGACGTATCTGCCTGGGATATGTACTTCACAATTGATGACGAGGCCTCCTTCGGCCCTCACCGTGACAAGTTCACGCTAAATCGCAACCTCGTCAAGGATGGCGATCGACTCAAGGTCACAAACGAGAATCGTCTCCTCTTCATCTCCTCTGTCGCCAAGCACCGTCTCACCGTCCAACCCGCGCTCCAGACCAACGCTTTTATCCGCGGGCTCCGCTCCATTATCGACCCTTCGTGGCTCTCCATGTTCAATCGTACCGAGCTGCAGCGCCTTGTGGGCGGCGACTCCAAGGCTATTGACGTGGCTGACCTGCGGCGCAACACTGTCTACGGCGGGCTGTATGTTATCGGTGACGACGGCGTCGAACACGAGACCGTTCGGCTCTTCTGGAAGGTCATGGAGAGCTTCTCCGACGAGCAACGCCGCGACGTGCTGAAGTTTGTGACGTCGACGCCCCGCGCGCCGTTGTTAGGCTTCACGCAGCTAAGCCCGTTGTTTTCTATCAGGGATGGCGGGTCGGCGGAGGACAGGTTGCCGAGTGCGAGCACGTGCATCAATTTGTTGAAGCTGCCGCTGTACCGGAGTGAAGAGGTGCTGAGGGAGAAGCTGTTGCTTGCTATCTCGTCCGGGGCGGGTTTCGACCTGAGCTAGGTACGTCGGTGGACGATGACGGATATGTGCAGCCCGGATAGCGCTGCTGCTATGTTTTCTTTTCTCGTTTTTCCTTTTTCCCCCCCACCTTTTTTACGTTTCATTTGTCTTTCTAGCATCAACATATCTGCTTCATGCCCCTGATGATAGATGTTCACGTTCATGTATGATTAGACACTTGTTTTCTCAGGCAAAGAGGGCATGCATGCATTGGGTGGTTTGAGGGTAGCTTTTTATTGCGAATATCGTGTCGTTTCCGCAAAGCATAGTTTGACGCTCCAAGTCTGTTTTAAAGGGTGGCCTAGACCGATATTTTCGGGTTCGAGTAGCAGAATGAAAACTGTTACAATTGATAGCGAATAGCAAGCAAGCCCATGCTCAAAACATCAACGGTGAAGTGAATGCATTGTATCAGATCGCTGCTGTAGATGCTGCAGTCTGTAACTCGTGTCGTGCTGGAGTGGTCTTCTTCGGCTTCCTTGGGATAGGCCAATCATTGGGATACTTGGGAGAGGCTGAAGGAACAGGCGCGAAGGTTCTCTCTCATTTAGGGTTGGCTGGGCAGGTGCTCTAGGGTTCTTTCGTTATTGATTCTGGAAATGAGCATTCCAAGCTAATACATGTAGAAAGGCGAGGCGCGCCTGCCTTGGGCTCTGATTGTTACCATCTGGGAATTTTCTTGAAATTTGAAAGGGATGTCCGAAGGGCTCTTTCTGCTTTGGTGTGGCGTGTCCGCGAGGTCCCTTGGAGGTGAAGGGTATTTTATACTTTGAAAAGAGATGTTTTTACATGTCTGACAAGGGTACCAGGTACATAATCAGGCAAGCCAGGGCAAATGCCCGGGGTCCAGATGATGGCAGGAGCGCCACTCTTGCCTTGTCTCCACCGCCACTACCAAAGAAAATTCTCCATAAGAGGAAAGAACTAATGGAGCAAATGGGGGACCAAGGGACAGTGGGAGAAAGAAAAAAAAAAAAATTGGAGCAAGGTTTTGCCTTTTTGCAAAAGTGCAGGCCAAAATCTTCGTCACGTTCCCTTTGAACTCCTTCCTTTTTCTTTTCTTCCCTTCCAAGCCCACAAGCCCAAGTTATCACAACCAAGTTCCTCTTTTCCAAAAAAAAAAATCCAAAAAATCGAGAGTCAGATTGGGAGTACGGTTTCTTCGTACTTGTTCTCTGTTCTCGGCCAACTTCTTAACTAAATCATAAAAAAAACCCCAAAAATCCCAAAACCCCCAACCCACCCTTACCCTTTTTTTTATCCTCCCCTAACCATTTTGATATCTCCTCCCACCTCCCTCCTCCACTACCTCCCTCCCTCACATTAACTGGAAAAACTTCTCCTACAAGAGCCCTTTCTTGTTCCTTCGACCGCAGACACCGACGCGATCGAAACCTCTTCCCCCCTGATCAATTAACTCTTCCTGCACTGCCGTGTTAGGAAGTTCTCGGTCTTACCTCATCACCAGGTGATCATCTTGAGCCTTTGTCCTTTGACTTTTTGGTCTGAGCGACTTGCCCTTATTTTACCATCCAGCTGGTCCTGTTTGAATCCGAAACGGGCTCACCTGATCTTTCCCAACAGGTATGTCTGCTAATTCTGCTTATCTTGTCTTTTTGGCATCCCTTGTCCGTTCCCCCCCCATCAAGGGCCCTTCGATGGAAGCCTTGCTCCCTTGAGCCTTACTCGATCTTGATTTGCTGTTTTCTCTCCATCGAGGCTAACCATTGCTTCTTGTCATATCTATAGAGAAGATCGCGTACATTGGAATCGATAAAGCCAACGTTTTCTCTTACGATCGCGCGTCGAGTAAATATCTGACAAAATGGCCGCCCCTACTTCCGCCGCTGTCGATCAGCTCGCCAACGAGCTTGGCAATGCCTCCCTCAACGGTAGTGAAGCCCCCAGTGCTCCTGCCATCAACACCAACGTCTCTGGCGAGCCTGGTGATGAACTCGATACTGCTGGCCCCACCCCCAGCTCGGCCGCTCCCCACCCTCAGGCGTCTGCCTCCCTCTACGTTGGCGAGCTCGACCCCTCTGTCACCGAAGCTATGCTCTTCGAGCTCTTCTCTCAGATTGGATCCGTTGCCTCGATCCGTGTCTGCCGTGACGCCGTGACGCGCCGATCGCTCGGATACGCCTACGTAAACTACAACTCTACCAATGACGGTGAGAAGGCTCTTGAAGAGCTTAACTACACGCTCATCAAGGGTCGTCCTTGCCGCATCATGTGGTCCCAGCGTGATCCTGCCCTTCGCAAGACTGGCCAGGGCAACGTCTTCATCAAGAATCTTGATGTCGCCATCGACAACAAGGCTCTCCACGATACCTTTGCCGCTTTCGGCAACATCCTAAGCTGCAAGGTCGCCCAGGACGAGAACGGTGTCTCCAAGGGTTACGGTTTTGTTCACTACGAGACTGATGAGGCCGCCGCCCAGGCCATCAAGCACGTCAACGGCATGCTTCTCAACGAGAAGAAGGTCTATGTCGGCTACCATATCCCCAAGAAGGATCGCCAGAGCAAGTTTGAGGAGATGAAGGCCAACTTCACCAACGTCTACGTCAAGAACATTAACACTGAGGCTAGCGACGACGAGTTCCGCGATCTCTTCGCCAAGTACGGCGAAATTACTTCTTCCACCCTCGCCCGTGATGCTGAGGGCAAGAGCCGTGGCTTTGGCTTTGTCAACTTCACGACTCACGAGAGCGCCGCGAGAGCCGTTGAGGAGCTCAACGGAAACGAGTTCCACGGACAGGAGCTCTTTGTTGGCCGTGCTCAGAAGAAGCACGAGCGTGAGGAGGAGCTTCGCAAGTCGTACGAGGCTGCTCGTCTCGAGAAGGCCAACAAGTACCAGGGTGTCAACCTGTACATCAAGAACCTCGACGATGATGTCGATGATGACAAGTTGAGGCAGATGTTCACCGAATTCGGCCCCATCACCTCTGCCAAGGTCATGCGTGATCAACCCGGTGAGGGCAGCGACGAAGAGAAGGAGGGTAAGGATAAGGAGATCAAAAAGGAGGGTTCCCAGGAGCCCGAGGAGCCTACCGCTCCTAAGGAAGACGAGGCCGATAAGAAGGGCGACAAGAAGAATGACAAGAAGCTCGGAAAGAGCAAGGGCTTCGGTTTCGTCTGCTTCAGCAACCCCGACGACGCCACCAAAGCCGTTGCCGAGATGAACCAGCGCATGATCAACGGCAAGCCCCTGTACGTCGCCTTGGCCCAGCGCAAGGATGTCCGCAAGAGCCAGCTTGAGGCTAGCATCCAAGCTCGCAACCAGATTCGTCTCCAACAGCAGGCTGCCCAGGCCGGTATGTCCGGACAGTACATCCAGCCCGCCGTCTTCTATGGCCAGCCCGGCTTCATGCACCAGGGCGGCCGCGGCATGCCTTTCCCCCAGCCCGGTATGGGTATGCCTGGCATGCAGCCCGGTAGGCCCGGTCAGTTCCCCGGCGGTTACCCTCCCCAGGGCGGTCGCGGAATGCCTGGCCAGATCCCTCCCAACATGTTTGGCATCCCCGGACAGTTCCCTCCCGGTGCCCCTTACCCCCAGGCTAACAGCCCCCATATCCTCGCCGCCATCCAGCAGGCTCAGCAGCAGGCCGGCATCCAGGGCGGCCGCGGCAACGTCCCTCCTGGTGGCCGTGGTCCCATGCAAGGCATGCCCCCCAACATGGCTAGTATGCCTGCTGGTCCTGGCGTCCCTGGCTACCCTCCTAACGCCCGTCCCCAAGGCAACATGGGTCGTGGCGGTAACGCTCCCGGCCGCAACGGCCAGGCTGGCAACTTTAACCAAGGCGCTGGCCGTGGCCAGGCCCCCGGTCCCGAGGCCGGCACTGGTTCCATGCTCCAGCAGCAGCTCGCTGCCGCTGGCGGTCCCGCGCAGCAGAAGCAGATGCTCGGTGAGCTGATCTTCCCCAAGATTCAGGCCATGCAGCCCGAACTAGCCGGCAAGATCACCGGTATGCTTCTTGAGATGGACAACGCGGAGCTCATCAACCTGTAAGTTGCCCTTTGACTTGTTCTCTCCGCCATTTATTATGTAGTTGGCTAACATTTGTGATGTTAGTATCGATGATTCCGACGCCTTGAAGCTCAAGGTTGACGAGGCCCTCTCGGTTTACGATGAGTACGTCAAGCAGCAGGGTGGCTCCTCCGAGGGTGAGGGCGAGAAGAAGGAGGAGAAGAAGACGGAGTCCTAGACGACTCTTGTCTCCTCCCTGCAGCGAAGTGCGGAGTTGAGGGCATCTCGACACGGCTTTGTCGCCTTTTGACTGCTTTCCCTTGTTTTGTTTGTACCCTTTGCCTACGGTGGTATCGGCCAACACTCGGTTTTACGGAAAAGTTTTTGCAGGGCATGCGAGGTTGGGTCGATAATTTCGGGTGTCTGACGCGCGATATCCTTTCCGACAAAAGCATTTGATTTTTCTGTTTTCTCATGTTGTTACATCGGCACTTCCACCTACGATTGTTGCCACTCATCCCGCCCTCACTTTTAGCGTGAATCTTTACAATTCATCTGATAGGGTCTGTTCCCCTTAAGGCTAGGGGCGTTAGGGATTTGGCCAGCCATGGTGGTCGCATTTATGAAGGCTTCTCGCGCGACACTCGTGTCGGAAGGATTAGTCGGATCGTCCAGACTCGGAGGGCATAACTCGGTGGCTCGAAAACGGAAGTCATGGAGCGATTGTCCTTCTTGACGTCTTTTTCACTCTGTTCGGACGACTCTGTCTCTCTCCGTTCTTTCTTTGTTTCAACTTGTTTTCGCGTCTACAGGACGACACTCGCAAGACACCCGGAACGGCGTTAACGGAATTTTGATATTTTACTCTCACTTTTGCCTGTCCCAGACCTATACCCACGCTCGTTCTCGACTGCGTTCTCTCCCTTGCTTCGACTTGTCGCCTAAAAGGTAATGTCGAGCAGTGGATGCCCGCGTGGAAGGATTCGAGTCTCTGTTTGGGGATCTGGCCTGGACCTAAGGGGAGACTGGGCTGATGGAAGGGAGGAGGCATAGTCTCAGTTGGGGTTTCCGTCCCCGGGTATGGTAGCTGAAATTAATAGAATACCCTTGAAAATATGCTGCTGGTTCCTTTGTGTCCTCTGACGTGCTTCCGATTCATGAACTTGTATTAAAGATGGTAAACCCTATGCTAGCAAACATGAGAGTATATGGGCGTGTTTTACATGACGGTGGATGAGAAGTTTCATGTGTGGGATCCATGAAAGAGGCAGAAGAAAGAAGAGAGCTCGACGAGCATTGATGGTGACAAGCGATGAAACCCAAGAATAAACAAAGGGTTCCCAAAAATCGACCAAAGCCAAAAAGAAAAAAAAAAAAAAAAAAAAAAAAAAAAGAGTCCAAGAGAAACAAGATCAAACTAAGTTAGCTCCACCAACGCCGTCCCCGATTTCTCTGGTTTTTTGTTTGGTGTGACACTGCCGCTGATGCTACCCGGCCGGGCGATGTGGCCCCTCTCTATATGCGCCCGAGGATGCTGAGGAGATGTAAGGAATAAAGAAAAAGAAGAAGAAAGAAAAAAAGGGTTGAGAAGCACAAGATAAAAGATGGGGTAGGTGAGACGGGAAAGGTATAGAGAGAGAGAGAGAGAGAGAGAGAGAGAACGAGATCAAGCCCTCTCATCAATGAGGCGACTCCTCATGGCCGACGCGCCGTAGACCATCTCCATCAGCTTTCCCTTCTGCCTCTTTCTCACGTCTTCGAGGTAGCCCCCGACGTCCTCGAGGCCGCGGATCTGCTCTTCGACGGTGAGGGTACTGGAGTTGACGCTGCGGACGAGGGGGGAAACGAGCTTGCGGCGGAGGGACTCGAGGTTAGCCTTGAGGGCGAGGAGCTTGTGGTTGTGGTCGAGGAGGATGCCCTTGTTGCGGACGGTCTTGTCGCGGACGTCGCGGAGGAGGTCGCGGTTGCGCTCGTACTTGGCGACCTCGGCGGCTCTGGGGCCGAGGATGCGGGTCCAGAGGGACGAGAGGAGGTCGGCATGGGCCTCATCCTGGTTGGTGGACTCGCGGACGACGGCGCGGGCGAGGTTGAGGAACTGCTGGTCGATGGCCTCGAAGAGGGCGAAGATGGCGAGGGAGGCCTGGAGCTCCGAGTTGATGGAGTCCTCGAGGACGGAGAGGAACTCGGTAAACGTGCGCTGGAGGGTCTGGCGGGTGCGCTGGGAGTTGGTGCGGCCGAAGAGGGAGGTGACGAGGGCGCCGAGCGGGGTCGGGGTTCCGTCGGGGGACTCGAGGATGCCGGCGTGGGAGAGAGTCAAGTAGACGTTGTCGAGGGCGGAGGAGAGGGGTTGCGAAGGGAGGGAGCGGACCTGGGTTAGTTCGCGACGGGCCCAGTCCATGACGATAAGGATTCTATACAAAGTTCTTTGTTAGTTGGTTTCATCGTCTCGACACGGTTTGATGCGCAAAAGAAAAGGAACATAGATGATGATGGGAAACTCATCATACCCGTCAATGTCGCCGTCGACGTTTGCAAAAAACTTTGTAAGCTCAATGGCAAGCGTCTTCAAGCTATCGCTCAGGTCGTCAAGCTCCTTGACGATGATGCTGGCGCTCGTCATATTACTGCTGCGCACGCTCTCGCCGAGATCCCAGACAGCTACGCTGGTAGCCTGCAGGTCGCCGACCTGGGCGACACCATTTTCCGAGTAGTAGATGAGGGGCTCGAAGGAGCGTGCGAGGCCTGCGACCTTGACGAGGTCGGGCACGGGCGAGTTGGAGGCGGGTTGGAAGAGGGAGCGCACGGCCGCTACGGAGACGAGGGCCACGAGGATGGACACGGTGAGGGAGGTCCACGAGCGGGTGATTGCCCCGACCTTGGTGCGCGCAAATCTTATGGCGGCATCAATTGGTTCCGTGCGGTGCTGTACTTCTGCGCGCACGGCGAAGCGAATGTCTAGATGCTATGTTAGGGGAATGTGATATCGTCGAATTGGGCTGGGTGGACTCACAATTGTCAGGCGTGTCTCTCACAGCGGCCGGGGCCGGACTCGTCATGACAATATCGTCCATCTTCAGGGTCCTCTCTGGCTCCGGCGACATTCCCTTTTCAGGCGACAAGCTCCCCGTCGGTAACCTCGTCCGAATGGCCTGCTCGAGGACATCATTATCATCCTCCTCCTCGCTCTCATACGGCGAGTGGATGCCAGACCTCATGCTGAGCTGACGCAGATGGTGATTATCGGGGAAATGGCCGAGGATGTTATCAGACTTGCGCCAGAAGCCGTTAGATCTGTCCCCGTTCTCGAGGCGGCGCCACGCCGGAGGACTGTAGCCACCTGCGGAAACTGAATCCGGGCCGTCGCTCTCCTCTGTCCCTTCGGATCGGAACCCCGAGTGATGAGAGGGATACCCGAACCGGAGAGGGGTCGTCGGCTCGAAGTCTTGCAGTGAGGCGTCTAGGTGATCGAGGGGATCGAGAACGGCGGCTGCTGCCATCGTGTTCGTCCTGGAGCTCCTTTTCCAGTACCTTTTTGCGGTAGCGGCGCGAGGAGCGGAGCACGAGGGCCGTGTCCGGGTTAGCTACGTCTTGGGGGGAGGAAGCGCAGGTAGGGGTCTGCGAGATGCTATGAGAAATTGGTGGTCGGCGGCTTGGAGGCCGAGGGGGATGGTTGCTGGGGCGTTGATGACAGCGGTTGGTTCTGGGGCGGCGGCGGCCTTGGGTCGCACCACGGATAGGATACGCCGAAACGGAGCAGTTACCGCAGAGGTGGCTGCGGAGATGGGGGCGAGGTAGAAGGAGAGGTAGATTGAGATGAAGAGGAGTGAGATTGTGAAGGCGGCGAGAAAGGTACTTGGTGTGACTGTTACGCTAAGAAGGGATATAGAGACGTGGTTGTTGACGGTGAAGAAGGAGTTCATGGGATTGTACCGCATGTGGAAGGGTTTATTGTGTGTAAGAGTGTGGGAGAGTAGGGAGAAGAGGAGAGAGGTAAGAAGTAGAAGAAGGAAGGGGGGGGTGTTATGAAACGGGGATGTAGGACCTAGGGAAATGTAGATGAGAAAGACAGGGGAGGAGATCAAAGTGCCAGGATGTGAGGGCGTCCTCGAAAGTACGGCCCCTGTGGGTGTGAGTGAGTGGATGCGGGTGTGTGAGTGTGGGCGAGTCTTGGAACCCGGATGCTATCTGAGAATACCAGCGGGAAAGACGGGAAGACGGAGAAACGGTGGGGACGACAGGAAGGAAAGCAAAAAAGGGATGGGGGGAATCTGTAATGGAGAGTGGGGGAAGAGAGCTAGCAATGAGAGACAGACAGACTTGTCGGCTGTTGGCCGAGTGTTTCGTCAAGCTGTAGGAACAAGGTCGAATAATGGGCCGACCAAGACCGGGCCCAGAAAAATGAAGGTAGGCGTGTGTGTGTGTGGAGGTGCGTGTGTGTGTTGTGTGTCGAATGAATGGATGGATGGGCTGGTGAGCTTGGGGTCGCAGACTGGATGCACCGCTTGAGATGAGATGATGTGCAGGAGAATATATCCGGAGAGACGATGGCTTATTACAAGTGCAAGTCTTGAGAGTTAAGACCAGAGGAGCTAGCTAAATGTATTCTTGAAGAAGCGTGTACTGGGTCTTGCAAGCTAGAATGGTGATGATTTCGAGCGCTCTCTTGAGAATAAAGTAGGGAAAATAAAAAGCAAAAGACGGCGAGAATGGCGAGATGCTCAGCATTAACGACGAGGAAGGCGCAGACGTCGCAAAAGGCAGCCTCGACTTCGGATTGGCCCATGTATCGTTCTTCGTCAAGACCACACTTCCAGCCCAAAGCTCCCAAAAGACCTGAAAACTCAACCAAGGCGTCGACGAAGCCACAAGAACGCATATATTCACAGCGGGATCTGATACTCGGGCACAGAAATGTATTCGCAGCGCTACAGTCCACGATAGTCGAGGTGGTCTCCCTTTCCCCGTCTCCCGCCCCAAGATCCAGTCTTTCTTCATCTCCTGCACCACGCCAGACGCACTTTCGAAGGATATGCACGTCGAGACTTGATGGAACAAATCAGCTCCACACCACTCCTTTTCCATATCCCCTACTGATTAGATTCCCGGACCAAACAAAAGATCAAACCATAACCTCCCAAACAGAACGCTCCTCGGAGGAAAAAATCAAGAGGTTGGGGACGCTCCAAAAAAAAGAATCCCATCTAAGAGAGAGAGCGTCGAGTTGGGCAAAAGCCCAGCCCAGCCCAGCCCACATCCCTGCAGCTCCCGTCTCCCGGGGGTACGTACCTTCAACTGGGGCTTTTCACCCAATCATCGCCAAGTGTAGTCCCTTCCTCCTGTCTCTCGCTCGTCTCTGTTCGCCCCTTCAGTCGCCGCCAGCAAAGTCGGGAAGGTAACAGGGGCAAGAGAGAGGAACGAGGGGCATTCCGGAGACAGGTACATGGCCACAGTGCAAATCTTGACTGGATGGAGGGGCTGGGAACCACCTGGTCCGTGCGCGGATGCCTTGGGGAACAAACGTGAGAGGCGTGTCGGTCTGGCATTTTGACTGGATCTCGACCGCCTGGCAAGAGCCGACGACCTTGATCAAAAAGGGGAAGGATGGGATGAATTCGTCGCTTGTCTCGCAATTGTCAAAAAAAAAAGAAGGACACGAAATTACACATTGAGAAGAAAAGAAAAGAGCGTATCTCTCCGCACTCGACTCGACCAAAACATCACTAATGGAACTGCAGGCCAGGTGAACAAACAACAGGCTCCTCCCGCCAATCGCCCATCTCGTCCCACACCGCGTCGCCAAAACGCCAAACGCCAAAAAAAAAGAGAGAGACCGTGTATGTTACCGCCTCACGTCGCGAGCCGTAGAAAATGCGTCGCCCACCATTCCCAGACACTTGGTTTGGCCCTTTCCCCCTCTGCCCCGCGCCAGAGCGCCGTGCTCGTGCTCCCTCACAGTACGAGCAATTGCCCCATTGAGAGTTACATGGGCACTACGAACCAATCAGATCCGACGCGACGCCCCAATGGCCTTGACCCCACCATGGAGAGGAGTACTTTGTCCCGTCAAGATTTTAAATATACACACTGTGTTTATCTTATCGCCCCGCCTGCTGAATGAGCGAAAATGTATTACCTTGTCCACACCTCTTTGTGCCGTCGTTCTCCCATTCACCGTTCCACAAGTCGAGGTGTGTTGTTTGTTTTGACTTACCCTTTTCTTCAATCTTTCCTAGAATGGATAAATTGACTGCATGACACATATCCCACTCCTTCAATTGGAGCTCCATGAGAAGAAACGGGGGAAAAAAAAAATGTAAACAAACACAAGATCCAGCCAGTCACAACAATTCCTATAATAGTTGATTCAAAACATTGAGCAGCATCATCGTCATGCCTGCCTCGGGTTTATGCAAGCACTTAGGGGAAGCCATCCACCGTCCATGCACGCACTTTGAAAGCCTCAGGACACCTGTATCCCGTGTGATCTCATCGTTTGTGGGAGGGGGCCTTTGACGGGATAGCCAGAGACGGCTTTCGATTCTGGGCCTCTTTGGTCGAACCCCGCATCGATAGATGTTCAGAGCAGTGGTGCCACGGGTGACGTGGATATTCTGGAAACTGAGGTATCCAGATGTCCCCAGAGCAAGACCCGGCGTTGATGTGATGGCTGGCCCGTGGGCGTTTGTATTGGTCCTCCCCTCGGCTCTCATGGATATCCATCTGGCAAACAGACTCCTAAGGCCACACGTAGTAGCGATTTCAAAGAGCGCTAGTCATTCATGGCAATGGTTCATCCGTCTCGTCATTGACCCTCTCCTCTTGGGCAACTACCCGCTACGAGGAGTCTACGAAAAAAAGGAGAAGCGAGAATCTCCCAAGCCTGCATCGTTGAATCATGTTATTGCTATTTCTCATATCGTAACTGTGAATGACAGAATCGCCCCCCACCCCCAGGTCATGACTTGTTCCGCTGCTTTCGTGTCGACAGACCAAAGAAGAAAAAAGGGGGCCTGGCTCGCCTCTCGTAAGAAAACATTGAAAAACCTTCCATATGCCATAACTTGTCGAAAAGAAAGTAGAGAAAGACTTTCCGTTCCTCGTTAAGAAAACAGACGAAACATAGCATCGGAGGACGTATGGAAACACACACACGTACCACCGTCACCATCACCGCTCGCAACATCGCTTAATTCCTCAACCCCTCAAACCCCCCTGCTTTTCCACCTCTTTCCAAATACATAGTCGAGAACCGTCGGACCTCGTCTCTACACTATCCCTCACCACCTCCTCACAGCGTCCCACCCCCGGCACTTGAACCCCCGTCTCGCGCAGCCGCCCTTCCGATTGTTCTCCTAGTCAATCTTGGCGCTCGCAAGACTCCTGCCCGCCGGGTTGCTGAGATTGTTGACCTGCTTCATCGGCCCCCTCCTCGTCTTCTTGCGTAAGCGCTTGCGAGCCACCATGACGGGCACGGAGCTCTTGGTGACGAGGTAATTGCTGAACGATCCGAGAATGACACTGTAGATAACAACCTTGTCAGTAAACGTGCCGATAAGACAAGGACCAACGTATTAGTAACGGCAAAGAATCAAGACGTACCCCTTGATCGAACTGCGGCCCCTACTTCCCAAAATCACCAACGTAGGCTTAATCAAGTCAATCATTTCCAAAACCAAGTGCTTCGGATTCTTGCAGTGCAGCACCTCCACGATAACCCGCACCTGCAGCTTCGTCCGCCTTAAAAGCTTTGACACCTTGGCCGTAATCTCCTCCACCACCTGCTGCCTTTCCGCTTCGAGCCTATCCTGCTCCTTAGCCGACGACGTGCTGACATTGCTCGCCGAGTCGCCCCCTCCGCTACTGCCGTTGCCGCCGTTGACGCTATCGCGGCCCGAAAGGGCAGATGTCAAAAGGCTGATGGAAGAAGCCCGGTGTTGCGTCGCCGGGGGGTTAAGACTCGCCCCGTCCTTGTTATCGTCATCGCCTTCGTCCGAGAGACAGCAAGTCGCCACAAGAGTGTCTCCGTCGCGAAGTACCGTGCCAACAGCCCACTCTAGCGCATGCGCCGAGTGATCGCTGAGGTCCGTCGCTACGAGATACTTGCGAAGCTTCTTGTGCTCCTCCATGGCGGCGGCGACGACCTTGGTGAATTCTCCGCGGTAAATCACCCGGACGGACCTGTTGGTCTCGGGTGTCGAGAAAACATCTGTAAGCTTGACAGACATTTCTTGCGCCTTCCTGATCTCGTCTCGTTCAATCTCATTTTCCGAGTTGTTGGCCGAGTTGACCGTGGACGCAGGGCCTATCCTCTCCTTACTGGCGCTTAGGCGGCCGCCGTGGCGAGACCGCTCGTTACCAGTAGAATTTGATTTTTTCGCATCTTCATCATCATCGAAGAGCGACCTGACTCTGTAGACCGAGGACAAATGTTTACCTGCGACGCACAGTTAGCAAGGTACAATGGAAACCACAACCTTCGAGCCATGAGTCCACTCACGCTCTTCCTCTGCTGCGGCCAAAAGGCTCTTTGGTTCCCTACCAGGCTCCGATGACATGGAATCGCGGTGTTCAGACTCGCTACCGTAGACAATCCTAGGCGCCGTGTTCCTTCCACGGTGGTCCTCCTCCTCCTCGTCATCGGCGTCTGAATGCGGCTCCTCGTCGCTGCTCGTATCATCCAACCTCTCGCCGTCAGGACCCAGGTACGCCTTGATGAGCGGACCCTCTCCGTCTTCCTGCATGGCAGCCTTCTGAAGCGCCAAGTGCGCAAGAGGGCCTTCGGACGCGAGAAGGCTGGCGTCCGACAGATTTTTGTAGGCCTTGGTCAGATCCAGCTCGTATCCGCTGTCCAGCATGGCCATGGCCGCCTTCGACTTGGGTTTCTCCGAGATCGAGGGCTGAGGAGATTGGCCGCGGATAGAGCGTTGGCTGTGTGGAGACCTCGACTGGTTTCCGCGGCGGGGGTTGGGTCCGGAGATGGAATGCCTCAGCGGCTCGTGGCCCTGCGCAAGATTGGGATTAGGGGTGCTGACCTGGGAGAGCGGGCTGGTGATGGCCCTTCCGCCCTGCTGGTTCCTCTTTGGTAGCGGTAACGATTGGCCAATCTGAGAAGTAATGATATCACTAAACTGATATTCGGACAGCGTTCCGCGCTGTGGCGAGGCGTGCCTTCGAGCAGCGTCCGATAGCCTACGCGTCTCCGAGTCCGATCGCAGACTCGAGCCCGTGGCGGGGCCAGCCGAATTATTCGTCGCATTCGTCGCCTCCGAAATCGAACTCCTCACGCTAGGGGAATATCCAGGCGAAGGGGGTGGGTTGTCCGGCCCTAATAAGCTCCTCACCGGCGCTTGTGTCTTAGGAGCAGGCGGACCGCTAACATCGAGCATGCTTCGATACTTGACGGGAGGCGGGGTGCCCTTCCGCGCGGGCGACGTCTCGTGTCCAACGTCCAACATGCTCCTAATAGGCGAGCGCGGGCTCGTCATGGGCGACGCCGATCTCCTCGCTGTCTGGGGCGCAGCCTTGGCGGCGGCTTGGCGTTCGAGGATCTCGAGGATAGCGAGTCTCTCCTCGTCCATGGCCGCCTCCAGGCTCATGGTATGGTGCGACATGGTTGCGATGGTATATGTAGTGACTTTAACAAAAGGATTGCCTGGTTTCGGTTTGCGGAAAAAGCGCGTCCCGGGATGTGAGTTGCAAAGCTGTTACCGGCGAGGCGCAGGGTGTATGAGGGGTTCTAAAGGTGGGTAGGTAGAGCTGACTTCGGCTCAAGCCCCCCTGCGCGTGGCGCACTCGACGTATGACGCTGGAGGGATTGGCGTTTGCGGGCTATGGTCCCTTGCGGGTTCAAATAATGGCAGTAAGGTGTCAGCTTGTTTGCGACACCAAAAATTCGGGACAGATCAAGATGCCACCGGGCTATTGTCGTTGATTAATGAAAAGAGAAAAGGGTCTGGGCTATTTTCAGCTCAGTTCGCTCCGGAATGCAAGAATAAAAAATTGCGTCTTGGCAAAATATACACGAATCCTTAGCGAGGCAGAAGGTCACTGCGTCGGTATCGGTGAAGGGTCGATGGTTTGGTTCTCGAACCTCGTAGCATCGTTCACACGCTTTCTGCTTTGCTTTCGGGGAAGGCCGTGGGCGGATAACGACGGTGGCGTTCAAGCCATTGCGACTGGCCAGCGACGTCTGGACTGGAAGAAGAATTCGGGGTGAATTACAACCTCTTGTACGTGCTTCTTTTTGCTTTCCTACAAGTATGGGAGAATGGGGAATAGCTGGAGTACAAGTACTTTCGTCAGAATAAGCAGAGCGAGAAAAGCAAGGAGAATTAGGAAACTCTTTTCATCGTTTTGGTGTTCGCCCAGAGTTGAGGGGAAAGCAATATTCCTGGAGAGGTCTTGGCCTTGGTGGAGTGACCTCTGGTGTGGCTTAGTCATGGAGCAAATCAAACAAAGCCAGGATTCCATCACGAGAGGAATTTCGACTAGGCTTGAGCATGTGAGCAATAGTCTGGAGGTCTGATCGTTACGAGTAGAAGCGGCAAATATACTGCAAGACCCCTTGCTTAGGAGGTGCCGATAATAGCCTGCTAAAGTTCGAATAATTCATGCCAAAAATAATTCATTCGGATTGAAATACATCTATATGTAAAAAGATGGGCCATGTCCCACTCTCAGAAAACCCTGATGCACATACTGTACAAGTAGCTCCTACATTGGGGCCCCGACCGTCACAGCCGAGCCCTACCTCCGTCCCCTATTTTGTCTGGCGTGACAAGGTCACCGCCTAGCTTCTATTTCTTGCTCTTCGCCTTCTTCTTGTTGTTCAAGTTCGCACGCGCCGCCGTGGCAAGCTTGTGCACCTGCTGCCTCTTATCCCAAACGCTAGACCGTCCCTCAACGACGGCAATGATCTCCGACGCAAGTCGGTGGGCGAACTGGTTCCTACCCGATCCCATGGATGGCTTCTTGTTTACGGCCTCGAGGATCCACTGGAACGCGATTCTCCTCCTTTGACGGACTTCGAGCGGCATGGGCATCTCGAGCGCGGCGCCACCGCCAGCGAGGCCTCGAAGGTGTCTGATTCGCATCAGAGGGGCGACCGAGTCAATCGCGAGCGTAAGGTAGACAATTGGGTTGAGAGGGAGGTGGTTCGCGGGAGGAGCACCGGGGAGAAGCGGGTACTTGGGACTCAGGATCGGAGGAGGTGAGGTTCGCAGAATCGTCAGGACTCGGGAGAGATGCTAGAAGAGGAGTTAGGAACAGTGCATACCATCATTTCCATTCAAGAGAAGAGCACGTACGCTTTGAGCCTTGCTCAGCTTTCCCTCCCTCATAAGCAGCCTCGAAATCTGCGTAAGAACAGGGTGATACCGGCTCTTCATCTGCATATGCCACGGCAGAGGCAGCTCCGGTAGAGGGAACTTGTGCCCAGCTCCGCCAGCAACCGTCAAACCGGTAGCAATCTCCGTCATCTGATCGAGAACCTGGTTCCCCGTCGATGCCGGCTTAATCACGCCCTCTTCGTACAGAGTCTGCTCTTGGGCAGGAGTCAATCCTCCCTGCAGTCCACCTGGAAGGCCATGAGCCTCGAGAACTCCACTGGTCGTGGCCGCCTCGAGCATGGCTTCGATATCCGCGGCAGTGGAGTCCTCAGCGCCGGACGAGATCTTATCGGTCGTTAGGAATCGTCGGGGAGCCGCCACCGTAAGGACGGCTCCTTGGCTAGGCTTCATAGGCCGGGCCCGTATCGCTAGGGTGCGACACGCGCCCCAAAGCCGCGCCGGTGGTGACATGGCGGGCGAGGCTCGGTTCAGGTTCAACTTGACTTCGTCAGCAGATTTTTTCCGTAGGGCTTCAATTGAGAGGGCCCATTCGATTGTTTCGTAGTCGCGTAATGATAATCTTGGGCCTGGTCGCTCAACTCTTCATCAAAACGGGATTTGCTCGTGCAGCGAGCTTCCGTCCCTTCGCAAAATTGTCCAAAAAGTGGGTCTGACGAAAGCCCCAAATTACTAGCCACAGTTAGGAGCACCGTGGCGCACATGTTTATCTACTACTTAGTCATATTTCAACGTCGGAGGCCAACTGCTCCTTATGAAGAGATCCCATCAAGGATGCATACCCTGGACCAAACAGCTGGCGAATGCACGGTGTTTTGCAAGAAATGGAGGATCAATCCAGACAATTCTGATGTATGTTTCTCAATCAAGCCTTCACTGGACAACCACTGACAATCGCCAGATGTACGTGATGGATTACCTAAGGGAGACCATGCATCAATAACCACCATATCAATGAGGTGGTAGTTGGGCTTATAGCTCAGAGGATCTCTTTCTTAAGAAGCAACTTTTAGACTCGCATTGCAGACATGCTATAAAAGTTCTTTACAAGTAGTATTCATCATGTTGAAGGCTATTACAGGAAAAAGCCATGTGCAGCTACCTGGGCTGCCATTTTGTCAGGGGAGGTTGTCAACATGAAGAGGCACAATATGATAGCGAACTAGTAGTAAAGTAGATGTGAGGTAGGGGTCAAGCGTATTCAGGTACTAATCACTATCTTCCTTTTCTTTTCCTATAATATACCCTTGATATTTATCTTCTCTATACAGCCTATAGTCTTCAACTGTAAAGGGATTCTTCCAATGAAGGTCCAGCCATACCCCAGTTAGGCCAAGGACTAAGAGCCAACTCCCTCTGATTCCCGAACACTCTCCTATTACAGCAGGAGTAGGGAGAGTTCTACCAAGGATACTCCGAGACCGGAACGAGGAGTTTGCTACGAAGTAGTTCTAAAACCTCATCTCTCGGACCGCCGCTAGTTGAGACCTCATGCTTCGGACCCCCAGGGGCTGGGGATACACGCGACGTTTGTGGTTTGTTTTGGTAGAAGTAATATCTCACCATATAAAAAAATACTATGTGGAGATAACTTTACAGGGGACCCCTGTAAGACATGCTTGAAGGAAAGCTGAAGTCTTCATCCGTGATTCTGCAAACACACAGCAAACACTCTCCAAGCGGACTCCATGACCTTAAACCCTTCTTACGAAGTACTTAAGAGTAACCCCATCACATCCCTTACACCTTCCTTCTTCACAAGCAAGTTGCTCTCAGATTGCCCATTTTTATCAAAGTCTCATTTTTCCACTACACATCCTAAAATGGGCGCATGCAACAAGTGCAAAAAGACTGCCTCCGAAGTCAGCCTGAAACGATGCGCCAAATGCAGCACGACCCCATACTGCTCGCGAGACTGCCAAAAGGCTGATTGGAAGGCCCATCGAAAGACCTGCGGGAGAGAACCCAGGGCCGCCGCCGGCCCCGCAAGCACTCGCCTTTCCCCCCCCAAGGGCTTGAAGCAGCCTATCGTCAATCCCTTCACTCGGCTCGGTAACAAAACTTGGCTCCACGACCGTCCCGAAGTCGATGTATACGCCCTGCTTATCGACGCGTATCGTATGAGAGTCGAAGACGAGTATAACATCGAAGGCAATATAACCAAAGGAAGTCTCTATGACGGGGCCGCAGATGGACTAGGCGGCTTCCGCAACTTCCTGGATCTCGTCGAGTCCCGACCCGGGATCCTGCCTTCGTGGTGGAATCCTGATAAGAGGGTGCTGTGTGAAAAGCAGGGAATGGACGCGTCGCAGTGGCATAGCTTGCATTCCGCAGTCGAGAAGAGCGATATTATGAATTACTATGGTGATCAGCGTTTTCCAATGCAGCTGAGGATGTTTGCGGAAGATGTGATCGGCAGGGGCATAGGCGGCGCAGACGGATCGCAAATGAGAGGCTTTCTTGCAAGCATGGAAGTGGCCGGCCCTGGGGAGGGGCTACACGCATCAATGCTTGATCTGACGACATCTCAGGTGACGCAAATGTGAGCTATGTAGCTAACAGTACGATTCATTCTTAGGGTGGCTAACGCCTAAATGATGTTTTTAACGTTCCGTCACTTATTATCCTACGTCTGGATCCTCCGTCTGGCATCACGGGTTGCGAGAGTCCCGGAAAACGGGGGAGCGGGGGAAGGGGGGCCGGGAGTTCGTGAAAAAGTACAAGCCCCGAGCTTCAGCACGCTTTGAGCTTCAGCCATCTCCAATAGTGCGGTTGACTCTGCTATCAACTTAGTATTTCGGTATGGCGAGGGCTAGAGAATAGAGAATGAGAATCGCGCAAGAAGCCTTGACCAACCCAATTCCTTCTTGATAGCAGTCGTAGCACTATCGACAAATCCTGGGCGGTGCCCTATGCAGCAAGTAGCATAGGTAAGATGGAAGGGAATCTAGCTTGGACCCTCATACGTAGAACGCGAACAACTTGATCTCTTATCTACAGCAAGCTTGGTGATTACGGCTTTTAATGTCTTCGAGAGAGACCTTCTGACGGAACACTCTGCTCTGTGGTGGAAAAAGAGAAAATACAAGCAGCCTTCGAAAGAAACGCAGGACTATTTACCCGCGCCTTCTGCTGAGGGAGTCCCCCGATGGAAGACGAGAGACTTAGCTTGACCCTTCGCAGAGATATCACGACATATCTGAACATGGACTCAGTAAACAGGACACAGGTTTGGTGACACCACGAGCGCCACCGATGCGACGCTTACCCGATGGAGTCGCATCTTGTCCGATCAGGAAATAGAGTCGCATCTTGTCTGATCAGAAAGGCCCTCTCCCTGCGTTAAGCAAGCCGCAAGCCGCATCGGAAGGCCTTCCGCCCAATGTCTATTCTCACAGATTCGATCGGCCGCCTTAAATCCCAGCACGCTCACGCTCATACGCCAGCTAATACTCCAGGCTCAAACACAAAAACTCTCCATCATCCCCTCTGCTTCCGTATCGATGCCGGGTTGCCCGCCCTCTCCCAGCCTTGTCTTCCCCTCCCTGGTCTAGTTCGCCAGGGAATGGACTAGCCAGCGGTTGCACGTACAGCCTGGTGGTGGTACCAGTCCAATTATTTTCCATTTTCCTCTTTATTTTCCTTTCTCTTGGTCACACCGGACGGCGAACAGGAGCATTACACGACACCGACTATCCCGTTGACGACCCTCTTTTGTGCTCCTACCTTCGTAGAATTCTCCATTTCGGTCTGTGGGGTGCCCATGTTTACTACCGCCACACCCCCTTCTAACACATCCGGATTTAGGAGCGTCTTCGTGTTGTCGGGGAGATGATAGCCTGCAGTAGCGTCAGTTCCAAGTCCTTGTCGCTCCCGCCGGCGGTCACTAGAATGGAGGACAATGTGGATGGCGCCCTGGGGGAAAAGTAAAAGAACGAAGGGTGCGAAAAGGCGGTGCGGGGATTGCATTCGTATTATCTCTTCACGCCGATTGTGTACCTACCGTCTTTGATAATGAACCAAGTCTGAAATTATGTGTCTTTTATGCAGCCTGCCGCAAATTGGTCAAACGGGAACCTGAGGTCATTAACGGTTTGGTCCACTAGTGATCATTTTTATTTCTTTTCTTCTCTTTCTATTTCCTTCCTTCTTTTTTTCCTTCTTCAGATTGCCAAGTAACCTCTCGTTCCAACGGGTCACCTTGTTCTCACCACGCCTCTGTACCAGAATATACTTCGTATGGTCTTGTCGCTGGCTACCCCTGGGGAGAGGACGTCGATCCTGCAAGAGCAGGCTCAAAGCTAAGAATAACAGGGCGCGGTATTACCGGAGAAATCAAAATCAACATTCTCCAATAATATCCTCAAGAGCTCCCCGGAAAGCATGCGGACGCAACCGAGAGGCGCAAGAACATGAGTTTAGTGTAGACAGACAGGTACACAAAACCAGCCATCCCAAGAATGCACTTTCTTCCTCTCCTCATTGCCTATTTCCACTCTGAATTATGAGGGTTGCAATCCCCGGACACCGGCAGCCAATAGGTCTCTGCTCTAGCACCCACCAAATATATTGGACCTTTTGCTGGCGGTGTTCTTCTCCGCGCGGCGGTAAGGCAATAGTAGTCGCCGGTGGGGTTCGGGGGAGTCTTCTAATCCGCCGATCCCGCTTGTCATCGCGTACCGGACTTGGCTTCGCTTTTGCGGACCGCTTGTTTCTCCCTTCCCGTCATTGGCTCGTTTTCTTCCGCTCTCAAAACCTAAAATTTCCTAGTGAGTATTACGGTGGATCTTTCATTGTCTGGACTTGCGCCCAATTTTTTTTTTTTTTTTTTTTTTTTTTTTTTTTTTTCGTTTTTTCGTTTTTTCTCTTCTCTTCTCTTCTCTTCCCTGTACCAGTTAGTCCCAGTTGCAACTCTCTGGTCCCGGGAATGTGCAACTGTGCGTTTGCAAGACGTCCCGCAGACAGATCCGGCACATCAATATTATCATGTGGAGCGTGGCATTGGGGGCCGAATAAGCAATATGATCGAGTTCTTCGTCGCCACGACATGCCTGGTGGTGTAGCCCAGCGGGTGGACCTGCTGAACCTTTTTGACGAGGAAAGAAGCAGATATCGGCTAGGCCGCCAAAACTTGCTAGCCCTTGCGATCACAGGATGAAGTGGTCATACCTCGCCAACTGATGAATGGTCGTGGCCTTACAACCTACTAACAGCATTAGTATTGATGTTGCGGGTCGTGTTTTGTACCGAACTCACCAACGTGAAGCAGTACATGATATTGGTGAACATGCATGCGATAACAGTTTTTTGAACAGCAGGCGTCAGTTTAATAAAAGCTTTCCATCCCAAACGAGTCGTGAAGCTTTCAATGCGGCAGACAGAATTCATAGTCTCCGCCCAAACCCTCGAGAAAGTGATCCTACAACTTCCTCAAAGAGGGACGTCTCTTTCTTTGTCTCTTGAAACACTTTCAAGAACTAAACATGCGATTACGCTCGAAGAAGCGCTAGAAACGAAGGCCGAGAGAAAGATACCGAGAAGCGTAAAAGCCTTTCCCATGGATGAATTGATAGAATACGAGAACCCTAATCGGAAGGTGGAAGTGTCCAACAAAATCCAGTCCGAGGCGACCATCTAGCAGAAAATAAGAAAACCTCAAGGCATGTTTGCGCCGTGCCCATGTCGTGGAACCCAGTTTTTGATGCCGCGTGGCCGTCGTCCGTAATCCCTGTTCCAACTCCTGCTAGTTAAACTACATCGAGAACCAGAATCATGAGATTGAAAAGTAAAAGAAATGACCAAAACCGCCACAATAACGAAGGAAAAGGAGGAGGGGAAAATAAACACTACTTGTGACACGAGGCAGACGAAATGGCGATAGGCGCACAGCCTTGTAGCTGAACCTGTCCTCTAGATCATAACGACCTCAAGCCTTCTGCTTCCGCAGTGATTGGACAAGCCATCGTGTCGTCGAGCTGGCGTATGGAGTTGAGGACGTGAGGTATCGCCCCTGCTGCAATATATATAGATACCTTGCTGCAGGGGTCTCCTGATGCGTTCAAAATGTGGTTCACTGCCACAGGGACGAAGACCCGCTGCTCACAACAAGCAGAGCGAGTTCCGCAGCGTCCTCCTTGGCGTTATTTAGATTGTTGCCATCGTACCAAAATCTGGCTCGAAAAACCTGGCCCTTGATCGTGACTGTGCTCGACCAGGCGGTTCGGCCTCCTAAACAAACCGGGACCAAGTCAGCTTTCGTTGTTCACGGGGAGCCACCAGGGCATTCTCGCCCGTAAGGCCGACTTACCTCGTCGATCTGATACCAGCTGAAATTTAGGACATCCAAAATTTTTATCCCGGCACGCCTCTTCGTTTGTATGTTAACATCGACTTTCAAAGAACGCGCCTGCACAACTGCGATTACTCACCTACAAGGCGGTCTTGCCAGGGGGTGGTGCTTGAGCTGTAGGAAGCCATCTTGATATCGGATAGCACACTGAATTTGAGCGACTGGCGGTATGCCTCGAGGTCGCGTTTGAGGTGGGAGCAAAGAAAAGATGTTCGGAGTCGAGGGCAAGAAGAATTATCACTGAAAAGTTGGAAAAGGCTTGGGTGTTCAAGATTCTCGTTCGCTCTTAGGACGTTGAAGAATGGGAAGGCCAGGCAAATGGTTGAAGGGACTGATGAAGTGAACGAACAAGAGATCAAACGGGGACTAGCACCTGGAGGGGATTCGGTGGCTCTTATATGTACATGTAACGAGGTCATGGAGTGAGTTCCGGGGGGTGGAAAGTGATGAGCTGCACGAGGCGTGGAAGATGAGGAGAGGCGTGGCAGGAGGGTCCCTGGAAGACTGAGGGTCCGCGTAGATGGTAAGGTACTAATGTGACCGATGCAGCAGTGCACAGCTCGTCATGGCTTCGCGATCTTCAATCTCTTTGCGTCAAGATGAGTGCAGGGTTAAACAGGGCTACGAGTACATCTAGAAGAAGTGGGCTAAGCCCGGATGGTAACGGCATCCCACACCATAAGGGTCCAGCAGAGAGTAGGGGTAAATCGCACCCCAGAGCCTAAATCCAAGGGAAAGGGGTGTGTGTAGAAAGAGCTAGGGCATCAAGATTTAGTCGGAGAGAGAAGGAAGGGGGCAGATGCAAAAGTAGAAAGACAATGGATGCGAAAAGGAAGCATAGCAGCCGGTTTTGAACACGCTTACAACCGTTGGCACACGTAAAAGCCCGATGGTGAGAGGAGACGTTGGAATCGCTGGCTGTGCATACCTTTGGGCTCTCCCGTCAATGACCGTGGCACACGACTCAGAAATGCCTAAGATTTTTGCGTCGGTCTGAGGAAAAACAGAAAAACAAGAGCCATGTCATCGAAATGGCGGCGCTCGGGTACAAAACTGCATAGTGTACTCACGTACACGCATGCACTCTAGCTCCCAGCTGGCTGTGTGTGCGCAGTTCAAGTCTAGGGTAAAGAAAAAAGAAAAAAAGTCGGTAAGGGCATGTAAGGCCGAGTGTTGGTAACCTAGGCCGACCAAGGCGGGATGACTGGTTCAGCCCGCCCAGGAAAACGGTAGGCCATCAGTCCATGTTGATTAAACCATAATAGTATATAATGCTGTTAGAGCACACCGAAAGCGTAACCTGGGAATGTCGTCAGCGTCCGGATTCTATCGTAGGTAGGCCTACTTGGTCGCCCCGACAGCACTGAATCTGTCACTGCCTGCCTGGGAAGTATCGGCTTTGGCCACCTGTTGTCGGAGGCGAGCCGGGTCTACATTGAGGTTGATGACGGGATCTAGTTGCATAACATCCTACGATGCGCTCTTTGGAACGCCGAGGACAAGCACACACTCGGAAACGCCCGTGTACGGAATGACTTGACCCATGCTTTTATCGCGGGTTGAGTCTCGTGTCTCTGGGCAAACATCGGTTTGCCGATGCAGTGCAGCCACCATCTTATTGTCCCCTGCCAATAAGATGTGGAACTCTCAGGTGCCCTATTGGAAGACCCTTGTCAGGGGGCAGGTCCAGGCCCAGTGTGGAAGGCCCTGGGGGAAGGGAAAGAGTAAGAGGCTTGGAGAAAGCCGAAGAAAAAAGTAATCCGCCAGCTATCAACTTTCGAACGCAGGGGGCCATAATGCTGTGGCACAGGAACATAGAGCTTGGCCTTCTCTTTCGCCAGTCCCATCTATCGTTCAACCTATCATCCTGTTAGCCTGGTTGGCTCATGTTCATCTCCCGCCGACGGCTCAAATAGGCAACGGCTCACCAACGGCACGGGAACGGGTGCGTCCCGAGAAGTGTGGCCCGTCGTATATGCCAAGCTTCGCCAGCCAGCATTAGCACTGATCGGTGATACTATACAGTGCGATAGTCAAGCAGCAAGGCTCAACAAGATTCAATTGATCCTTCCTCAAAGACATGGGTACCTGAGGCAGCATCTGGGTGTGCTGAGTGAGGCGACGGTTGGTCCAGACCTGCGCAGCGAGAACAAGTCATCATCCATCTGCTGGCACTGGACACGTTGGATACCATCGCATCGCAACATAGTGGTCAAGTCGGAGGTTGGAGGCATCCAAGAGGAAGAAGGATGGGCGCATTGGGCAGCTATCCCACTCTGCTGGCAGGATCACGAGGCAGATGCCGACCTTGTGCAGTACAAGTTAGGCTCGATGTTATTGACGGCTTCGCTAACTTGACATTCATGACGACAACACCCGCTAAGATGAGGGCGGACGTGTGTCACTGGCTGAGATGGAGCACCGCCTGGCGACAGTCAACACCACTAACATGCCAAACACCAAATAAGCAACTAGGCATCGCTGTGCCCTCCTTCCCGTTATGCAATGCCTAAAGACCACTGATTCTTCCTCCCCGTGCCTCCATACGTCTTGGCTAGAGATAAGATCTGCCACTTCGGCGGTTCCTGTGGATCTCAGGGATTCACTCGAGAACTATCCCCCGGAGTTGGGAGGAATGTGTTGGGGTTTATCTCCGCACACCGCCAGGCTAGCCAGGAACGTATTAGTGGATAAGGACATTTCTGTCTGCTCCCGCAATTTGCCCCACTGCTGGCGAGGCCCCGTTTCCTTCCCAACGCTGGCTGGCATTGAATGGATGGACCTCGTTTGAGATTCACAATGACGACTACTGGATATTATGGGCAACACGTAGGTAACCCCTTCAGCTTATGCTTATTCATGGGTCAAGGTCATAGAGACATCGTAGGGAACAAAAAAAAAAAAAAGACGGTCAATTGATGGCTCTAAAATGCTCATTGGAACATCACTGTTGATTAACTCTAGGCTACACTCGGCGCGCCCTCCAATAGAAGGGGTAAAGAGGTAATCACGGGTTCTCCTTCGACATGCCTTCGTTGTCTTAGTGTTTAGATCACTCTCTAGACCCTCGGGTCTGCGAAGCCTGCTGGCGAGACTGACCAGGGAAGGAATGCTCCACAGTGGGCTGCTCTTACCGCTGGCCAGCCTACATTAGTGGGCAATAAAAGGCGGTATGCATCCCCTGAGATATCGAGATATCGACGAAATGACTTAGGGTGACTGACTGCACGTTCCCCCCGACTCCACAACGAAACCATTTTGAATATTTCATATGTGGCCAACAGCCAACTTAGTGGGATGGAGATATCTGTTGCACTGAACATGCTTGCCAATGACCTTGAACGTCAAATCCCGGAGTTCAGTTGCCAAAAGAAGAAGGGAAAAGGCAAGGCGTATCCGACGCGGGGCTGCCACTCTGGGTAGTCATGGGTAGTTGTGACCGACCCTGGCGTACTTGGAAAACTGGACGCCTGACCTAAACCAAGTCCTCATGCGGCAATATCCTGCTACCGGCCTGGACAACTCAGGTTTTGCAACTCAGCCGATCAGAGGGGCCATCTATCCAATAGTCAATGCCCACCCTAAAATTTTCGGCATCGGCGGCATTGCTTGGAAATCTGCTCTTTGGTGGACGCGCAGGGACCGAACAACAGTGGAGGGCACTGCGGGGTATGTTGAGAAAGCTCGATTCCTTGTTATGAAATGTCATGGTAGAAAGGGTATGATATCACCTCCTTGTTTTCGTGAAGATTCCATCATCGTCCCTTGCCAAGTCGTCTCGCGGCTTTCATATATTTCTCTGCGTTCACTGCACAATACAGGAATATAGCTGGTCTCTTAGGGTCTCCGACACGGTGGAGCGGGGCAAGCCTGCCCCGCGTCTCCTTCCATCCCCAGCTTGCTAACTGACGCCTTGCTTGGTTCAAGCTGGACATGTGGGGTGTCGATGTCCCAACAGCTGCCCTTTACCGCCCTTTGCCTAGTCCCTTCGAAGGCTCAATGCAAATTTTCGAGTCTTTCTGGAGACCTCAAGGCTGTGAATGTATACACCCCCTTCCCCCACCATTGGCGACGTAAGGTCGATCGCCATCCCGGAAGATGAAGAGCGTGCCGCTTTAATCTAAGCTCTAGGGAGCCCGGAGTAACTCGTACTAAAATCCAAGATGAATCTACGAGACAAAAAATAGCTACCTGTCCAGGCGTTTACAAGAAGCTGGACTCAGATTCATCGGGCAGCAAGACGACTGGTAGAAACAGATGGGTAATACTGTACTCGCAACTAACGGAAGGCGACGTCGATGCAGCGTAGGGGCTGTAAGGAGCAGCTACCACATGGCAATTAGCCGCGGCATGCTTCCGTTAGCCTCCGGAAGGATACACTTTCCTTTCTTGTCGTAGTCCGGCGTCTTTTGTCGGTAGCCCTCGTGTACGCGTAGGTTGTTCCAGTCGGTGTTTCCTCATGTTTATAACTTGATGAGAGCACCACCACAAGCTTTGCTCTGCATGGCGAGTCCCATGGAACTTAACGAGTTCATCCCACGGGCAGCAATAGACGCAACTGAACACCCCACATCGTAAGTCAGTTAAGGTAGTATCCTTTGGTCTTGAGTTTGCCATCCAGGTATAGCTCTCCGGACGCCAATTACCGCAGGTCTTGTTTATAACTGCCAACTCACATACTATCGGTGAGCCTTTGACAACTATAGAACCCTGCGGACTGACGAGGACCAGCCGGACTCCGGCTTCCCAAGATGGTTAACTCCATCATTGGCGCTGACACATCGGCTGCATATGTGTGTGCCCCGCGGGATTGCCCTAGCCATCGCCCTCCTCTGTCCGGGGAGGTCGCTGGTTGGGCACCGGGCAAGCAAGTCTTTTTTCAGGTACGATGTGCAGCTGCCCGCATCTGAATGTATCGGAAGAGTACTTTGAATATCTCTGGAACTTTCAGGCTCGAGTTTGTTGAGGTAGATTTGGAAAGGCCAACGGACATATTCATGCGCACCTGGGTTGAGGGACGTGGATGCCAGCCAACTTGGCAAGGCTAACGGGAATGTGAAATAGGGCACTGTCGGGTATGGAATCAGGGACTTCGGACTACAATTGTAAGGCTCTTGTTACTCCCTCGATGCCGAACTTCACAGTGAGATGGCCGGGCCGACTCATCTCTGGTCCTTCCGATAGCCCCAAATCCCAGTGATGGATGGGTTGGGGCTTTATCACCCAATACGCTAGAGCGAGCTTGTAGAAAATCTTGCGTCTTCACTTCCGGCTATCTTTTCGAGTTTCTGCGAGTGGTGTTGCCCTTTAGGTTTACTATGTGACAGAATTAGCAGCCTTAAGTATCCCACGGTGGCTGGCCTGAAGGTCGAGGTGAACCCCCCACCCAACCTCGAGAGACGAGACTGGGGCGCAGGTTAGCTTTCCGGAAGAACGAAGACAAAAGAAAACCTGACCAATTGCTCGCGTTTGGTGCTTACGACTAGGCTGACTTTCAAGCAGGTCGTCACAGGGTATCGGCCCAGATTGGTTCGGGCGTTGTTACGGATAGCGCAGTGGCTCCTACGGGATACCCCCGGCGAACTATGGTGGCCCGCCGGTGTCATAACATCATGCTTGTACCATAGGACACCGCCAGCCCTAGCCAGGCACTAGGCAAGGGCACCAAGCTTGAATTCTCTGTTAAGAGTAGTGTAACTATCCTGGGAGAACCAAACTGTCGGCGCACTGCTGAAACGTCAATCTATATGCACACACTCAGTCTCTCTGAGGAAGCTTGTCGGGTGCCGCAGGGGCGTCGCGATGAGGCATCCTACAGATATTTCCGATTATTCTAGGACATTAGAAGAGCCCTATTCGAAGTCTAGCAGATGAAACAAATGAGAAAATGGCAAGCGACATGCCCATTGCTCGGTCTGCACCAGGCCCTCCCTTTTGGGATTCGTCTGTGGCCAACGAGATGGGAATTTGTTATGCCATTCCACTCAGGTATGAATCTAGTGTTTGGCGATACCTGTGGGAGGTTGATCTCTTGGAAATATGGAATTTTGTGGCCATGACTCGTGTACATCGCAAGGCATTGAGAGATGTAGCCTGTGTTAATCATTTCGCCAAAGTTCAATTCGGCGTCCTTCCTATCAATCTTGAACAAGGGCTGTCGATAGAAGCCGATCTATCATATAAGGCACGAGCATTCATATGAAGTCAAGGGGATGATGACACCCAAGGGGTGCGTCTGCTTGCGGCTTGTCCTTGTTACACTCAGCTCACTGCATCATGTTCTGAATGAATCTTCTAGCCCAACATTCAGGGGGAGGTACTTTTTTGCCATAAGATGCGAAATGTGAGAGAGGCCGCCCATGGAAAGACGAGGAAGGACAGAAAAGAGAGGTAAAGAAACTAAAAATAAAATAAAATAAACGTTATTTCTACGGCAGCTTTAGCGATTCTCCCTCAACCAGGGTGTGGTGCCACGTTTCTTATATCTACCTCAACCCCGATGGAGGAGGTGGTGCGCACCGTGTATGGATAGGTCCTGCAACCTCCCGGTGTATACGCATTAACGCGAGCCATAGATACTTGGCATAGCACGGGGAACGGGCAGAATCAAAAAGAAGGGTAGTTGCGCTCGCCGTGTGGGCGACTTATAATACAGATGGTACCCAATGGAATGCGCCCTTTTGGGCATTCAACATCCCACGCTCCCGTTCAGGGTCCCCAGCAGCGACCTTGAACCTCGAGATGCGCGACCTCTAGCCGTCCGGGATGTTCGCCCGACGTGCAAAGGCTCTAGTTTAGGTATTTGGGCTACGGTGGATGCCTAGGAGAAGTCGAGGCATCGTGCATTTGCCACTACGGCACTTCCGCGCTGCACGATGCGAGACATGATATTCTATGAACGGTTGTCATACTCTATGGTGGGCAAGTCTCGTATTTCTGGGTCACTCTCGAGACTCGCGATGACGTGTCTGATGGAACCTGGTCCTGTCGATGGACCAACGAGATTTTTTTCTCCCTCTCTCTTTTTCTTTTTTTCTTCTTCATTTCCCCCTTCTTCTTCCTTCTAGTCTATCGACGGTTGAGGGGCCGAGACTTCCTCGACGTCGCGCACCGCGCGCACTCGGTGCACTTGCTCGGCCCGTGCTCCTAAACCGCGACCGGAAGGCAAAGAAAGGCCAGCGAGCCCGATGGCCGCACTGTACGTCCGCGGGATCGGATTGCGAATGAGGCGCGAGAATTGATGTCTGTCCCTCAATGGGGTCCGATAGGGCTCGGTAAGTATTAATAGGGAGCCTGGATAATTGCGTGGGCGGGTGCCCTCTCACCTTCGGGTTCGCAGCCATCTGAGAAAAAGTCAATTGCTACTTCGGCCTATTATTAGAGGGTACCATGATCAGTAATACCGGGATGCTGGCAGCCGAAGTCGAGAGAGCCGAAATAGCGCAAGTGGCCAAAAACATCCACATGGGGGAGACTTTTAGCACGTGGACCAGGGGCACTGGGACGCCTTGGTGGCGGGCAGAATGTCTCAAAGTAGAAGTTGCCTCGGCATCTAGACGTCAGCTCCGTCGGCTTGAACCACCGAAGCAGGTCAAGCGCGCTCTTACCTCCACACGGAGACGACTGACTGTCGCGCCCATTTAAACCTCGAATTCTATAACTTCTCTCATCGTTTTGTCACTTCTGAATATTTTGCGCTCGTTAAGCCAGAGTAGTGATTCAAGAATGCCGTTCGACACTGAGCTCACCCGCCGTCTCGGCATCCAGGGTAAGTCGCACCACACCAAACCCTACCTCTTCTGGTATCATGGCAGTAGAGCAGGTGGATGTGGCCTTTGCGTCTTGCGAATTTAGATTCTGATGCTCGCAAACATAATAGTGCCCATTGTCCAGGGCGGCATGCAGCATGTCGGTACCGCCGACCTCGCCTCCGCCGTCTCCAACGCCGGCGCCCTAGGCATCATCACAGCCCTCATCTTCCCCACGCCCGAGGACCTCCGCAAAGAGATCCGCCGCTGCCGCACCCTCACCAACCGCCCCTTCGGCGTAAACATTACCCTTCTCCCCGCCCTCGTACCCCCCGACTATGCTGCCTACGCCCGCGTCGTCATCGAGGAGGGCGTCAAGATCGTCGAGACCGCCGGTAACTCCCCCGGCCCCGTCATCAAGCAGCTCAAGGAGGCCGGAATCATCGTGCTCCACAAGTGCACTACCATCCGCCACGCCCAGAGCGCTGTGAAGCTCGGCGTCGATTTCCTCAGCATCGACGGCTTCGAGTGCGCCGGCCACGTCGGCGAGTCCGACATCACCAACTTTATCCTCCTCAGCCGCGCAAGACAGTCCCTTAAGGTGCCCTTCATCGCCTCAGGAGGTTTCGCTGACGGTCAGGGCCTCGCGGCGGCGCTGTGCCTCGGCGCGAGCGGCATCAACATGGGTACTCGGTTCATGTGTACCGTGGAAGCGCCCATCCACGAGAACATCAAGAAGGAGATCTGCAAGGCCGACGAGACTGACACCACGCTCGTCATGAGGAAGTGGCGGAATACCACCAGGCTTTACAAGAACAAGGTCGCCCAGGAGGCCGCTAGGGTCGAGCGCGAGGTTTCGGGCGATAGTTTCGAGCCCATGGCGCCTCTTATGAGCGGAAAGAGGGGCAAGATGGTGTTTGTGGACGGTGACCCGCAGTTCGGCGTCTGGACTGCCGGTCAGGTTATTGGGTTGATTCACGATATTCCCACCTGCAAGGATCTCGTAGCAAGGATCGAGAAGGAGGCCGAGGCCGCGCTGAAGGAGAAGCTATCTCTCCTCAAGCCTGCCTCCAAGTTGTAGGGGTAGATTGGTGCGGCCACGGTTTTCTTTTAACGAATTTAGATGTACGTTCAGAGCTTGTTACTGGGTGGGCATAAGGCATGCGGGCATATTAGCATCACTGTAGAGGTCAATATATAGCTGGCTACTGGTTTCTGGGATCACAATCCTGGGCTCTCACGTGGGCGTTGATCATGCCTATGCTCTGTGATGTTGATGGCTATACGAAGTACATTTGTAGCTAGTGTTTCCTACAGAGTACGTACCGACTGGTCCCCAAGCGCCCTTCTAAACTCCGTTATAATGCAAAGTTCGATGCGGCTAATATTCCATAACCCTGCGGAGCCCATCGTATATTCCTAAAAACATCACGTTAGCATGTAAAGAAATACTCCCGTGGGAGATACATGGGAGAGTGATGACTTACTTGCAACGTCAGGGAAATTAAACTTCTCATACATCAATGGCGTCGGTATACTCCACCCAGCAATCCTTGTAACCGGTGCCTCGAGCCTCAGAAACGTAGCCTCGTCCTCCTGGATCGCCGCCGCAACCTCGGCACCAACCCCGGCATTCACCATGGCCTCATGCACAACGATACATCTGCCCGTCTTGCGCACGCTATTAAACACAGTCTCCTTGTCCCACGGATAAATGGTCCTCAAATCGATGAGCTCGATGCTGACGCCAAAGTCCTTTTCCGCGCGCTCGATGGCGGACATGCAAGTATAGAGGGGCTGTCCGTAGGAGATGATGGTTACATTTTCGCCTGGCTTAATTACCTCGGCCTTGGACAAGGGGAGCTCGTAGTCTTCGGTGGGGACCTGCTCGACGGCGGCGCGGTAGAGGATCTTGGGCTCCATGAAAATGCAGGGGTCGTTGCTCCTGATGGCGGCGAGGAGCAGACCCTTAGCTTGTAGAGGAGAGCGGGGCATGATGACGCGGAGGCCAGGGATATGGGTGAAGAGGCTTTCGGGGCTTTGGGAGTGGTAGAGGGCGCCGTGGCCGACACCGCCGCAGGGCATCCGGACGGTGAGGCCGCCGGCGCTGCGCCCTGTCTTGCCCTCCCTGTACCGTATCTTGGCGGCCTCGTTGACGAGCTGGTCAAACGCCGGGTAGACGTAGTCGGCGAATTGAATTTCCGCTACGGGCCTCATTCCCTCAGCGGCTGCACCGATGGCGAAGCCCATGATGCCCTGCTCGGTGAGCGGGGTGTTGAACACGCGCTGGGCGCCGTAGGACTCGGCGAGGTTCATCGAGCAGCGGAAGACGCCCCCGAAGGCTACATCCTCTCCGAACACTAGTACGGTCTCATCGGACGCTAATGCGGTGGAAAGGGCGTCGTTTATGGCCTGGAAGAGATTCATCTTCTTAGTGGTGCTGTTGCGGGCCTTCGCAGGGAGGTCAGTCGTCGAAAGGGCCGTCTGGGGGGTATGCGAGAGGAGAGGAGTAGTAGAGTAGTCGACTGGAAGGTTGAGCTTCGCATTGGGCGGATGCGTCGAATACAGGCGGAGAGACGATACGGGAAGGGTCGTGAGCAGAGGCCGGCGGGAGACGGCCGGCGGCCATGCGGTTCGGGCAAGATGCCGTATCGATTCCGACTTCATGATTGTGGGAGATACACCGACTCAATTGGATTCCTTCGTTCTGGAGAAGTTTACAATTGTTTGACTTTTGGAAATCCCACTCGTGGCTCCTGGATTCCTATGTAAGAAACGCCAAGGGGAGTCTGTCGTGCTCGCCGCCAATACCCTCGAAAGCGGGACATTTCATGGTCTCGGGCGGCATAGTGATGACGAGGGCTCGGCTTGTCGCGGCGTTCCACCCGCGGCGTTCGCATCCACACTGCAACCACTTTAAGCCGATTGCACGTTGCTGGGCCAACATCCGAGCCACCAAGTCGATCAGTCATCATCGACGGAAAACAGGGAAGTCACTCTTACCGTATTAGCCAAGACGTGCGCAGCGCGCTTGGCGCCCGTTTTTGGAAATGAGAATAGGGTCAGCCAAGCGAAAATTCAACGACGAAATGATGTATGATGAAAAACAAATCGCCTCTCCGCTAATTTCAACGAAAAAAATAGACTCAAACGACATCTCCGGTTTTGAGCGAGCTAGTATCTTGAACGATAACGACAGCACTTGTTTTTTTTTGCGGCGGATATACGACCTTTTCTGGAGCTCAGGCGGCGGCTTTGATTCTGGACCGGAGATTTATGGCGTGCATGTCTTGGATTGGAATATCGAAACCACTATAAATCTAACGACGTATTTACGACTTATTTTATTTCCGATCTTTTTTTTCTGATCTTGAGCGAAAACGTCGGCCATGGCGCCGCAAGGCCAGTCGCCACAGCGAGCACGACGGCACCGAGATCGAACGCGTGAAAGGGATTCAGATCGAGACGGAGATCGAGACCGCGACCGGGATTACGAAAGGGAGCGAGAGCGAGAGCGACGGATGAGAGAGCGTACGCGCGAAAGGGAGCGGGAAAGAGAGGCGGGGGCGGGCCGGGAACGGGAGAGGGAGAGGGAACGAGAGCGCGATCGCGAAGCGAGACGACAGCGCAGGCAATCTTCGGCCCGCCCACCTTCATCACGGCCTCGTTCTGAGGAGCACGAAAGCCGCAATAACCACCGGAGAAGTAGACATGAGCGGAGACAGAGCCGCGCGAGTGGACCTGCGTTATCGGCTGAGGCGTTGGCCAGGCTTGAGCGGGATCAGCGGCGGAATGCGCAACGGCAGTCGAGACAGTCGAGGATACCCCGCGAGGAGTATGTTGAGGTCGAAGTCGAGAAGCCAAAGAAAAATAACAAGAAGGGGAAGAAGAAGAGGGTTGTGAGCGGTGCGGTGATGGAGGAGGGCAGGAGTAAGGGGTATGTTGGTGTACGGGGGAGCGCGGGCACAGATGATAGTCTGATCAAGGAGTATATGTATCAGCAGCCAAAACTGCCCTGGTGGAAGCGGAGGAGGATATGTAAGTTTCTCTCTTATTACTTGCCTATGACGCTGCCCGTTGCTAACTCGAGCTAGGGATGTACATCGCAGCCGGCCTCCTTGCTCTCATTCTCATCATCGTCATCGCCGTCGTCGTCAGCAAGAAAAAGTCCGGCGACTCTGAAGAGAAGAACTCCAGTCTAGATGGCCTTGACCGCAACGTTATCCCTCAAGAATACCAAGGCACAGACCTCGACCCCTGGACGTGGGCCGACACGACCGACTTCAACATTACATTCACCGCCGAGACCGTCGGTGGGCTCCCTGTAATGGGACTCTTTACCGAGTGGGACGACTCCAAAGCTCCCAACGACAGGGTGCCTGCCCTCGATCAGGACTGGGGATCCTACGGCGACCGTCCCGCCCGCGGAGTTAACCTCGGCGGTTGGCTCTCGCTCGAGCCTTTTATCGCCCCGTCCATGTTTAACTACGACTCACGGCTAGGCATCGTCGACGAATACACCCTCTGCGAGCACCTTGGGGAGAACGCCAAGGCGACGCTCGAGAAGCACTACGCCACCTTTGTCACAGAATCCACTTTCAAGGAGATCGCCGACGCGGGCCTAGACCATGTCCGCATCCCTTTTTCCTACTGGGCCGTCGAAGTCTACGACGACGACCCCTACGTCCACCGCACCTCATGGCGCTATCTCCTCCGCGCCATCGAATGGGCCCGCAAGTACGGGCTCCGCATCAACCTCGACCTGCACGGCCTCCCCGGCAGCCAAAACGGATGGAACCACTCGGGCCGCCTTGGCACGATCGGCTGGCTCAACGGCCCCGACGGCGACAAGAACGCCCAGCGCTCCCTCGACGTGCACGACAAGCTGTCGAAATTCTTCGCCCAGGACCGCTACAAGAACATCATCACCTTTTACGGCCTCGCCAACGAGCCGAAGATGACGGCCCTCGACCCGGATGCCGTCATCTCCTGGACCAGCGAGGCCTACAAAACGGTGCGCGACAACGGCGTCGATGCCATCGTTGTCTTCGGCGACGGCTTCATGGGCCTGTCCAAGTGGAAGGGTAAGCTGAGCGGGCTGTCAGACCTCGCGCTCGACGTGCACCAGTACGTCATCTTCAACAAGAACCAGATCGTCTACACGCACAAGGAAAAGGTTGAATACGCCTGCGACGGGTGGACCAAGCAGGCCGTCGAGAGCATGGACACCTCGACGGGCTTCGGGCCCACGCTCTTCGCAGAGTGGTCCCAGGCCGACACCGACTGCGCCAAGCACCTGACTAACGTGGGCTGGGGCAACAGGTGGGAGGGCACGTTCGACGCTGGCGACAGCGATGAGTCGGTGCTCACGCCTAGGTGTCCCACAGAGGATGAGCAGTGCAGCTGCACATTTGCCAACGCGGATCCTGGCTCGTACTCGGACGAATACAAGAAGTTCCTCAAGATGTTTGCCGAGGCGCAGATGCACTCCTTTGAGAAGGGCTGGGGGTGGTGGTATTGGACTTGGAAGACGGACAGCGCGACGCAGTGGAGCTACAAGGCTGGCTTGGACGCAGGGATATTGCCGTCTAAGGCGTACGAGAGGGATTTCGACTGCTCCGGGGACGTTCCGGACTTTGGGGATTTGCCCGAGTACTACTAGCCCAAAGGGGCGAGAAACGCGGAAATTGGGACGGCGGTAATCGTGAAATTCGTATGGGAAAGGCGTGACGGAGGGTGGAAATGAGCGCGAGCCCCGTGGATAAGAAGGGGGAGGGGGGGCGAACGTTTTACGCATTGTCTTTTCCGGCGTTCTAGATTTGGGAAACCCTTGCCTTGGGGGTAAAGGAGGTTGGCGAGCTGATGATCAAGATCTTGTCCGATAGTGGAGGGTTTGGCTTGCGAATGCTCGTCGCGCGGACGAGATCCAGGGATGTCTTTGGCTCCGCCCTCTTGCCTTGCTGTATATACAATCGCATCCGGTGGCCAGTTTATTGCTTTTTCCCCTTTTCTTTTTCATTTTCAGCCCGGGCGGTATATAGACGGACACCACCATCGATAGAGGGATACACAATGAGAAACGAGGATTTACGGCTTCATTTTTGAGGTTTCAAGTCTTTCAGCACTCGATTCCGGTTCGGGAACTCTCAGGCGGGAGGGGATAGCTACCTGGGTTTGGCGCTTGGGGCTCCTAATATTGCTCACGGCCGGTGTAACGAGGTTTTCATGGTCCACGCCTCCCGTATAAGTGGCGGCTGTAACACCGAGGACCGGAGGTATTCGACGAGCGGAAAATTTAAGATTAAAAGCGCCAAAAATAGAGAGCATGGCACGGTTACGCTCATGCCACCTGATGGTAGCCTCATGAGGGCTAGGTTGGGGATCGCGATTGCAGACGAGCACCCAAATTCAGCAACAAGCCAGGCCAGATAAACACGTAGAATAATCAAAATAATGAAAATATCTAGAGAGTTAAGCACACTTATAGTAACCCGAAGCCACAAATATTTCGTTGCGGAAGACAAACCTGCGAAACAAAACAAAACGAAAAAACAAAAAGAAAAAAAATGTGTTGCGAGCTCGCCAAGGAAGATCGCGAAGTCTCCCGCGGTTCATACTCCGGCCATTCAGCGCTCCTTCAAACCGCTAGGTCATCCGGTCGGATTTCGTCCATGAGCCCACTCGGCTGGGATGTTTTACCGTCGATTGACATATAACCCGTGTAGGAGCGAGTTGGGATGTCAGATGAGAAAGGAGCGATAAGTCCAAGCTAGATCATCACTTCGAACCTCCCAGCCAGACCCTCGCTTGGACCTTCTGAAAAGGTAAAAGAGAAGAGGTCAAACAGAAGAGGTCAGCCCTCTCGGCACTCGCTCTAGCCTATAGAGACACTCTCGTAAAACGTGTAACCACCCAAGCAGCGCGCAAGGTAGGGCGCTGAAGCATAAAGGCAGCATGTTTAATACGACGCCGTGCCTGTGTGATATCCACACAAGAGATGAGACACTCTTTGGAGAAGGGGAAAGAAAATCCCCAAAGAAAAGGTGGGTTGGACGACAGATAGGTGATTCAGAAGAGGCAACGGGCTCAGGTTACTCAAGGCCCCGTACTGAAACCCAATGATGTCGCTTGCAGTACAATGGGAGGCCGTGTTACGATTGGGCGGGATGAGGTCGCTCCCGCTTGCTTGTGTCCCTCTTTTCTTCGTCCCTCGCCGGGGCATTTCCGCTCTATGGAGAACAATGAATGTTTCGGAAGGATATGTGATAGGTGAGGCGGGTGGAGGAATCAATCCCAACTCACTGGTGACGGGGCTGAGCTCGGAGGGATAGACTTCAAAAAGGCAAGCTGAATCCGATCTCGGCGATATCTGATATATCCCCATCTCGAGCTGAGATCCAGATCCTTTTTGGGCTTCCCCATGCGTCAAGGCCGCCTTTATCACAACTCGTGATCTTCGTAGCTAAAGTCATGCAAGCCAGGGGTTCCTTGGACTCACAGCGTCTGCGCACGCCCCCCTTCCTTACCTTGAGTAATGAATTGATAAGTCTCACAATGACCACGGCGAAAGTAAGCAACGCCTTTTCTCCCCGAGATAAGCATGGTATGCAGCTACCCGTGATGGGGTGTGGTGCGGAGAAGATTGCTTGGAGGATGTTCTCTGGGCATTTTAACAAGGTTTGAGAGAGGTCATAGGGTTTCTGCTGGACCTTCTTCAAACATATATTCCAGTAATACACGAGAGTATATTGGGAACAAAGCAAAAGAGTCGGCTAAGAAAGGTGGTGTACTTGGTCTTTGATGCCCTGCATCGTTGGACATGGCCTAGTAAACCCAAGCGAACGTGAAGCAAATGTGCTCTTTCTTGTTGATCCTTGATGTTAGAATTGGATACGGATAAGCCATTTCGCGGTGATAACTTGTTCAAAGTGAAGGAGGAAAAAATTGAAATGAAATAAAATAAAATAAAATAAAATAATTAAATTATTAATTAATAATAAAAAAAGATTAAAATAAAGATAAAGAGAGAAAGAAGGCCGTGTTCATTGCCCAATTTAGAGTCAAGAGCGTGTGGCACTTGTTCAGTAGCGAGGACGAACCGGTTTTCCCTTCGTCGCCATTTTGCTTTTTCTTGCTGCGAAGCATCTGATAGTGGATAGCTTCGACTTCGAGTGGCACATGCTTCTCTCCATCGAGACCTTTCCTGATTGTACTAGATTGACATGACGTAGCTTGAGCATTTCCACCCGCGCGGATGAACGGATCAACGGATGAGGGGCACTTTAAAGCAAGGCGACAACAGAGGCCTAGCTTCAGCTTTCTCCGTTGTTCCTAGCGCGGGCGTGCTCGATGGGACCTGGCCTGTGATCGGCTTGTGACAGGCTTCCTGGGGAGGACGCGACGGGTCATTCTGTCAAGTGCTGCGAGGGAAGCAGATGTGGCCTGGCGTCGGCCCTGTGGGGTCGGCAAGGGACTCCGACATCCTGGTATGTTGCGCCGAGGCATCTGAATGCGCGCCTTGGGTTTAAGCCGCGTGAGGAGAAGAGCATGATAACACCCAAACAGGCCCAACGTGCAATTTCATAGTATCATACATCGTGTACGCAGAGGTCGAATGTGGAAGCGTGCTACATGCACAGCGCGTCTGCCAATTGACTCGGTAAATAGGCTTCCAGGATTGACTGGCGTTCTTATCGTGCATGATGGGAATGCGTATGTGTGACTGAGACGGGCCGCAGGGTGCCAGAAGCAGCTCATATGGCTGGACCTTCTTTGACGGGAAGCCGCATGCCGGTCAGTCGATGGCGAAATCGAATGCACTTGCGGTGCGCAGGGTCTCAAAAGGGACGATGCAGGTAAAGCTGCCAAGAGGTAGCAGCTCTGGTCAAGGTGCTTTCTCTTTGGTGAGCGACAGAACGGTTGGCCTGAGCCGAGGCACAAGTGGGAGACTACATGCCGAGCGAAGCCAAATACTTCTGTAGAAATTGACACTCTTAAGGAATTCGGCCAACGCGTGCGCCGTTCAAAGAGGAGATGCCTCACAATGCAGGGCGAGCGGAGAGGCTTGAATAGAACCGTATACTGAAAGCTGTGACACCATAACAGGATGGGACGTTTTTGGTATAGGAGGATCAATTCGATCCCACTTGGAGCTATTACTTCAACATCGCATTGGGACATGTTACATGAGGGAGGGCGGGTTGGGTGGATACCATCAGGGGCATCGAAAGCATTGCCAACTCTGGCAACCCCGACGAACCGCTTTCTGGTCGTTCGTGAAGATCTGTTCTTAGGGGCGGACGCTAGGAATAAGTCGGAACAGGAAATCTGGGGTAGAGGATCACAGGTGGATGGCATCGGGTCAGACCGGAACATGAAGAGGCGGAGGTCTTGGACAATTTGCTAACACTGCGCATTCCGGGATATTTGGAGTGCTTCCCAGCTCGATGCTGCGACGAGTGCAAGATTTCGGCAACTACATTAGGGGGGAATTGATAGTACAGGACTCGATGAGAGACGGAAAAGAATTGATGGCGTCAAAAAATCCGGGAATAGCTCAGAACAGTTGCGCCGAATTCGTATCACCACTGTCTTATTCCTCAACAGCATGACTCCCATGTGTGCATAAGCCAGGCTGGCTATAAAGGAGCACTTCGAGCCGACTCTGGTCCTGCTGAAGGCAGGCTGGGAGCTACGACCAATGGCCAGCAAGTGACGAATAGGAGCGATTCCTGGCGGCTTCAAACCCCCCAAACTTGAGGGACTTTACTGCGGGTACGAGTGTTAGTGTTGAATCAATCAGAGGCTGGGTCGCAGTGCAGTTGGCTCGATGCCTTCGAGCCTTCTGGCAAAGTGCCACCATGAATTGCGACGCCAGCGTTAAGAGATCCATCAATATGAGGCGGTCGGTAATCTCCCAGGACTATCCTTGTTTTGAACCTGTGCGGCTGACGTGGAGTTCTCTCCATTAAAGTTGGATGATGCTTTGTTAGTGAGGGGGGAAATTTCCAAGCGCCAGCGGTGGCTCCAGACCTGCTGTGGTGAAACGGGGGGACCTTAGTTCAGTCATATCCTGGGAAATCTCTCCTCGGTTGTATCTCGCGAGGATCCTTAAATCCGTGGCATCGATTAGCAGCAAACCTTGACTGTACCGCTCCGGAAAGCGCACCGAGAAGATCGGAGGCGGATGGCAGAGCTCGCGGTAGATCTCTCTGTGTTAGTACCGTCCTAAAGACTAAGGCATTGTGTCTAAACACGCGATGTCTTCCTAGCGCTTTGCAATAGAAACAAGACGAGAAGAAGACGCGGCTAGTCTGGCTGCAAGACACAAGTCAGACAGGCAGGCCTGTCTGTCAGTAGCCGGCGTGGTTCTGCTAGTCTCGCACTGCCCCTCGCCTGGTGCTGAGAAAAATCTCCTTTGGTCATGGTTGTTGCGGGGCAGAATACCGACCCCGCTAGAAACTCAGGACTCACGTAAAGTTGGTATAATTGGATGCCCAAGTGATTGTACCAAGCCGACAGATCAAGGGGCGGTGAAAGTTTGGTTCGTCCGCGTCAGGAACAGGACCCTGGATACAGGACTGCACAGGGCGTATGGCGAAACATGGTTCGATATCGTTTAATCGCGGGGAGTGATGGATGACTGTAGAAAGCTCACTTCTCAACAAGGGAGTCTTCAGCTCATTGCTTTTCTCGCTTGACTTTCTCACATGCCTCCCCACACTATCAAGTGGGAAACTCCCCCGGAAAGTCACTAAAGACGCAAGAGGCGGGAGGAGGCAGGTACAGAGTCACCGAGGTGAGGCTCGCCGCCGGCTTGGTCAGTGCATCTCACCATTTCAATTGTATGTGCTGTTCGTTCATGGAGGGGCGGAGAGGGAAGCTGCATCTCTGAAGGAGCACGCGACAGCCAACCAGGGTGTCGTAATTGGCCGGACAAGCCAAAACTTTGCAAATAAACACCTCACGAGGATGAAAGCTCAACCCTGATTCTTAACAATTCTTCGGGAGATGGGAAAGTTTCAATTCCCGAGCCTGATCTAGGAGCGGCAAAGATTTGAAGTCGTGGTTTTACAAGACTGTCAAGTTTTGTTTCTTCATGGAGCACCTATGGAGCACCTGGCGTGGGTGGACAAACGTTGAAGCTACCTCCCACCGGCATCCCCAGTAAAACACCCGTTTTCTCCTCCTTACCAAATCGCGGCGAGGGGAGGTCAATCGAGTACCGAGTACCCGAGGTCTGGGTATTTGATACAGGCGACATCCACCAAATTTGCGCCGAGCCATCCGGTTTGCATGCACTCGGATTCGCGTATGTGTTACTTTTGTCCCCACCACGTTCAGGCTAGCGTCGGCCCCATCCCATGACGGAGTGGAAGCTGACCGAGGCACAGCAGCCAATGGTGTTGGATGCAATCGCTGCCACAGTAAAACTGGCCAAGGTACTTGATAACCCCGCAATCGGTAGCCGAAATACGAGCGTTCAAAACGGTGGGTGCGGACCGCTGGGCTGTGGTTGTACCCCCTAACCGAGCTTTGCCTTATAGGGGACTTTTAGTGCATCACAAGGGAAACTCAGTTTTCCAACCCCCCAAAACGGACGGCCCTCGTGAAAGGCTCCTTCCAGGTTATGCGCAATTCCCACCGCCTACTGGAGTGACTCGTACCCCTAGGGGTACATTGTTTCCCTCGCAGTATTTTCAGCGTGCCTCTCGCCTGCAAAATCTTTTGCCTTTCGTGCTCCTCAACTTCTTGTGATCTTGCGTTCTAGCGATACTGCTACCCCTCTCGCGATCCTCGATTTTCATTCACGTCCCGTGATATTCTTCCAGGACCTGTTTATGACTTTGACAGGCGGTCGAGAAATCTGTTGTCCAGACCTCTACTTTTGCTCCAGCCACTGGAACACAAAGATACCTCTCCCTTCCCTCCACCCAATAAGACACATAAATCGATAGATTCTCGATCACCAATCCACACCCTTGATACTTCGACCGTGCTGTGCTGGTGTCGATTGCCCTTCCTATTGACTCAACGCGCATCGTATGTAGTTCGGCTAGCTGCAGAGACCACACGTTGGCTCTTGATCATTGATCGTGCCCTTGGAGCTGACGTTTTATCAGTTCTAGAGTCTAGCTTGACGCCTCTCTCGAGGAACTGTCTCTTGAGCGCGCCTCTTCGCTTGCGCTGCTATCAAACCTCCACCATTCCGGACTCGAATCGCCCGCCTTCGGTCCTTACCGCTGCCTTGCTCTTTGCGCCGCGACGACTTCGCCGAAGTGTGTGTTACCCACTCTCTCGGACCTCTGACTCCCCCCACGGCCTCTTTTCTATTGCCGAACGAGTAACGTGCCCAGTTCTTGCGAAACTTGCTACACAAGTGCCGTTGTGACTGGAACGAAAGCCTTTCTCGGGCCGCGTCTCGCGCAGCGTTGTACAGAGTTTATCGCCTCGTTCCCACCCATCCCCCGTTCCTCGCTCTCTACTCTTCGCAACGCCGCTCCATCTACTTGGCATTTCGCAAGTTACAAGACGGAATCCCTCTCTACCGATTCACCCGCCGCGATTGCATCTTTTTGCTACGTTTAGATCCTCGGTAGCACGGGCTCTAAGAAGTATCCTTCTAGGACTACCGACATCTTCGAAAGCTGTGGGGAGGCTATGCCGACTACCAATGGCGCACCACAGGTTATAACACCCCTTCGACAACCTCAAGATCCAACGCTTGTGCCGATATAACTCGTCACATTACCATCTCCCTGGGCTAATAGTAACTCAAACCAACCCTGGCCCGCGTTTATACTGCCCTATCCCCTCTCTCAACACCCTGTTGCTACTCGTCTACCAGCTACAGGAGGGGGACAAGTGCCGGCCAAAACCAGACCTTGTGCTCGTGTGCTACGTGTGCCGCGCATCGCCAATAGAGGCGGACGCCCTAGGACCGTGCCATTCTGTAGCATAATCGTTGGAACTCCGCTACCCTATCACTTAAACTGTGCGCCATTGTTGCAGCCTCTGCAACCGCCTTGACTTGCCAGCGGGCTAGGCTTATCCTCTACCCCCCCTTTCTACACCCTCCTACCTAGTGCCCAGGCGAAGGCTGCCGATTCACGAAAGTACGACCGTCCGTGGGAGCCTTGCACATCCCGACCGTACCTAGGATAGGTTTCGCTGGCCGTCACTATCTTGCGAGGTGTGGTTCCGCAAAAGCTGCCTTGATCTGCGCGTTGAATGGCACCGGCTGCCTTTATGCTCTAGTCTGAAATCTAAAGGGCTTGCCCTTGTGCTCCAAGGGGGACATTACGATTGTCGAGACGCCGGGTGTGCAGATCCTGACAAGTGATTTCACCCCATCCATCACTCAATACGTTTATTCTTTTCTCGCCCACCACTCCCTTCGATTCCCGAGAAGTGCCAGCCTGTCACACTGGCATATATATAGCAACGTTCCGCTCCTAAGACACCCAAGATGCCCGACCCTGATGAGTCCAGGATCTCAGTTCCCATGTCTGACGAAGGAGAACATTACGACAACGATAAGGATATGACTTTAGATGACGACACTAAAATGATGGATCAGAACCAGGCTCCAGCTGGTGCTGGTCAAGGAGAGGAGGTGAAGAAGAAATATGACCCCAAAGACCCCTTCCGGCCTAGGAGGAAGAAGGCTAGGAGAGCCTGCTATGCGTGCCAGAGAGCTCATTTGACGTGCGGTAAGATTGAACCCGGCGCTCACTTCCTATCCTAATCTCTGCCGGAGCTGCATTCTCTAGGCGTGTTGCTTGCCGCATAACCTTGCGCTCTCACACACCCTTGCCCTCTTCCCTTTGACGGCACTGTCCTCCAAAGTATAGCTACGGAACTTTCATACCTCGTTTCGCGCGTCACCTAGCTCCGGCCCGGTCCATCATTTCGTCCTTGAATAGAACGAATAGCCGGCATGAGCACCACTAACCATATACTGATCTAGGCGATGAGCGACCATGTCAACGTTGTATCAAACGAGGCCTCGCGGATGCTTGCCAAGATGGAGTGCGCAAGAAGGCAAAGTACCTTCACGACGCACCTCCAGAGGCATTGCTTCCTGTCTTAGGTCCCAACTATAATTCCAATTCTCCTACTTCGCGGCAGAACGACCATAAACCCCAGCAGAACCAGGAGTCGGATGTGTCAGTCGCTGGAAGTACCTTCGTATCGATGCCCAATACGGTCCAGTCCTTCCCGGTCTACTCCTCAGTACAACCGCCTGTTAGCGGAATGCCTGAAGGCCTCGGATTTGCAGCGCAAACGTCCCCCGTTTCGCCGTCATTCCAAGCGCCGGCCCGTCCTAACCCACTAGGCGTCATGGGCATGAGCAGTATTCCGGATCCTCTGGGCATAAGCGCCATCTTTGATCCCAGCAACCCGGCGTTGTTCAACTTTGATCTTGAGAACCTGAACTTTGGCAGCCAATACCCTGCAATGGAGTTTGGAATCTTGGCGCACATGTCGTCTGGAGCCGCCGATGCCAACACTTCGGATCCGAATATGCCCACGCCGCCCACGTCTGGCGTGAACTTTCCTGGCGTATTCTCTACCAATGGCAACTCGCAGTTCAGCGCGCCGCCTGGATATGATGCCTCTCTGGTACCGGACTTCTCCGCCACTATCGACCCCAACTCTCAGAATTTTAGCTTACAAGGAAATCTGCAGCATGGTCTCCCTCACGCTTATGCCGTCGCCGCCCAGGCGAACAGTGCCGGGCTCGCTAGCCCTAGTACGGAAACTACGGCCAGCCCACAGACAAACTTGTTCGAAGGATCCCCCACGACGGCACACTACGCCAACCCCGCTGGGCAGAACAACTCGAATGCACCGCACAACAACAAATCGAGATCCATCTCGAAGAAGATGACGACACAAACACTCCTCGGCAAGCGAAGGCGTGACTCCTCCTTCATCTACGAAACGGTCAAAGAGCCATACCCATATACCAACGGGTTCCACAACCTCATCGCCTTCCTCCAGAAGCGCTTTTCGGCGAACAAGACGCTGCGGATCGCAAAGTCTCTCGCGAGTATTCGTCCGTCCTTCATCTCTTGCACGAAGACGCTCAACCGACAGGATTTGATCTTTATGGAAAAGTGCTTCCAGCGGACGCTCTTCGAATATGAGGAATTTATGCAACACTGCTCAGCCCCGACAATTGTGTGCCGAAGAACTGGAGAGGTCGCTGCTGTCAACAAGGAGTTCACCGCTCTCACGGGATGGACAAAGGGCGTCCTTTTGGGCAAGGAGCCCAACCTCAACACGAATACCGGCGGCGCCCCCAACGGCAACTCGTCTAACGGCCGCATGGAACTTACTACCCCCCACGTTCGGCCAGCAACGCTTGAGAACGGTGCCAACGGCGCAGAAAAGCGACCCCAGCCCGTTTTCATCCCTGAGCTACTAGACGATGACAGTGCTATTGAGTTCTACGAAGATTTTGCTGAGCTCGCCTTCGAGAACAGTCGTGGTCATGTCAACCGCAAGTGTCGACTACTCAAGTATCGACCTAGTACGGAGGGATCGTCCGGAGTAAACGCGACCAAAGACAGCCGTGGCGGCGGCATCTTGGGCGGCCGGGTCGCCAAAATTGATAGCGAGCATGGTGTCCGAGGTATCGAGAAGGACGGAAAGGTGGATTGCACCTATTGTTGGGTTATCAAGCGAGATGTGTTTGATATTCCGATGCTGATCGTAATGAACGTGAGTACTTCTTACTCCTCAGCTGAACATCTCGTCATTCTAACGCATTAGCTAGTTCTTACCCTGCTACTACAGGAACCAGGAGCCTCAACAATTAGCAGTCTAACCTAGTTTCTACATGCCCCTTTTTTTTTCCCCTCCTTGTCTACTCATATTTCTCTTCATTGGCAAGGGTTGTCTTCACACCCGTTATTATTAAACTCAAAAAGAATTAGCAGGCATGATACTAGTTCAAGCCTGTAAGGCACACGCGCAAGTGGAGGAGGCAGCATTTGCTTAGTTGTTTGGGAATTGGCGTCTGGGATTCATGGATTAGGAGCAGGATACCAAAAATAAATCAAAAAGGGGCAGAGTGAACTTCCTTTAGCAAGGTTAGTTAGAACCTCGGTTGGTATAGGTTTGGACTGAACTTGCTGGCTTACTCTTGGACTGAGTGGGTTTGTTTCTTTTTTTTTTCCTTTTTCTATAGTTTCTTGAACAGGGTCGCTGGTCCCTTGCGTTCACATTGACAATATACCCCTTCTACTGTTATCTTGTGTCATTGGATATGTTGATGCGTCCGTCTGGTCTCTGAGATGGTACCCTGCTCGTTTTCGCACCAGGAGAGCGAGCCATAAAGGTAGCGCAAGCTAAGGATCGAGGTTCAGAATGAGAGCAAGTCTAGCAGAGGAGGGTAATCCGCGCCTTTTACCAACAAACCGGAACCTGGAAAGCCCAGCGGCTCCGGTATTTAGCTCTCTGCTGGTCCGTCCATGGAGAGGCGGCTTAGACGGGAAAGCGGAGCGGCAGGAATCGAAAGGTTATCATGTACTATTCAACCAATCGCCAAGCGTTAGTTCAACTAGGTTGGAAGCAAAAAGTCTCCCTCGCCTCATTCTCTCGTCTATCATCATGAAGTGTACCTGGACAAACTCCAGTTTGATCCCCCGGAATACCCCTCATTCTCGCGGTTCTCGCTCTCTTATGGAGATTCTCATGAAGCTAATTCTGAGCCGGTCTTCTCGTTTCCCATTATTCTGGTATACCACCCTCCTTTACACCGCCCCCCGCCACCCCCTCCCTTCCCCATTTCTACGAAAACATGCCCATGGGATCCTCGTCCTCATCCTCACTATCCTCCACAACAACCTCCTTCTTCTTCGTGAAATCCTTCCTACAAAGCGGACAGCACCCCTTACTCTGCAGCCAAGGCCCAACGCACTCCAAATCGAACCGATGGCTCTTGTGGCACGGCAGCTCGACGACGAGACAGTACTTGTCGTCCAGGTGTCTCTCGGCGCAAATGGGGCAGGTATCGTCCTTGGCGAGGTTCTTCCTAGGCACCCTGTCAAGCGAGTCGAGGAAGTCCTGGCGCACGCCCTGGACGTCGGAAGGGGGGTCGAGAATGTCCTCCTCGAGGGACGCGACGAGACGGGTGAGGAAGTCGCGGTTGTCCGGCGTCGGGGCGGTGGTGGCGAGGGTCTCCATCTGCTCCTGCACGAGACGGAGGAGGCGGGCTACGTCGACGGGGGTGGGTGTCGCGTGGGGGTTGTTGTGGGGGCCGGTCGAGATTGTGGAGGACGGCGTTGGGTTGGCGGTTGTGGAGATTTGGTCGAGGAAGGAGTGGAAGGTTGACATGTCGACGCGGCGGGTGGAGGTGGATGAGGGAGGCTTGGGCTTTATGCCGTGCTCGACTGAGGGGAGAAGAGACAGGAGGGTTAGTTTTCGGTGGTGTGATGGAAGCTTTACGGGAGGGGAGACGCACTCTCGTACTGGGTCGACATTCTTTGCTGGCGATTTGTGGCCGAGTTGTCTCGTTAATTGGTTTCGAGGAAAGAGTGAAGTCGAGTTGGGTGGATGGGGCCCGTATGGGAGTGAGAGCCAGGGAGTGAGATCTGATTATGGTTTATGGCCGGGTCGCAGACGTAGATGCGCAGCCTTGAGCTTCAGGCAGGGAGGTGTCGTCGCAAGCGGGAAGGAGCAGCTCGATTAGACTTGTTGCACGTTGACTGTGGATACCTGGAGGCGCATGTACCCAGGTAGCTCGAGGAGGGGTCCCGCAACCCCTCATAGCCCGCTTTATTGCATCACACTATTGCATCGCCCGCGAACTGAGCTCGTCTGGCCCCGGTAACGTGATATTTAGCATTGACCAGAGCTATGCCATGTCGTCAGTCGAGGACCCGGTCGCATAAAGGCGGGTGGTATTAACATACGACCAATTTGCGTGATCTACGAGTCCCTTCCTGCCTATTCCACTTGCGGTAACCCATTCATCTCTCCAGCTTTTTTAATTCGAGATAGCCCTTTTCACGAAGAATCCGAGCCATCCGCTATAGCTCTCCACCATAGCTCCAAGGTCCCACACCACAGGCTCCCCCAAAACATATAGCTTCAATTCCATCGTCCACAAGCCCTCTCAGCCCACAATGACAAGTGCCCTCCTCTTCGGCAGCACCGGTCTCACCGGCAGCCACATCCTCGACACCCTCGCCAAGCTCGACAGCTTCAGCAAGATCTGGACCGTCTCTCGCCGCGAGCCCAAGACCAAATCAGCCAAGCTTGACGCCATCATCAACGCCGACACGGACACGTGGACCAAAGCGTTTTCCGACATCAAGCCGGACGCGGTCATCTCCGCCCTCGGCACCACGCGCGCCGCGGCCGGCGGCATCCAGAACCAGTGGAAGATTGACCACGACCTCAACGTGGCGATCGCGAAGCAGGCCAAGGAGCAGGGCATCAAGACGTTTGTGTTTGTCTCGAGCGCGGGCACGCGGGGCTTCCTTTCTTCGTTTTTCCCCTATTCCAAGATGAAGATCGGCGTCGAGGACACGATCAAGGACTTGGGGTTCGAACACGCCATCATCCTGCGGCCCGGTGGTATCTTGGGCGACCGCGAGAAGCCGCATGCTGGCGGGCCGTTGATGAATAGTGCCATTAGGAGCCTGAGCAAGATTAACCAGGGCTTGCAGGACGCTGTTGGTCAGGAGGCGGAGGTCATTGCGAGGGCGGCGGTGCATGCGGTGAAGCTTGTGGGTGAGGGCAAGGCGCCGAAGAATCCATGGGTTTTGGAGCAGGCGGACATTGTAAGGTTGGGGAGGACTGAGTGGAAGAATGTTGAACCGGCTGCGTAGGTACTAGGATGCCGCGCTAGTGGTGACGAAGGAGAGGTTTAAGGTGAGGTTAGCCTCTGAGGTGCATGTAGGGTGGATTAACATGGGATTTGGTGAGATGGAGAGCTAATGTCTGTCGCGAGATGATTCCCGTTTTGGAGGCGTATTATTACTCAGTCTGGCAGGAACAAGCTTTTCTTACAGTCTTTTTCTTAAATGTCTTTTTCTTAATAATGTCCCGGGTCCGTTGGAGTTTATCTTGTTTTCAGGCCGAGTTTACTTAATTGATTGATATCCCACGTCGAAATTGCGAATGCTCGAATACGAGGTAAAATTGTGAGAAGACAGCCGAGCCGAGATAGCCTGGGTTCCTTACGCTGGCGCACCATGCATGCCACATATCGGCTTATCATGGGCATGTAGAGACCTTATTAGTATTATTACATGTAAAATAACGATTTTCCCTACAGACCTGGCCATTCTTCGTCTAGTCGCTCAGCCTTGCAAGCGTCGTCGAGATGTGGATCTAGCAACGGCCAGCCTTGACACTTTGACACTGCACTTGCATCGTCAGATGCGCCAGGCAGCAGAAATCATCCCTTGAGGAGAATTAACATAGCCGATATCTCTTCATACGAGAAGCGGCCCCGTCAGGCCGTCCGCCGGAATTAGTCGAGGCGCCGGCGCAGTCGTGGATGCAGACCGAATAAGGTGGAAACCCCGATAAGACACGATTTCGGGGGAAAAAAAAGGAAAAGAAAAGAAAAGAAAAAAAAAATTTCCGCTGGCAAGAGCTCCTGCCCCGCGATAACTACCCCACCTCGCGTCTTACACTCATGGAATCGCATCCAAACCGCCTCACTCACCCCGACTTATCCCGACTTGCTTTCTTTACTCTGAAGCCGCCGGATTTAATATCCTGATCCTGTATAGCATTGCGTTTTACTTTGACGTTGTCTAGCCTCCAGTGCCAATTAGATATCTAGCATACTCCGGAACAGCTCGGCTTAGAAAAGACCCCAGCGACGACTCACTATGGCTACCGAGGGACGGCCTCTCATCGTAGGCAGCGATGAGGGCCCGGAGGCGCCTTATCCGTACCAGATGGAGGGCAAGATCACGACTGGGTTCCAGCGCGGCTCAACTCTTGTATGTTCTCTCCCATTGCAGTCTAGATTTCGGAATGCACCTACAACGCTTGGCGCCTCTCACCTCATCTCACTCTCACTCTCACACGCACAAACAATCCCCCAAAACTCTTCTCATTTTACCGCAACCCCGAGACTGACGACCTCCAGATCGGCTTCCCCACAGCCAACCTCCCCATAAACCTCACCCGCACCCCCTGGATAAACACAATCCCCACCGGAGTCTACTTTGGCTGGTCCTCTCTCCGCCTCCCCGCCTCTCACGCCGACAACCCCTTCTCCTCCTCGTCGTCCTCCTCCGCTGCCCCGTCATCACCCTACGCGCTCTACCCCATGGTCATGTCCATTGGCTACAATCCTTACTTCAAGAACACGGTGCGCACGGCCGAAGTCCACATCCTCCACAAGTTCGAGGAAACCTTTTACGGCGAGCCCCTGCGGCTGTTGATCCTGGGCTACATTCGCCCCGAGAAGGATTACCCGTCGCTGGAGGCCCTGATTGAGGATATCAGGTTTGACACGCGCGTGGCGGCGGAGAGCCTGAAGAGGAAAAAGTGGGCGCCGAAGGGGGTGAGTGTTGTGGGGGGTTGGGAGGAGGGCGAACTGGATGTGCAGTGGTTGGTGAGGGAGGAGGAGGATTACGATGAGCCGGAGGCGGAGGGACAGGGCGAGAGAAAGGAGGGGAACGACGAGAAGGAGGCCAAGATCTAGGGTGTTTGCTTTGGCGTCTTTTAGGCTTCACTTGTAGATATAAGTTAAAGGGAATAGATTTTCATAGTAGCTCACATCACTTTCTTCACAGGGACAGTTTAAACAAAGGTTAGAATTTTGTCTTTTTTGAGTGGTTACTTGATGGTTTGATTAATAGTTCCTTTAGTAGTTATATATAGGCAGGTGTTATGGCTTGCACTGTTCCGCCTTCTTGCTTGCAGCCAAGCAGCTAGCAAGTGAGGCAGGAAGGGTTTACTATAATGTGTTCACAGTGGTTATAATGGTTGTTGTGGTTGCAGTTCACTCTCATCACCCCTACATAGTTTATAGATACATTGTTAGGTTATCTTCTATAATAATGATAATTCTTGATTCTTCTAGCTAGTATAGGGTTCCTTGCTTCCTTTATATATCCCTTGCTTTCTTGCTACTTAGCTTTTATTACACCATACCATACAAGCAAGCATAGGCACACCCCGGCAGAAGTTCAGAAGTAAGCAAGCAACACTAGAGGTCAGCAAGCAGGAAGGCAAGGAATATATAAAGGAAGCAAGGAACTATATACTAGCTAGAAAGAACAAGAACTATTTACTATGCCAAGGTGACTTACATGAAACCACGACCACAACCACGACGATCACTGTGAATAGTGTCACAATACTGTCACTGACTTACTTGCTAGTAGCTCGGCGCCAGTAGGTAAGCAGCATAGTGAAAGCTGTAATAAGTAGGGTATTAGGTATATATAGGGTAGGGGTTTAGATAGTATACACTTGCCTACTTGGGTATTCTCATATTTACAAATGAAAGACTTTAGTTAATATTTTCTGGTTGTCCTTGTTTTCTTCCTTCCTTCCTTTTACTCCTTCTTGCTACCTAATAGCAACCAGCATGCCTTCTCCTTCATACTCTCCTTTTTCTCCTCGCCAGTAATAGCCAACTTGCCCACCATCTTGTACAATTCCTGTATTTCCTCCTCTTGCTTCTGCACTTCCTGCTGGAGAGTGACCATGCTTGCTTGCACGGTATGGTGTAACAGGTGTTGACTTGCCTCTTCTTTGTTAATGATGAAGGGGTTGTTATGCTTGTCTTGGTTCTCTTTGCTAGTGTTTGTGGGCTGTCTGTAGGTATTTCCTCCCTTGGGTAGTTGGCCAATTCTTGCGTCCCAACCTTTTTGAGCGTGTCCATCATGGCATTAGGGATCTGGTCCTCCACATGACTGAAATAGGTGTCTTGATGCAATGAGCTGGTTGACTTGAGGTATTCCTGGAGGATATGCACTCATTCAAAACCTGGAAATAAATGGGAGCCACGCTCAATGCTGTCGACTCTATCTTTCGTATAGTGCCTGCTGTATCAGTTCGGTGTCATTGTAGAAAGAATGGTATATAGACACGAACCCAGACAACAGTGATGTAGGAGACAAAGCAGAAGAAATATCATCAGATGTTGTCACTTATGAGACCGAGTTCAATAGTGATCTCACTGAGTCTGCAGCTTTTGCCCTCAGATCCATGGGCTGCTGTCAGATACACATCATGTTGCATCCTAGAAGCGACCAAATACTTGGTCATCGAAGTTCCCGCCGTCCTAGAGAGAGAAGCCGCAGCATCATGCCCTGCGCCTCCATCTTCTGTCCGTTCCGCTTGCGACCTGGTCTCGGACAGCCAAGGGTTGCGTGCGGCGCCGTCGTAGGTGACTCCGGATGGTTGATCCTTGCGGCTACCTATGTGGAACTTGGTTTCGCCGTAGTCGAATAGTTGGTAACAATATATCTGTGCAATCTCACGCCTACTTGTGCTGGCTGGTGACGTGCGTCCATATTTACCCAAGCAGGGATAGTTGCTCGGATGTTTGGGAGGAGCCATGGAAATTTCTTTTCTCTCTATGGCTACACTATTGTAGGAAGTTAGATAATGGATGGAAAAGAAAAAGGGAAGAGACATCCAGATGATAGGTGATGGCTTTTCTATAGACAATCCCAGCTAACATAATCATCGAGTCATATTCAGGTCTAATGAGGATGAGTAGGTCCTGTGAATCAGACTCAGAAAGCGCTGCCTCGTGAATAAGATCACTGTCCCGAAAACCGTAGGAGGACCTAGATTTAGGTAAGGAGAGGATGGCAATCTCTGGTTTTTACATTTCCTTCTCTTTGTGAGTTTCAGGATTTATGCAAATATGGATTGCCCCCTAAAGTAGACCTCACCATAGCTCGGATGGTCGAGATAGCCGCCATCTAGCGATCTCCGGACAGCCAACTGGGTTATTGGCGAACAGTCATACTAAAGAAAGACTGGACCATGGTTCTCAAGTTGTATCGCGACCGCGTATTTTGCTGAAGGCCTGGTAGTTACTGAGGATTCCTCCCTGGAAAGGGTGGCGTCGACGATTGGCCTTGATCTTGGTTTTTGGTCTTGGTTTGGTGTTCTGGTGTTCGAGAAATGCAACGAAGCAATGCTATGCTACTAATGTTGGGGCGTTCAGTATTCTGGTGATCAAGCCGGAGTATTGTCCGACTCGTACTGGGTATTCTTACAGTGTCATCCGCCACGAAGTAGACCACCATTTCTTTGATGTTTGAGGAAACCTCAAGCTTCAATCTTATGCTCTGCAGACGGCACGCCCCCGCGGGTTATTGGAGAACAGTCATACTAAAGCACGACTGAACCATGATACCTGGGGGTGCATCGCGGCAGGCGTATTTCGCCTAGTGCCTCATAATTTGCGGCCATTTAGTTTTTCCAAGCCTCGTAGTTGCCGAGATTCGCCTGGTGAGAGTGTCATCCACAACTTCCAACTCCCATATATTGTTCTTCAAACGACCCCCGGGTGATTGGTGAACAGCCATACTAAAGCAGGACTGGACTTCTGGGTTATGTGCGGCCGCGTATTTTGCTCCACACCTCGTAGTCGCTCGGATTCGCTGGTGGAACTCTCATCCACCACGGAGTAGACCTCATATCTCGAATGTTCGAAGCAACTTCAAACCTCCATCTATTGCTTTTCGAACGGGCCCCCGGGTTATTGGTGAACAGTCATACTAATGGAAGACTGAACCATGAGACCCGTGGTGTGTCACCGCCGTGTATTGTTCTGAATGCCTCGTAGTCGTGAATAATCTCAGCTAAAAATAGCGACCGCCACAAAATAGACTTCAACTATACCTCGGATAGTCAAGAGGACTCCCATCTAAGAGTCTTCAGACGCGCCCTCCGGGGTTATTGGTGAACAGTCATACTAAAGGAAGACTGGGCTATGGTACCGGGGGTGTGTCGCGGCCGTATATTTTGCTCCGTGCCTCGTAGTCGGTCCAGTGTTCATACCTGGAGTGGTTTACGATTTGGGGCTTGATAAGAGCAGTGAAGGTAGTACGCAGAGAGCCTGTGTATGGATATCGTGTTAAGGCGAGCTTAAATGTGCACTATGATCATAGTGAATATATATACCCATCATTATATGATGTACTCAGAGGTGTACTTTCAGTGAAAGGCAGGATGTTGGTAAGGGAGGTAAAGTGTAATATAGACTTGGCCAGGCTACTCTAGCTTAGGTTCTTCCTAAGCTTGAGTAGCTGACTGCTTGGAGGCCTGGCTGGTCGGTTGGCGCGGAAAAAAAAGGAGAGATGGCCTGAAAGTAGGGAGGGAAGGGATCTTTATATAGTTCTTCTGATCAGGAATGTGAATCACGAATTGAGAATCTGAATCGATCTCAAGGTCAAATGAATCAGTAGAAAGAGCTCTATTTGGTCAGTGCTTCCTATTAGTTTGAACTGCTGGCATTTTGAATTAGAAGGTTCAATTACCTCCTATTATACCTTCCTCAGTTCAATACCAACTATGGAAGGAGGGTCAAGTAGAGACACACAAGTAGGAAGGTGGCCATGAAGATCACAACTGGCTTAAAAGGCCACCAGCTTCCTGAAATCCTTCTAGCACCTAGCACCTACCACCCCATCACAATTTCCACTTCACCTTCCCTCCCTATGCCCACAGCCCAAAGAGCTCCTTCTCCAAGTCCCCAGGTCCCAGCCAACCCCCTTCCTCCTTGGGCCTGCTTTACCTAATCACAACCCACATAGCTAGCTCATGAAACTAATTCTGCCGCTCCCGTGGCTGCCTGGCTGATCCACAATTTGAACTCACCGCCTTTAACCGCCTATAAATACGCGCCTTTCCTCCTGCCAAATCCCATGTTCTCCTTTTTTCTTCTTTTCTTCTTCATACTTACCTTGTCCCGTGCTCGCCGAGATCAAGAATTCGGTAGTGCAGTGGGGATGACCTGCATTGCACATCGCGGAGTCGGCCTTGCTCGATTGTCCTTCGGGGCCGTCGGGGGCGCAATTTTTGATATATTTCCTTTCCGGGGTAACCTGGGGAGATTCTCTTTTCATTATGAGAACGCTTAATGCGTTACCATGAAGAAGGGAGTTCCCGGTGCCCAATCCAACCAACCAGAGCCGTGTTGGATTATGTGTCCGTATACGCGAAAGCTCTCGATGAATTGCTTGAAATGCCCGAAACCAATGATCTGTCTTCACACCACTGCGCAAGCCTCAATCGCCTCTTCGGGAGATTAACTCCGTAACTCGAGCGGTCTGTTCTTGAAGCTTGAAGCAGATCTACACCGTAGGTCTTGTCGTCTTGAACGCCACTAAATAGAATGAGCGGGGGGACAAGTATTCATCAAATAAATTTAGCTAGATTGCTTTCGCATTACTTAAAAAAAAAAACTCCTGTATTGAAGCCATGCTTGCCACGGTCTCGCAGTTGTCTCCAGCACGTCCAGTATGGCCAAGGCCAGCCACGAAGTGCCGATGCTGCTAGAAGCTCAGCGACAGTGGGTATTTGTGCACATAGGAGGAATCAAGTAGCTTAGCTCAGTGCGACCAATGGTGAAGCTGAACGTAATAGCGGGGTGATGACGAAACGAGCCGGATTGATAATATTTGGTGGGGCAATTCGATCTCGTTCGGCAGCTTCTCCTCGCCTATCCCGATCTTTGGAACGAATGACAGAAATATGCTTGGTGATTGCGTAGTCGATGAATTCTATCCGTTTTGTGTCCAGAGCTAGACCATTTGCATCCGTTCTCCCATCTAATATTCGGCTTCGATACCGATCTTTCGCAACCATGGCGACCACCACGGATACCAACACGTACAAGTTCAACCACTCGATGTAGGTTTCGTGAGGAGCACTGATTGGGCTTCAGTTCTGACCCTTAGCTCTAGGATTCGAGTCAAGGACCCTAAGAAGTCTGGTATGTCACCTATCCGTTGTCTCAGTGATGAGATGGCCAACTAACATTACGCCAACACAGTCGAGTTTTACGAGTTTCTTGGTATGAGCCTCATCAAAAAGCTCACTTTCCCCGACTCCAAGTTCGACCTGTACTTCCTTGGCTATGATTCCCCCAAGGCGCTCTCCCACGGGAACAAGACCTTTGACCGCGAAGGTCTCATTGAACTCACCCACAACTACGGCACCGAGAACGACGACACGTATAAGATCAACAACGGTAACGTCGAGCCCAACCGGGGCTTCGGCCACACTTGCATCAGCGTCGACAACATCCAGGCGGCGTGCAAGAGGATCGAGGACGCGGGCTACAAGTTCCAGAAGAAGCTCACCGACGGCAAGATGAGGCATATCGCCTTTGTGCTTGATCCTGATGGCTACTGGGTCGAGATTATCGCTCAGAACCCCGTTGATGAGACGGAGAATGTTACCACGACTGATGTTGGCACATACCGAATGGTAAGCTAGTTGTTACTACGGCTGCGCGGAAGCAATGCTAACAGAAGTTGCAGAACCACACGATGATCCGAGTCAAGGACGCCGAGAAGTCGCTCAAGTTCTACCAGGACGTCATCGGCATGACCTTGATCCGCACGCACGAGTCCCCCAATAGTGGTTTCAACCTCTACTTCTTGGGCTACCCCGGCAAAGATGGCATTTCTGCGGACAAGAACACGAGCGGCAGGGAAGGTCTACTCGAGCTTACCTGGAACTACGGCACTGAGAAGGACGAGAGCTTTAGTTATCACGACGGCAACAAGGAGCCCCAGGGCTTCGGTCACATCTGTGAGTTTCACGACAGCCGCCTACAAGACAAAGCGCTTGGATGGCATGGACTAACGGCTCGGGTATAGGCATCTCGGTTGACAACATCGATGCGGCCTGCCAGCGCTTCGAGGACCTCAAGTGCAACTGGAAGAAGCGGTTGACGGACGGCAAGATGAAGAACGTGGCTTTCCTTCTTGACCCCGATGGTTACTGGATCGAGGTGGTCCAGAACGAGCGTATCGCTGGCAAGGACAACTTTTGAAGATCCCACCTGAGCCGGCCTGGGTCAGTTCGGCTGTAACATTTTGAAAGTAGAATACAGTAAATGAAATGATCCTGAAGGATCCTCTGTGTGGCCCTTGACTGGTGAATGACGGCATGAAAAAACGAATGCATTGGTTGGTACGGATTGCCTTGTGTGTCGTTAGGTGCTGCACAAATGAGATGCATGCATTGTGGCGATCTGGCTCTCGCATCACATTTATCCCGCGTACGTGCCCGCCCCGGCAAGCAGTTGATCTCGCCCAGTCCTAGCCAGTCCAAGCAACTTGCGTTGCAGCTGTTGCATTCGCGAAGTGCACGCCTCCAAATCTTGCGCTGCCTGGTGAATCCCCACGCCCCGTGCTGTTTCACGTCCAAGCCGTTCACCGGTGAGTATCTTTCCCCTCCTCTTTCCACGGGTATGGCCCGGACGTCTGCTTACCAGATTTAAACAACAAATAGCGACCCGGGAGGGGCGGGGAAGGGGGGATATCGCCCCGGATAGCCCGGCGAAGGGAGGGAAGAGGGTTTTTGCGGCGGGGGGAGATGCCCCACGGGGGAGGCGAAAGGGTTTGGAGGGGCCAGCAGACAAGAGGATTATTAGTGGGCAGCTAGTGGGCAGGGGTGCTTCCGGAAGGAGAACGTGGGGGACATTTGGCGCGATTGAGAGGTGAGTTTCCTCAAACTTCAAATGTGATCTGATTGACTCCTCCAAAACCCATCGACTCGCATTCTTACGCTGAATATTAATAAGGCTCAACTGCGTGAGCATGGGTTATATATCATGAGGCGGCACTAGGGAGGAATTAGTGAACTTGACCTCGTAGAACGCGCGGAGTCTTGGTCGGATTCTACAAGATGACGACTCTCGCCAGCTAATTCTAAGGTTCCCTCGGAGAAATTAAACACCACAGGATCAAGGGATGTTCTTGAAGAGCCAGCCCAGAGGCGACGTGATGCAGCAGCCAAGGTGGCATCTCCAAGCGATTGGAAGTGCCTTCATCACCGCCCAAGATCGCCGAGCGCATTTCTTAGTGCGGCGAGGCTTTGGCCCCTTGGATAGAGCTGTCCTCAAAAAAAAAGAGGGGGGAGAGCACTGGGGAGAAGCAAGTCGACGGTCTGGGGCTTGGGTTTAGGTTCGGATTTGATTTCCCCACCTCTGCTGGCAAATGGCTAAGTTGGCTACCCTCCATCATATAATACCAGTGCTCTGTTCGGCTCCTCATCCCACGGAAAAGACAGGAGCTTTGCGGGCCCGCGTCCCCAAGAAGGTTTAGCATGGATTGACCCTGGAATGAGACATCAATTGGTGATTGGCGAATATAGACGCAGCCCAGAAAAACAAAACGCAGCCTCCCAAAAAATAAGAGATCCATGGGAACTCGCTCAGCCGACATCGCACCCTCTTCTTGCGTAGTGTCAACCCTGGTGATGCAAATGCGCATACTTGCCCTGTCCCTCCCTCTTTCATATTGTAAATCCTGCTCATCTAGCCATTGGGAGGACGCGGGATGTCATTTCTGCTGGCCCTTGACTGGGTGCTCCCCATCTCTCGCGTAACTACCCCTCCCGCATCTCCTCTTGCTCCCTCCCCTCGAGCATAAGTGGGCGATGGACACATGAAAGGGAAGAGCGGGACTGGGTGTGGCTCTGGAGACGGTCCGGCCCCAAATTGGCCGACCCAAGACCCCAATTAATCCTGGGCCCTGACTCTTGGGGATTGGAGGCTTTTCCGATGTGACTCGCCGAAGTGTACAGACGTCGCTGTCTCGTTGTTTAAGAATGAGCCTAGTCCGGTTCTCGCACTCGGTTGCTAAAGTTTCTCGAATTCTCTTTTTTTCTATTTTGTGTGCGTGTGTGTGTGCTTCCCAACTCTTCCTCTTTTTCTTCCTCCTGTGATCATCTCTGTAAACCAATTCTCTTCACATCTGGTGGTTTCCAAGCTGACTTGTAGTCTCTCTGCCCTGTTGTGACTCAGAACTACTTATCAACTACTTATACAAAACTTCGTTTCTCTTGACGTCACAAACTCTCCCTACTCTAAAAGGCCACGCACCATTTTTACTCCAACTTACTTCCTGCCCCTCCCCCCGCATTCCTAGCTCTCACAATGGCTCCCACCGCCGAAGATCCAGTCCAAGCTCCCGTCGAAGCGGCGCCCGCCGCCTCCGACTCCGCCGGCCCTTCTAAGCCCCGCGTGCTCGTCCCCGAAAAGGTCTCCCCCGACGGCCTCGCCATGCTCCAGGACAAATTCCAGGTCGACATCCGCATGGGCCTCAGCCCCGACGAGCTCCTCACCGTCATCCCAGACTACGAGGCCCTCATCGTGCGCTCCGAGACCAAAGTCAACGCTGCGGTGCTCGAGGCCGGCACCAACCTCAAGGTCGTCGCCCGCGCCGGCGTCGGCGTCGACAACATTGACGTTACCGCCGCCACCGCCCGCGGCATCATCGTCGTCAACTCCCCCTCCGGCAACATTCTCGCCGCCGCCGAGCACACCATTGCCTTGCTCCTCGCCACCGCCAGGCATATCGGTCGCGCAGACGGCTCCCTCAAGGACGGCAAGTGGGAGAGGAGCAAGCTCGTCGGCGTCGAGGTCGGCGGTAAGACCCTGGGCATTATCGGGCTGGGTAAGGTCGGGATGCATGTTGCGAGGATGGCCAAGGGCCTGGGCATGAAGGTCAAGGCCGTTGATCCGTACGCGAGCGCCGAGGTTGCTGCGCGCGCCAACGTCCAACTTGTGCCGGATCTCAAGAGCATGCTTCCCGTTGTGGATTTCCTTACTATTCACACGCCGCTTATTGCGAGCACGCTGGATTTGCTCGGCGAGGCGGAGCTGCAGCAGATGAAGAAGACGGCGCGCGTGCTTAATGTTGCGCGCGGCGGTGTCTACAATGAGGCTGCGCTCGTCAAGGCGCTGGACGAGGGATGGATCGCGGCTGCGGGCATGGACGTCTTCACTTCTGAGCCTCCCGCGCCCGACTCTACCGCTTCCCTGCTTGCCAAGCACCCCAAGGTCGTCGCGACCCCCCATCTCGGCGCTTCTACCGTCGAGGCACAGGAGAACGTGTCCCTCGACGTCTGCGCCCAGGTCCTCAAGGTCCTCGCCGGCGACCTCCCCACCACTGCCGTCAACGCGCCCCTCATCCTCCCCGAGGAGTACCGCCGCCTCCAGCCCTTCGTCCCCCTAGTCGAGAAGCTCGGCAGCCTGTACACGCAACACTTTGTCGGCCGCAAGGGCGGCATGATCGGCGGGCGCACCTTTGAGCTCGTCTACCACGGTGAGCTTGCGGGCGTCACCAACACACGGCCGCTTCTCGCCGCGCTGGTCAAGGGTCTCGTATCTACGATTAGCGACGCCCAGGGCCGCGACGTCAACATCGTCAACGCGACCCTCATCGCCAAGGAGAAGGGCATAATCATCAACGAGATCCACGCGCACGAGACGCCGGACTTCGCCTACGCTAGCCTCGTCACACTAAGGGCCTTCACCGAGGGCTGCAGCGGCCAGGCGCCGCAGATCATCGAGGGCTACATCTCCGAGGACACCGCGTACATTTCGCGCCTCGATAGGTTCCATGGTAGCTTCCAACCCGAGGGTACGGTGCTCGTGCTCCACAACTACGATACGCCTGGAAAGATTGGCGGCGTTGGCATGGTGTTGGGCAAGCAGGGTGTCAACATCAACTTTATGCAGGTGGCGAGCAGTGAGCCCAAGCCCAAGAAGAAGCTGGCGAATGCCAACGGCAACGGGAGCGGCAATGGCGCGAGCCATGGCACTGCGAACGAGGCGCTGATGATTTTGGGCATCGATGGTGTTGTTAGCAAGGAGGTGTTGGAGGAGCTTGCTGCTACGGAGGGTATCCTTGATGTGAGCCTCGTCAACTTGTAAGTGGCGTGATTTCGGAGTTGAGCATTGGCATCATCGTCAAATGAGATGGTTCAGGAGCACTTGGGGCATCGGAGTTGCTTGGCGATATCCACATGGGTTGAGTATACGTACGCATGGTGTTATGTTGCAAAGAAAAGGGGTCCTTCTCAAGGACCAAATAGAAAGAAGAAGGAAGAAAGAAAAAAAAAAACCCCAGAATGTACTAGCATTTCAGCAAAACGTACATAGGTCGGCATATCTTGTTAGTTCATGGCGCGCGGCAGATCAACTCTGCGCCGCCCTATTTTCGCCAGTCTTAGCTCTCTTTCCTACCACGACGACCCGGGAATTTGCTTTTACAGTGATCCTTCTTGTTGACCTTCATCTCGATTGTTTATTGTGAGTCTCGACATACCAAGCGAGGGCGGACAACGCGGCCGAGTACCGAACCCACACGCGTGACTTGATTCACTTCTTGCTTCTAATTTCAACTTGTACTGTACGCGAATGGATTACGTGAGGTGAGTACAGTTCCGCTCGTCAACTTGCAATCATAACTCGACCGCAATTGTAGTGTGGGTGCAGAATGTGGAGCGAGTCAATGGGCGGCAGCCAATCTGGAGCTAGAATACGCAATTGCGCTGTAATTGTGTACCTATGATGTGCGGACCCGGCTTTTTACAAGTGCCTTTGGCTTACTTGAGTGTTCTTTCCTTCTCATTGACCAACTATTATTACATCTTGTTCTTTGATGAATCGTCATCGACTCCTGAGAGCAAACACCCAGTCATAAACTCAATATTTCCTCGCATCGTTATTTTCCCTTGTTGTGGTCCTCTCCCTTCTCACGCCGGGTTCCTTATCTTTAGGAATTGACGACGCCACGACCCCGGGATTCCGTGCCCTCTTTGTTCTTACCTCCTGATTATCGCCAGGCCTGGCCGAGCCGTGTCCGGCAGTGGTTGCGGAACAACGACCCTCTAGCACCGGAGAGAGAAAAGTACTATTATTACCCGGGTGGATCTCGCGCCTTTGGACAAGGACTCAAATCAAAAATGGACGCAAGTCAATGGAACTGAATCTGTCTTCGCATCGCAAATTTTCGCGGCACCTAGCTTTCCCCTCCACAAGGACGCTTGCAGGTCTCCAAGCTCTCTAGAAATAGCGAACGCATCATCTTCTCACGATAATTCCTCCCTTTCATTTATTGCCTTGTTTTCCTTATCCCTCTTATCAACTCGGCGTGCAGAAGCGATGCACGTGAGTTCATGACGTGACACTCACTCCGCTGGGATCCCCTGCTAGCTCTGACAGTGTATGCGACTGTCCCTGATCTGGCAGTTTCATCCACCTAATTGCTTGCCTATCTCACATTCTCCTCCCCACTCAAAACTCCTCCCTCACCACCCCCGGATCTGGAGGCGATCGAAACCCGAAAGTCGTCCGAGACATGATGGCTATGACGCGTGCTCGCCCAGCTTCCCTCAATGCATTTCTGAGCGCCCGGTCCGCCGTAATCGGCCTCTGCCGGGTGGCCTTCATAGGCCTTCAACATGCTACCGCTGCCCCGCTTACGGTGCTGGGCCATGGAGGACTCGACGAACCAGAGGTCGAAGGCCCTGGGCTCTACGTTTTGTACGCCCTCTCTGCGATACTCGTTATCGCGGGAGGAGCTTTTGCAGGCTTGACCATTGCGTATGTTCTCCTTGTTCTTGGCCAATTGGCGATCCCTCTTGTCGCGGGTTAGCATTTCTCGGGGTCTAAGCTTGGAAGCTAATGTTTACTTCTTGGCGCAGCTTCATGGGCCAAGATGGTATTTATCTCAAGGTATTAAAGGACGATATCCACGAATCGGCATCGAAACGACGCTCCGCCGAAAAAGTTCTCAATCTCCTCAATAAAGGAAAGCATTGGGTTCTCGTCACTTTGCTGCTCGCCAATGTCGTCGTGAACGAATCTCTTCCAGTTGTTCTAGATCGCTGTCTTGGCGGCGGTATAGCGGCCATTGTCGGGAGTACCGTCCTTATCGGCAAGTCTCTGCGAACATCCCATATATTCTTCTAGATGATATCTTGGTAGCTTCATGCTAATCACGTCTACTCCAGTCATCTTCGGCGAGGTTGTTCCCCAGTCGGTTTGCGTTCGATATGGCCTTCCCATCGGTGGCTTCATGGCCCTCCCTGTGCTTCTCCTCATGTGGATCACGGCACCTGTTTCGTGGCCTATTGCCAAGCTCCTCGACTACATTCTCGGCACCCACGAAGGCACCGTATACAAGAAGAGTGGTCTCAAGACCCTCGTTACACTACATCAGACTATGGGCGAGGTTTCTGAGCGTCTCAACACGGATGAGGTCACCATCATTCGAGCCGTTCTTGACCTAAAGGATAAGCCCGTCGGCCGCATCATGACCCCCATGAGCGACGTTTTCACTCTCGCAGCTGATGCCGTCCTCGATGAGCAGCTGATGGACAGCATCTTGTCCGCCGGCTACTCTCGAATCCCGGTGCACCAACCTGGTAGCGATACTAATTTTATCGGTATGCTGCTCGTCAAAATTCTCATCACTTACGATCCCGAGGATTGCATGCAGGTCAAGGATTTCCCTCTTGCTGCTCTCCCTGAGACCCGACCAGAGACTAGCTGCTTGGATATTTTGAACTACTTCCAGGACGGCAAGTCTCACATGGCTATGGTATCTTCCGCACCCGGCCAAGACCATGGCGCCCTTGGCGTTGTCACGCTGGAGGATGTCATTGAAGAATTAATCGGAGAGTAGGTAGAGTCAAACATGCCTTTGACCGCAACCTAAACCACTGACCATGTTGATAGGGAAATTATCGACGAGTCCGACGTGTATATCGATGTCCACAAGGCCATCCGCCGCCTCACTCCCGCTCCCACCGCAATGCTCTTTCGTCGAGGCAGCGCCAGCGCCGATAGGCTGAATCGAGAACAGAGTGGCGAAGGTGGTCGACCCATCGAAATTAAGAAGCTCGACCCCAGCTCCGCAGCGCAGGATGGCGAGGTTGTTGTTGCGAGCCCGAAGACCGTAACTTTTATGATGAAGAAGCGACACTCTGCAGGTCAGGATGGACCTGAATCTTCGAACGTCTCTGTCAAGGCGAATATGGATCAACTGAGGCAACACCTCAAACATCTTGGTCCCTCCAACCCTGCGTCGAATCCGAAGAACACGAACTCGGCTACCGTCTTGATCAAACCTGGTTTGGGCGCCGCCAGTCCCGTGCCTGCGCCATCCAAGGATATTCCCCGTAGTCGCACGCGGGCGGATGTTCAATCTCCTGAAGGGGAGGAAAGTGACGAGGAGACGCCTCTGCTTGCCTCTAAGATGACTCCCAAGGACAAAGATAGCCCCCTTGCCTCGAAAACCGGATACGGCGCTGCGGACTCTGGCGACGGCAATGCTTCTGGGGGCCTACAGACTTTGTCAGTCAAGAGCGATGGGTCACTGACGATTACGCCGGCCGATGATAAGGATCAGCCTAGTGAACCCCAGTCGCCCCAGCAGAAGTCTAGGAGTAATACTGTAACGTCAGGCAACGCAAACGGAAACGGAATCGGAATCAACTTCGACAATCCCTCTAGGATGACGACCAGCCGAAGCGGAGGCATCACGGAGAGCTACATCGAGACCGGAGGTGTGCGGAAGGTGGTGATATCCGCTAGCTCTGGTGAAGAGGACGAGGACATGCCGGCCAGTGCCGGCCCAATTGCGCAACCCCCGCTCTCGGTCACTACTGCGCCCGCAACGCTAACCACCAACATGTCTGGTGAGACGGAGGAGGACGGCGATAATGCAGAGGGTGACGACCATGGCGATGCGCAGGAGTCTCAGGCTCTCTTGGACGTCGGTTCACCAAACACCGAAGCTAGTAGTAGTACAGCTGTCCAGGGAGGCGGCTCCGGTGGCGGCAAGAAGAACAAGAAGAAGCGCAAGAATAAGAAGAAATAAGTGGCCGGGCCCAAGATGGGATACGGAATAGCGAGCGAGATGATGGTTTATAAACGAGAGAAGGAAAAAGAGAAAAGGAAAAATAAACGGAAGAAGCCGTCCCTGGTGGTCACGGAGGAAAGCAATACCGTTTATATAAATGATGAACTGCGAAACCTGGGCTAAGGCGGTGAGAGGGTGCCTAGGCGAACCCGAACCAAAGCTTGTATTCAACCGCAAGCGGTTTGGTTGGCTTCCGCACCATCCTCCTAGGCACTGCCGGGTCGGAGGGGGTGTCAACGGCACCAATCGCGATTCGTTATGGATGTATGGAAAGCTTGACAGCTTTGGCAGTGAGGTAGAAGGCAAGGCAGGGCATTGGGACTTTTCAGCTTGATTCGGGGCGGAGGGGGAAAGAATCGTTGGAAGTTGGGTATAACACTGATGAAACCGGACCGCTCCTTTGCGTGTTCGTGGCGCCGTCCGGTTGGAACTGTATTATTGTGCTTTACTAGGGTTGGGAATCGGGTTTGACATACGGGCTGTAGATTAATTACATTGGGAGAATCGAATGGTGTATTGCATTGTTCATTTAGTATGGTCTCTTTTGTCTTTGAGGACCCCCGATATCTACTATCGTGAAGTCTGCGTACAAGTAGCGGGTAGCAGGGTGACATTGCCAGGTCCACATTCTCCACACATTGTTCGCCCGCCAGCCCTACCAAGAAGCACAATTAGGCGGTTCTAAGCTTGGGCTTCCATTGTATGGCGCATGTAATACACAAGACTGAGTCAATCATCTTGAACAACTCTTGCATTGATAGATACTGCTCGAAGAAGAACAAGAAGAACAACAAGAAGAACAAGAAGAACAACAAGAAGAAGAAGAAGAAGAAGAAGAAGAAGAAGAAGAAAAAGGAAAGAAGAGTGGGTATCCGAATGAAATCGGGCTCTTGAAAACACGAAAAGACTTGTTCCTTGTATTGTTCACTCCCCGGCTTTCAAACTCCCTTGGAACGCAAACTGTACTTGCACAAGCAGATAGTAGGAATGGCGGACACGACAACTGAAAATGCAGAGGGAGGGTAAAGAAAGAGGATCGAGGCTAGATCGAGGTTTGCGAGGGGTTCTCCATGTTCACTGGTTGCGGATTCTTTATGACACGGATACAGAGAGAGCCAGGTGTGACAGGTAGGTAAGGTGTAAGATCGAATTGGGGGAAGACAGGAGCGCGTAAAAAAAATAAATGGGAGATGCAATGTTGAATGAACAAGTGGAAACGAGGAACGCCAATGAGGTTGTGCTAATCTTCCACCCGCCTCTTACCGCGCAAGAACAAGAAAAACCGTTAAGAGACGCAACATCTACTCCTTCATTTTGACATAGTTGGAAGGGAATATTCCATGCCGGTTTCCAATCATACCAGTCCTAGTGGAAAATCACACGTTAGCAACAAACTCCCTACCAGTCGGCCTCATGAAAGTAGGCACTTACCACCAGTCGTTGTCACTATCCGTCTTCTTCAATACTGTGATGACCTCGCCCTTCTTGAAACTCAAATCTCCTGGTTGATCTGCTTCAAACGTATACAGCGCTACCGCCTCGTTCTTCTTTAGCAGCGCCTGCTTGCCCGCAAAATTGGGCTTCGGCGCTGCTGGCCTGCCTGGCGCACCTCCAGTCGTAGGCGACGTGGGTGACTTGTAACTGCTGGTGCCGGATGCGTAGGTACTAGCCCGCTGCGGTGCACTGAAGTCCCGGTCGTATTCGTCATCGCGCCAGCTGGCACGCGATCCGCCCAATCCACCACTACGTCCGTAATCCCCAGAGTTGCGCCTCACAGTATCTTCGCCGTAGGCACTTCCCCTGTTTCCGTTCCACACTACGTCGTCATGGCGGTTGTCGTAGACGGGGATATCATTGTACATGGAGTCGGCGCCGGTAGCGCCGGAGCGCATGCCGCTGAACACGCGCGAACTGAGGACGTTCATGAGGGGGGCAGCTTGGGGAGGGGCTGGGACGGAACCGCTGAGGAGCTGCTGGGCGGTGTACCTGGTCCCGTACAGCTTTTCGTTCGCGTCACGGCGCTCGATAATGGCGGAACCCTCAAGGGAAACACCGGCGAAGAGGCCCTTTGTCTTGGAGTAGGAGAAGATACCCGCTACACTCTTGAGAGAGGCGGCGCCCGCAGCTTCGGCATTGCGACCCACGGGACCGGCGGCGATGGATACATTACCGCCGAGGGTGAGGGAACCGGCTTGGGCGAAGGTCTTGACAGCGCTAGCGTCGTTGAGAATGAAGACGAAATCGGTGAGTTCGAGACCGATTTGTCCACCGAAACCGGCGCCAGCGGTAGCGATGGCAGAAGGGGCTGACCATTCGCCGTTGTGGAGACGAGAGACGACGAGACCGCTGCCGAAACGAGCTGAGCCGAGGAAGCCGGCCTTGATCACTGTGAGGACTGCAAGGCCCTGATAGAGAGAAGATGTTTTAGTATATTATTCGCTTCCCGGTCTCTGAGAGCTGGGCAGGTATTGGGGCTACGTGGTATGTTGGAGGATTGTGCAGTCGGCGCGGTTGGGAGGAAGCCTACCTTGGCATTGGCGAGCACTGAAGGCGGGATTATCTTGTCGGGGCCAAAGGCCTGTCTAGGGTCAATGAACGATGTCAAGATCTTGCCGCATTTTTTGCATTCCGCTGTTTGGGGGAGTTCCCTCAGAGTTAGCCCTGGTGATCTTCCGGAGGTGCGGACATGCAACCAATCTCGCCTTGGCGAGGCGGAAGGTTCGGCAAGTAGAGGGGAGCTTACACGCCATAGACGACGGCAAAGGGTTGTGGAGGCCCATGGTCGCGAGGGGTTGTGAGTGGACACAATCTAGTCGAGTCTTGTCGTTGGTAAAGAGAAAAAGCTCGGTGGAGAGGGAAAGGCTAGAATGGTCAAGTTCCGAGGGTTTGCAGGAAAGGCTGGGGTTGTTGTGTTGACCACGCAGCACAGGTCTGTCGTAATGGGTGGTGCAGGATTGGAGAAGGACAGGTGAAAGAGAGTGGGGGATTTTGGAGGGAATCGAGATCCACCTTAGCTTGGCTGTTTAGCGGGGTAACTGAGACTCAAGGAGAAGAAATATGGGATGGATGCCTCTATGCTCGCAAATAGCGTTGGCTTTCATCGCTCACCCCGGAGCTTCTTTAGATCCCGAGCTTGCGCCACCCGAGAAAATTCTCAGTCGAGGCTGTTGAATCAAAAAGATTCTCGAGAAAATTTAGAAGGGAAAAAATATGATATGGCACAAGCCTCTCTTTTAGAGAAAGAACAGAGATGCATGCATTCGTAAGGCTACAATGTAAGAGGAAGATGACCCGGCAAGGCAAGGATAGCCTCCGATAACCGGATTGGTTCAATGTTCTTTCCCAAGGATCGTATTGCGTAGTTTGCTGACCCAGGCAAGTACGAAGAAGAAAAAAAAAAAAAGCAACCGCGCCCAGTGTCGTCACCTTGCTGGAACCTCGGTGCGTCCTTCCCAGAGGCACCGGAGGCACAGGCCGAGCAAATGTACTTGGTATAATCGCGAGACTTCAGTACCCCACATGGCATGGGACCACCCACCTCCATGACGCGGGCCCGCCGTGCCACCCGTGCCACCAGTCACCGGCTCTCTTCTACTGGCTGCGTACGCAAACATTTGAGGCTGGCGTTCTCTGTGGCTGAGCTCACCATCCTAAACTAACAGTCTTCGCGTGCTGGCTACATGTCCCTCCCGCCACCGTCACACTATCGCCGCCGTGGGCTTTTTTCGGCAATCAGTGGTCAGCTGCTGGCACCCGACTCTCTGAAACTAGCCTGCATCACCCATGTCCCGTACAATGGAACCGCTTGCTTGCACCCAAGCAATCAAGACGGCTGGGCGACACATCGTCATGCTTGTTTCGCCCCCCTTTCAACTATCTGAACCCTGCTTTCACCAATCTCCGACACTTCAAACTCAATATCCAAACGACCAACGACAGCAGCTCCAACATCCTCGGCTTCCCAACTCTTAAGCGGCGTCAACTCTCCCCTCTGCCGAACCTTATTTCGACCGCTACTCTTGACCCGAATCGAACCCATTTCCATCCCTAAAAGCGCACCCATTTTCAAGAACCCCCATAGGTCCCGTCCCCGCCCCTCGGGTCCCATCAACATCCACTCGCTGAAACGAACACCTTCGTCCCCCTCAAACCCTCAACAAAGAAAGCCAAAATGTCAGAAGCCTACGAGCGCGAACGCCAAAACAACGCCCGTCTCGACGAGCTCTCGTCGAAAGTCTCCGCGCTGCGCGGCATCACCATCGACATCTACGACAACGCTCGTTCCCAAGATGTCATCGACAACACCGTAAGTGCCCGCGACCAAAAACCCCTTTCCCGGAATCCCGGAACCCACCCTTTCTCCCGTTGTTGGCCCCATGTAAATACTAACCAGGCATTGTTCGCTCCTCTAGTCTGAAACCTTTTCGTCCATGACCACGTCCCTCAAGGGCTCCGCTGGCCGTCTCGGGAGGATGGCCGCCGCCGGTAACAAGGTTGCCGTGCTGAAGCTCTCCGCTATACTCGTCGGCATCTTCATATTCCTGTATTACGTCTCGAAACTATTCTTCTAAACGACCTCTTCGATGTCGCTTGATTTTCAAGCAGCAAGGACGACTTTGCGCGGAATTTTGCAGAAGAGGGATCGGAAATGGCAATGGCGATAGAATATCGGCTTCAAATGTACGGACATCATGGATAACTCCACCTTAGAAGGGGGCTGTTTTGTGTCACGAGGAGGAGGCGCTTAAGACGGTCCCATTGCGGCAGCACCGATTATAGCGCAGGGATTGAGCCAGATGGCCGTCTCAGCTGGCCCGGTGGCTCCGCCCAGAGAAAAACGAGCAGAGCAAGTTGGAATGTTGGAGTGAGAGCATGTATAACTGCGTGCGATCGTGTCGCTTGTGTCAATACCCTTAGCATTACGGAATGGCGTTTGCTTTTGTGCCGGACAGGCCATGTATTTTTTGGTTCTTGGAAATATGAAATATATATGCACTTGAGTGTTACATGCTATCGTCATTATTAGAAATGCGCTTCTTTATCAACTAGAGGAAGACGCACCAAGGTAGTGGCGCGATATCACTGAAGAGAAAACGAGGCACAGTTGAAGCGAATGATGCGCAGCGTCTTTTCTCTATCCAGGCTCCTAAAGCAGCAAAGAGAGGAAAGGAAAACACTATCGATAATTCAAACCAACCCCGCCCCATCCTTGGCATGCTGTCCCACCGTCATGTGCAACAAGAGTAATGCTAAAGTCGTGATATCATTCTCCTCCGCTTGCTAGTCTCACTTCTATCGAACATTCTACTGCCAGACGTTTGAAAACAAGTCATCGCTACCACCGAATCCGCCAGCGGGCTTGGTCGTCGATGATGTTGTCGTCGTACTAGTAGTAGCCGTAGGACCACTGCTCCAGCCGCCAAACTCCTCGTCCGCGGAAACCTGGGGCGTCGACTTAAAGCCACCAGTCGTACTGAAGCCGCCAGCACCGGGCACGATGCTCTGGCTGGCGAGCGGGCTAGCGAGAGAGCCCCCGCCCATGCTAGAGCTGCCCCAGCCAAAGTCGTTCGTCGTGGTCATAGCGGCGGGATGGGCTGAACTGGTAGCAGCCGGAGCCGCTGGCTCAGGATTGCCCCAGGCGTTATCCCCCCAGACATCACTAGTAGCCCAGCTGTTCGAACCGAGGCCGACGGTGGCGGCTGATGCACTAGAAGTGGGGGCGGCCGGTGCCGCAGCAGCAGGGGACTTGGGAGCGGCGGCAGAAAGGTTGAATACAGAGCTAGAGGTAGGAACAGGGGCAGGATTGGCGGCGGCGGCGGGAGGTTGAGGAGCGGGAGAGCTTAAGTCGAAGAGGTCTCCAAACGCGGAGGACGCAGGCTGCGCAGGCTTGGAGGGAGGGATGTTGTTGGCAGGTGAAGTAAGGCTAGAGAGGCCAGCAAGACCGGGAGAGGTAATGCTAGGCGACTTGGGAAGAGATGGAGCAGCCGGCTGGGCTGGCTTGGAATCGAAGAAGCTGCCGCCACTAAGACCGCCAAAGGCATTAGAAGTAGAGGTAGTAAATTTGGCAGCTGAAGAGGGAGATGCAAGAGATGCGAACGGGTCAGCTGCGGGGGGAGGTGACGATCGGGTAGTAGGGTTGCCGAAGCTGAGGCCGCCGAAAGCGTCGACAAGACTGCCCGCCGGCTGTTGAGAGGCAACGGCGGGCATACCCCCAAAGTGTTGTGTAGCTGGTTGTTGGGCGACGGGTTGGACCTGGGGCCTAGGAGCCGTAGCGTATAACGATAGGATAGACTGTTTCAGGTCGGGTCGCGAAGAACCCCCCGAGCTCTGGGTACCCGTGGTGCTGGCAGGGCGGGCAGGGGCGGCTGGTTGGTCACCAAAGAAATCCAGCCCCAGCAAAGAGTCCTTTGTACTCGTCGTCTTGGGCGGTGCAGGGGCACCCTTGTTGACGACTTTGGGAGTAGGAGGGCTCGTAGTGCTGGCGCGTTGGGGAACGGGATCCCCGCCGATAAGGTCTGCAACAGGGGCGGCAGCCGGACCAGGCTTCGAGGCCTGGCCGATGGAGGCCTTCCGTATCGACTCCTTGCGCTCAATTGTCTGCTTCTCCTTGACGAGGCTCAAAGGAATATCATCGCCGTCGTCGAGAGTGCTAGGATCAGGCATAGGGCCGTCCATCACCCATCGCTTGAGCTCGTACTTTGTCCTAATGAAGCTTTCGACCTTGCTATCGGAGGGAGTATGGCGAGCAGCCAACTTAGCCTCCCAGTACTTGTTCGCCCTCGCATTTCCCCAGTTGAGCATGCTCTGTAGCTGTTCGTCCGTCCAGGCATCGAGGTCCACGGATTTGACTCTGCTGATGTGGGTGCCCATGCTACGGTGAATGCCTGAGCAGCGAATGCATACGAAAATACCCAAGTTCCAGCTCGCCCATCGAGGATCTGGAAGAGAGAGCAACGGTAAGTTATACATAGCTAACAGATGGGAGGGGCTGGGATGCGTACGCTTGTTAATTTTGCAGTCGGCGCATATCTTGTTAGGCTCCAACTTTAGGAGGTTCTTGAGAGTCTGCTGGTTCTTTTGAGCCCGCTCCTGTGCGGGGTTCGGGGCGCGGCGAGACATGCTGCCAAACAATTCGGGGGTGTGAGTTCGATGTGATGTGCGGTTCAATTGCAGTCACACTGGAAGGTACCCAAAGTGGTGGCCCCGAGTGTGGGAGATGAATATAATGTAGAATGGGAAATTGGCGGGTTACGATCCGACCACAATGGGAGGTTGTCAATTTGGCGGCTCAGGCAAGACTTCAGACGTGGATTGGTCACTGCCGCGGCGACCTGCTTGCCGTCCAAGGTTGTGTGGGCGATGCAGAGACAGGCACTGTACTACAGTAAATGCCTGAGGCCAGCGATGAGAGCGGACCACTCAAAGAGAAGGTCCGACTGATGAACAGTCAGCAAAGTATTGAGTATAACGGCTTAAACTGTTTATGCAATGAACCGAGCATTTCACATTGCATACGATCTACGAAGGTACAATAAGAACAAGATGAGATTGAAGTGGAAGCTTGGGCGTCGGCTGCTGCCAGTTAGAAGCAATGCCCTGAGTCAACCACGACAGCGCAATGAAGCTGACATCAGGCTGCCCAATGACGCCATTGTGGTAGTGTCGGAAAGCTGAATACCATGTGCTTGGAAGCTGCTTCAACAAGGGGAGCTCGAGATTTTATGTCACCCCACCGGCGTTTATCCAAGAAATACAACGATTCTCTGTTTCACACCAACAATGAAGACACCAATACAAACCTCGCTCTTCAGCCCGACCCAATACCTCTGATGGCATGTCTTTTAGTCTTGCTTTATTTTGAGTATCATCATGGGGGGATGCACATACTAACAAATGCACAAAATCAGACACATGGCCTGTTAGATCATGGTGGAATGACACAATTCAGTTTCTGTTGGCTCACCAGCTTCCAGCTTCCAATGATGTGCAATGATATTGCCAGCAGTCCAAATTCCCTTTAGACACTAGGGCAAAGACTAGCCAAGGGACAACATCCTTCAACAACTAAATAGCTCCAATTTCCCTGAACATCCAGCATAACTGTTACAGCTTTCACTATACTACCTACTAGCTAGCAGCCAAGCTGCTAGCAAGTAAGATAGTGAGGGCACTATGACACTATTCACAGTGATTATTGTAGTTGCTGTTTTATGTAAGTCACCTCTGCATAGTCTGTAAGTATGCAGGTAGGTGTTCTCTTGTGAGGTGATGGTTCTTGTTCTTCTCTAGCTAGTATATGGTTCCTTGCTTCCTTTATATATCCTTTGCCTTCTTGCTTCCTGACTTCTGGTGTTGCTTGCTTACTTCCAAACTTCTGCTGGGGTGTGCCCATGCTTGCTTGCATGGTATAGTGTAATAGTAACCTAAGGATCATTTTCAGTATTATTTTGATCCAGAAGTAAAATGAACAGTTTATAAACTGTTATATACTTCTCTCTTCAATTTTCGAATTTTTTTTTCTTTTCTTGATGTAAACAACTATAATAAGATACTTTTTTTATTGGCAGTGTACCTTCGTATCTTGTCTCTATTAAACCAAGCCACTTGTACAGGAATGTTTTCTATGGATTCTAAATGTATTCTCCAATAATTACTAGCCGCTACATCTCTGATAATACTACCAGTTCATCCTTGTCACATCATAGTGCTTATTAGAAGTGAGAAGTGGTGGTAGAAAGGCAACATACCAGCATATAAAAGGGCTGATAGATGTGCCGAGATACCTGCGCCCGTCATTTGATCAACCGTAAATAAAGAGTATTTGAGAATACTATGGTGAAAGGGCCAGTGTCCAGGCAGGCGGACTTCGACCTGGAATGCACTGCAATTTGTAGCCTTGAGAGAGCAGTTGCAGTAGGATCTTTCGAGGCCGTCGTGAAACTTCATGATAAAGCCGTTGAAGCCGTCTAAGCCGCCCAAGTCGGAGGGGATCATAAAACCAGATACACTTTGCCATTCCAAGACACCCCAATTATTGACCTACCCTTCATCTACTCTTCAAACTCTCCCCATATCCACCATATCCCAACATTATTGACTTGGGAATTTAATTGATTGACTTCATCTGCAAATGATCCTCGCAATTTCCTTGTATGTTTTTCGTCCCGACTTGCGGCCATGCCACCCGGGCATTGCGCTGCAATTTGAGTTTCAAGAGAGCCTAGTGCTTTACTAAGGCAAAAGCCAGCACCTAGCCAGCCGGCAGGCTCATAAAAATTAGCTCAACTAAGCTGGAGCTGCCTAAAAGAGGAAAAATGATTTGAACTGAGCGGCCGTAGGTATCTCTCAAAAAACCACTTTAGCAAGTGTATTCATCACACACTTTATAAATTCGGTTATTAGCTTATGTAACTGTGCCTATTTCCACTTTCCACAGGCGCCACCGCCCGCCAGGCAGTCAATTACGTCAAGAGTCACTGAGCTTGACTTCGCCCCGGGGCCTGGCTTTCCTCCGTGTAGGCCAGCCAGCTATGTGTTATGTATATGTGCCTTTGACTAATCTCTTGACCCGTTTCCGTCCTAGGGTGGGGCCCACTCGCTGAAGCTTTCCGAGCGCCGGAATCTCGACGGCCCGAGCCTGAGCCTCAATTGATTTCACATCACTCATCTCCTCTCCATCTTGCGAACCTTTCCATATATACCAGGTTGCCTCCGCCCGAATCGCATCCGCCTAGATGAGATTTCCACGCTTCTTTACAACTGCCTCACTTGCCTTCCGTAGCTTCGCACATTTTCGCCACCAGCCCTTGACCAACCCCGCCAGGACCCGGCTCACAACTCTCAAGTCGATGCCATCTATTCCCTTCTTCAGCACCCTATTCGGTTCATCCCCAGCCAACAAAATGACATACCCTGATCAGCGATCGGACGATGAATGGCGCATGGTCCTGAACAAAGGTATCGTTCCCTCCTTTAAACCCCGCCCCCCCTTCCTGTCATCTCCCCTCCACAAGCTCACCACTCCCCGCGCAAAAAAGCAACGCACTTCACCCTTGACCCACTAACTCAAATTCCCAGAACAATTCCGTATCCTCCGCCAAAAGGGCACTGAACCCCCGGGCTCTGGCGAATACGACAAGCACTACCCGGACCAAGGCACCTATTCCTGCGCCGGCTGCAACGCGCCCCTCTACCGCGCCGCCCACAAGTTCAAGTCCGGCTGCGGGTGGCCCGCCTACTTTGACAGCATCCCCGGCGCCGTCGAGCGCCACGAGGACCGCGCCTTTGGCATGATGCGGACCGAGATCGTCTGCGCCAACTGCGGCGGCCATCTGGGCCATGTGTTCAAGGGCGAGGGGTTCCCTACACCGACGGATGAGAGGCATTGTGTGAATAGCGTCAGTATCAAATTTTCACCCGAGGATAAGGTGGTCAATCAGAGCGATGAGAGGAAGACAGAGTAAGGTGTACGTGAGATTTGGGCGGGAGTCCCGGTTTTGATGTGAATTTTGTCATTGATGTCTATTCCAACGGAGGAGTTATGAAATAATCTAGGGGGGGGAACATTCTTACTAGTTTGGCGTTGATATTCTTGCCGGTTATTTAAATTTTTGTGATTGATCTCCTGGCTTCATCTCCCTACGTTTCATTAGGACAGGTGAGTGGTGGCTAGAAACGGCCTGGCCTGTCTTGACTTCAAGCCGTATTATTGCCAGCTTACACAGGACGGGACATCGCCGATCAGACTCAAAGCCGCCCCAAATAATATCTCGATTGTGCTGCTCCATTGAAAACATGCTCAAACCAAATCTCCATTCCGTCCAATTGTTTTCATATACGCTAATCCAATGCATAATAACCCAAATCTCCATATAAAAAAGCCATCAAAATATATCGCTGCCCAAGTCTCAATCCCTTCACCGTATACTTCGTATCTCCTTTGATAAACCAAACCCCCAGAAATATTCAGGGTCCGCAATCAATCCTCAACATCGTCTTCCCACCCTTCTCAAACTTCCAGATCCTCCGCCTCACATATTTGCACCTAACCCGTCCATCGCCAGTACGCTCTATAACAACGCCGTACCTGGGGAACTTGCGATCCGCATCGCCCAAGATATTCACTCCGCTCTCCTGCATCATCTCGGCATGGGCGGAGCTACTTTGACCGCCGGTCCCCGAATCAGCGGCCGCGTCACCATTTGGCACCGCCTGGGTGTGTTCTAGCGCGATGCTCGGCGCTTCGGAAGACACCGGTTCCTCCTTTATGCGGGGCTGGCCCCTGGGCATCCCGCGAGTTTGTCGTTTTACCGACATGTGCGATTCTACGGCGGCTGCTTTGCTCTTGAGCACGATCCGGGGGGGTTTACGCCGGGGCTCTGAGCTGATACGAAGGCGAGCTTCGGCCATCCGCGCAAGATCCCTCCCGTCAGCGTCGATGTCAGCCTCCTCCGCTGATGTCGATCTACTCTGGTTCCCGCGGGGCTCAGAGTTCCGAATCCTATAGTAAAGATGGTCCACCTTTGCCCGCTTTCTCCTAGCATTGGTGGGCGAAATGGACTTCACGACATCGGAGGCCTCGCCGTCTGCTTCGGATCTGTCACCTGCCTTGCGTTTACGGGGGAACAATGTGGCGCGCGGCCAGTTCCCGTCTTGTTTCTTCAAGTACTGTCTCCTAGATCTCGGGGTTACCGGACCCGGGTACGCGGGCTTTTCCTGCGGCGAGGACATGTCGCGGTCGGGGGGCGTGGGTCCTTGGTCGAGATGCTCGGGTTGGTCGATGATTCTGTCGAGTAGTTGGTTGGATAGGTCGTTGGACTCTTTCAGGGCCGGGTCGTTTGGGCTGAGTGTGGTACACTTGTTTGAGCCGAGAGTGGGTTTCTGCAATTTTCCGTATCTAGGCATGGCATAGTATTTCCAAGATGATTGAAGAGTATATAGTGTAATAGTGTATGGTGTTCGTACCCAAAGTTTGGAGTAGAAAGAGTCAGGTTTCTTCGGTCGGCGATATCGGATGTCTCTGACAGAGGATTGATATATAAGATGAATTCTCTTCAATAGCTACGGAGAATTGGGAAATAGAAAAACGTGTCGAACGGTATTCACGATGCTTGATTCAAAGAATATAAAGTCGATAATACCGTATTGGCACCGACACTGAATAGGCGACGTGTTAAGATGATTCAGAAGCAAGGCTACGAGAAGCAGAGCCAGATAGAGCCTGCATGTGTGTTCGTGCAAAGGGGAAGAGATGGACACGGCTTCCGTCAAGATGGAGATCCGCTTATATATTGCGACCTACATCCGGATCACGACTAGAGGAGGAACTTATACTTCGCTGTGCCGGATCTGTAAGTCACGGTTAGGAGCCACGATTTGCGCTTAGCTTCAGAAAATTGTGCTTTCCTAATGTGCTAGGTTCTGCAATTTCAGAAGCTAACGTGTCATCCAGAATCATGTGCTCATAGTCTCGAGGACGTTTCAGTCTTTAGTCTGAGAAAACATCAGCTTGAACAGAGGAAAGATGGGTGCTTGGCGAAATCCCTCGCAGCTCTGTCATGGAAGGGCTTCCTAAATATCTAGTTTCTAGTATGTAGCTTGTCTCCTGTTGGTGCCGGAGCTTTTAAAAAAGAGCTATCGTTGCGGATCAAAGACGAGTCGAACCGCAAACTTACATTAGATGCGGTGTTGCTAGAGTCACATGAAAGGAAGCTGTGTGTATCAAAGCTCTCCCTAACAATCCTTTTGATTCTGTACAATATCTTTGTTAGTGTTCAATGGATAGCTCCCACACTTGAAGTTTCTTTGTGTCATTATCTGTGCCTGGGCTTCTTAAATGTCCGCTCCATACCCGCAACATATTTCTCCCGAAGAGTTTCTCATTAGAACGTTTCCCACTTCGGAAACGGAAGAGCAAGTCTCGTTGTTGCCATCTCTTGGACATGAGCCCAACTCAAATATTTAGTAATAAGAAGACCGGGCCGCTTTCGGGTGCTAGAAGCTCGCACCATCGATGGGTAAAAATGCAATAGGCCTGCTTGGATCCATTCCCGAACCTTGGGCGTTGGTATCTCGTCGATAAAGCGCCTGATAAACTCCCAGTCGGCTTTTTCCGTCTTCGCCTCGTAAACCCTACAGGCATTTAGATAATAATACCTCCATTGCTTATACTCCTTAGTATGTCTCCTCCGTAGTCCGGAACTCAGGTCCGAAGCACCTGTCGACAATCTGGAATCCAATGGGTCAAGGATGCCAGATTCGGTTTGGCTCGAATTTGTCTGAGAGATGTCAAGGCTGCCGCTGTTTAAATCTGTGGAAGTGCCGTGAGGTGGTCTAGAACTCGATTCGTTGGAGGATTGAATAAAGCTATCCAACCGCTGTACGAGCGCGTCATTCATTTTAGAATGATCCGCCCGCATTTTCGACTGGTCGTCCCGGATTTCATTTATTGCCTTCCATAACTTGGCCAGGCCCTCAATGGATCTTTGAATCGAGGGAGAATTCGTAAGCGAATTCGAAATTTCGTCCGTCTGGCATGCGGAGTCTTTCATCCCGCAAGAGGGTGCTGCACTATGTGAGGTGTCATGGACACCCGCCACTTTGGTAATTGGCTGTAACTTCCCGGACGAGCCTTTATTTTGGGAAGCCCGTGAGTTTAACTTTGGCTTAGAAGCTGATTTCGGCGTCGCTTTCTCCTTTTTCGTAGCTTTTCCTTTGGCTCTGCCTCGGCTCTGTTTAGACTTTCGATCTGGTGATTCGTTTACTTTGTTGTTAGACTTGAAAGGAAGTGCTCGCTTAGGGGGAAGAATCGCATCGATATTCGACAGCATTGTTTCCGGGTTAATGGCCTGGTCTCCGCCGAAGGGATCAACGGCAGGATACCCCTTAGGAGGGAAACTGACTTGTTGGAGCGGTGAAGGGTTATGAGAATAGCGCAAGGTTCGACTTGAGCATGTTGAACCATTTTCAGCCCAGTCATCGAAACGACCAATCTGACATCTATCATGAAAGCGATCATACATCGGCGAGTGAGCCATTCCAGGACTGGAGAGACTGTTGTGATTCAAGGGCTTCAAAGGTTGGTGGGATTGCCCATATAGAGCCGGGTCGTATGCCGAAGTGTATGGCCCTGCTATCTCTCTTTCGTGGGTGTTAGTATGATCAAGAATATTTCGCGGCTAGTCTGTCGACAATATATATACCTTTCGAATGGGCTACTTGATATATTACGTAGTGGCTCTCGAGCCTCGATAATGCCTGATAGCCTACTACATCCTCTCATAGAATCCACATGTAATGCTGTTCGTTGACTCTCTCCGGGGCATATCTCATGGAGTCCGTCAGCGTTTAATGAGATACGTTGAGACTGGGGAGCCAACAAGCCCAGCGGGCTATTAGGAGTCGTCTGAGCGGTAGCACCGTAGAAGGATGGAAGACCGTAATGACAGGAGCCGGGGAATGAAGGCCCGGATGAAGGGTTCACCAATGACTGGTTTACGGCTTGCTTCATTGTCATCGTAAGCTTTTGGCTCGTAAAGATCTGAATGGTTGTTTCATATTCGTTTGGTTTTCGGAATATCATGGAGACCCTCCTGATCTAGCTTGAAAATCAGTCTCGAGTGATGCGAGTTGAGTTGCAAAAGTTAGAACATCAGACCTTCCCGTCGTCATTTTGGTATTGAAGCGAGACATTTCTAGGCTCGCATTGAATCCTGTAGACGGGGGATTTCCGTTCAGATGCCAGGTTCCGCAGTCTTTTGAGATCAATTCTCTCCTATGCTGCAACGTCAGCACCCTAGTATAGCTCGGGAAGATCTATTCCGTCAAATATTGCCTACAATAGCGAGAGTCCCGGAGTGAATGATAAATAGATAACTGGTTTCTGCACTCTTTGTCTTTCCAGCTAAAGGACCTTTGAACTGGCGCAACGTGAGGACGAGGTCTGCATGATATTCCGTTTTGCTCAGCACGGCGCCCGTTTCGGACTCGAACACGGTTAACAATAGTCGATCGAGGTCAAAATTATATGTCAAAAGGCCATCGGATAGCTTTCTAGGAAGCATGACGACTACAAGCCTATGAACCTGATCCGGCGGGAGAACCTGCCTCGCGAAATAGTTTGCCGTCAAGGTCGCAAGAAGCGAATCGAGGAATCCCTAAGGTAGGCCAGGCACCCAAATTGTATGGAATCGAAGGATTTGATGATTACGAATCCAGCACAAGTACTTCCCCGCGCATGATATAATACGGAAGGAGGCCTTTGTGTTAAAGCAACAAAGCAACTGGACCGCGACCCGTTCCTTCCAGCAAGAGATCTCGGTTACACTGTAAATAGCAAAATCCGGCAAGAACGTCTAACCGAGAGGCTCAAGCACCAACACTGCGACCAGGGGCCTAGCGGTTCTCTGGAGCGCTCAGAAAGTTTGCTGCTAGGACCCGGGGTTCAAAACCTCCGGCGAGCAGGAGCCTGCTTTTTTGCGCCTTTGCCTACTTTTTTCTCTTTTTTTTCCTCTAAATTTGATTTTAGTCTCTCTTTGGTAGTTTTATCGACATGAGAAGAAAACCCCTCTCGCTCTATACAGCTCCTCTTTTCAATAGTTCTTTTCTAATTACCGTATCTCAGAGTGTAATTGCGAGACTCCCATGGCTGGTGGTCGTCGACTTAAACACGTGGTCACGTGATTATACACATGCTGATAACGCTGACTCTAGGATGCGATAAGCGGCCTGTACTTGTGACAAACTCCAACGTCGCGTCTTTCTCAGAATATTAACTCGCAGTTCGCATTGCTCTACTAAAAACTTGTCACAGCGCCGCATCAACATCCTTTCGCATTTGAAGCTGCCAACCCCACCGGGCGGCCTCGGATTCGAAATCGCCCAAAATGCCGCCCAAGGACATTCCGCCGCACGTAATCGAGCGAACCCCCGAATACAATGACTTCATCGAAAAATTGCGGGTCTTCCACGCCAAGCGCGGCACCACCTTCGACCCCGAGCCAAAAGTCGGCACGACCCATCTCGACCTTCTCAGGGTGTTCAATCACATTGTAAAAAATGGTGGCTACGACAAGGTGTCCGACGAAAAGCTCGCCTGGCGCCGCATGGCATCCGAATTGAACCTGTTCACCAACAACGAGGCCGCGACCGCATTTGCGCTGAAGGAGAAGTTTTACAAGAACCTCGCCGCTTATGAGATTAAGACAATTCACGGGAAGGAACCCCCCCCAAAGGATATTCTTGAAGACGTCACGGCCAAGGGTTCGGGTCTGTTGAAGAGGACCCGAGAAAACTTCCTGAAGGCGTCGAGGAACGTTAGCGACTCGGGCATATCTGGCGACGATGCGACCCCCACTCGTGAGCGCTCAGTCGTTGATACCCCGGGATCTTCTGCTCGCGCTTCCCGGGGCCTTCGCGAGGCTCCCCCGCAACGAGTTATTTTCCAGCCTGATACTGGCCCCTCGCGACAAACCCGCCACGCTTCGGGCCACCACTCTAGTCAGTCTTCCAACTCTGCGCAAGGCACCCCACAGCACCCCCAGCATCAGGGTCACCTCAACCAAACGCCTAGCCACCATCCTCAGGCCCGGGGAATCCCGGCTGGTACTAACACCGGAGCCTTCAATCTTAACCGTGGGGCGATGCCCTCCGTTATTGCTGCCTACAACCCGCGCGCTGTTACCGCAATTCCCATACGACCCGTTGACACCCCTGGGAATAACCCCGTCGCGTTTTCGCGAGCCAAAATTATCCACAAGATTCGCCAAATACAGGCCGGGCGCTTGCCCCGAGTCCCTCCCGGTTGTAAGTTCTTCCCTTGTTAGATTGATACCACACATCGCTAAAACTGTCCGTTGCTAGCGTACGAGGGCGCCAACATCTATATCCGGTGTCTCAACGCCCTCAGATCCTCCAATCCTGATGAAAGGACATACGCTCTCCACCATTGGGTGCGAATCTCGTTTGAACGCGGAGAGAAGTTCCGATTCGAAGTCTTCCCTGGCCTTGACGAGGGCCTAATCGAGGCCGCCCTTCGAGTGGCAACGCTTTTCTATGACGTGGAATGGAAAATATCCTGGGACCCCGCCGCAGCTTTAGAGCCAGATGAGTTGGACGGAGTTAATGGCACTTCGGACATTCTCGAGCGCATCAAGGGCCTTACCCCCAAGACTGTTCTTGACAGCATCCAGACCGAGAAGTTCAGCGACGAGATGCTTAGCGTGACGGAGGCGATCCTGACTATCCGAAACATGGTCACCCTGCCTGAAAATGCCGCGTATATCGCCAACTTCCCTCCTATCAAGGATCTCATCTGCATTGTCCTCAACTTGCCTCACCGCGATATCGTTATCGAGGCCAAGCACTACTCACTTGATATTGCGGAGCACATCACTCCATACATGACATTAGAATCCGACGACCCGCTTTACCGTACCCTTCTTGACCAGATGGACTCGGATGATCGTGGTGTCATTCTCACCGGCCTCCGTGCTCTCGGCCGAATCTCGATGAACTTGGACGCCGCCAATCGTCTCGGTTACGTACCTCCTTCTGTGTTGCAAAACATCGCCAACTGGATCCTCCTCAACGATGACGAGTTCACAGATGCCTGTCTGGATTTCCTTTACCAGTACACTGCCGTAGTCAAGAACGTCGACTCACTGCTGAGTGCCATCTCCGCCGAGAACTTGGTATACCACCTAGCCCGACTCCTCTCTCACGGTGCCCGGAGGGTCCAAAAGGAAATCGTGCTCTCCCCCGAAAAGAAACTTCCCGCCACCGACGAAATCGCACCAATGCCGCCTCAACTCAGGGACGATCTTTTGAAACTGAAGGAAGCGGATAGGGTCCATCGCTGGGTTAAGTGCTTCTTTGATCACGACCCTGAGTCTTTCGTTACCCAGATCGCCGCCTGGCAAGCCTTCAATGGCGCGTTCGCCGAGCCCCTCAAAGCAGCCGGCCAGCCGGCCACGTCCCCCGCCGACTTCATCCGCAGCTGCTCGCAGATTTACCAGAACTCGGCGCCCCAGGTCCTGACCCGTGGTGACGCTCAGCAAAAGTTCATCATCGGCTCTATCCGCGCCAGGGAGAACCCCCTCAGCCTCGACGGCAGGGAATACGTCCGCTGCGCCTGGGGGCCCAAGGACCAGCCCAAACAGCGCTGCGGCGCGTACTTCCTCGACCGCAAGGAGATGTTCAAACACATCGCCGATAAGCACCTTGGCCTCAGGCCGGACGAACAGGGCCGCTACCCTAACGTGGAGAAGGAGTTCCGCTGTGTCTGGCCCACGTGCCCGCACTACGGCAGGCCTATCACTGTGCGCTTCCTCGACTTCGCCCGCCACCTCGGCGTGCACATCGCGCTCGCCTTCCCTGTCTCCTCCTCTTCCTCCTCCTCCTCCTCATCTGGTGACCGCGCCGCCAAGAAGCCACGCAAGGACTGGATCGTCCCCGCCAAGGTCATGACGGTCACTTACGAGGAGACGCAGACGATGCGCGACGAGAAGAACCCCAACGGCCCGCCCCAGGCTAGCGGCATCCCCCTCAGCGCCGTTCTCGTCTTGAGGAACATTGCTAGGAATATCGGCAAGACGGAGGCTGAGGAGGAGCTGCTCAAGGAGAACGAGAGCACGGGCGAGCCTGGCGGCTGGAAGGAGAGGCTGTTTAGGCCGTTGATGCCGAGGCTTTTTGAGGTCATGGCGGAGAACAAGGCATTGGTAAGTCTTTTCGTCAACTTCAAGCTATGATTTCTATTTCCGCCAAAGTCGGATTGGCTAACACTATCATTCCTCAGGCGCCTTATATGGCCTCCCTCCTCGATCTCATCTACGAGTAATGGATCAAATGGACAAATAGACACTTGTATTTTTTTCTCTGTCACGCAATCTCGGGCACCCAGCACTCGCAAGCCTGTGCTAGAGCACCGCGCGTTTTTTTTCTTTAATCTCCACTGGTGTCCTCTCTCCTTTCTGTTTTGCTTTTTATTGTCTTGTCTTTTCTTTTATTCTTTTTTCGTCCGTTTTCCTCTCCCAAAGAATGGCGTTTTTGTTCAAAAAGGACGTTTAGGAATCCAGGTGGTCAGCGGAATAATGGAACCAAGGGTTGTCTTGCGTTGTTTCTTTGAATTTTTTTTTTTTTTTTTTGGCATTTTATTTTCCCTCTGCTTCTTGGGATTTGTTGGGTGAGGGTGAGTGTAAAGTCTAGGTGGTCCTTCAAAGCTTCATATTCCTGTCTTTTTTTTCTTCCGTTTCTTCCCTGTACAGTAGCTAGCCATCTGACCTACGAAGTAGCCGATCGAAGGTCTTCAGATTACTTGTACGTTTGATCAAATGTGTTGGCGTCAGTAGCTATTGGGAGACCCCAAGAACACACCACCCTACAAGCTAGATAGATAACTTGGGCGTCAAGAAGAATTAAATCTAGTACATTGTAGAGCATTTCAAGACTCATCACTGCATAACATGAACAGAATTGTGACACTTCAAACCTTTTTTTTTTTTTTTTTATATAATTAAAGGATTACCGTCAGTCTTAAAGGATCTTGTTGATATATCCCTCTCATTCTCTTCTGAATACACCCTTTTTCTACTTTCTCAAAAAGCCCACCCACTTTTTCTTTCTCATTACGTAGCGGTCATCATGTCCGTTAGAACAAAGGAGATGAGGAGTTTATAAAAGGGGAAAAAGGAACAGGGCCGGAAACCTTTTACACAACAAATACACACTTTCAGTCGCGAGAACGGTTAGAGCCCTCTTTGACAGCGGCAAGAATGAGATCCTTGGCTTTCTCGACGCCCTCCTTGCTGCCGATGATCTCGATGGGTTCATCCTTAGCCTGGTCGCGGGGAACAGTGATCCTGCAGCCGCTCTGGTTACGGATAGCCTTAACCTTGCTGCCGCCGGGTCCAATCACGTGGCGGTAAGTGCGCGGGTCAGGCAGGACGAGAAGACCGGTGGTGTCCTGCTTGGAGCTCTGATCAAGGGCCGTCTGGATCGCCTTCTTCGCCTTCTCAACGTTCTCTGCGGAACCGCGAAGGACCCAGGGGATGTCACCCTCCTCAGCAGAGACATTCTGGACAATAGTCCAGGAGTGGGCGTCGGAGGCAGTGTCCTCATCGTCGGTGATGAGGGGAAGGGAGCCGCCGTTAGCGCGGGTGGTCTCGGGCTTGTCGGGAACACTGTGGCCCGCATGGTCAACAGTGACGCCCCAGTCGTTTCGGAACTTGCGGAAGATCTGGCCATTGTTCGAGACTGCATGGTGCTTGGCACGGGGCACGAGGATCGTCTCGCCCTCCTGCTCCTTGAGGAAGGTCTCGATGTGTTCCTTCGCGGCCTTGATGTTTTCCGGCTTACCACGGATCTTGATACCGGTCTTGTTCTCACCTTGGCGGGGAACGTCGATAGCGACATTGAAGCGGCTCTCCATGTTACGCTTCACGTCACCGCCACGGCCAATGAGGGAACGGTGCTTTTCGACAGGAACCTCAATGGTCTCCGCGACCTGGCTATCCCACTCACGGACCTTGTCCTGGATGGCCGCGATGATCTTGTCAACAACCTCGCTGCGGCCCTCGACCTTGATGCTATCTCCATCGGCATCCTGTTTGGGGAACTGAATAGTCCTGGCGAGCTCTCTGCGGTCATCAGATCCACCGGCGTTGAGGACAAGCGTGCGAAGGTTGGCGCCTCCGGGTCCAATAAGTGACTTGTGATGCTTGCGATCGACATCAATGGTCTTGCTCACGGTGTCCTCGAAGACCGCCTTCTTCTCCTCAAGAACCTTCTTGGCAGCAGCAACCTGTGCCTTGGTTCCCTTGAGTTGAACCTCGACAGTCTCGACGTCACGGTCGGCAGGAATGTCAATCTTGGCACCGGTCGAGAGGCGGAGCTCCTCGAGGGCAGAACCACCCTGGCCAATTAGGGAAGGTACCTGCCTCTGCTGGATAGTGACGGTAGCAGTGTGTGAGTTATCCTTGAGATATTGGTGAAGGGAAAACAACTCATCACGGGCCTCATCGGCACCCTTCTTGGGTCCACGAATGATGACCTCGTCGGGGTTCTGCTGACGGCGAGCGGGTTTGCCGGCGTCACTAGCGGAATCGGTAGCCGCGTCCTCAGTAGCAGGCTTGGCTGAGCGAGGGAAGAAGATGAGAACCTTGTACCGGGTCTGAAGGCGGTTGATCTGAGTGCCCTCCTTGCCAATGAGCTCTCTGTGGAACTTGGGGTCGACCTTCAAGACGTGAGTGGTCTCGTCTGCCAACGTGCGGCCGAGGTTGAGAATGTGAGACTTGGCAGCCTCGGCCTTCGCCTTGGGGCCCTTGAGCTCAACCTTGCCATCCTGAACTTGAATCTCAACATCGAACTTGTCGCGAAGATCGCGAATGTTGCTGCCGCCTTTGCCAATGAGGTGGTTGGCAAACTTCTGGGGGAAATCGAAGGACATGGTAAACCCACGTTCCTTCTCGTCCTCCTTCTCCTGCTCAATGAACTTCTCAACCTTGCTAGCCAATGTGTTGACCGCGCTGACAGGCCCACGAAGCGTGACCTTGGTGCCGAGGGAAGAGACACGGATGGGAATCTGGTCATCGGCACGCTTCTCTTGTTCCTTCTTGATGAATCGTCGTAGACGTTCGTGGAACCTAGATAACGTTAGTCAAAGTCCAAGGATTCTGAATGGCCCACTAGATACGACCTACTTCTGGGGAACCTCAATGGAAATGGAGGTGACTTCCTCCTGCTTGTTGACGAGGTCAAGGATGTACTTGCGGGCGTCCTCTAGGCCTTGCTGGAAGATGCGGACGTCATCCTTGGAGGGAGCAGCCTTGGGAAGCTGGTAAGGGGAATCAGCAGAGCTGGGACCCTCGAAGACGAGTAGGATGGGGGCACCGGCTTCGTTAGCCTCGGGTACCACAATGTGGACGCCGTAGTCCTCGCGGACACGAGGAGTGACGTTCTTTGAGATGTGAGAATGGAAGAAGGGGTCAATGGGGACCGAGGCGATACGCGAAGGAGGATGTCCGTTCATAATCGATGTTATCTCAGACTGAGCGCGGATAGCATTCTTGCCGTCGCGAGAGTAGATCTCCCAAGGAAGGGCGCCGTGTTCGGAGAAGGGTGTGTTGATACGAGTGTTGTAGAGGGATTCGAGGCGCTCGATCTCACGGCGATGGCGGAGATAGCGGGTGACGTTCTGGGCGTGAACAGCAGCACCATTGGGGGCGCCACGGTGGAATCGAGAGACGTCAAAGTTGGAGCACTGCATGTTCAAGGCGAGATCCATAGCCTTCTCAGCGGCATCCGAAACATTATCAGCAGGGCCGATGATGGTCACGGTATCATCCTCGCCCTCAGCAGGAAGGAGAATATGGCAGCCAGTGTCAGCAAAGAAATCCTCGACCGGGATGCCGAGGTTACCAATGATGAACTGGTGGCGACCGCGCTGAACAGAAAACTGCTCGACATGGAGCTGCTTCTCAAGGTCAGCAGCAAGGCGTTCAATCTCAGCGCGAACCTTCTGGACCGAAGTACGGTCACCGGCGAGGGAGATATGGTCTTCAACACCCTCGGCAGAGAACCGAGGTTGCTGGCTGGGAGGGCCTGCAGGAGGGATAGGCTGAGAAGTCCAACCAGTGTGAGGGGGAATCTGGATTCGAACACCATTGGTCTCTTCCAAGGCCTGAGCACGAGCATTCTGAACACCCGCAATGAAGGGGTAGAACTCAGCAGGAATGCCTCGAACCTTGGTTTGAACATTGGCAGCACGCTCCTTAGCAATCTTGAGAATTTCATCACGGGCAGAAGCAGCAGAGATAGTGTTGCCCTCAATAGTAACATGAATCTCTGCATCATCATCGTCATCAAGGGCAGCCTGGGCCTCCTCAAGCTTGGGGAAGTTGATTCGGGCACCAGTCCTCTCCTGAAGAGCCTTGATCGTGGAGCCTTGCTTGCCAATGATGTGAGCACGGGCAGATTGGGGGATGGCAACGGTGATAGTGTTCTATGAAAAAGCTGTTAACTCAAAGATCCTTTGTCATGATGATAGAAGGAGACAGGCCAAGCCCGCAGCTGCAAGCTTACCTTAGTGCCAATCTGGGAGACCAAGTCCTTCAGAGCCTGCTGAGCGACATCCTGTGGGCCAGTAGCTTCGAACTTGAGTCGGCCATTAGTAGCGGAAGACATGGTAATTTTGGCGCGGGACCTCTTGTTGATATCCTTGATAATGTCGGGGATGGGACGTCGGAGCTTCTGGCGGGGAAGGATATGCTGGGGGTCAATGGTAATGGTCTCGACGTTACGGCCCGGGAGAGAGACGGCAGGTTTGGCGACAGAGGCAAGGGCAGGGCCAGAACTGCCGTTAGAAGCACCATTGCTGGCACCGGTCCTGGCACCCCAAGTAGGGATCGCACTGGCAGACGCCTTGCCCTTCGAGGAGCCTAGCTCCGGGAACAGCTCATGAGACTGGGTATCCAGGGCTTTTGGGTTAGCTTGCTTTCCGGAAACCTTATCAGCAGCAGTGGGGCCTCGGGACGAAGACGCTTCGGCAACGGAAGCAGGGCCCTCTGCCTCTTCGGGCTCGACATAGGCCTGATGGGTGACGGCATGCTCGCGGGCCATGCGCTCGGCAGCAGACAGTTCGGAGGACATGTTTATTTCGATGATGGTGTTTTCAACTCGGGTGGCACAAAACTTTGGGTTAAGCGGGGTGATTCGTGGATTTGAAAGAGAAGTCTGTCTCGCCGCATGTAAGGTTAGTTAACGGTGGTTGCGCAAAGCGGCTGGCGGAACCAGATCCCAAGGGATGCCAAGTGGATTTAGATGCAACTTACAGAGAGACCAGGGATTTCTGCTATGGAAAGCAGTTCAGGGTTTACAATTGGACCTTTTGGGAGTAACCAGGGGGGCAGATTCTAGACAAAGACGGTTGACGAGAGCTTCGGAGAGTTCAACAGACTCTAGAACATTGTGATATTGGTTTAGATCGGGTGAGTGCAGGAATCCAGGGACAAATGACCAATGCGAGGAATGGATGGAGATATCCGTTCCTCGAGGACTAGGGTTGCCGGGAAAGGCGAGAGCGCGTGGTTTGATGGGGGTTGAGGGGGGATGCTTGAGATCGGGGGATCGTGGAGAGGAAAGAAGAGGGTGAGGTGGAAGGTTTGGAAGAGCCCACTCAATTGAGATGTCAAAAAAATAAAGCGGCGGCGATTCGGACGCACCCAAGCAACGGGAAGGCACTAGGAGACAAGGATTGCCTCACAGCCCCTTAGAAGGTGCATTGGTGCAGTGGTGCAGTGGTGCAGTGGTGCATTGCTGGCGCTGTTGCCAGCCAGGACCCCACATTTCCTTTGATAGGAGCTCCTCTAATGGTCCAGGCCCTTTTTTTGGAGCTGAACCATACTTGTATCAGTCAATATACCAAGCCCCACCATAAACAGCTGGCGACAGGACTGACACCAGTAACGCCAGCGCAAACGTGACCGTATCAACTGTCGACCAGCTCGACAATTTGCTTGATTGGTCATGACCTGGATCAATGGGGTCTTGATAGGGTCATAGGTACTTTGTACACCGCTCTCACGTGACTCACTCATCGAATAGTCTCATCAGATTGATATCAGGGAAGGTGAGAGCATTCAACAATTCAATTTCACTGGGGAAGCCTCTGTGGCTGAACTGTCCAGGCCTCTCAAATCTCATTAGGCCGGATTGATTCCAACGATTGTTTCGAGCGTGCCCAATTAGGTCATATGTCCCTTACCCTTAATTATCCCAGCGATCCAGGCTCCCGCCGACAACGGCCTATGCTCAGCTGGCGAGTGTGTATCGACACCCGATCCACTGCCAGTTGTGCTCCAAGGGGAGCTCACTCGCCATGAATCCTTTTGCAGGCTTCGATATCGTGACTTATCCACATTTTCTCATCCACGCGTAATATAATCAGGGCGGAAGTCCCGGATCACCGGCCAAAGCATATTCGAGCTATCTCGACATCCAACGGAGTGGCGTCGGCTACATGACACCGGAGAGTTCGGGAACTTTCCATGTAATAGAGAACATTCTGGTCCCAGCCTCTCAAGAGGGAGCAGCCTGTGGTCTCCAAGCAAGGTGCCAGACGCCGCGTCCGATCTATCCACCCTACCCCTCGCTGGTATAGGGAAATCCAATCCAGACAATTAGCACTTTACCCCTTCATCTAATTCGAGACCATGAAAATGCGGTTGGATTCCCTCAACATCCTCACAAAGACCCATAGATGCTCATAACCTGTTGTGTAAAGGAGCAAGCGCCACCAACGCAGAGTCCCTCCCTCCCTTCTCTATTGGCATAGAAAAAAGGGACCATGGGAACGTTCCTCACATCCAGGTCGTCGAAACAATAGATGCAGGCAACCGCGGGGCGGAGACGACCTGTACGTCCCACCCAGACCGAGACGCTCCCGTTCCGGAACGTCCTTTCCAACGCCGCGGCCCTTGCGCCGTACTTTTCTCCCTGACGCAAGGCACCATTTATTCCTCCAACGGTGCAGACGTCTCATCGCTATCCCCCAATACCCCTCAAAGTAGCAAGTTCATCCGTAAGATTCGTGGGATGAACGAGGGACCCCCAAGCTTACTCGAAGACCAAGGTGGGCTGTACCTCGTCTCCCGACGACCCCTATCGAGTTCGACTTGAGCTTCGGACCGCGGTATAGGTTCAATTCGTACAACGCGTGGGGAAGAAGGCCAAGTCGGGCGGGGGTTTCCACCCAAAGCTGGCTGTTGGGTCTAAATGCCCCATGGCGGACAGAAGATGCAGGCGACGTCCGCGACGAGAGGGGATGGTACCCAATCCTGTAGCTCAGACCGCATGGTTTTGGAGAGGAGGTGCACGAACGTCATCGCCTGGCGACAACATGAACTCAATCCTGCTACCCATCACTCATAGCAGACGCCGAATTATCTGGATGGTTCTCTTGGTCGGGGCTGTGTAGAGGGATACAGCAGATGCTGTGTATTAAAGCCGCCTAATGCTGACGATGCCAATCGGCAAGCGCAAAACACAGTCTGACATCAAAAAGCTCATGGGACAAAGACGGAGAATGTGTTAGAATACAATCCCGCAGGCGATCGACGCTCAGCGTGCATAGACGAGAGAGAGGGAAGCAAGGGGGCAGAAACGAGATTGAAATATATTGTTTCGCTCCAAGTGGAGGTATAAATAGTCATGCAGTGGCAAGCCTACCATGTCGACAAACCAAGTCCCTGATTCAAAATATATGGAGGTCGAATATTAATAGCACTTGGTCATTAAACCGCCGACGCAAGAACAGGGTAAGACACTTCAGCAAGGGCGCCCTGACGAGGCCACTCGAAATATCATCTGCAAGTTTGACATCTAGGTGTTGTAAGCGAGTGCTCAGGGCTGTGCTTAGAGAAAGATCTGTATGAACCAACGTGAACCAGGAGATGATGCTTCCGGAGTTAGGAGCTATGTGCCTGCTGCACCTGCTAAGCGTCAAGTTCTCTCCTTCGAAGCTCGATACCAACACGAAGGTCTATTAATCATGACAGCATCGAGAGCTTTACGTCCACAGGTATCAAGTACTTCTGTGGCGAGTACACTCGGGAATTAAATATCCACCAGCAATATCAGCATTTAAGCAGATGGGCGAATAAAGGGCTGAAAAGTAGGCCGATGCTGAGATTTGGCTATTCGCAAATACAGACAGGGGACAAGCGTTATTGGCCATAGAGCTCGTAATGCTTCTCGAATCTCCATTGATTAGCTCCCCACAAGGACAGTCCGTACTACGTGACCGCATATCGCATTGAAATTGTTTGCTATTGCCGGCATGCTTCATCAACTCGAAAACGCATCACCTTTTACTCAAGAGTAGGCAGACCAGTTCGAGAACTAGGAGCATGGAGCTATAGAAAAGTTGCGAGGAATATGTAATATCATCGAGGTTGGGTCGCCTGCTCGCATCACATACTTGTAGGTCCTGCACTTCGGAGAGGGGACAATTGCATTTCGAGGAGCAAGTTGCATTACTTTGCGGGTCAAGGTGCTTCTTCAAGTTAACTTCGGAGTGGTAATACTGATGTCAAATATCCAAGATCTGTCAGGCTCGTTCGAAGCCTGGAACCTTGGAAATGAGGGGTGTGGACGGTGCCCGAGGATTCGAGTTGCAAAGAAGACTAGTTTCCCGTCAATGGAGCCTTGACGACAATAGCTGCGAGGACTTATTAATCTAAAAGCAACCCTGATACACCCTTTCCTCCCGGGGAAAACAATGAACATTTCATAGTATTCTCTGCCTAACCGTGAGTTGGCCAAGAGGACCCTGTCCCTGTTCTATTCTGGAACCATGACCTGGGGCTCGTTGTGAGCTTTGGTACCCGCGGCGAACGTGTACTGGTCTGGAAGGGGAACAAGGGCTCAAACGTGGGATGCAATATTAGCCGGCCGGTTCGATGATTTTCTTCATCTTAGCATCCCTGGTTTGAAGCTAATCGATGTGCCTCCACCAGTGGAACGCCAACTCCACCAGTGGAACGCCAACTCCAGCATGAGACGCAAGGCATCAATTGGTCTGGATGATTTGTACGTCCTAATCTCTCTTCGAATGAATAGAAAAGAGAACCACGACTTGCCAAGAGCTAACGCAACTCCATTCCAAAAGTAAAGAAACGCCTAATATCCGGCGAGCCATGAAACCAGGAAATGTCTTAAGCCACGTAGTAGTAAAAACGTCGCAGCTGGGGACCAACCCGCCCCGCCCTTCTGCGTTTCGGGCTTCTCTCAATTGATAGACTTGGGATGCACAGAATATTTAGGTCAAGCCAATAGAAGCGCGATATCCGTCGTTCTTTACTCTGGTCGGTTGGATTGCGCATCAGATTCAGAACCACCCAGATGCCAGACCCCTATCGGGGAACGATTGAACGATTGAATGAATGAATGGGCCTCAGGACTTCTTTCGATGAATGAAAGGTTGTCAACGATGCCGACATACTAGTACGTCTTCCTGTAACGTCGTTCGTACCATGGGCTCTTCTTTTTCTTTCCTCTTTTTTTTTTTCTCTCTCTTTCTTGGTTGCCGTTTACTTCTGCTCGATTGTATTGTGGTCCAACTGCGCGAGGAGGTGATATAATATGGTATACCAAGGTAAGGGCGGAGGGGTCGTTGGCGCCACTTACCACACTGACTGAGCATCTGGACGAACTGTTTCGACAGACCCCGGTGAAAGCTAGCCAGACTTTGGGGGAACAAACACGCTGGCTAGGCCTGTAACACTTTGGCCAGCGGTACCTGACGTACCGCGCCTCCTGGATGATGGGTTAAGGGTACATTTACGCCAGGACAACCAGTTTTTCGCCGTAATCGACCAGGTCAGTCGTGCGACAGACTGGATCAGCGTTAAACAGGGAAGCATTCTCGATACCATTATCTCGGAGGAACATCCCGAGAAGAGCATGGTCTGTTGGCTGCTCTCCCCAAGTCTAGCGCTTCCCAGCTATGAAGGGAAACAAGCCAGGAGCTCCAAGACATTTGCCAACGATTTGGATGGCGTACCATTCATCATCAGACAATTCAAAACGCTAATGCCACATCCGCCGGGCATAATGAAATTAGAGGTACGGCAAATGGGCCTGCAGGAGCACGCCGGACCAGGGTACCGTCCCTCCACTTGCGCGGTGCTCTTTTCTGGAAACAGTGTTGGTGGCATGAGAGACTGGACAGTCTGGCTGCTCCTGCCTGTTTGTTTTTTCGGAGAGTAAAGACTCAATTAGCTTCGGTCGTTTCACGACTCTTCACTTTGATGTGCACCGGGAGCCGAGACATTTATCCATGAGAGAACTGCTGAATCGTCACAACAGACCCAAAATAATCAACGTGAATATCTTCATTTCCTCAATTCACTGGGCTCCAGACAAGGGCTGTTAGTGGAGTGCTCTCGATGGCCTGGCGTACGAGCTAGTCAAAGCTCTAGTTGAAACATGCCGACGCGCTAGTAGACTAAAATCACCCCTCCAAACCAGACACAAACCGGGAGACTTGGGCCTCTTGCAGGATGACGTCCTAGACACTGCGGAATTCAGGGTTGTAATACTATTGAATCAGGTCTGGTCGAGTTTCGGCCGACGAGGCACGACGCGCTTGATTCACGCGGGATTGGATGGGTCGAGCCGCGAGCAAAGTCAATTCAGCCCGTGTTCGTAAGAAGCTCAGTCAGCTGTATCAAGCTGTCATTGACACATAATTCCCGCCCAAACTGGCCTAGAGTCGAGGCCGGATCCGTGGCATGAGAGGTTTGGCCACGAGGTCGGGCTGCTGGTACAGACGGCTACCTTTTATAGTAGTGTCAGGGCGCCAGATAGGGCGGCAGTAGTGCGAAGAAAGAAGCTGCGGCATCCACATTCTCCCGGGGGACGGGCTCAGATAGCCAGCGAAGCGAGCAAGCAGCAAACCCATTTTGATCTCATCCGCCAACGAGCGGTGGTCGCCGAGGAAGCCAGCCCAAAGGGTCCTCCTCTTACCTCAAGAAGGTGCCAAGCCTGAATCCCCAGCAGACTCCGAAGCCTCTTATAGCTGTCCAGGCTGGAGCCCAGTGCTGAAGCAGGAACAATGCAGGCGGGGCTCGTATTCCGCCTCCATCGAAACGATCATTACTCTTAACTGAAGGAACAACCTTCACTATCCCTTCGTCTCCCTCATTGCTCCGGCCATTTTTGGCTCCTCTTTCCCTTTCCTATCTGTGTCCCATACCGCACCACTCAGTTGTGGACCTCGCTCGATTATTAGCCTACTCCGCCCCTCGCAACGAGATCCAGTCAGCGGACGTCGCATCTGTACGTACTCTATCCAGAGTGCTTTAGCACTACTCGCAAACCGACACATTTGGGACACCTTGGATCAATACATCAATACACACGCACACGCACCCCTCCAATAAGTCAAACTCTGGGTAATACATCGTCATAAAATATCACTCATCCCAAGCCTGTCTCCAGATATTGAGCCACTTTATTCTCCATCTTCACTTGATCCATTCTTGTGCTCCGCCTAGTACTGTATGCTTGGTGAGAAGCCGTGGACAACTGTTCCCCCAAGGCTTCCGCTGAACTAGATTGCACTCTCGTTCCACCGCGTGAGGGTCGAGTACCACTACTAGTTCCCTCTTTCAGTCTCCGCGTCTCGCGTCCAATCCGAAAGGCAAGTGCGAACATTCAACCTCATCTCACGAGGATATTTTTTTTTCCCTTTCCCCTTCTTCCCTGTCTCCTTGCTTCCACTTGAACTAATTAATCGCGTCGTGGTAGGATTTTACACAAACATAGACACACCCTGGCCTTTCGTGACCAAAGAGGAAACCCCAAAACACCAACAGCACACACCCTAAGCCCCCATTAATTCGAGCTCTAACGCCGGTTTAGCACGCGCAGCCTTGGGAGGGGAAAAAAAGGCTTTTTTCCTCTCTTCGTCCTCCCCACGCCTCCACATCCTCTCCTAGGCTGGCCGCTGGCTATCGACGTCGCCACTCTTTGGGCCCCCCCTCCCCCTCCTTTATCCCCCATCACAATCAAGCACCCCCCGGCCTCGACTGATCGACTAGGACCCGCCAACCAGTTCCATCAACGGATTGTACCAGTACCCGCAGTACCGTGTACTCTGCGACAGTGGTACAAATAATTTCTGTACCCAGAAACATTACCCTCCACTTGCCATTGAACCAGCAACTTTGTGCTAGGCCGCCTCTATTGCACGCTCACCTTCCCAGGCCCAGAGTTTGATTTTAGCCCTGCGAAATACGTAACAAAGCCCTCCGGGCCAACTTTCCCTAAGAACAGGTACTTTTATCCTCGACCTTAGTCGCCGGCCGAGAAGCCAAGGCGGGCAATATCTCAACCCAACATTGTGTCAATTGACCCCCCCTCTTTCAACCCACATACAGCAAGTTGGCGCGCCTCCACACCTTAAAACAGCACACTACTTTGCGTAGTGTACAGTTAGAGCCAGTGCATTAAAAACTACTCCCCTGCTTTGCGACGCTCGTCTCGCCGCCCGCCGACGCCGTCCCTACTCCTGCTACTGCCGCCGCTGCCACTGGTACTGCTGCAACCCACCAGCAAACAAAGCACATTTACTTTCCTCTCTCCACTCCCTCCAGATTTGGATGGATCATGGATAGTTCCAACACTAACCTTAACGGCAATTCCCATCGTCGACGACTCACAAAGAAACCTCCATCACATCACACCCGATCTTCCTCCGGCGTCGACGTTGGCTTTGGCCTTGACAACCTTTCTCTCCAAAGTAAACGTAGTACGCAGAGTCTAAAGCGCACTCCAAGCGCTCCGCCCGCAAGGGCTACCCACAACGCGTCAAACAACTCCTCTCCTCGTCATCCTCCTTCTTTCCTACGCTCAAATCCGTCGCCTCTCCTTGCGTCGTCCGAGTTTCCGTCGCCTTACCAACATCACCCACATCCGCCTACTACAGCTGCGCCCGCTCCGCCTCGAAGCGGTGGCCGACTCTCCGATCCACAGAACCATCAGCCCCTCCTCCATAGCACTGCTGCGGACGATTTCATCGGCGCTCCCTTCGACGGTGCAGCCATTCTTAACCGACTTGACGCCTCAAAACTCCCGCCTCCCTCTACGAACAGACCCGTCTTCCCCCCTCCGTTGACGAAATCGAACACTGACACCCTCATCATGAGTCCGACCGTCCCCCACTCCGCGACCTTCATGTCGTCCGATTCGACTCTTGCCGAGAAACCCCAGGATACCAAGGTTATTGAGCTGTCCAGTTCCAAGAGGTTTTCCGACGAGGCTAAGGAGCCGAGGGTTGCAGTATTACGAAAAAAGTCGGGGTTTTCTGGCTTTGTCAGTGGCCTCGTCGGCTCGCCAAAGAAGCCTGTCATTTCAGCACCTGAGAACCCAGTTCACGTCACCCATGTTGGTTACGATAGCAACACTGGCCAGTTTACCGTAAGTATTTCCCCATCGGAGAACGGTTCTGGTATCATTTTTTGGTTGTAGTTATACAACTCGTAGATTTAATTCTCGCGTTTCCGTGCACCTATACGAGAACGTTACTCGCCACCGAAACCCAATGGATTGCTGACATACCTCCAGGGCCTGCCGAAGGCATGGCAGCGATTAATCAACGAAAGCGGTATTCCTGAGAAGGAGAGGCAAGCAAATCCTCAAACCATGGTGGATATTCTCCAGTTCTACAAAGAAACAACAGAGAAACCGAAGGAAGATCAAGTTTTAGAAAAATTCCACCATGTTGCTGCATCACCAGAGATGCGTCAATATAACGGCGGCGCGCAAGGCACTTACCCCATGTCGCCATCCCATTACCAGCAGCAGAACTACCTGGGCATGTCCCCTATGCTTAGCCCTCCGGCGAGTCCCAGGTTCCCTACCGTCAACCATGAGGGAAGCTTCGAAAACCCACGAGCCCCTCCCCCCGTGCCCCAGAAAGGTGCAGGCCCTGTGCCCCCCGCTAAAGACCCCAACCTTGTCCCTACACGCCCGGCACCGAAGCCGCCGAGCAACCTACAGCCGAGAAGTGTCGGGCAACCGCAATACCCCACGAAGGATTCCGGAATAGGCATGTCCCAGCCGGGCGATGTTCTCCCTCCGGTCTCCTATGTGCCTCCGAAGGATAGTGTGCCCATGCTTCCAGAGGAGCACCGTTCTCGGTCCAATTCGCGGGTCAACGGTACATCTCCGTATATGCTCCAGGGTGGTGTGCCCCAGCAACCTCAAGTACAGAACGCCCAGGCTGCGGCATACCAACAACAGCTACTCCAGCAGCAGCATGAGCAGGCCCTCGCCCAAGCCCAGGCGATGTCGACAGGCCAGATTGGCCGCGCCCCTAGCAAGAGGCAGCCCGCTCCTCAGCAGCCTACTCCCCCAACATCGCAACATCAATATGGCCGGATGCCGGATCCGGCTCCTCAAATGCGACCTCCTCAGGGTCCTGGAGGAGCTCAGCCGCCAGCAGCACGACCGCGACAGCGTCCTAAGCAGAGTAGTGGTCTCGACGTCATCGCCGCGCTCAAACGCATCTGCTCGGATGATGATCCTCGTGACATCTACAGGGGATTTAACAAGATCGGCCAGGGGGCGTCAGGTGGAGTCTACACGGGTCACGAGAGAGGCACTAATCGTCTTGTCGCCATCAAGCAGATGAACCTTGAACAGCAGCCCAAGAAAGACCTTATCATTAACGAAATTCTGGTCATGAAGGATAGCTCACACCCCAACATTGTCAACTTTATCAACAGTTATCTCTGTGGAGGCGAGCTTTGGGTCGTCATGGAGTTCATGGAGGGCGGAAGTCTCACAGACGTTGTTACGTTCAACATTATGACGGAAGGCATGATTGCCTCGGTGTGCCGTGAGACGCTTAAGGGTTTGCTGCACCTACACTCGAAGGGGGTCATCCACCGAGATATCAAGTCCGACAATATTCTTCTCTCCATGGAAGGAAATATCAAGCTGAGTGCGTATCATCTCTCCCATCACCAGATTGCGCAACTTTTTAGACCCACTCAACCCATTCAATCTTAGTGACGCTACCTTTTTTTTTTTTTTTTTTTTTTTTTACCGATCCACACATCTTCATTCATTGGGGAGACATCGATGCGCTAACATTATACACCTACAGCCGATTTTGGTTTCTGTGCAACCATCAACGATGCACAAAACAAGCGGACGACAATGGTCGGCACCCCCTATTGGATGGCGCCCGAGGTCGTGACACGGAAAGAATACGGACAGAAGGTCGACATCTGGTCCCTTGGTATCATGGCCATCGAGATGATTGAGGGCGAGCCGCCATATCTCACGGAATCACCTTTACGCGCGCTGTGGCTTATCGCTACTAACGGAACGCCGCAAATCAAGGATGAGCAGAATCTATCTGAGGTGTTCAGGGACTTCCTTTACTGGGCGCTTAAGGTCGACCCGGAGAGGCGTGCCAGTGCTAATGATTTGTTAAGGGTAAGTAGGAGGCCAGCCGACTAATCATATTCTCTTGGCTAGGTAACTGACTGGCTTTCCGGCAGCACGATTTTATGAAGCAATGTGTGGATTTGAAACATCTTGCGCCCCTGGTCAAGGCAGCTCGTGAAGCGCGTGCACAGGAGAAGGCGCGGAAGGGCGGACAGTAGGGCTGCTTTCCTTTATACTGACTCAGACCGCCAGAGTTATATCACTCAGCTTGGGCATCGAGTGACCTTACCCAAACCAAAATAGCTACAATCGCCATGAGCTCAAATCCGGGCCGGAATGTCTCAGCGGAGCTGTCGGTTATCAACAAACTGGTCGGATACGACTTTGGCAAAACTAAATGGCACCAGATGCGAAGGCACCAAGCGCAGCTAAGGCGAATAAGGAGCAAGGTGGTCCATGCCAGCTGTACGGCCAACTGTTAGTGGAGTTGTCGTACTCAACTGCCCGCTTTAGAAGCCCGGCAACAACGGGTCTTGATCATTTCGAAATGGGTTGGGATGGGGTGGAACGAGCTCCCAGAGGTACCATGTCCCGCGTGCCCTTTCTTTTTTCGGTTTTTTGGTTTTTCCTGCCTCGGCATATGAGGCGGGGTTGATACACGGTCAGATGCGAGACGGGCATGCACTCGCTTCTGTGGCTTGCTTTTAAGCCATGCTCTCCGCTTAGACCCGCGGAATCGCATTTAGCATCTCGGCACCTTGCTGGAATTCCTAGTGTTTTTCGGAAAGCAAACGAAGTGGAAGGAGGATACAGATACATTAACGCAGGAGATAACGGAACCCTAGGGAGAGGGTGGTGTGTTATTATGCTTATAGCGAGGAACAATGAGGGAATCCCGCGGGCTTATTCTCCACCCCATTCTTGTTTGTTGCTTTTTTTCTTACCTCTTTTTTGAGCCAGAGACATGGAAGCAGTTTATGAATGAAGGAAACGTTAGGACAGGACCGAATGTGTGGTTTTTTTTTGGCTCCAACTCCGGTTACCACTTTCTCTATGTTATGTTGCTCTTCGAACGTTCTCAAAAGAAGGCAAGGATCATCTGTTTTTCCCCCCTCTTATAATGCCTATCAATGTCTCGTCTTCCCACACCGCGCGCTGTCATCCGCGCGTCCCGCTTACTTACATTTGGCCGATTTTCATTCCCTACGACCTCTGAGTGTCCCCTTTTTTTTCTTTCTTCTTTCTTCTTCTTCTTTTTTTTTTTTTTTTTTTTTTTTTTTGCGTGTTTGGAAAGAAACTACTTTATATCCCCCTTGTAAACATATACTGTTGTAGGTCTCTTTACCGATCCAACGTTTCCCGAGCAGTATCCTTTGAGAGATACAGGGTCGTCCTGGAGAGACCATCCGAGGCGGGCTCGCCTCGCCTAGCCCATCAGTACTTGGTCATAGTTGCCTAGTTTTTGTGTGTTGGAAGACTCCAATGTCTGCTGGTGGGAAGATTAGAATAATCTACGCTCGTTGATAGAAAGGACGAATGTTGTAAGGGAAGCTCGCACGTGAGAAAATCGGCAGTAAGTGTTTGCCATCCTTTTCATTCCTTACTCCCTGCCTTCTTCAAGCTGGGGCTCCTCTGCTTTTCGGGCCTCGGATCGCGAAAGGTGAACCGGAATGCTTGGAGTATAAACACTGGAGCCCAGGAGGATGACCCGTGCTTGAGAGATTTCCAGATCGCATCACGGATTCCACAACTGGGATCACGCCGACAGCTGCCCATAGAGTGTACATATTCCCTCCCCTCCGCCAGGCAGTTTATGCGTCTCGGCGGCCCAAACGGACGTGAAGTCTTGCCGGCCCGGGAATCTCGTCTGGCCTGGCGGGATCGGCACAGAGTCCCGGGAAAACACCCCCCTCCCCCCAGAAATTGATCCAAGTGTACAAGTTCGCGGCCACGTAATATGCCACATTCCATGTTTGCGCGCTGGTTTTTATTTTTATTTTGTTTTATTTTGATTTACTTCTTTTCTTTTTACTGGCATGCCATCCAAATCATTACCATGACCCATCATCCGCCGCCGCTCGCTCTCTCCTTCGAAAAGAATGCACTTCGGCCCATTCATTCCTTGACTACCAAGACTTGCAAGGTTAGCCGCCGGAAGCGCTAGGGAATGCTACCGGAATCAAGGCGGATGAAGGAAGGACGCGGTCGAGGGTTTGCGTGTGAAATAAGAAAGATCCGGTCGGACGCATGGACTCCGCGTTCTAATCACGTCAAGATGTTTTATCTCGTTCACCCGAACGCATAGGGAGAAAACACTCGAACTCGGATATCATTGGTATTCCCACCCGCCACTACGTTCCACCGTCACAGATGACCCAACCCTGCATAGCACACTCGGTTATACCACAGCCAAAAAGCCTCAACTCATTCGTTCTTCTAAAACTACATTCTTCTGATCCCCGCCGCTCTGCTTTTCAAGCAACGTCTTACAAGGCCAGTCTGCCTATCATACCAAGCCTTCACTATCCTTAAAAGCGCCCCAGATTCTCGAGCTTGACACACCGTTCCCATTTTACAAGTCTATCAAGCTCTCCTCCACTTCAGGCTGCTGTTGCTGTTGCTTTGGAGGATCCTGCTGATAACCTCCGTATCCTTGCACTTGGGGAGGTTGCTGCCACTGTTGCTGTTGGGGGGGCTGTGTTTGTAGTTGTGGGGGGCCTGCGGCCTGGTGGTGTTGCTGGGGTACGGATGGCTGCCAATATGGGTTCTGCTGTGGAGGCAGGTGCTGGTGCTGAATCTGCGGTGTCTGCTGTGGAGACTGAACGGGCTGGCTGGGTTGGGCCGGTGGGGCTTGAGGAGTTGGTTGATATTGTTGGAGCGGCTGTTGTAGACTTGGATACGGCGACTGAGAGGCATCCGGTGTTGGTCCTGGTAGTGGCATAGGTTGGCCAGGCTGTTGGGGAGGTGGAGGCTGCTGCTGGGAGTTATAGTAATAATTTGTATCCGGTACGTTGGGAGGGGCGGAAGGAGAGTGAGTCGGCTGGTTGGGAATGCTGGGGTGTCTCTGCTGCCCATCGCCGGGCGGATATTGCGGTTGTTGCTGTGTGGGAGGGGCTTGCCAGCTGTCGGTTCTCTGGGGTGGATACTGAGCCAGAGGAGTAGAACCGGCATACGCCGTCTGAGGGGTGGGCTGTGGTGGATATTGCTGAGCAGGTGGACGTCCGTAATCTGGGCGCGGCTCTCCTGTATAGAAGTTTTCGGCCGGACCAGGCGGGCCGGCTCCGCTTGTTTGAAGCGTGGGATACGGCCCGGCTGGGTGACGTGCGAGGCCGGGGTTATAGCCACCAAGCGTGTGTTGTCCGTAAGCCTTGGAAAGGCGTTCCTCAAGCATCCTGTCGTAGTACCGAATCACCGTTGACAGCTTCGCGTGAAGATCTAACAGGGTATCTGGGGGTTCTAGATTAGTAAAGCCTCCATGAGAGAAGAGGGGAGAAGCATACATACCGTGCTTGCTCATAGTTTCGCCGTAAGTACGTGCTAGCTTCGGTCGCAAAGCGCCAATACTATCGTAGAGCTCCTGGATCTGAGGCTCTCTAAGGATGGTGCCGGGAGGTTGCGTCTGTAGTCGATCGACAAGAGTCGCGAATAGGTTGATGTTCTCGGCCTCGATGGGCGTGAGCTCGTAATCGTTCTTCGGGAGTGTCAAGGGTGCGGAAGAGGTCACGGCGGGCCCATGGGTCTGTTCCTTCAAAGCGGCAGAATGCTTCTGCTTCTGCTCCTCCATATCCGCAAGAGAGGCAGCGATCGCGCGCTTCAAGTCTTCATCCTCCTCCTCTTCAGTGACTGGTTTAGACGGTTGGGAGTTCCCATTAACTTTGGCTGTGGATGCCGAGTTCTGGCTAGGATCGACATAACCGCGAGAGTAGTTTTTGACTTCCTCTAGGCTCATCTCGAGGGCCCTCCGGAGATCATCATCAATGACCTCATCAACACGGGCGCTCCTAGGCTGCATCGCAGACGTGCTTCGGGTTTTGTGCGGGTACGTCGGTGTCCGGTCGACCGCGGCTTTAGTTGTAAGCTTCGCGTAGCATCCGTCATCGACTCGAACCGGGGTCATGATCCCGAGGTGGGGGAGCGTTAGTGTCTTGCTTGAGCACTGTTGGTCGAAACAGTTGCCGCAGTTACGGCAGTGATGCTTGCGGTTCGTGAACGTGAACGCAGTACGACATCGCATGCATACATCAGAGTCTACCCACTCGGGGGGCTGTATCCAAGAACAAGATTAGGTTAGTGGACGGCTGCGCAGCGGCTGGGCCGAGGAACACGGAGGGCAACCTACAGCACTAGAATCGATCATGTTGCTGGAGATGGTCGTCCTAGGAGGGAACTGATATCCCTCTCGTTTCATATTGTTATATACCTGGTTAATATACGACAAGTCGTGCCGGCCTTCGGTGACGGTCGCCCAGCTCTGGATGTATTCGAGTATCTTCCCTCGGACCTCGAGGTTGACTGCCGCTGGGCCAACAGCCTGAAGGAGGGAAGTCAAGTTGTCCATGAATTCGCGAGAGGCGATTTCCTTCAAGAAGTGGTCTCCTCCATTCTTGACGCAAGTATCGGTAAGCTATATCGAGATATCCAAAGTATTAGCAGGGAGTATGGTTCTAGCGGGTTGGCTCTGGGTGCTGGGTGGTAACCATACGTTAAGCGCGCTGAGCTGGACGTTGGGGTTCTTGTTGCCGATGCGCTTCTTGAGCGACCTCATAGCTTCGAGAGGCTGGACTGTTTTCGATCGGATTACATCGGAGATCTCGAGGTTTAAAGCGATGTCCTCCCTATTTTGTCAGGTTAGCAACGGCGACACGGATCCAGGGCAATGGGAGCTTCGTACAAGCTACTGCTAGTCGCCTTGTCAATCTGTTCATCCAAGGCCGTATTGGCCGACGATGACCACCAACTCATCATTTTTATTTGTGTGGCCTCTGGAGGCGTGGTATAGGTATTGAGTTGACGAATTTGGGACCGGAAACTCGAAGGCTAGAGGGGAGCCGTAGTGGAACCTCCGTCAGGAGTCCTGAGATTGTACAATGTGGAATAAAAAAACAAGTAGAATGGAAAATAGACAAAAAAGACACTAGGCACTTGTATAGTATGTGAAGCTAGAAAGCCTGAGGATGGGGCACTCTATGCTGGGCCGTCGCAGGACAAGAGTATAAAGGTGCAAGTGGCAGCCTTCCTCTGTTTCGTGATGGGTGATGGCGATGATGGCGACTGAGGAGCTGACGTTGCTCGGCTTCATGCACGTGCAGCTTAGTTAGGCGGACAGCAAGGTGGTACTTGACTACCTCAGTCCTGAGCTTTATTAGTACTGGCTGTTGCAAGGACAGAGGAGGGAGTACCTTGGTACTCAGAGCCAAATGGGTAGTTTTTTTCCGTAGCTGGCACCTCCCCGCCACCTTGATGTACTGTACATTGCTGGCTGAGGAACGTCAATTGATCTGTTGGGGCCCTGGAAGGAGCACCTGCAGTTCGGCCCTTGCGCTGAGAAGCGATTCTCCTCTCCACCAAACAGCGCGCTCGTAGCCAACTGGCTGGCTCTACGAAGTAATCCCAAGTTGCTTGTACAATCCTAGCTCATAGAACTTAAGGAACTCGCAACGCTGGCATAGGAATCGCCTCCTGCACAGGATACTACTAGCCACTGCTCAAAAACACAGGAGTATAACGTTTGAACTCTCCATGCAACATTAGGAAGTCGACTCACGGCAGCTCTCGGGTGACATTCTCGAAGTGAATATGAGCGAGGCAAATTCGCCATCTTTCTCGCCCCTCGGCCAATTTGGATCAATGAGAGAGCTAACAATACGGGTGCCTTGAGCTCCTCGTTTCCACTTTGCTTCATCGTGTAAGCGCCAAACTTCGCTCGTACCCGCTTGACACCGTACTAAGCCACACCCAGCCCAGGCGGCCACAAAATCATCCGCTTACCGCGAGAAGTGAGCGGAGTCCATCATTTCGACTTCCACGATGTTCGCGATAGAACATGCCAGGCATGTCGAAAGCAGAAGCCCCGAACCTCCAGCCGCTTGTAAAATCTGCGCCGTCCAACGCCGTGGCACTGTAAGTAATAGCCAAATAGCCTCGCGATTAATTACAGAGCCCATCCATCAACGATCGATCAATCCATGGATATTGATCGATGGATGAGGGAAGGTTTCATGGGTACATGCGGGGTGCTGAATGGTACTAGCGCGACGGTCAAGGCTTTTTTGGGCGGAAAGTATCGAGGCACCTTCTAGATGTACCAGCCCCAAACAGATACAACCCAACCAGGCCAGCTAGTCAGGCCCTTAAGGCCCTGGAGCCCCGGAGCCCTGGAGCCCTGGAGCGTTGGCCCCGCTTCCTGCTTCCGCGGGTTCTAAACAAGAGCGCCTCCCAAATGCCACTGCCTCTGTTCCTGCAACATTCTCGTCATCCTTCGCCTAGAACAGGACCTCCTCGTCCACCCTGCACACCTACCAACTTCAAGAATGTGACAGAATTCCAGTCCGTGACTCGACGCGCTTCCGCATCTTTGTTCGCTACATCGTCCCTTCGCCGTCACCGATGCTTTCAGCACAGCTGGGCCTCTTCACACGCCAGCGTCTCCCGTCTCGCCACGCCCCTTGTAATACCTGTAACATTCCCTCTCTCACGAATCCGGAGCGAGGCCACCCAGCCGCCGCGAGACCGGACCTAGATTCCAAAGCTACGCAATGATAGCTTCCACCTTACTCGACTCCGCCGATACTTAGATTCCTTTACATGCTCACTTCTTGCCTTTTATCTTCGCTAAAGTATTCAGTCGACTTTACGTGGTCTTCCCCGCCGACACACCCTGTCATTGAGCCGACATCCTGTGACTGTCCTCAACCAAACTCGAAATTACAGACATCATAATCGAGAAACAGAGCGAAAGGCCCACAAAATACTCCATCTCCACCGTCTGGAGGGTCGATAGCCCTGCCCAGTGCCTCATGTACGTGGCGAGTAATGGTACAAATGGCTTCGCCGGCGGCCACGGTGGAGGCAAACTTGCCGGAGGAAGTTCCTCGAGAGGCCCCCTACCGCACATCAACGATCTCAAGTCCGTTTCGGCCGGCATCGACCCGCAGCTCCCGATCCGAAAGCTCCTCGAAGCAGGCGATGGGTGCATGCGCCAAGCCGATACTTGGGTGACGTTTAACCGCCCCGACCTTGCGCTCCAGGAATATATTCGAGGTTGCATAATCGCGATCCAGATAATCCCCACCCACAAGGAATATGTCTCTCTCCGAAGCGATAGGGGTGGTCAGGGCCGTTTGTATGAGGCGCTGAAACATAAAGTCATGGCTGCAAGTCCCAGGTTTGAAAAGATAAAAGAAGAAATCAAGGCGGATAATGAGAGGACTGGCGTGCAGCCCACTCATGCGATCGCCTCGAGGCCGGAGACTCCTCGCGAACCCCCACCACCTCCTCCTACTTCAAACCATACCCCTCCTACCTCTCCGCCTAGACAGAAACCCGTTGTCCAGCCAAAGCCACAGGCCTTGCATGGCAATGCGATTCAGATTAGCTCGTCCCATCGCCGTACCGACTCCAGTGACCTAAACGCTCGCTTTGCCAACTTAAGAGGATCATCGACATCATCGACTCAGGCGCCACAGCAGGATCCGCGAATAAAGACGTACCCCCTCGTGCCGCCTCCTCCACCCGCACCTAGGGGCTCCTCCCGCCCTCTTCGCAACGCCGGCATCACCGCGGATACCTCGGTCCCAACCCTCCCAAAAATGCCCGACGCCATTTATAGTCCGGCAAGGGGTACTGTGACCTCCGAGGATGCCCAGCTGCCGTCAAGTACGCCTCGCGGCCTCTTTAGTAGAACAGGCTCGAGCACTTCCATTACTGGCGCACGGAACGGCTCGGTTTCGTCATTGACACAGCAGCAGCAGCCGCCTACCAGTAACGGTATTCGGAGTGCGCGCGGCTCTATTGAATCTAAACCGCTCACGCCGATTCCTGCGACCACGGCAGTGACACCCCAGGAGCTCTATGACTTGATGCGATCTCGAAGTGGGGATATTCTGCTAATTGATGTCCGATCTCGGGAAGAATTTGAAAGCGGGCATATCCTCTCCCAGCACACAATCTGTATCGAGCCATCGGTGCTGCTGCGAGAGAACATATCCGCAGCCGAGATAGGCGAAAGTAACGTTTTGGCGCCAACCGAAGAGCAAATGGCGTTTGAGCGTCGGAATACATTTGAGCTCGTTGTCATGTACGACGACGACTCTGATACGATCCCGTACATACCGTCTTCTGAGACTGGCAAGGTTCTTGTATCCCTTCAGAGAGCCCTAACTGATCTCAACTATGAGCGCGAGTTACGAAATCCACCGAAACTCCTCGCCGGTGGCTTGGAAGCCTGGATTGACCTCATGGGCCCGAATTCATTACGTACATTATCGCCGGGCGCAAAACGTACAGGAACTCTAGCGGTCCCTACTGCGGGGACCGGTTCTTCCAGGTCAAAGTCAAAGGCATTTGGTGCCCGGCGGTTGTCGACATACACGGTGAAGCCGCTAAAGCCTGACGAAGTAAAGCAGTGGCAAGAAACCCTGCGGAAGGAAGATATGGACGTGGCCCATTCACCCAACTTTGTGCGCTCTACAGAAGACTTTCTTCGAAGGTTCCCACCTGTGTCGGTGGAACAAGAGTCCATGACTTCCAGCGAGTCCTATGACCCACTTCCTCCGTCCGTTAATCATCAACTTTCCAAGTATGAAGACCTTCCAGCGCCTCCAACGCGCCCTGCGCCCGCCATCCCTCGACCCAGCTACAGTGGCCTGAGCTCGCAGGACGACCAAGGTGTGGCTACGGCCATGCTGAGCCAGGCCTCCGGGTCACTGAAACCACCTCCGGGAAGTGGACCAGTTGGCAAACATTTTACAGGGCTCCATAACACGGGAGTCTGGTGTTATACAAACAGTGTTTTGCAAATACTGCGCGTCACTCCTGGCTTCGGCCGCGAGCTGATCGGATGGAAGGCAGGGAATATGTGGCCTGTGGCCAAATCTCCCCAGCTCATGATGAATATACTTGGAAATCTGTTCCAATGGATGGATGCCGGTTGCTTCCAGGTGATGAGGGCTAAGACACTTATGGTAGGTCAGACCCGTTCAAGCCCGCGCCCCTATACGCGCCACCAGGGCCCGCTGAGGCGCCTTTCCTGCTCCTACCTACTCCTCGCTCTCAATTTTCTCGGTACCCCAGCCATGAGTACTAATCCCGATTTTCCGTTAGGAATACACTGAGCATGTCACAAAGCATGAACCGATCAAATTCGGAAACTCCAGGGACCAGCAAGACACCGTGGAGTATCTGGATTTCCTCTTCTCGCACATGGATAACGAAACCAATAGGAAAGCAAATCAGGCGCCCACACCTGCTTCTTCTCCTGCTCCCTCGCAGTCAACCCAGCAACCGCCACTACAGGCGATAGCGATCTCCGCCTGGAAAAAACATGCTAGGCAGTCTGATAGCATCATCGACAGGTATTTCCGGGGCATGGAGCTAGGTCTGGTCAAATGTACATGTGGGCACCAATTGACTAATGCGGAACCCGCCCTCATCCTTTCACTAGCAGTCCCTCCAGGAGCTTCCAATCTCTACGATTTGCTCAGGGAGAACTACCCGCCAAACCCTGTTCCCATCCCGGACTATAAATGTGATGCGTGTGGGAAGACTAATGTATCTAGAAAAATGTCCCTTGCGCGGCTTCCGGAGATCCTTGTGATTCAAATCGGCAGGTTTAACGCGGCCAGCGCCAAGTCGACGGACAAGATCGAGTTCCCGCTTGATGACATCGACATGGAGCCGTACTATCTTCCCAAGGCCGACCGCAGTTTTGGGAATGAATCGTCGAAGGAGCACTGCTGGGGTCAGCAGTTCAAGTACCGTTGCTACGGCATCGTCGTGCATGTGGGTACCTCGATTCACAGCGGGCACTACTACTCATACGTCCGGACGGAGAACATGAAGGACCGGCATACGTGGTATCTCTGCAATGATACGCAAGTGACCGAGGTGCGGTTAACCGGGCCGACGCTAGATACCGTATTCCGTAAGGGTAACGCGGTGCCGTACGTGTTATTCCTGCAGCGAAAGGCATCGCGATAAGGCGGCAGAGGAGTAGACGCACAACAGATGTGGCCGGATACGAAGAAGAAAGGACAGCTTCACCCCTAATTATATACTTGCGTTTCTATGATCCGAGAGGCGTCGATGATATAATCCGCGGTGTCAACGCTTACTGGACGGTGATTTTCAGTCCAATCCGCAAATGAGGGAGGGGGGAGGAAGGGCGACCACTTGAAGGGAAGACACGATGGGCCAGGAGTAAGACGGGGTTGTTTTTGTCTGAAGAGGCTTTGTTTGCTAAGAAATACCCATGGAGCTTTTCTTGACAAATTATACCCGACCCTTTTCTTTTCTTATTTCTTCTTACAAACGGGCATATACGAATGCTGAAGGCGGGGGACTGCCACGAGCAACGGGATGGGAACAGGGCAACTTGCATCTTTGGAGGTACTTGGACTCGCAAACGGGTTTACGCTTTGTAGGCGGCAGGCCAAAGGGCAATCCTAGGCGGCCGTCATTTTCTTCTTTTGGCATTTTACTTCAGGGTCCATGGCGTCGGCGCTGCTAGCGTGCTATTCGCCAGCACCCGTAATAATATCTACGGGTATATATATCGATGTCTTCCAATCTTTCTCCTGTTGGCGGGTTCTCTTCTTTATTGCGGGGAGTAGCTATGAGGGGATGAGGGATGCCAGCCCCGGTGTAAGTCGGAAGGCACGCGGCCTTCAACTTCAGACAAGGGAATACAATGTCTGGAACAAGCGGGCTGTAGGAATATCACCATATATACGGCACTCGAAGAGCAAACACGATCAAACTCGCCCGTCCCCTTATTATACGGCCGAACTACTGCGTGTCCATCGGCGCCGGCACTATGAAATTTGCTTTCCAACCCCCCCTTCCCCCTCCCCTTTTTCTCCCGTCCGGTCCGGGCTCCTCAACAAAATTTCCGTGTCTGAAAAGGGAGGTGAGGGTAGCGCACATCTCTTCCTCTTCGTCTTCCCACATGTATGCTGTCGCACAAGGCGGAAAGGGAGCCGGGAAACTAACCTCGGGATATGGACGACGCCGAGTGATGCGTGCTCGGGCTTTTTTTTTTCCCCCATCATTACTCTCTCCTTCCATTTTTCCACTTTTTCCCTCGGTCTTAGTTTTCTTACCTTTTGCGTCTTCGTATTAAAGCTTGTAAGCGTGTCTTAGAGTGCGCCCCAAAGGTCCGGGACTATTAAGCGCCACAGACCCAGGGGCTAATTTAAGCTTTTTTATTTTTTATACAGTACAGAGCCCTCGGGTTCTACGCGCGATAGCGTAGGGACAAGAAGGATTGAACCGCGCGATTCATTTATGGTTTATGTATTTATTTATTATTATCATTATTATTATCATTATTTTTAAAAAAAAATGCGTTGGTATAGATTTTGATATATTTACACTTTCCGGCGCGGCGCGGTAGGACATGGGCCGCTTCTTTGCGCTTCTTTCCTGGTGTGGCCAGCTATGGAAAGGGTCCCGCTGGCCTAAGCCAGCTAAGTGGAGGTCATTGATTAAAGGGCTCGTGGGGCTCTGCGGAGCGGAAAGAGATGGGTGGGACGGACGCGCGTGGGAAACGAAACGAAACTAATAGCAAGTTCCCTTTGGGCGTGACGGCGAACGTTGCCGTGGTTTCTGATGTTAGGCCAAGGACTGCGAGATGGATTTTAGGGAAGAAAAGCGCCTGATATCGTGGATTCTGTCACCGGAAAACGGCTGCGGTCTGTTACAGAGGTAGCTCCAAGCTAATGATGTGGAGACTGGTTGAGCAAGCTGGTGGTTGGAGCTGGAGGTCTATGTTTAGTTCCGCCTGGCGACAGGGAGTGCTAGCGTCTAGGCTAGGGATGTACTCGGTTGGAGAGAGGAGAGCCACTGCCAGGCGTATGTAGTAGCATCATTTCTTCTGGCTGTCGTCTTTTGAGGGCGAGCGAGCTGGCCTTGACTTGAGGAGCGGGGAGATTCGGGGTAGGTGGGGCCTCTGAAGGGGAAAAGGTTCATTATTTTGCACAGTAGGCGCATACTTCGCAAGGGTTAGCGAAGGGAGGAGGTTGAATTAGAACATAGGGAAAACGAGGCGTTGATCGTTCGTCTAGGCCTCTCTGCGTTCATTCCCCCCAATGGAAGGCATGCGATTCGATAGCCAGGCTGGCTGTATGGGTCGTTCGATGGGGTTGCAAAGCAGGTGATATTCGTTTAGGAGGGGTAACATAGTCTAGCCAGCTAGTGCTCTAGGCATGTTGTGGAGTCGAGGAGGGGCAATATAGTAGTCAAGAGCACTGCTTGGCATCATTTGGGATCTCAAAGTGCAAGCAAGTCAAGGGGGAAAAGTTACCTATCGCGCCACGCATGCTTGTGGAACGGTCATTTTTCATTATCTGTTGGCGATTTGGGGAAGATGGGGAAGCCAGCGGCGAAACGAGCCACAGGCCTATTAAAGCTCGCCCCTCTATTCCCGTCCCTAGGTTGGTCCGTGTCTGTCCCGAGTTGGTTGGAGGGTGGTATTATTAGATTTTACTAGAGGCCTGCTAAAAGGGGCAATGGAGCTCCGATGTTGGAGTCGCAGACCCTCATTTAGGATGATGAGGATGGATTGATGGCACAGAAACGTCCAATCTAATGTCGGCTGGATGGGAGCTGCGCGAATAAGGGGGTCGGTTATCTGGAGAGTGTCGACCGAGTAGATAGACCTGTGATTTGATATCATATATACGGATACGGAGCCGCGGATGGCCCAGGGGGAATGTGCCGAGAAAACACATGGGAGAAAATGCTGGTTCAGATAGGACGGATATGACGGATGATGAGGTAAAGCTGTGACGAGTCGTGCTTTTTGGCCCGCCAGCAGGCTAGCCGATTCCGCGCTGCCCGGCCGGGTAGAGTGGCCACCGAGAGCCAGCGAGACTAGAAGTACCAAGTGTTTAGGGTTGAATGGTAGGACGACAGGAAGCCAGCGACAACGGATTGCTATCCATTCCATCCATTCCATCCACAATCGTCAATACTCGACTTTGAACAAGGACGCTGGCGGAGACGATGCCAGGCGATGCAATGGACTAAGATTACGCCCAGCAAAGTCGAGATACAACTAAGCGAACCCGAACGTCTTGGCGAGGACACTAGAGTTGCGCATTGGGCCCGCTACCAAATTGGTACCTCGAACCCAGCATCGTCACGTAGCCCTCCAAACGACTTCGAAGCTCAAGGAACAGATATCTGTCCTGTGGATGGTAAGATGTTGGGAAAATGGAACGAATTTGTAGAACCCGTAAGAATGATGATGACGAAATTAGGCAGGCCACAAAGAAAAAAAATGTTGAGCTGAGATAGTCTAGGCTTCGCCACAAGTTTAATAATCCATCCCAGTTTCTGCCCGCCAGAATAGAGGTGGAGGGGGGATGGGCAGATCCATGGGTTGGGGCTCTGTGAGTATTCAACACCAGTAATGCTGGAGCATCACACCAGGTACACCGAGTTTCTAAGCAGTAGGGAGCTAAGTGACCCAGTGATTATTAGAATGCGGGGATAGTTGCCAACCACTACCAAATTGATGTTGGATGTCTAAAGTGCGGCGGCGAAGATTTAACCACTGATGGTGGTGACCTATGCGCCTTTCTTGTCTTTACTTGCCCCTGGTGCTGTGCAACATACAGTCCTAAGTGGAGTTTCTAATTTTTGAATTCTCTTCCATGTTCTCTTCGATGCTGGGCCTCTTTGTTGCTCGGCCTGGTTGGCGAGCAGACCGGAGGAGGGCAATTGCACATGCTTCGAAAGCTCTGCATGGGCAGCAAAATGAGCGAACAAAAAACCTGGGGATTCCTCGGTACTTCGGGTCACTGCACAGGTACATGAGAGCTTTGGATCGGAGGTACTTGGTGTTTGTGGTTGGTGGTTGTGGCGGAGCACTTCACACTGTTCCCAGCAGTGGACGGGGAATGCAGGTTTCGGTGGACAGAGACAGGCAAGTGCATATTATTACTCACAGAATTTCATTGGTGTTCGCACCTGGCCGCCAGGCGATGGGGGAGGGGAGATGGGAAAACGGGGAGCCAAGACCTGGGGGGTTGCAAGCTAGAGAGCACTGACAGCCATTTTATCGGCGTTGGCTGCGGGGCCTGGCGCGGCGAGTGAGAGATGACACTACTCCGTACTGAGTCAATATTATAATGTAGCTGGGCTGTTGGCTAGTCGGGCTCGTGGGAGGGCGGCGCTAGGCATGGCCAGCTCCTCTGCCTTTTCTTCTTTGTTCGTTTTGGGTTCTTATGTTGCAGTTGAATGGTTGCCCCTGCTGCACGTCAACCACGCACCAGTCAAGGCCAACGAAACTGAGGTAGACGCCGCTCCAGACGATTTTTATCAGGCTGGAGGGATATATGGGAGATAGGAAGGGCATACAATCATGGGCAAGTCTCACTCTGCCTGGCCCGAACACGGGAATGCGAGTGTATTGTCACTGGATCCCGCGTCTCGACCACAGTGCTTGCAAGACAGGCATACACTCGCCGGGTTGGAGAGATCAATGGAAAACATGGTCGAGAATAATAACAAGTGGTTGGGATCGCTGGCTGGCTGGGCGTCGAGGCCAGCATGCTGGCCTGCCTGGCCAACGAGAAGGGTGCAGTGAGACACAAAGTCCAGTTGCGGCTGCTAAGCTCAGCCAGTTCAAACCTCCACGGAATTAGGCCAAGCTCAACTCCCTGTGGTAGCTGGAGCACCATTAATAGTGCTGATGCTCCATTCTTTACAGGGCTTCGGTCTCAGAGTTACGGCTGACCAACCAATGGATCAATCAACTATCATTTGATAGTCATTACGGGATCTTGTGCCTTTTCTTCCTATGAATGGTCGCCCTCCGCTACAAGCCAGCGGTACACTCATCGCTGGCTAGGACCAAATCAAAGTCTTGTGCCCGCAGAGCAAGTGTGAGCCGAGCCAAGGCAAACGACCAGATACCCGCTAGCTCGGCACCGCTTGTACCAACAAGTATCGCGCAGGTTTGGTCGCCGATCCAGCAGTAGCCGCAGCCACCAATAACTTCCCCCAGAGCTTGCCTTCCTCGACTCGCATCCTGTCCCCTGTAGCCAGCCAGGCCTGTCTGGAGTACCTGGTCCACCTGGGCAAGCGGGTAGTGGTACTCTCTAGTGTACAGTGCTTGTTGGGGTTCTTGTGCCTGGTCGCCCCAGTCCGTCGCCCCAGTCGCCTCTCGGCGATTTCCCTGTTGCATTCCCATTTATTAGCACCCGCCTCGGAGAAACACTGCACGAGGAAGCTCGTTTCCCTCAAATCCTGTTCTTTTTCCAACGTCTCACCTTTGCTCGTGTCCCGTCATACCCTCTCTTATTCTCCTTTCCTTGTGCATCCATCGGCTCATCATCCTCTACTTTTTTTTCTTCTTTCCTCTTCCTCTTCTCTTATTGCGATACCCCTTCCCCGTCGGCCATCGAGCATTTGCCACATAAACTAAGCTTCCAAGCTTCTCCATCTTCCTGTCTCGCCCCTCCCACGGCATCTAAACACCTTGCAAGCAGAGGGAGAACAAAAAAAAAAACAAGTTCAACCGCGAAGTGCTCTCCATTGAACTACCCCTTCCGCCGACAACACCGCCATCATGTCCTACAAATCGGGAATTATGCCTCTGAAGCAGGTGAGGAAGCCTCCTTTCACAATCGAGTCCCCCGGCTACGACGAGGTCCCCGGCGAGACCAAACCCCGCCGCCACCCCAGGGCCAAGGATGGCCTCATCACAAGCCCTGCCGAGGGCGTCAACACCGTCTTCGACATCATCAAGCGAAGCGCCAGCGTTTGGCCCGATGGTCAGGCCGTCGGTTCCCGTAAGCTTATCCAGATGCACACAGAAACCAAGAAGGTCCAGAAGAACATCGACGGCGAGGTCCAGGAGGTTGAGAAGAAGTGGCAGCTGTTCGAGCTTTCACCCTTTACCTTCATGACCTACAAGGACTACCTTCAGTATGCTCTCGACCTCGGTGCCGGTTTGAGGAAGCTTGGCCTGGCTGCGGGCGATAGGCTGCACCTCTACGCCGCCACCAGGTATGTCAACCCCTTTTCCCGCTTTCGTTTGAGCGGATGCTGCGCGGCTTGCCCGTGCTGGTGCTCCTCTGCTTGCCAGCCATCTCTATCTAGTTCTCCGAGAGCCATCAGACTTTGAAAAAGAAAGGCTAACCTTTGTTGCGAATTAGCTACAACTGGCTAGCTATTTCCCACGGTTGCTCTTCCCAATCTATCTCTATCGTCACCGCCTATGACTCTCTAGGCGCCTCGGGTGTCGAGCACACCCTGGTCCAGTCCAAGGTTAGCGCGATGTTCGTTGATCCTCAGCTTCTCAAGACCGTCAGCACCGCCCTCAAGGCCGCGCCCCATATCAAGTTCGTCGTCTACAACGACTCATCCATCTTCGCCAAGCCCGATCACTCTGAGGTCGACGAATTCAAGAAGGATAACCCCGATTTGACTATCTACAGCATCAGCGAGCTCCGCAAGCTTGGCCAAGAGAACCCCGTCGACCCCGTCCCCCCCAAGCCCGAAGATCTTTACTGCCTCATGTACACGTCAGGGTCGACCGGCCCGCCAAAGGGTGTTCCTATGACCCACGCTGGAATCGTCGCTGCAGGTAAGTTTTAAGCGCTTAGCGCCTCTCCTCATTGAACCTTTTCCTCCGGGTTATCCGGGGGTTCGGCTAGTCTGCGTGTCCCTTGGTTGCGAAATTCTGCAGAAGCAGGGCTGGCTCCATTGTTTTCCCTTTTCTTTCGCCCTCCAATCAGCTAACCTCGCTATTGTTCGACAGTCGCTGGTCTTCTCACATGTGTCGAGGATACCGTCAGCAACAATGAAGTTATTCTCGCTTACCTCCCGCTCGCCCACATTTTCGAACTATGCCTCGAGAATCTCGTGCTCGTCATTGGTGGAACCCTTGGTTATGGCTCCCCCCGTACGCTCTCCGACGTTTCCGTCAAGAACTGCGCTGGCGACATGCGCGAGCTCCGACCTACCGTTATGGTAGGCGTTCCCCAGGTGTGGGAGACCGTCCGCAAGGGTGTTACTTCTAAGGTGCAGGACTCTAGTCCTGTGGTTCGCGCTCTTTTCTGGGGTGCCTTCAACTACAAGACCTTTATGTCGTCGCGCGGCCTCCCTGCCGCGAGCCTTCTCGACAGCATTGTTTTCAAGAAGGTCCGCGAGATGACAGGTGGACGTCTGCGATTCATCATGAACGGTGCCAGCGGTATCTCGGACGGCACTAAGCACTTCTTGTCAATGGTTCTCGCGCCTATGCTTACCGGATACGGTCTAACGGAGACCGGCGCCAACGGAGCGCTTGGGTCACCCCTCGAGTATACCTCCAACGCCATCGGCCCCATCCCCGCCTCGGTCGACGTCAAGCTTGTCTCCATTCCTGAGCTCGGCTATAGCACCGATAGCAATCCTCCTCAGGGTGAGATTCTTGTCAAGGGTCCCGCCGTGTTTGAGGAGTATTACGAGAACCCCGAAGAGACTTCCAAGGCCAAGACCGCCGACGGCTGGTTTAAGACTGGTGACATTGGCGAGTTCGATGCTGACGGCCACTTGAAGGTCATCGACCGAGTCAAGAACCTCGTCAAGATGCAGGGCGGCGAGTATATTGCTCTGGAGAAACTCGAGTCTATCTACCGTGGCAGCAACCTCGTCCACCAGATTATGATTGAGGGGAGCAGCGAGCACCCCCGCGCCATCGCCATCATCTTCCCCAACGAGAAGGTCTTCCACGAGAAGGCCGCGGAGCTCGGTGTTGACGAGCACAACATGCACCACGACCCCAAGATGGTGAGCCTAGTCTTCAAGGACATGATTAGCCATGCCAAGAAGGCGAACCTCGCCCCCATTGAGATGATTGCCGGACTTGTCATCACTGACGAGGAGTGGACTCCCATCAACGTAAGTTCTCTTCTACTCTCCCCTTGTTCTAATGCACGTGTTTCAAGCGCGAAACTAAATCTTTCCTTCCACAGGGCCTCGTGACCGCCACTCAAAAGGTCAACCGAAAGGCGGTCCGCTCAAAGTACAAGAAGGAGATTGAGGAGTGCTTCGCCAAGCAGGGCTCGTAAACACCCCAGGTCTATGTGCCTGTGCATCTCTTGATTAACGAGAAGTGCGAAAACAACCCCGCCTAACGTTTGCTACTGCCGCTGTTTGAGGACAAAATCATGCTGCCTTTCCTTTCTTGATATCCACGATTTTGGAGGGGGAGTCGGAGCAAAGTTTTAGTTTTATTTTTATGTTAATTTTTTTTACCCAACGTTAAGAAATGGAGATGTCTTGACATGTTCTTGTTCTAGTTGTGGAAGTGAGGGAACGGGATGATGATGAAGGGGAACGACAAGCTTGAACCTTTTTCGGCACTACAGGATAGGATGGAATGGACACGTTGGGTTCGTTGATGGTGATGGGGGGGGCTTGTTGAACAGGGCTCGGGTTGTGGATTCGGGCATTGTACTACGTATCGTCAAGTGTTCATTGTTGTAGGTTTCAACCATGCTTCTATTCTGTATTGCTTCATATTTTTTACTTCTTTGAATCCCATCTGCAGGGTCAACCCGGTATGCGCGGTTGACGTCGTTGGAGAAGCCCCAAATTTGATGTCATGACGCACGGCTGAAAAGTCGAGGAAGTGATCTGCACTGGCAAAATGACAACGGTAAGCTTACTGCCCCGGCCCGAATTCCGAGCGCATCATAATTTATGGTCTCCTGGCTGTATGTATGAGTTGACTGGAGATTTTGACCTTTTGACAAAACGTATAGTATACAAGACTAAATTCATCACAAGCTGCGAATGAAACAACTCAACGGGATCTTGTTCAAATGATTCATGCATTGCTCTTTTTTTACCTTACACCCAGTGGTATATGAACGTCATCTATGAAAGAAAAAAAGGGAACAAAAAAAGGGACTCTGGTTTTTACAATTACAGCTCATCGTGGTCGGGGATGGGCTCATCCTCCTCGGCACCGCCAGCGCCGGCACCGTAGATCTTGGAGGTGATGGGGTAGGCGACGCCCGAGAGCTTCTCCTTCTGCTCATCCAAGTCCTCAGCGTCGGCGGTGGCGCCGTTCTCCTCAAGCCAGTCGAGAGCCTCCTTGACAGCGTCGAGAATGGCCTCCTTGTCCTCGTCGTCAATCTTGCCACCAAGACCCTCCTCATCGTTGACCTGGTTCTTAAGGCTGAAGGCGTAGTTCTCGAGGCCGTTTCGGGCCTCAATGCGCTCACGCTGGGCCTTGTCCTCCTCGGCAAACTTCTCGGCCTCCTCAACCATGCGGTCAATCTCCTCCTGGGTGAGACGACCCTTGTCGTTGGTGATGGTGATGGACTCTGTAGCGGAATTAGTAACTGTTCTAGACGATCCGAGGATTGAGCACGATGCAACTTACCAGTCTTGCCAGTGCCCTTGTCGTGGGCGGAGACCTTGAGGATACCGTTGGCATCAAGATCGAAGGCGACCTCGATCTGAGGAACACCGCGGGGCGCGGGAGGAATGCCAGTAAGCTCGAACTTGCCAAGAATGTTGTTGTCCTTGGTCATGGAACGCTCACCCTCGTAGACCTGGATGAGGACGACGGGCTGGTTATCGGCGGCGGTGGAGAAGATCTGGCTCTTGCGGGTAGGGATGGGGGTGTTGCGGGGGATGAGCTTGGTCATGACACCACCAGTGGTCTCAATACCGAGAGTCAACGGGTTGACGTCCATGAGAACAATGTCCTCGGTACCCTTCTCACCAGAGAGAACACCGGCCTGGACGGCGGCACCGAAGGCAACGGCCTCGTCGGGGTTAATACCCTTGGAGGCCTTCTTGCCACCAAAGTACTCCTCAATGAGGGACTGAACCTTGGGGATACGGGTAGAACCACCAACGAGGACAATGTCATCAATCTCCTCCTTCTTGACCTTGGCGTCCTTGAGCACCTGCTCGACGGGCTTGAGGGTCTTCTTGAAGAGATCCATGTTGAGCTCCTCGAACTTGGCACGAGTCATGGTCTCAGAGAAATCGATGCCGTCAAAGAAGGCCTCGATCTCAATGCGGGCGGACATCTGGGAAGAAAGCGATCGCTTCAACTTCTCAGCTTCACGCTTGAGCTTACCCATGGTCTTGGCGTTCTTGGTGACATCAACGTTGTGCTTCTTGTTGAAGGACTTGGCGAAATAGTTGATGACGCGCTGGTCGAAATCCTCACCACCCAAGTGACTGCGCAATGGTTAGCTTCAATTATATGAGATATCGTTGCAAATATGCCGACAACTTACGTGTCACCAGCGGTAGAAAGGACCTCGAAGACACCCTCGTCGATAGAGAGGAGGGAAACATCGAAAGTACCACCACCAAGATCGTAGACAATGATGTGGCGCTCACCAACATCAGTCTTGTCAAGACCGTAGGCGATGGCGGCGGCGGTGGGCTCGTTGACGATACGGAGGACGTTGAGACCGGCAATAACACCGGCATCCTTGGTGGCCTGGCGCTGGTTGTCGTTGAAGTAGGCGGGGACGGTGACGACGGCGTGGGTGACCTTCTTGCCAAGGTAGCCCTCAGCGACGTCCTTCATCTTGCCCAGAATCATGGCCGAGATCTCCTCGGGAGTGAAGTCCTTGTCGTTTCCAGACACTTCAACTCGGACAATGGGCTTGCCCTCCTTGTTCACGACCCTGAAGGGGAAGTGCTTGATGTCAGACTGAACCTCCTTCTCGTCGAACTTGCGACCGATAAGACGCCTGGTGGGGAGCACAACAAAAGTCAGTAATTGATTTGCATCGGCGAAGGGTTTTCCGGGTGTTTAGGCTGTGAGCTTACTTGACATCGAAGATGGTGTTGGTCGGGTTAGCGGCGGCCTGGTTCTTCGCCGCATCACCAACGAGACGCTCGTTCTCGGTGAAGGCCACGTAGGAGGGGGTAATTCGGTTTCCCTGGTCGTTCACAAGAATCTCAACCTTGCCCTTCTGCATCACACCGACGCAGGAGTATGTGGTTCCCAAATCCTGTTTGTGTCGTTGTTAGCTTCCAAGCGTCTCCTCGCCAACTCGGCAGAGAGCAATTGGCATCCCAGGGTAAGGGGCGACAGTCTGGGTGGTTGGAACTCACAATACCGATAACAGTGCCCATCTCCTCAACGCCCTGCGCGTTCGCGGTCTGGACGAAGGCGAGGGGGGAGAATAGAAGAACGAAGAAGGCCAAAAGGCCGAGGGCCAGGCCCGATCGATGTCTGGCCATGGTGGATGTGTGTATGGGGTCGAAAATGAATTCCGCGCTTCTAATGGTAAAATACAGAAAGAGAAGAAAAGCGAAAAGAAGAAATGGAGGGTGGAATTAGCTGTGTGCGCAGGACAATTGTGCCGTGCTTCACAGGGTCAGATATTGGGGGAGGGAGGTGGGAAGAAGTTTCCTGGAGATCGATCACCAAGGAAAGTGAGGATGTGGAAAAGGGAAAGGGGAAGAAATTCAAGAATCTGGGATGCTGGCAAGGAGATTTGCCTTTATCAAGGGAAGGGAAAGGAGGGGAGCGTCGAAAAAGTTGAGGTGTCCAATTGCTCCTCCAAAAAAGGCCAGATTTCAGCTTTGGGGAAGCAGCCGCCACACTTTTGGACACTTTGGGATTGGAGCAAGGGGTTCTAACTAAAGGAGAAGGAGCCGCCTGGGCAAGTTGCATGGGGCAGGACCCGCCACAGCTGCGACTTTGGCGTGGAAGTACTGTTAAGACGGGGGGATTATTAAGGCAGCCCAAGTACCTTACCAAGTATCTTGTAGTATAAAATGGGTAGGGAAGTACCTAGGCTTTGAGCCGCCACCCGTATTCGAGCCCGCACCAGGCTACCCCAAAATCTCAATATTTACACTGTATGATGCAGAAAGGCTGGGTACTTGGTCATGAATCAACCACAACAAGTCGCAGATGAAGGGATGAAGGGTACCTTAGTACGAAGGTACGCAGTTCTGGATAGACAGGCCGTGCCCCTGGAATAAGTTTTGCCGTCGTCTGAAGCCACTCCCAGACTTACGCTTCGCCCTCCCAGCCACCACCACTAAGCCGCCATTCTGGCCCGTCAACTGGTTCAGGTTGGTTCCGCCAATGCAGATGCAAGGGCAAACTCAGGCCATGGAGGCGATGTGGAGCACTGCGGCAGAAACTCCCGTCAAGCCAGCACAGGGCCAGCATGGATAACGCATCATAATACTTTGTATCCGTCGATGTTGACCCTGCAAGCGAAAGGAGCCTCTCTTCGCTGGCGACCCGACCCCTACTAAGACCTTTTCAGTTACAGGGCAGGGTACCTTTATCCGGCACCAACGGCGCAAGGGCGGACCGGGTTTCTGATCTCTGCTCGTACTCTGACATTTTGACAGAGTGTCCACTAGAAAAGAAGAGTTAACCCAACGCCAGTAGGGAAGCGTCTATGTGTATCCCAATGTTCCTTCAGGCCTACGCATGTTAATCTTCACCTTGTAGCGCTGACGAGATCGTTTGAACTCTCACCCTAGTGCCCGAGCTAAAGAGGCCAGACACCCATGCAACCTTTGTTCCGTTCGGACACTTTGTTTTTCCCATCGACACGAGGGAGCCTACACTAAAAGGGGCATCTGGGGTATCAACCCGTTTTCTTCCTCGTAATGTGGGAAATGTAGAGACAGTATTAGTGGGATGCATCTTTTTGGGGTTTGATGACACTCAAAGACTTCTGATTCGGCAGCTTGACATGCTGTCAAACCAGCCTCTCGCGGGACCCCGTTGTTGGATTGGCTTGTACCTGGCCAGACCAGGGTGTCTTCGATTTCTATTTTCATCCGCTGGCTGGCGCACGTCAGGAATCTCACACAGCCAGCCAGCTTATTCTTCGGGGACCTTGGCCTCCTAACCGCGCTCGCCTGCAACTTGCATTCGTGCCGAGTGAAAAAGAAGTAAGCCTGCCTCTCGTCCGCCAGCTGGCTGGCTGTAATCCAACAATCCAGCAATCCAGCAATTCCCCCCCCTCTCTGCGACGCCTGAGAGTTCCATTCGCCACATCGTGAGTCACAGCAGTCGTGAGATCTAGCATCATCCGCAAGCAGGCCTGGAAGAGTCCAGAGAGTGCGGGATGCCACTGTGGCCTCTTCTGCAGGCAATTTACTTGATAGAAGGTGGAGAGAGATGCGCCTCGCTCGCGTATCCGACAGAGTGGCAATCAGAACCAGGCGAACGTGGGATATACGACGGGACTAACCAGCCCCACTAAGTCGCGATTAACCTGTATTAACTTACCACACCTTTCCAGAACCTTCCCCACAAATTTTCCATCCCGCCAGCTCGTCCACTTTCACCTGACGGCTACTCAAATCCCACCACTCTCGATCCGGCCATTGCTGGCCATGGGCAGCAGCACATGCCAGCCTTGTAATACGTTGTATTTGAATGCGCTATTCAGCAACAATTCTTCGTTCGCGTCCACCTATGCGCTTAATGAATCCCATGCCTCCCTGTCTTTGGCCAGCGGACTGTCGTTTAGGTTTGCACATAAGAGCCTCGAGTCGCTGGCTATGACGGGTTAGCCAGCTCGCTTCGTCGGGCCACAGGTAATATTTGATGTAATATATATACTATACTCTAGTACATATAACCCCAACCTTGCAAACGCAGCTGGCTTTGGTGAGGCGGGTGATCCGATCCCTCTACCTCACAAGAGCTCACTGAGCTGTCCTTTATTTTCATTCCAAAAGTCCGCCTTCATGTCGCAGCCCCACCGCGATGGGCACATTCCTCGTCTCTCTCCCTCCTCTCCTCTTTGTCCCAAGTCCGCCCAATGCCTCTATATTATGCCATGTCATGCCATGCCATAAAGATTCTCTCATCTGCACTAAAAGTGATCCATCTATCGGACTGCGCGACCAGTCTCGGTAAGAGTCTCGTTGATCGCAATGCAGTTTCAGGGCGCCTTACCGTGGAGCTGGCGGTCGTCAAGTCTTAGGCCAGCCTGCGTTATCCGGGCTTCGCCAGCTGGCTGGTCGCTAGGTACTAGAACCTAGAGAAGGCCGCGGATAGGCGAATTCTGTGTTAGCTCCGTTGCTCTCCCAGTCATCTCCCACCCCACCAGAGTCTGGGCTTATACGTTGAGAATTCGAGCCTTGGGACTTCGCTAGGTGGAGGGTGTGAGGTAAACCGGCATTTCCGAGGTAGAAGGACCGGGATATGCAAAATCTCATAGCCCACAAGTCAGACGTAGCCACATATGTAGTGATGAGTTAGATAGAGGTGTGATTTGCATCCCCGCAGAAAGGCAGCTCACACGAACAAGCATATCAAAGGCGCACCGGCATGTGTCATGAGAATTTCATGGGTTTCATAAGGTCTTCAATAGAATAATAGCCAACCCCATATGTATGTACGAACCATGCACCCATTCCGCCGGATTCCTACCAGCCATGCAAATGTCATACCCACGAAACCACTGCACGCTACACCCACTTCCTATGCCGCTCTTCTACAAACACGTGGGTACTACTCCACCAAGCCCGCGGCGACCGTCTCGCCACTACTCCTAATAACAACTCTCTGGCCCGCCTCCAACGGAATCTTCGATGCTAGCTTGACCGTGACCCTCGCCACCTCGCCCGGCTGAATCACCTTGGGTCGCTTCTTTAGCACCTCGCCCGTCGCTTTGTCCAGGATGGCCTCCATCTCGAGCACCTGGCCCGCTGAGTGCAGCCGTCCGCGATGGAGATCGATGGGCATGGGCATAACATGCTCAAACGCCATGGCCTTCATCCTAAACGTGTCGCTTGTTCCAACAGGGCTTGAGGCGGCGCACATGATATCACCGACGCGAAGGTGCGCGGGGTCGATTCCAGTGAGGAAGATGCTGACGCTCTCGCCGGCAACCGCCCAGTCACGAAGGTCGGCGTCCACCATGATCGTCTTGACATAGGCCTCCTCTCCGCTGGGTTGAACTACGAGTACGTCGCCAATTTGTGTCGTGCCTGTGTCTATCCTGCCAGAGACGGTAACATGGCCGAGGGGTGACTTCCAGATTTCTGAGATGGCCATGCGGAACGCCTTTCGGAGCGGTCGACTGATTGGATCCGCGTTATCTAGGGACTCGATAAGAGTCGTCCCCGTGTACCAGGATGATGCTGATGCTTCCGATCTTCGGGTCAGGTTGTCTCCGTTAAACCCTGACATGGGAATGAAGGTTATGTTCTTGGGTAGGAATCCCTTCGCTGATAAGAATCCCATAATCTGGTCCGATATTTCGTCGAACCGGGCCTTGGACCAGTCTACCATATCCATTTTGTTGACCGCAACAATGAGTTTGTGGACGCCGAGGGCTCGTAATAGGAGCACATGCTCTCGGGTCTGGCCTTTTAGACCCTTCTCGAAAGCGCCTGTGCTGGCGTCTACAACTAAGATGGCGAAGTCCGCTTGACTTGCGCCTGCAATCATATTGGGGATGAAGTCCTTGTGCCCGGGAGCGTCGAGGATAGTATACCTGCCCTTGTCCGTTTCAAAGTGGTTGGTCGCAATGTCAATCGTCACGCCTCGGTCTCGCTCTTCTTCCCTCTGGTCCATCACCCAAGCAAGCGCGAAAGATTGCTTTCCGATTTTCTCTGCTTGTCTCCTGTACTTGTCCACTAGCGCCTTGTCGACGAATTTGAGTTCCAGAAGAAGACGCCCCATCAGCGTACTCTTTCCAGCGTCGACGTGGCCTGCATAACGTTAGCATCCGTGCAAGTTCACTACAATCTTTGAACAGGAGTTGGGACGTACCAACTACGACGAAGCTCGCCGACTTTTTGTCCTTCTTCATATTCTCATATTCTTTCACAACATCCAACTGCTTGCTCTTAGGTCGCGGTTCGTGCTTCGTGGTAAGCTTGCCCATCTGCTCGGCTACAGCTTCAACATTGTTGTTCGAAGGGGTAGCTGTGGAGCCTTTGGGCCCCTTCTTTTGCGTCGGCACGGCGATCTTCTTGCCCGCTGATAAGAAAATGTCAGGATTAGTCTGTCACTTTTTACCCGAAAAGCGCGAACCTTTGGCCTGCGCAGCCATCACCACGTCATCGGGACTCGGTTCGAGGAAGGCTTTGGCAGAATAGGATGTGGAGGTTGTATAAGGAAAAGGATACGCCTCAACTCGGGGCGCTGGCACGTTCGTAGAGGATCCAAAGAGCGTCGAAGCGAAGGCGGATGGTTGTGGGGGCTTGACATAGACTTGGACTTCAGGAATGAGGCCTTCGTCTAGGTTAGAGTCCCGGCGTTTGTGTAGTTGCTCTGGGGCATCAGGCTCATTTTCATGAAGAGGCCGGGTGTCTGCAGGGGCGGCGGGCTCTTCTTTTGCTTCTTCCCGCCGCCGTTTAGAAAGGAGCCGGATATCTAGTTTAATGTTCTCCTTGCTTGAGCTGGGAGCTGCGGGAGGACCGGAGGTAGAAGGCCTCGGTTTCTCAGGCACGGGTTCGGGAGGCGGCTTTTCACCGGCCTTTTTGTTCTTTCGAGCAGCAGCAAGGGCTTGGAGTTTGGACGGTTTGCTCGAGCCTCCTAAGAGTCCGGCGCACCGCGGAGGCTCAATAAAGGTAGTTGTTGATTGTCCACATAGGCCGTTCGTCCAGGGTACTCCATAGAAATGCCATTCCGCCGGGACTTTTATCCGTGGTACCAGAGAGAATTCCTCGCTGTAACATTCCGCAAGCGCCATTCCGTCTGGCATGTTGTCGCTCGTTCGACGCTTTTTGTCCCTCCGCGAAGCTTCGACGTGGGTATAGTGACGAAGGGGCATACAATGTGAAGAGCACTTACGTTCGGCTGGGGCTTTGGCCTTTGGCTTGGGCTTTTCAACGGGGTTTATGTATGTCCGATCAATGTAGGCGACCGTTTTGTCAATATCGAAATAATAATGCCAAAGGGCATCTTTGATCTGCTTCGGAGTGACTTTTTCCGAGCTCTCGCCCAAGCGTGCCAACACTTCGATCGTCGCTTCGCCTAGTTTATGTACTTCCTTCTCGTAAATTTCCGAAAGTATGGCTACCGACTTTTCGACGTCGTAGTAGTTGTCCCATAGCGCTTGCTCAACCTCGGCAGGTGGAATAAGGTCTGCAATGTCTCCCAACGCCTTCGTAACCTTCTCCTTTCCCTCACGCATAGCTACCTGGTCAACCTCATCGTCGAAGGGAACCTCATCGTCGGGATCTGCGTCAGAGAGCTCCTCTCGGTAATCGAGTCCTGCCATTACCCGGTGACGAGACATCTTGCCGGGCGTGAGCTGAAAAGGAGTTGTTTCTTTGAAAAAAGGGTTTGAAGCGCGGAAACTAGGATGCTGGTGGGCCTTGAGGCTTTGATAACACATCAGTAAGCTGTGATTCGTTGGGCTGAAATAGAGCGAGGGCTAGCTCTCCATGTGCATACCTCGTGGTTTGCTTGTCCCGGAACTAGTATTGAACACGAGACGCGGACTGGAGATTGAGTGTTTGGACGTGCCAAACCCCGAGAAACAGTGTAAGGAAAATAAAGTTGGCCGAATGAGTAATAAAGGCTTCCGGGATGGAAGGCACGGTGGCACAAGCGGATGGTGGCAGATTTAATGCTGGCGTTGGATGGCGGGGTAATAATTGCTGAAGGTACCTTGATGAGAAGGTGGGAAGCTGGGAAGGTGGGGGAGGGGCAACTTGCAGTCAAATGGCAGGTACATTTGAAGAGCCAGCTGCACCAGCTTCAAATCATGACATCCATAGACCCGGTCGCGGCAACTGACCGCGACACTAGTTATGCTACCATGGGAGTGAACCCTGATCCTTTGAAGTACGGCCAGGCCATTGGCTTAGGAATAAATACACTTATTTAGAGCCAAACCCGTTAAACCTCGTTATCTCGCCGAATCCAGCTCCATCATGATTTGACCATAGGTCACGTGATAGAAACCGTTTTGGTGGTTATTCAATAATTGAAGGAAGCCTAGCCTCACTAGCCAGCTGGCTGACACACCAGATATACACCGCTAATACGCTGCAGCCCATATCGATTGGCAGCTAATAGCAACCGCATCCAGGAGTACCAACGCAGGCAACTGCAAAAAATCATCAACTTCTTTTTTTTGTTGCACCCCGCTCCCGACACCATCCCAACCTTGAGCTGCACAATCACCTGGAGGTGGCCAGCTGAGTTGTTTTTTTGAAGGAGATTCTTTTTCAGTAGACACATTCAGAGCTTGCCCGGCTCTCACAACCTCCCACAATGGCGATGAGTGAGTCGCTATTGTTCCGCCGCCTTCCACAAGCCCCGCTAACATTCTCGTAGATCTAGATTTGTCTAACGGTACGACATGCACCCGCGATCCCGTTTCTGAGCTCCCCCACTGATATTATTTGACTTTTAGCGGCACTGATGAAGGATGACCAGGGGCGCCCCTTTATTGTTGTCCGAGAGTATGCCCCCTCTCCCCTCCCCTTTTCCTACTATATCCCCCCCCCCTAACCATGTCGCAGCCAAGGAAAGAAGAAACGCCAGTTCGGTACCGAAGCAGTCAAGTCCCACATCCTCGCAGCCCGCACCGTCGCGAACATCGTCAAGACTTCCCTTGGCCCCCGAGGCCTCGATAAGATCCTTATTTCCCCAGATGGCGATATCACCGTAACGAACGATGGAGCTACTATATTGCAGCAGATGGAAATTACCAACCACGTAGCAAAGCTTCTTGTTGAGCTGTCCAAGTCCCAGGATGACGAGATAGGAGATGGAACCACTGGTGTCGTCGTACTTGCTGGCGCCCTTCTCGAGCAGGCCGCCGAGCTCATCGATAAGGGCATCCACCCTATCCGTATTGCGGACGGCTACGATTATGCGTGCGACATTGCTGTGGCGGAGCTGGACAAGATCTCAGACACTATCGAGTTCACGAAGGAGGAAACGACGAACCTCGTCAAGGTAGCGCGGACCAGCCTGGGCAGCAAGATTGTGTCCAAGGCCCACGACCAGTTCGCCCATATTGCCGTCGATGCCGTTCTCTCCGTTGCCGATCTCGAGCGAAAGGACGTAGATTTCGAGTTAATCAAGGTTGACGGAAAGGTTGGCGGTTCTCTCGAAGATTCCATCCTCGTTAAGGGTGTTATTGTCGACAAGGACTTCTCCCACCCCCAGATGCCCTCTGAGGTCAAGGATGCCAAGATTGCGATCCTAACATGCCCCTTTGAGCCTCCGAAGCCCAAGACGAAACATCATCTCGACATTACTAGCGTTGAGGAGTTCAAGAAGCTTCAGAATTATGAGAGGGAGACATTTATCGAGATGATCCAGCAGATCAAGGATACTGGTGCCAACCTCGCCATTTGCCAGTGGGGTTTCGATGACGAGGCGAACCACCTTCTTCTCCAGAACAAGCTCCCTGCTGTGCGATGGGTCGGTGGCCCCGAGATCGAGCTCATCGCCATCGCCACCAACGGACGCATCGTACCCCGCTTCGAAGACCTTACTGCCGAGAAACTTGGTTCCGCCGGTATCGTAAGGGAAATGTCCTTTGGCACGACAAGGGAGAAGATGCTCGTCATCGAAGAGTGCGCCAACACTCGTGCTGTAACAGCCTTCATCCGAGGAAGCAACAAGATGGTATGGGACAACGTCGTCTAGGTACTGCTACTATAATGGGCTATGTGCTAACGCTGATACCTACAGCTTATCGACGAGGCTAAGCGATCTCTCCACGATGCTCTGTGTGTGGTAAGGAACCTCGTCCGTGACAACAGGGTTGTCTACGGTGGCGGCGCTGCCGAAATAGCCTGTTCACTTGCCGTAGAGGACGCGGCCGTTAAGACTCCTGGCCTCGAACAATACGCCATGCGCGCCTTCTCCGAGGCCCTTGACGCCATCCCCATGGCACTTGCAGAGAACAGCGGTCTCGATCCTATCGCCACGCTTGCGTCGGTGAAGAGTCAGCAGGCCAAGGCGGGTCCCGAGGCTCGCGGAAAGTTCGGAGTTGACTGCATGGGCCGTGGCAACAACAGCATGAAGGACGCCTTCGTCATCGATCCCCTCATTGGCAAGAAGCAGCAGCTTCAGCTTGCGACACAGCTTTGTCGCATGGTGCTCAAGGTTAATAATGTTATTGTGGCAGGTGTCGATGAGAACGATTTCTAAAGGGATGACTTGAACAATTCGCGGGGGTAAAAAAGAAAGTGTTGAACACGTATGGATATGTTTGACCATGGGAATCTTATACCATCATGAGGCGCTGGCTATGGGGTGTAGAAAAGAGATAGATGAATGTAAAAAAGACCTGTGTCTTAGGGCAAATTATCACGGTTGTCGAACTCATGAGTAGCTGTGAGCCAGTTCTGGCTTGATTACTCTCAGCAATAATCACTACGGTGGCAGGCTCCGATAAACATTGCGCCGCCGGCCTGCCGGATCTTCTCGGCCTCAGCATCCGTCCTCAGGGCCGCTCCATGTGCCCTAGTCCGGACACGCAGCGGCAGAGGTAGAAGCACCACTACTGTGATTACAGAGCGCGTGGAAACGCGCCGAGGATCCTTCGATCACGACCAAAGTTTGTGCGACGCTGTGCATGCGGATAATGCGGCGTCGGCGGGAACGATCCCGAACATAGATTCAGGGGCAATCGTCTGACGCCCCTTAAATCCCCTCAGAGATCCGGGGCAGGCTGACTCGGTTTCTTGGTTGGAAATCTTGGGTGAAGGATACATGCTTATATATATATATATATATATAAGCCTTGACGCGGATGGGCGTGGTGTCGTTGATGCTGTCAGCCACCGCTGGAGGATTCGTGATGGAGGGGGCGTGTAAATGGGTGGATGGGTTGATGCATTCCTTCGCGCGGTGAGGAATTAGACGCCAGGTGTTGGTCGATTTAACTTCACAGCCGCGGCGAAGCTGCGATTCTGTACCTTCAAAGATGTTTTAGACAGAATCGGAGAGAACCCTGAGGAGAATCGAGGGAATCCACGTTGGATCAATTGGGTTTATCCACGATCCTGTATCAGGGGGGAAAGGCTAAGGTGTGTACCGCGAACGGACATATTCTGCTGCTTGCGAATATGACGAGAACCTTTGAGTTAGAGACGGCTCATCATATGAATGAGATTGAGACTCTCACGGACAATGTTCCACGTGCGATGGGGCATTCGTAACAGGCCGGGTCACGACTTCGTATGCAGAGCTCTTAGACGCAGAGTGCGATGGGCACCGAGAACCGGATAGTTGTGAATTTATTAGAAACGAAGGAGGGCCCAACACGCTTCGGTATTATGACACGTTTGTTACGAACCGCACTGAGTATGTTTCTTGTTCCTCATCATTAACGCTAACGCTAACGCTCCTGTAGGTCCGCATCGTGATGCGTATTACAGGGCTTAAAGGCTCTGCTCACCTCCTCCCGCAACTGGTACGATGCACCGCAACCGGATATCGATCCTCTTGTGTTTTTGGCTTGCCAGGAGCTCAGAAACCCAACCTACTCCCCCGAAAATAAAGCTGCTTTAGTTAGGTTCCTTAGGGACGCTGTAAATGCGTTCAATGACCATCAAACGCGGCTTTCGCCGGGCTACATCGCCGCGGCGGCGATGTAGGCGGATTTGCCAGACTTGTACCAGGCCGGTATTGTGAAAGGTATGAGTATGGCTTGGGCGAAGAAGCCGTTGCTGCAAGTTCTTGCCAGACTAATCATTGAGGACTACCCGCCGGGAAACCTGGAGGCCGTTGACTGGAATAAATAGCTTGTGCCTCTCTCTCTCTAGTCCTGATTTCGTATGGCGGCGGGAGACTAATGCTGTGCTCTAGGCTCGGCGATGTAGTAGCAGTGTCGATGAATCTGACTGAAGATCTGGATCGTATTTCGACAATACTGAATGACGAAGTGCAAGAGTCATTTACCACCTTCAGGCCAATAGCTCTGAATACGGCTCTACAAAGACGGTCTACGTTGACTATCGGTGATCATGACTTTGTTCTCGACATAGCTCTCACCCAGTATGAAAGCAGCGCTCGCTGGATAGAAACCACGTAAGTTCCCTCATCTTTTGCACGCAGCCCGATGTAGAATTATTTTAGACTGACGGGCGAGCAATTCAAGACTTTTACCGACTCTAAAGTCCTTGCCTTCTCGAGACGTGCTGCCCTATCACTTCCTCAAAACCGTGGTCGACCCGCGGCAGGAACTGGTATTCTCTGGGGCTCAAACCATATTCCAGTACTTCCTTGCTCAATCCCGAGGTATTCTCATGCTGCCAACTACAACACAAGCCACCGGGCACAAGCCATGCAGCGTGGTGTCGAACAACAAATGGGAGATTGACAAAGCTCTACTGGCTCAAAAAAGTATTCCTCTTTACCGAGTCTATCCAGAAGGGAGTTGGACTCGGCCTCGGGTATTAATCTTAATTGGTAAAGAATAGTGTTACGGCCACTAGGTTATAAGTTCGAGTCTTATGTCGCCGAATTTGGCGCCTTTGTCGACGACAGCTGTGAGAAGTTCTTGCAGAACGAGCCGAAGAGGCCGACGCCGTGCGGTACGCTGACGAATCACTATGAACCCCTTGTCCTTGGATTCATGGACATTCTCAAGCCTGGCGGCCTGCCGGTGACGGCAACGATTAAGAAGTTTATCACGTCACTTTTGAAGACTTCATCTTACCGGAGGCGCCCATTTACCCCTACCAAGCTGGGCCCACCGACCGATTTACTGCGAATATTACGGCTGCCAGGATTGCGTCCTCCTCATCCAGTTCCTCCAGTCAGAGACGGAGCATGTCGGCCGCTTCACCGTGCAGCAGAAGAGACAGACCCATCTCCAGAGACATCTGCAGCCCAGCTTGTACAGATGCGACACTGAGAGGAGCGAGAGAGCGGGTCCTACAAACATTTTTGTCGTTACGAAGCTCGTCACGGAACACTCGGAGCTGATAAGAGCAGCAGACTGGAAATTCGCGGACCGCGAGGTCGTATCGAATAGGTTTTGAGGGAGACGCGATGCGGGAGGTCCTCGGGGACGTGGTGTACCGGAACCTCGTGATATGGAGGAGCTCCGGCGGGCTCAGGAGCGGGCCGGTGGTGGGAATAAGAAGCTGGCTCCCCGGGGAGATGGGAAGCGGCTTGTTCGGAGAGTTAGAAGGTGAGGGAGGTGGTTTGTACGCTATGTATTATTGTCTATGCCGCTTCTTGAATGTCGAGAAGTTCTTGGGAGTTCTGGCCCCGATGGACTTCAAGTCTACCGTATTATTTTCTTGTTTTCTGAGCATGGCGCTGGGATAGTCTTCAATGCCGAGATCTTCCCTCTGCAGATGAACTTGTCACCCGATCAAGTACGCAAGAAAAGGGAAATCCGCGGTGGAGTGGCCAGGTGAGGAAGACGATGGACGGGTTGGCGGCGGAGCTCTCCATGGAGGCGATCAAGCTCGAACGGTTACAAGTTGCTTCTGTACGAGAAGGGATCGTTCTTCAAGCCGCATAATGACCCTGAGAAAGTCGCTGGCATGATTGGCACTTTGGTCATCTGCCTTCCTTCGAAGCATGGGGGCGGAGATGTCTACCACTCTTTCGGAGGGAAGCGAAAAGTTCTCAGCACGAGCTCTGCGTCCGATTACCATATTACTGCGACGGCCTGGTATTTCCGACGTAACACACGAGGCCAAGCCTCTAACCGACGGCTAGGGTTTGGTTCTAACCTACAACATCATTCAGTCCAACGGCATCAGGAAGTCAGCCTCCCGCATGACGGCGGACGCGGACAGAGTTCGCAGCCTCTTGGCGAATTGGCAAGCTATCCCAATAGACGCCAAGCTGATGTATTCGCTGGAACACAAGTACACGGGAATTGAGCCTGTCATTAATAAATCTCAGGGACCGCGCTCACGCTGTTGGCGAATGCCTGCGGCGCGCGTCCCGGGTGCTTGGTCTGGGCATGTTCCTTGCCAACATGATGTTCTCCAACCCCGGATGGGAATGTGACTATTATGGCGAGGCAATGTGCCATGATTGGAGCAGATATGGTTTATACGTGCAACGGTACGCACGTAGCAAAGTATGTCCCACTTGAATGGTAAGGATACTCTTGGAGGACTCGGTCAGTTCGACGACCGGGACGCGGATAGCGAAGATGAAGGTGAGCTTACCGGAAACGAAAGCACGCCAGCGACGTTCAGGTATCCTGATACGGTGTTTTTCGCCCACCCAGTGAAAAAGAAACTGTTCTTAAAAATATGATGCTAATCGTCGGTTTTAGGTCATTATCATAATGCAGTAGGATACAATCCAGAGGCGCCTAAATGAGTTTACCCATCTGGATCCAGTTGTATCTGACTTGTGCAAATCCCTCAAAGACGTAGAATGTCCTGGGGGAAAGAGAAGAATGCTCGTAGAAGTCATGGGCGAAGTGCTAACGCAGCTCGACTTGAAGAATACGCAGCTGGCTCCGACGCTCATTGCCAACGGCGCAGACTCGACGAACGTGGCCCTCTACAAGTCTGCCGTCGCAAAAGGGATGTCTATCCCGTCAGCGGTGAACCCGCTTTTAAAGCGAATTGTGTCCATGGTCGGGGAACGGCACTCTGGAGAGATGAAAGATAGTGAAGTGGACTGGGATAGATGGTAAGTGTACACATATAGCCGTGCCGATCGCGATGGTTGCTAACCTGGGGGTTGCTTAGGCTCGGCGAAATGGTGAGCTCAATGACAATCTAAATATGGTGGAAGGTTGCATCATGGTTGATGCAGTGGGAACCTCTTTCAAAGATTGGAAATCTAAAAGCGTCCCGACTTGGCCTTTGAGCGAAAAGCAAACGCTCGCTCACTTACGCCGATGTCCCGTTTACGATTCCTCTTGTGACTAAACGCGGCGAAGACTTGGAATGGATTTCGAAGATGTGAGGCCCTCCGCTCGCCTTTTTTCATCGGCGTTTTCTCCAAGGAGCCTCAGCATGCTGTTAGCAGATCAACCCTCACGCTCGACTAACAGTGCATTATTCATCTAGCTTTCTTCCTATTGCGGGAGCCCGTGGCCTGCGAGACTTTTAGCACGCTTTCCTTGCACTTGGCCTCCTTCATCTTGAAGGATAAACCTGGTTTCTCCAAAGCCAAGCTTATCTTCAAATACATGCTGGATCGCCACCTGGACAAGATCCTCCTCCCCACTAGCAGTCAAGTGTTTGACACCATAACCGAGGGGCCTCGAAACCTCATAGCCCCAAGGTCGCGAGACTCGGTGCAAGAATCTTGGAAGGAGTTACAATCCGAGACGATGTAGACAGCGCAATTCTCCATGGCCAGCGCAGACCCGTCGCAACCACGCGGAGTGGCATCTATCTTCCAGCTTTTACCGCCTCGAGACGGTCAGGACACGTAGCTCCCACACGATAGTCGTCACGAAGAGGGGCGTCATATTTCCAACCATGGTCTCAGAGGTCAACGGCCAGCTTGCTATTTCGGCGTCTGGATTTGAGTCGCTGAAGGGGTGCTTTTCATGCGGGACTTGCTCGGAGAGGAGGAGTTCCGCGATATCATACTCATGGAGGAGTTGCGCAAGGAGAAGGTGAATGCGGAATGCGGAGGCGGTTGCTGATCTGAAGAGGCCGGCTACATCTGCAGCGGAGACCACGAGACCTGCCATCAGAAGACGCAAATATTGAAAATGGTTGCTTCATTTGCAACTGCCTTCTTATGTACTTGACGTAAATTTGGCTGTATACGATAGGTACGCTAAGTAATAGCTAGGAAGCGATTCTGTGATTGACATCCACTTTCAGGTCCATTCGCAAGCCCATCACCTGTCATTCGAACCTCGACGGACGATTTCACATACTGAGGACCTTGGCTCTTACAAAGGCAACGAGAGCGCGTCTACTACAGTATGTCATGCATGTCGTGAATATATAATCCGTTCTTCATACCATCAGGTCGTTGATAAAGCCCGAAAGTGGATTCTTGGCTGGCGTCAACAGACAACTTTCAGGGAGGGATATGGCTTTACTTGTTGCTATAATTAGTTAGTTCTCATTGAGCCGCTGGCACACATAAAGACAGCACATGGCCACTTAGCCACGATGAAACCTCGAGTTCACCACCAGAATTCGTCGAGCCTCATCCAAGCACTCCCAAAGGAAGCCTCCGAACGTTGGCAAACTTCATCCCGCATTCACCTCGCAATCAATCCTACTTCTCTCCCTCAGCATTGTCTCAATTCTCCTCTTTCCTCTTTCAACTCCGTTAAGAAGCCCAGAAAACGGTAGCAGGCCATGAAGCTGCTGTCCGAGCGCAGCAATGTTCTTCCCTTCTGGCTGGCTCTGGCCCCCGAACCCCCTCTAAACCCACACCTTTTTACCAGTCGCGGGGAGCATGCCCATCTTCACGCCTCGCAGCACAGGCCTCTACTACCTCACCCCCGCCCTCATGAACGCCCTTCCACACCAAATTAGCCCAGCGTTGCAGTTTATGGCGTCGACGAACAGGTGATGGCGCAAGACGGGGCAAGCGGAAGCCATCCGGTGGCGCCTGTTGCTTCTTCTCTGGGGGGTAAGGATGTATTAAAATGGAACTCTCCTTTGCTCTCGATGGCTCAAAGCGCACCTTCTCCAGAAGGGATGTCAATCGAAATTGGACCTTCTTTCTTTCTTTTGAGGCTTCGTGGCGGCTTCCCCCGGGGGGCGTGGGGTGTGTTAGGGGGGAAACAGGCTCATGGCCCTGGCTTCGCTTCCAGGCTGTTGGTTTTTCGGTGGAAAGAAGCATGGAAAGTTCCTCCAGCTGGTGTGCTGGGGCACTTCCCTAGCTGATCTCGCTTCGAAAGAATCCAATCTTGCTCCCCTGGACAGCTCGGTGACACATTTACTAGTATTATACGTGAGGAGATCCCATTCCAATGATGCAAGATACTGCACGCACATGCCATTCCATTCACGGAATTGGAGAATCCTGGAGTTTCGGGTAGTCGGGAGAGTAAACTCTCGGCCGCCGTTGCACTGGACCGCGCCGAGCGAGATTACCATCGACAAGACGATGAATGAACACAAATCTCGATGACAAAATGGCGGCCCCTTTCATAACACCGTCCATTCAGAAAAGGGACGGGACCAAGAGAGAGAAAAAGCCGCAAGTATTAGCTTACTCAGGTACACAATTCACTACGTTGTTCATTTCCCACTCACGGCTCAGCGTATCATGCCGAGCCGCAGGACCGGTTCTGGCCCCCTCGTTTCGCGAATAGAAATGCCAATCGCCTTCACCCCTGGTAAGCAACCCGTCAGCGTGGGTAGTGGCAGAGCCTTCGACGCGTCCTTGTGGCTTTTCACTTCGGACTTCAGGGAGTTGATGTTTGGTACGCGGATGGGAGGTTCCCGCTTTGACCCTGCTAGTTCAGTCCGGGGAAGAATGACCGGACCACTTTACGACGGGCGCACGCAGAGATTGGCCAGCGTCGCGAAGCGGGAGAAGAAGCTTCTTACGATCTTGTGACCAGCCAGGCCTCCCCTGGCCCTGGGGCTTCAGGTTCTGGGGTGCAGTAACCTTCTATTGGAGCAGATGGAAGCCTGCCCGGCTGAAGGATCATGATAGTCCAAGTTCACAGCCAGGGGACGACTGCTGATGTGCAGAGCTAGCGCCGCGCAGCATCTTACCCAGTGCAGCGGGGTTCCAGGTCTTAGACATCTGCCATCGCCAAAGCGTTGTGGGAGATCTCCAAGCGAAGCGGCAATTCAGGCCAGACCTGCGGCGCTATTGATAATACCGTCTTCTACATTCTTGTATCTCGGGGTATTCTTTTTTGGATGTGTTTGTCGCGTCCTTCAAAGTTTGGTTCCATCAAATTGGACGTGCGAGTCGGCATTTGTGCGCGTGCCCGTGAATGCACCATTTCCATCTGCACCCCAGGTTCACTTTCCAACACCTCTTATCCGCCATTCCACTTCGCAGGTCGGTTTCCATCAACCCAGCCTTTGTTGCAAATTTGTTGAAACGTCGGTCCTCTCATCCGTGTTGTTCAGCGTTGACTCGGGATGGCGTCTTTGCATGCCTATCCACATTTATCGTTAATGGGGGGGGTTGATATGAAGTGGAAGGAATCACCCTGGCTGACAACCCCCCTGACAGCTCAAAGCGTCAGGGCCTAAGACCCACCGGTCAGCTCAAACATCATGTGCGCGAAAGGAGAACCAAGGCAATGCAAAAGAAGTCGCCAGCTAACGGCGGGCTGCTGGCTGGCTATGTCTGGGCGTGCAGATAAGAGTGCTGCCTCAAACCGTGCGCCTCTGGTCTTGTCAGTTCCAAGCTAACGCATAAATCAAGCGCTGCTCTGAAGATACTATTCGCACGCCTTTGCCTTGGATTGTTTGGATACGATCATCCATCTCGGGAGATGAGCTTATTTCGGACTGGAGGAAGGGGGTTTCTCGAGTCCATGATTCCTAGTGTGGGCTCCTGCCAGCGCTCCGTCAGCTTAGCCATGACTCTTTCAATGCCGTACAGTAGTTCGGTTTTAGCTTCGTGATGGCGTCCTTCTCGAAGGCCAGTCAAGCGAATAAAGTCGGCATAAAGTCACCACTAGCGTCGCCAGCAACGCGAATTTGGCTAGCTCGGGCCTAGCAAAGCCAGCAAGCCAGTGGCAGACACCGACAGCTGGCTCCCCGAACCCTCTAAAGGCACACTCTGATCCCATGGGATGGACAACACCATATGACGCTTGTCCTCTTCCCCCCTCCCCCCTAAATGGCCCTGCTCTAACTCGACACTCCTTATCCAGCATCTTAGAACCACCGGGTGGCGTATCAACCTGCCATTCGGAGACGTTTCTTCATAGCATGTCTCAGGTTGCTCCCTTAGGTGGAATATGAATGAGACACACTAGCCATCACCTCGACAAACCGCCTCTCCAGCAAAGTTGACTAACGCTGGCAGGCAATTCGCCCGATGCTGTCGAGCGCGGACCCGAACGGAACGGGACAATCGCGGACCTCGCCGTGCGCTGGAAGAAGCCTATGCTCAAAGAGGTAATGGCCGTAATGAGCCAAGGTACGCATCAAGATAAAATAATGGGAACGTCACGAGATCCCTCTCGAATGTGGACCAGGTCGTAGCCGAGAGCATCCTCATGTTCTAGAATAGGCGCGTGGTTTCCCTTTGGGGTCGCCGACATGAGCTCCACAGCTCTCCTGGCCCCTCTCGCCGTGTCGAGGTTTTGCTGGGATAAGGGGTGTTGTTGACTATCATCTGAATCGGGCAACATCTTGTTAATCGGAGTGCTCATGACGACGATGCATTCAGGATGGCTTCTCCGGGGAAGAGGACGCTGCTCCCTTGGTGTCGTTGTCATCAATGCTGCTTGAAACCCTGGAGATCGTAAGGCAAGACAAACGTCCCTATGTTTCTGGCCGGCGTTTCTTCGCTCCGAGCTCTCTTCTCCACATTCGCATCGTACACCCAGGCGTTGCAACATAGGTCAAATACAACAGAATAAGGCCGAGAGTATCAGAAGAATGGGACGCATCAAAGCTCGTGGCCATCAAATTCCACTGGAACGCAGAGTCACTCTGTCATCGCCGGCTTATGCCAGAATTGATATCGAAACGTGGAGTGGGCATTAATGTCCTCATCCGCCTTTCATCACTGATCACGCATTGTGACGACAATGGGCTGCTTCCTCTATTTCCTCACTCTCACTCCCACACACAAACTGTCCATATTAGCGCCTTCCTTGTTCGACAGAGACGTCGTGTTGGGCATGTGTGTCCGGAAGGCGCAGGTCGTCTGGCGCATGCGCACTTCAAAACACAAGGAGCAATCTCGATTCGCGCCATCACCATGTGAAAGTGGAGCTCAATCACACTTCGGGCAAAGACACCGTATGGGGCTGGCTATGCCTTCCTATTTCGTCCATTTGAAATAAATTCAGAGTCGAATTCAAATCCCAAACTATTCTCCCATCGCTGTCCAAGGCCAGGCCGTGAAGTCTCTAACCCTCACGCCCCTTCTTTCTGGTGTTCGATCGCCCTGTCACACTTGATTGCACGGACGCGACTCGGACGTGATGGGGCCACAGCACCACGCCTTTGTGATAAAGCCAGTGACCCAGAGGTGTCGTCCGTACACTCCCTGTGAGGCTCATCAAGCCATGCGATGTTGACAAGCGGAACCACGTTGTTCCCTGGAGCGAAAATCACGCCGACGGTTGGGACGGACGAAGGGGGAAACAATAGGGCAGTAATCTTGGTTGTTTTAGATGAGAAATCGTCGAGCTAATTAACCTCGTCCGTGGAGCAATTACGCCTGCGCCGCGACCGGGCCTTCCACGGTTGCGATCAATTTGATGGTCAGCGCAACCGACACCCTTCACAGCGCGGGCTAATCCACGCCGACGGGGACGACGGATCGCAAAACCCTTTGCCAGCTCCGAGCAGTCACATCAGTTGGTTCCCTTATCACCCATTCCTAGACACGCAACCCACAGACGCAAAAGGAGCTGTATTGAAGCCCCTGGGATCCCGTCACAATCCCAATCCAAGCCATTTTCTTTTAATAGAAATCACATCTCAATGCGGCGGTTCAACTGCTAAATCGCCGGCAACGGAGGCTTCTCCCCCGTTTTTGATGCTTCCTCGCATCACGTTTGCTCACGCCTCTACCGAGTTGGTTCATACCTATATTATTTTCGTCTCTTATAGCCGCCGTCGCTGTCCCATGCGCCGCCGATGCGACGTCGATCAACCCGATTTGGTCATCACGCAAGACCAAATAAGACCACTCGGTGAGCAGGCGGAAAGGCGGGAGCGGGGGGGTCGGACCGGCGCTTGAGATGTTTCGTTGTTCTTTAGTTTTCCGTGCGTGTGCAGCGCAGAAGGGCTAAATCTTACCATTTCATGCTTACAAGAGAGAAACGTAATCCAGCACACTGTTGGTGAACGGACATGTAGGGTAACAACCGGCAAGCCACATCCAGAGTTTTGGCTTCTCCGGGGGCCGGATCTGTTATTTGAACACTCCCCTCGAGATCGTTTAAGAACAGGCCGCCACCAACAGCGAAAGACTCGAACCGGAGGATTGGCCCAAGATGGCGATCGTGGTTTGTTGCTTGATATTTCCACCCCTCAGATTTCCACTAGATCCGTGAGCGATGGCCGTAAAATTTCCTAGAAGCTGCCTTTCGGATTGTCCGGGACATGATGAACCAGTACTCGGAAGACTGTTGGTTCGTAGTTTGACAGCGTCACCGGAAATGTAGGCCAATGCAACAACGGTGCTCAAAGGATCCAGATGCTCAATCTCGTCGGTCAATCCAGGAGCTCTATTAAATTCCTGGGCACCAACAAAGAATCCCAGGCAAGGCATAACTGTTTTACAGCTGGCTGGCCCAGAAAGGCAGTCGAAACGAATCGGCCCATGCGCCGTGTTGGTGAAGAAGCTCGCCTCTTGTCTGGAGGCTGGAATAGAGATCAAGTTCACACAGGTGGCGCTGACCGGTGTCCCGCCGTGCCACTGGAAGGATCACTCACTGACACTGTTGCCTTGAGCGGATTCGACGCGCACTCAGCACTTGTAGGCACCCAAGAATGTTGACGCTCAATCATCGCTTTGAGCCTTTCACGAAGAGGATGGCTGATGCGTCGTGACTCTGGCTGACGAAGCGGCCCAATCTAGGGCCATGGCAGGTCAGCGTGGGGGGTTTGTAGTGAAGCAATGAGGACTATGGAACCGACCATGTGGAGGATTCCATGCGGAGTTCTTACGCCGGGGAGCCGCTAATAGAGAAGATTATGAAGCAGTTCACTTGCTGGCGAATCTTTAAACGTGAACCGGCATTGATAAGCTGGGCAACAGTCAGACCCAACCCCGATGCGTTAGAAAAAAAAAAAAAACCGAGAGTGGATGTAAACGTCCCTCCCCCTAGAGGCGTCTTGGTTAGTGCCTAGATTTCGTGGAGTAGCTCTCCCACTTTCGTTGTAGTGTTAGTACAATGGCCCGTATGGCTCTGATCTGCTGGCGTCCGGCAGTTGAAGATGCTCGCCTCCGGCCCGGCGATTTCCCACGCCCCACCCCGTTCGGTCCGCACGGAAGCTAATCCGCATCCCGCCGACGCACCCAAATGGTACAGAATCTCCCTCACGAGGCCCCCGCCCCCCTTCCCGATTTAGGCAGTTGTGAGGTTCACGATCCAGCATCACGGTATGCTTAAATGCACATAACCTCTGTTTTCCTCTCACGAACACCCTCCATCTCGGCCTCACACGATGTCCTCACCAAGATATTCGTAAGCGAACGCGGACTACTCCATACCCCCAAGGTCGCTTACGAGTCCCTCGCGGTTTTGGCTTTCTCGTGATTCCAAGGTCATTTTCGGCGGGGTTTCCTGCTCCTGCCCGATCGAACTGTTTATCAACTTTGCCGACATGACGAGCGCGCCTGCGTGGGCGCGTCGGCCGATCAAAGGCGTGTTACGCAGGGCCACGTACATTAGGCCGGCACGAGGGCTGGGGACGAGAAAGTTGATAAAATAAAGAGATATGAAGAGGCCCCCTCCCCCTTCCATGTCGCGCGACCGCCGGCATCGCATATGGACAACCGAGGCGTGACTCCCCCATAGGACCACGAGTGCCTGGCACCAGCCCAGAAGCGCAGCGGCCCTCCCCTTCTATCACCCCACCATCTACTCTCCTCTTGAGAAAGCCACAGAAGTCAGTGGCTTGGGTTTACTTAACGGCAGATGCCCATCTTGTTACGATCTTCCTAATCGAGTCCCTCCCTGAGACAAACCCTCCGACGCCATCGCCATTGGAGACATTGTCTCATCCGCTAGTGAAAGTCCACACAACTCGATCCGATGGGGGCCATTTCAAACGAGGTTCGTAGATGAGGTCTCTGATTCGCAACACGTAGTAAAGAGATCCTTTCACGAGGACAATAGGAGGTGTGCTCAGCGAACCAACCCCGCCCCCTTACTGCCTTTGTTAGGCCCCCAGCTAACCTTATAAGCGGGATTCTGTTTTGTTCGGGGGTCACGAGCACGGCTTAATTAGATTACGGACCCTACCTGCAGCGGCGCAAAGAACACGTCCGCTCCCAACCCTCTGGGAGGGGGGGCTATAGCCAGCGAAAAAGAGCGGATTGAAAGGTTAGGGGTGTGGGTGCTTACCATGCTCATAAGGCCATCTCTAGGGCTGCTTTTCTGCCGTTTAGCCTGCCGAACTGCTCCCCTTTGTGCGGAGGATTTTTCAGCAGTAGGGCCAGGTGCCCCTTACTTACAGTCCCTCAGTCAGTCGGGTCCTGCATCATCCGAGAGGCTGGACGGGCGGGGCCCTGGCTTTGGGCTCGTGGGGGGGGGAGGGGGGGGTGCTGAAGGACGGCGCAAGGCTTTTTCTTTTTTCTTTTTAGCGAGCTTGTGCACATGAGAAAGAGCCAAGGCCCACTGCGAGGACTGTCGAGCGCATGGCCGGTTCGCGGGCCGAATGTCTCAGAGGATTCTGTAGCGAGGTTGTTCGCTGGCTTCGAGTGTTGTAGTGGGGAGGAGTGGCTTTTGCCTGGCCAGCCAGCCAGCTGGCCAGCGAAAGACGAGATCAACAGGGGTCTTCAGTGGCCAGCGCCTGGCTGTCGCCGAGCGCAGAGGCTCGAGGAGCTAGTTGGTGATAATGAACCCATTTTCTACAGGGAACTATGATTCTCTAGGCTAGTACGGGTGCATCGCAGTTCATCCCATCTTTCATTGATCATCTCAGTCACCCATTTCCGTGATATTATCCATCGAACTTCTACCGAAATGGCTCTGGAAATCGTTGGCCAGCGATGGTCCGGGGTAGATTGATCGCTGGCTCTACTAACCCCTTCTAAACTTACAGAACATGCCCGCTAACTCCCTCAACAGTTAGCTCCCGCACCCATCCCCACTTCCCGCCCGTTTACTTTTCCCCCATCCGCACGCGCCAACATCCCCTTCTGCTCGGCGGCTCAACGGCGGTTCTTGTATCAGGCAGAATCCCTCCGCCCTCCCCCGGCCGGCCGCGTCCCGAAGTTCCGGACCCGGTGAAGGGTTGCTTCCCCCAAAGGTCAATGGTTACGAGAAGGGTGGTGGTCGGATGTATTTGTTCGATACTATTTCCCTTCATTCCGGGCGCAAGAAGGCTGTATTCCCCTTCGAGAGGAAAGATGATGGTATGGGAAAGCGGTAACGAACGGGAACAAGTGGTAGAAAGGAAGGGGGGGGGAGAGGCCGGCGAAGGGGAAAGGATTGTGGTGGCGGAAATGTTTCAAAAACGGAAGGGGGGTTCTCGTGATGTTTCAATGGCATGAAGAGAGGGTGGTGTGGAGCCGCCTGTGTCTGCGCGATGCGGATGCGGATGCTGTGCCAGCTGGGTTGGGCGCTTCTCTTGCTTCCCGGGGGCGCTCGTCATCACAAGACTGCTGGCTCTTGGTTTCTTGGGGGGGAGGGTGTTGGCGTCTCTGTCCCGAGCACCAATAATGGTTGGACATGCCGCAAAAGGAGTTGGCTCCGCTCCCTCCCAGGAACAGGCGTTTGTAAATCATCATCAGATAGAGATAGAACGTTGGTGTGGTATGTTTCAGGGATGGATGGACTGGTCAAGCACCCGCTGGTTTTCCCGATTTACATCACACGTGTTGGGTAGACTGATCCCCCCCCTTTTTTCCAAAAAGAACGATCCAGTATACAGATCCTGCATTCGCCAATTGGGAAGAGAAAAGAGATACGCTCCATTCGAGCGACGGAAAGGGATATTTTGCCAGCTCTTTCCCCATCGTCTCTGGACACCCCCCTCTTTCTCCCATACCACCAGATCAGCTCCCTCGTCGCCCCTTGGCCGAAACGTTCTTGATGTCCGCTCACGTGGAGGCGATCCATGAGCCTTGTAGCCAATGGATGGGATGCGTACATACGCCAAAACGAGAGGATCTTCGCAGGCCGCGAGCCTATAAAACGGTCGACCAAGGCTGGTTCGGCTCCAAGAGTGTCCACCGATCGGGAAACACACGCGGTAAGAAAAGGGAAGAAAATTTAGAACACACTGCCTTTCTCGGGTCCCCGATGCGTCAGTGACCTACGGGCCGGGCGCATAGCTTCTGTAGTCGGTTCTTCTCTCTTTCGGAAGCTTGGTCTCCATAATCGCATAGGTGTGTGCTGAGCCTGCGAAACTGGTTCCCGCCTGGCTACGACATGACGACACTGCTGGAACGAGGACGTAGTAGGATCGAATAAAGGAACGTTGCTGTGTAGGACGAAAGGGTCAGCAGCACCAAATTGCGGAAATAGCAGCAGATTATCAACTTTATAATGGTACACACGCGGATGGGAAGCATCGCCTGCTGTTCAAGCTGGCACGGCAGGAGGTCATTCCTACCCTTGAACGGCTGGAAACTGAGAAGTGAGTTTCCTCAAATGGCCGATTTTACTATTCCTTCTCTTCTGGAACCTGATTTGAAATCTCAATGGTTCGAACGAGGCGCATTACCCCAGACTGCGGTTCTTTCGTAGCAAGCCGGGCCCCCAGGGCGGGGGGATCAACAACCACAGAAAGTCACCCGGCTGCTATGAGAACTCCCCGAGCCGCAGTGACTCAAGCTCCAGAGGACTACCGAGAGAACCGAACAGAGACGGCCCTTTTATCGATTGAAGAAGCCTCTCGTCTCGGCACAGATGACCCAAAACGGCTTTATCTCCGCTAAACAGCATTAAACCGAGTCTCAGCCTTGACCGACTATTATGTCCCGTCCCAACCATTTTCAAAGTGACCCAGAACGCAAAGCAAAAAAAAAAAAGAAACCCCCCTAAGAGCCAACCCCACAACGTTACCTCAAAGGCCCCTTCTGATAAACTCCTTAAATAGTGTTACGAAGAATAAAATGGATCGGTGAGTGTGTCCCTTCGCCCGCCACTCCCTTTTAGCCTAAACGGACGGCAGGTGGTGGCGTGTCCTCAGAACAATGGGACAAAGCCCTGCGAATTGAGGGTGGTGAGGTGTCTCGTCCACGTTGGACGAGGGTAGGGCGTGTCTTTAATCTCGCTGGCCTTCTGGGGTATTAAGCAGGGGCGTGAGAACAATTCATAAGAGCAGATGATTTCAAAGAGTAGCAGGAAGGCCCCGCGTGAAAACGATCCCAAGGCCACAGGGGAGGGAAAGATTTGCCCCGGGGACCCGACGCCCTGGGAAGTCGTGCCTTCGGCAAAGGGAGATGATACAGATGCCAACATATAGATCACGTCTTGGTTGAATGGCAGGGCGGTCCGGTGGCGGGAACGGGGTAGATGGAACGATTCTGGAGAGACAGAATGCGGAGGCGGCATGCGGGCTTCATATTTGTTGCCTATTCCGCCATGGAAATGGTCATGAGGCCGTTACATTCTTCGCCTTGCTCAGATAATAGGATTAAAAGTGTACAGGGCAAGTTTAGGCTTGGCCCTTGGAGAGCGCCTTGTTTCTTGGGACATCAAGAATCCCCCTCCGTATATCATCCAACATCAGGCCGGCGCTGTGTAAGTCGCCCGTAGGTACGTCCGTATCGCGGCGCTGGCCCACCGAGATATCCGGATACTAACTTTGGGCGCCGAAATTTGGCAGGTGTAGTTGAAACGGAGAAGCTGGCTTGTCAGACTTATCGCTGTAGCTTGAGCGCGCGCATACAAAACGTCCTCCGTTGGCGTGAATGGCCGAACCGCTGGCTGTGATCTTCCGCAACCGCCTGGCTGACCACCAGCACGCGCATCATCATCATCCTCCGTCGTAATGGTAGTCGATCCGGGCAGCCAACAACACCCTTGACCGCAAGATCAAACCTCAAAGAAACCCCAAATATCCCAAAGGAACCTGTCAGTGATATTTCCCATACACCCCATCGCTTCGGAGGTTAAAAAAGCAATATGTCTCGCGGGCTCAGCCGCGCCCATTCCCCACACGTAAACCACAACACCAACAAGCCGACAATTTCAATCTTCCCAAGGAGCTGCTGACTTCACGAGTAAATGAAGAAACCCTCAACTTTGGTGCTTTCGTAACTCGGTGCGTAACAGTCAACCCTCCAGAGGGAGCGGCCCGCTGGCCAGACGCCCAGCGAAACCAACTCCGGCCCTTCTTATAAATGAACCAACACACTTCAAGTCTTCAAGCACCCGTCCATACCACCCTCGAGCGGAGGGGAAAATGACCCAACGGCTGGCTGACACTGCTCGCGTAAACGAGGTTTTTCTTTTTTTTCTTTTTTCCTAAGCGCCGGACCTTGCTCAGCTCAGCTCAGCCAGCCAGCTCAGCTCCCACACCCACCGTGTTGTAACGCTCTCTCGTGCATCAGTCTGCCGGCATCGCCACTGAAGCAAAGAAACAGTCTTGGTAACACTGCGTTTTTGTGTTTCTATCTTCATCGTCAGCCAGCATAGCCCACCAACGCTTCTATTTTCTAGCCCTTCCACCCCCTCCCTGGGTAACCAACATGGGGGCTGCGCCGGCGTTATCCTACCCGCCGCAGCCGGCAATTTCGCTCCTGTGCGCCGGGTTCTTCGGCAACGGGGAGGGAGGGCCTTCGTGAAGTGAATGACACACGTACGCATCAGCCGGATCGCAGCCTAGAAATCTTAATACGGGACGGGACGCCTGCCACAAAATAGCGATACCGTGACCGGCTTCGAAGAGGTCGCGCAATATTAACCCGAGCTGGGCGCACCCTATTTCCTGATGACCACCACCTGCCCTAACCCGACAACTTCTAGGCAGATCGGCAGTTGCGATCGTGGCGCTCCGGTCTAGACTCATTGCTTATTCGGCCTTTTGTCTTTTCAGCCCCTGCATCCTTTCTCCGACAGCATGTAGGGCGAGGAACACATCCTATCCGATAGCTTCAGAATACGACCAGCCCGCAGGGACTCGGAGCTGGCCCATGGCTTCAAGAAGATAACTCTGCTGACGAGGAAAATGATCAAACGTATCGTCACACAGAAGCCAGAGACAAATTCGCATTGTCTCCCGTCAACTGACCAAGCCCCGACCCCCCTCTCCTCTTCCCTTCTCTCTATTCTTACTCCCGGTTCAGGGTGGGCAAGCGCTGGTTTTTTTGTGCTGCTGAAGAAAAAGACGGATGCGCCCGGTGGCTTACATTTCGGGGGCCGAATCGTACCACCCCAGGGGTGCCCGCCCAACGTGGCACAGAGTATGTATGATTTTCCAAACGCTCCCGCACAGCGCTGTTCTGTGAGCGGGAGTGACAGCTCAGCTGCAGGCGATAATCATTCATCTTGGGTCCCAACCACCTTCTATGGTCCGAAGAGTGCGGGTTTGGCGGGTCACAGACAGCAATCGTAGGGAAATCGATTTGGAATCCACGGATGAGTCGATCCCCCCCACCCCGCGGAATGGAATATCTGCTCTCGAGATCCGTAAAATAAGAGCTGACTCCGGCCGACCACCATCTGCGCTCCTAGGAGCCGTGAAAGAGACGTGATGACGCCGTCATCCTCTGCTTGGTGTCAGCATCGTATGTAATGTTCTTTGATAGGCTTTTAGGTGGGATGCTTTCGTCTTTCCGCTTGTTAAGAGACCCAGAACTGAGAAAAAGAGGTGGTGTTCGGCCATCATTGAACGGCCCCCCCCCGGTGTGTGGGCGCCGCGTTGGAGAAATGGCCTCTCAGATCACACGCCGCACCAGAGGGGACTAGGCCCAGCCCCCGTATCACCCCGACGCCGAACCCGTTCGAATGAACTCAGGCGGAGGCACATATAGTCTGGCCTTACGAGATCTCTTGGTCCTTGGTCGCAAGGAGAATCGGGGACACGAACGGTACCCTTCCATCCATCGACATTCTCCTGGCTCGTCCGAGCTACTTGGCTCAACGGATGCTATGGGGATATCAGGACGTACGGCTTGAGCTCGTCCCTCCACCACAGGTATCGGGACACCCTCTCCCCTGTCTCAGCAGACAAAGCAGCACCTTCACAAATGCCGGGGTACTGGATGAAACTTCGATCGCAAGATGGGTGGGCGTGCGCTCCTTCGGAGAGCTTTTGCTGCAAGACAAATCGAGTCGGGGGATTGGGGGGCCGGGGAGGGAGTCTACCCAACTTCGAGAACGTCCTTCAGGAAACGCTTTCCCTGAGCATATCTCGGACCATAATATCTAGGGTGGTCACGTAGCAATCCGACTACAGAATCGAACACAAATCCCAGAATGCCAGTCTCTCCTCCCAGATCTCGTTATCTGCACATGCACATGGGATGAACCCACCACTCTCTCCTCGTGGTACTGACATCTAACGCCGGAGCGGCCTCTGAAGGAAAAAGTCTAGAGCCAAAGGGGCTGAAGACCGCGTGATTCCACTTGTGCTCCCGCCACTGCCCTTGTCAGCAATATCACAACCCTCCTGTGGCTTCATCCGTCGCCTTGGAAAACATCTCATTGATTCCGACGCCAAGGACCTTTGTGAGAGACGTTTCTTCGTCATTTCATGACATAAACATCAAAGGCTAGAGGGTACCGCCAGCAAACACCATGTCGCTTGTCTTACGGAGGCTTTCTCCTTCCAACTCCCGTTCCTATGGGGTGCTTCTTACGCTCTGCCGTAGATATTGAATCGTGGAAGCCCGAAAATCACAGCTCCTGTAGCACGCTTACGCGGGACTCAATTCCCCGTTGCACAGAAATCTATTCATAGCAGTCCATACCATAAATAGCCCTTCTTCGTATCGAGCCTTTGCTTCTTTGTTCAAGCCATTTCCTCTCATGCGAGTCGACGCTCGGCTAAGGGAGCGTAGGCCGTGTCATCTGACGGGGGAGAGCGGGAGGGGAAGCACGCACGCCTCGCCAGACGTTTGACTGGCGAGAGATAGCGCAATGTTACGAAAAATGAGTCTTGGTTTATGGAGTCTACCCAGCACCTGCCTGGTCCCTGGGTGTCGGATACGTGCAGAATTGCGGAGAGTTCTCCGGCATCGAAGGTGCGGTTCTCAAACTCTCCAGCGACAGTACCACACTCTCTATGACGGAGTCATTTCATTTTTTCCCCTCATACCATAAACGTAGGTATGATCTCCTCCAACGCCCGAAGATTGCGAAGACCGCCTTGTGTAGATAGACTGCAACAGGCCAGAGGAGAAGAGAGAGACAGCGAGATTCGCAATCGAATATGACGAGGAATTCTCGGTCAGCAGAGACCATGGTCAAGAAGTCGAATAGCAGTCTAAAACATGGTGCTTGCCTGGGTACGAACGTAGTATTTGATTAGAAGTTTCAAGCCTAAGTAGAAGGGTTGTGAAAGCACTGTCGTCCGCTTGGCCTTCCTCTCACGGACATCATAGAAGGGAAGGCGCGCGTCAAGGCATTTCTCAACCCAATTCCCAGATCTCCACGATTTCAATTTGGGCAGGCAGACCGACTTCCCGTGTAGATAGAATCCGTCTCTAGACCGACGTTCAAAGGGTACAGTATCAGCATTGGAAGAAAGGAACCAGACTATCTTTCCTCGGCATCGCATCACCGCTGAGATTAAGCAAACCATCACAACCATCAACAACCCTCGTTACACAACCCGACTTAACGAGCCGAAACCCCATGTAGCCGCGCGAATAGATGTTATCAACATCTCACATTCGCAAAACCTACCCTACCCCGGCGCATTGATTTCTCGGTCCGGACTGTAGCCCTGCTGGAACAACAGATGCAAGGGACCAACATGTCCAACACACTTCATGATAAAATAGTAAACTTTGCATCACTCATCACGGCGAGCAAGGGCTTGAATCCTTTTCTCGCTGACCGCAGCGCCGGAAGGAATCCTTTTACAACGCTCGTCACTACCCATCCAGGCGCCCCCGAAACGGGTGTCAATTCCGGCTAAATGAAAGTGACCGTCACACAAAGGATTAGGGGCAAATCTCCAGATACTCTAGATCTTTGCTATCACAGGAAAACGCCGCTTCGATGCCGCATAGGAAGGTTGGGCCACGGTAGCAGCAACGTCGGTAGCGGATACCGGGGACACAAATCCGATGGCCTGGAGAGGAGCGCAAAAGGTTATTTCGCAAAGCGGTTGGTTCGTTCCAGGGCACTGGTGTCGTCAGAATACCACCACGGAGTAATGGGCAACAGCGCCCGTCGTCCTTACCTCAAAACAGTATTGACTCTATGGTGGAGACGTCCTCAGGTCGGAGTTCCTTGCAATAACACCGTAGGCTCGGTGGACGGAGCTGGCGGAGCCTCAAGGGCAAGGACGAGGAGACGCTAGAAAGACGAGATCTACTCGGTCTTGCTGCCCGACGAACCCTCGGTTCTCCTCTTTTTGCGAACTCTTTTAGTGTCGCCCTTTTGCTAAGATGACGGGTGGATCCGACGAGGGCTTTCTCTTGGCCTCCTCGTCTCTTCATCATACCCACTCGCACTCCCCTTGCCGCAAAGAGGGCGTGTGGAATAGCCAACGGTGACTAGTGAAAACAGCAAGGGTCGTCTTTCGCGAGGAACCCTCGAGATTAGTCCGAAGGATTGACGGAAACCCTCGACCATGGCGACGGGACTTTGTACTGGTATCAAAAGGTTTCGACCAGTTGCTAAAAATCCCCAAGCGAAAACATGGCCGGCCCAGGGCCCATTATCGCTTCTGCAAAGCTATGCCTTAAGCGCCTCGGTCCGGGGGACCCAAATAACCCTGCTCCTGCCCTGCTTCCAAAGAAATGATTACCACCCCACCTTCTGACCCTCTGCCCGGGGATCAAAGTTCAAAGGCAGTTCCGGATAATACCCAAAAGGCACACAAAATTCTCGAAGGAATCAGACAAAAAGCTCCACTCCCGTTTGTGTGCGTGGCCTGCATCGGTAACATAAGGAAACCCTCAGGGGTCCGGCGCGACGGACGTGACGAGGGCACGCCAGGAAACCGCGCTGCAACCTCACCATCACCAGAGACGGCTTTTCTCTCGAACAAGGCCGGCAGGTCGCAAAGGAAGAGAGGAGAAACTGTTGCAGCACTAACCCGTGGTTCCGGAAAAACCACTCAAGCTCCGTCCTCGACCCTCGCTCCGCATTAACCCCATGTCCTTTTCGTCTTCACCGGTGTGGGTCGCCTCCCAAGCTTCTGTAACAAACTTGTAATTATCACTTCTCCCAACTCTTTGATGCTTCTGAAAACAGAAGGAAACGATCCCCTCATGCCTCTATCACATAGCATCAATGGTGCATCCGTCCTGAAAACTCGAACAGTCTTCCTGAGCCATCCGCCCGAGGATGCCTTCGTCATGTGCTGGAAGAAGAAGTTCCCTGAAACGGTTCATTTTCCGAGTGGAAAGATCCAATCTTGCCCAAAAGTGCGGGTTGGATAGGCGTAAACCCAGAAAGGCAGCCAATCGAATGGGAAAAAGCTGGGGCACCAGGACACCTTTTCTCTCCCTCCAAAATGTTACCTTCTGAAAACCCTGGGGGAAGGCAGTGACACAGCCTCGGAACCGGAGTCTCGTTCGGTCGCATGGCACGCACCACCTCGACAGAGAGGGAAGAAGGGGGCGCCATCCGAGCTGTCAAAGGCTTGGGCTGATGTTGGCCGAGGTCATTTCGCAAGGAATTACAATTCCAGTCTGCTTTTGCGATGCCTACGTCTCGGCATAGAATCATAGTCCGACTGGTGAAGATATCGATGCGTGATCAAGGTTCGGTGTCAATTGTCGATTTTTCTATTTCATTGCCAGCTGTTGTTGAAGCCAATGCAGAGAGCGCCCTTTGCACGCCCCCCCTTAAAGGGCATTCTGTCAATGGGGATACGGGAAATCCTCTGGAGCAAACCGCTCTACCTCTGCGAATGCGTTGGCGCTCAGGATGCCACGACATACCCTCCTATACACTGTCCTAGATCAGATGACACTGAGAAACAGGCCGCGTCTGACGCCCTATGCCAATTGTCGAGACCGAGCCTTAGGCTCTCTCTCTCTCTCTTTGGTTGAGCAAGCGTTACCCAAAAACCAGGATTACGGTAAAGGAAAGTAATAGATGATCACCCTTTTGATCAAGAACCAGTGATAACAAATCGACTGGTGTCCCTCCCACCTTTGGCATCTTTGGGCAGCACGACAATATTCACCTCTCCTCGCGATCACGTTCCCCCCTTCCCTGTACCCTAAAATGACATCCCGCGCACCGAAAATGGGAATTCCCTCGATCCCCCCGCGTCACATCTCTGCACTAACAACCTGGTCTTCACCGCTGGTCATCACTCCCATGCCCATCGTTGTCGAAAAGCCATCGCACCAGCACCTCTTCCAAGACGCCACTACACACCTGAAATTTGCAATCTAACCCACCCCATTTTGAAGAGATTCCAGAAGACCCAGCCTCGCTCGGTGAGTGGGGGTCCTCTCTTCTCACCAAGCAATAAATCGCCCCCCTCTTCCGATCCTGTTTGCAACCACCCCGCAAAACAGCCCATGCTGGCGATGGCGGAGTGATTCCAATGCCACTTTCACAGTTCTGATCTTGAAGGCCACCACGGGCCCCAGTTCTGTCTCTCCCACACTGTTGCGCTCCTGAAATAGGAAAAGCATGAGGGGGTCGCGCGCGGGCGATGAGTGGTGGTCAACGACACCAAAAACCCAGGCCTCTGCCTCTCACAGCACGCCGTTGCCGCCACGTCACAGAACAAATGATCATTCGGACATCGATGGTAGGCAGAGGAAGCCGTTCCCCTTGGCAAAGGTGGGGAGTGGGAAAAACGTTTGTCCCTGGAACACCTCGTGGGGTGCCAATACACAAAGACCTTCCTCTACTCCAATACAAAAGAGGCTGCCCATTGTACCTTGGGCAAACAGGATCAAGTATTGCGCTGGCTGCAGCCCCATCGTGCCGCCGCTCGGGGAAGGAAAATTCCTCAACCCGTTGTCTTCCGTTTCTAGTTTGTGGGTGTGAGGGAAATAAGTCCGCACCCTCCCTCCCGGAAACCTTTTGTTCTTCTTGACCAAAATAGGCCAGCGTTCCTGAAGCGCCGTTGTCTTCGATGTCCTCGTGACGCGCTGAAAGAGGTTCTAGCGCTGTGCCTCTGAAGATGCTGGCGATTCGAAATATATCGTGGGTATGCGAGAGCAGTGAGCTATCCAAGATATGTCTATAGTTTCTGGTGGCGGACATTGTTCGAGACATGCTGAATTATTCCTTTTCCTCTGTCACCTTCCCGATTCTGTAAGAGCACCCGACGATAGCAAAAGCCACGAGAAACGGGATGCGCACCACGCGTGGCTTTTGGGATTTGCCACACTGGCACGCGATCTTGCTGCGACAGTAACCCAACATCAGGTCTTTCAGAAGTCTAGGAGACTTACACCCTCATAGCTGGCGGCCTCCGTCTCAAATGATTTTGCTCTTGGCTTCAGTGACGCGCAAGAGGTTGCAAAAAGGACCAACATCTACACGTCGAGATTGCACTCGTCACATCCCTTTGATTATGAGGGGACGCCAGCAATGCAGGGCGCGCACACATGACCGTCAGGTGCGCGGCAAAGCGCTGCTGGATCCGTGGGCAACGCCCTGAAATCCACCCAGGAATTTAATGCTGGCAATCATCTTGTGCTTCCCGGCAGGGGTTCAGATGTGATTAGAAGAAAAGAAATTCGAGGACCAGCCCAACGATTACTTCGTATCAGTTGACAGCTTCCTAGCCAGGAAACCCTTAGCGATGGGATGTTGTGAGGTGTTTGATAATTCCCTCCTGGTGACGGCCCGCTCGAGCAACCCCGTTTCGGTGTGAGAATAATATACTTCGGCGTCAGGATATACTTGTAGGCATGACAGTGATAAAGAAAAACCGGGGAAACCAGAGTAGCATTTCCTCCCACGATCCTCCCGCTTCCCGACCCATGCCACATCACCGTTCACGACACATTGTCACCTGTGCAGCATGGTACAGTTGGCACCCAAGCAGAGCATTTACACTCCCCCCAGCCTAGATGCCCAAAATAGGATCTAGGCTCCCAGCACGGTATGTAGGTGTCAAAGCAGGAGGCGACGAGACCTTTGGGCTCGGACTTTCATCTGAACAGCAACCAGTGACAAAAGTCGCGCCCGCATCCACGCCCACGCCCGTGTCTACGTGTCTACGCCCACGCTGCGCGCTCTCGCTTCGAGGTTGCTTCCCTGCAGGAAATCGTGCCTGTCTCCATTACGAGAAGCATCGTGGAAACGATCCGCCTGCAAGGGACCGTGTTTTTCGTGTAATGCCAACGCGTCTTCCCATGCTGGGCAGCGCGTGTTCATCGTCGAAGCTATCCTTCACAGACACCTCATGGGGGAGAGCGAACGAGAAATTTCTCTGTTGGCCGCGCGTTCCCTCCTGAGCTGCAAGTGTCAGCACATTATACTGAGGTACTGGTAGGCAAAAACAAAGCTGTTTGTAGAAGAGCCAGGGGTCACGCATCATGAGAGGGCGATGAAGAGAAAAATGTTTACACCGCCTATTTGGCTGTGCTTGTGACGCAGGTTGCCGTGTTCTTCCGTCCAACATCTACAAATGCCACGGTCATAGTGCTTCGCAAGTTGAACATGAATGGGGAAGCAGGTCTCACGGCTGCCTGCAAGCCGACAGCAGCGGGGTTGCAGCGGCCTTGTTAGCGGTTCTCATTCCCAAACCATCGCTGGAAATTTTCCCCTTCCTCGTGATGTCACCCAGCATCGATGCGCAGACTGATGCGAGGAAATTTCTTGACCGCCTTTGCTGTTGCCCACCTTCCCTTCCGGTCCTTCCTCTTGCTGGAACCCGGCGTCTGCCGGCGATCGGCTTTAGACGGCATATTCAGGCATTAGACAAGGTATTGTTCCATAACCGAGGAAGGAGCTATTTACAAAATTTCTTCATGAGGAACGGCAGGAAAGGAGGTTCGCAAGAAACACTTGACCTGGGGGAAAGCGCCATCAATCATGGCTGCGCTGTTTGAAGAGAACAATGACGCAAGTAGGCTGCATGCCTTCTAGTTTGCGACGCGGAAATCGCACACGCACCCACACCCGCTATGGTCTGCGTGCAAGGCAAGTATCCGTAGAATGCGATTATTCATGCATCTTGATTTCATGCATTCTTCCGTTGTGGACATGCCAGACTAGATTACTTGTTCGGTCAGACGGTAGAGCAGATCATTTACGAGTCAATCACATTCGTTTTTCATTGATCTCGACCTTGTATCCTACTACAGATACTTGAACTAATACTATTCCCATACTCCGGAGTTCTGCAATCTGACGGCTCCACGGTATCATTTGTACTTTCTGTATTGTCCCCATCGTGGAATAAAGTGACAGCTTGGGGTAAATGTCGGGGTCAATATAAACCACGTGCTGGGTAAATTCGCAAAGACTCGGTGCTCTCCATATGTCGCAGGAAAATAAACCCCAGATTTTTTTCCTGGCCGACTCCTCGGGGATAACTGGTTCACGATACCCACCATTACGCACACACCCTTCTGCCCATATACCGGGGGCCTCTCGAACCGGCTCTGCATCCGAGTGCCGTCGGCTGGGGAAGGGAAATGTAGCGAAAAAAGAAGGCCAAGGACACCGCTTACCGATACGGGATATTAGTTTTTACTCTACGACGATGAGATGAATGGATTCTCTTGATTCCCATGCCTCTTGTGACTTTACTCCAGACCAGGGAGATGTAACCTCGGCCCTGCTTGCGCCGAGTTTCTGGGTTTGGACCCTGGCTTTTCCTGGGGCCGACAAGAGGAGGAATCATGTGGGCCCAAAATGGAAGCGATTTCGAGTTTTTCCGAAAAGACCCACGAAGAGATATCCACCTTCGGACATGAGAGCCAGTTCGAGAGCTATTCGTAGAAAGGAGGCTGGCTCTCGCCTAAAAATACTTACCGTTACACTGTTGGGGTGTCTTAACGATTGTTTTTCTCGATCACCGAGAGTTCACTTCTGAAGTTGCTGGCTATGTCGCTTTTGATGAGTTGTCCTGCTCCGTGACCCTTAATCGTGACTTTTTATGCTGCAGGGTATATGCAGGCGTCATCAACTGCTGGTAACCACCTGAGGCAGGGCCGAGGCTCTTCTTGACACCCCTGGACATATTGAGAGCCTGAATATCAAGAGCATTCTCCAGGTATCAAATGGTATAGTGTAGTCATTTGATCCCCCTTCATTTCCTTAATATACCCTTCAAATGCAAGAAGCATGCAATAACGGTAAATCTCGGATTGGATAACGACATGGAATCTGGGGCAGAAGCACTCGCAGAATGCCTCCCCTGTAACAAAGGGGTGGCTTCCGAATTCCGACTCGTTGAACAGGGCCTTTGCCTGCGCACCTGACATGGGGAAAATAGCTTTTCCCGAACTCCAAAGCGTTTTGTGCACTATCAGATAGCAGTGTCAGCTCAAAGTGCAATTCGAACCATTGCCGTCTCCGACAAATTATCCGGCGTTTGCACGACGCGTGCCGGCCAAGTGGTTGGTAGTGGTGCCGGGCATTGTCGGTTGCAACGCTATGGCCTAGTCCTGTCGCGTGGTCTTCCTTCTGCCTCTTTGTTGCGTTGACCGGTAGTGTCCTTGGCATATCATGCGGGGATTTCGTCAGAGGTGAATATCTCCCGGCAATGGGCAGAGGGAAGGACAGCGATAATCGCCACTTGATATGCGTCACTCTCCCGAGCTGACTCGGTTCTAAGGCCTCGATTCCACCCGGACCCCAGCCCCCAACAACCAGCCACCAACGAACCAAAAAAAAAAAAAAAAAAAAAAAAAAAAAAAAAAGAAAGCTCTCCCCTTTGGCTGCTGCGGCTCAATTCAGGCACACTTGCGCTTGATCTCGTGGGAAAACTATGGGGAGCGGCACCAGTGCACGAGGAGGCAAAATCGGACCCCAATAGTCTAGGAACCCATCCCCATAATCGCGATCACGCGGGTTCCCCAGTTCAAGGCGTTGCCGAAACCGTCAGTATGCGGAGGGCTCCAAAATCCCTTTGATCCGTCGCCACTTTGAAGACGGGCCTTTTCGCGGACATACTCGATATTCCTCGTGGCCCTGGGTATGAATGCGGGGAACGGGCCTTGGGCGGAAGAGAAGAGGGCGATAGTTTCTAGGATGCTAAACGAAAAAGGGCTCAAGTCATCTGAGGATCCCGGATGTATTGTCCTTTCTGTCCAGATCATGTGCGCATGTCTCCTGTCGGATCCAAGGCCCGAAACCAGACCGCGGGGCAACCGCCCTTTTTTGCCGCTCTTTCCCCCATTGTGCCGCCCCTCCCAGTTCCTTTGGTGCACTCTCACCCTCCCTCTCTCGTCTACCAAAAACCCACCCCACCAACGGCTGCCAGTCAGCGCAGCACCCATGGTCCAATTGAAGCAATTGCCGACATCTCATAGGACGAACCAGAATAGAGCCAGCCTTAAGTCGCGAAGGGTCCATCAAGCAAAAAGCGTCACTTGACCTCGTCCCCTCCTTGATGAGTTGGCAGGCTGAAACGCAACCACTATTTTATCCCAGCGGTTATGCTGTAGTAAATGAGGCGGAGCTCGAATGGAGAGAGAGACCTGCGAAGGGATAAGCTACAGCTTGGGCGGTCTGGTTCGCCGTCGCATTAATTGGCCGTTGGCGGCTGATGACGACAAGCTGTGATCCCGTGATGGCTTCCTGGCCTTCCGTTCGTCTCTGCTGACTCTGACTTTCGGAATAGCCGGGCTCCGCCCGAATGATGCTCTCCATAATATTTGTATAACCTAAACGGAAGAATGAGCATCGGTCAATTTCTAGGGATTTGAGTTTATTTTGTTCAAGCATCCAATGATCCGAGAGGTGAGAGACTAGAAAGTAGAGATTAGGATAAACTTCTATACGATCTCCGATCGACAATTAGCTGCTGGCTTAACCCACGAGTTGGAATAAAGGTGTGGCAAACCCGATGCTGCATCAGCAAGGGTTCAGATGCAGCCTTACTTGCTTATTCTAAGGCCCGAACCCACACGACCCGCGACATCGCACGCAGCTAGCGATGCTCCAAGAAGCGGCACGGAGACTGTTGTGTTATTCTCGAGGTCCCGCATCACACGTCCCTGAGACCCAATGCAAAGCAAATATTCAATGAGGCTATGAGATGTCTGGGGCGCGTCCTGCAAATAGTTGTGACACCTGTGACTCTTCTCCCCCATGGCAAGGAGCAGAATCTTCCTGCCTTCCACCTTAGGACGCTAACGCGGGCACTCTTCGCTCCTGTCCTTATTTGAGATGAGTCTCTCAGACGGAAGCAGGCACCATGAGGCGAATAACCCGCGCGGCGACAACTCTCTCTACATCCGGGGTTATGTGGAACATTGTCGGCACTCGGGTCGCTTAGTGCATTGTATCCACAAAGTGTTTCTCATACCTCCGTATCTCCAGGTCTTGCTAATGTATGTAGTCCTGTCAGCCAGGGGAAGGCGTCCGATTGCATAGATTTTGCTGCATGGCAAAAGCAACTATCGTCATCTCCACAAGATACTCGTACGGCGCAATGTCCACTGGTCATGCAGTCAGATGACTGTTGTCTATAACAGCTTTCAGCGCAGGATGTGAATACGTGTTCGATGATTCGCTGTCATCTAACAGTCCTCAGTGTGATGTGCGGGTGTCAATAATCGTTGCCTTTCCCCCTGCTGACGTTTTGAGCCTGGGTTGGCATTATCTAGGAGAAAAATAAGCTGTGAAATCCGCTCGTGCTGCAATGCTCAAAAGGCTCGCTGGAGCTCACGGAAATGGCCATGAATCAATCAACAATGGCTGCCGACAGTTGGTAGATGCGCCAGCAAGGGCTGGTGACACCAAATGCTCTGTTGAAGGAATCGGTGGGGTTATTCACATTTGGCCATCTTTCGGGCCACCCTTTGCGCAGCCGCTGCGATACGGGTCCGTATCCCGCCACCACAACCCTCCGAGAGCGCCGCAAACCGAAAACGGTCGGAAAAAGGAACGGACCATAATTGATGTTATTTTGTGAACACCATCAAAAGCAAGATAATCAGGAGGCGTTTGATATTAGCGTCACGACCCTGAAGAGATCGAGGCCCGGCTTGGTCCCCTCGTCTTTTTGCCTGTAGCTGTTGGGGTGGAAAATGGAACGCCATCGTCAAATTTCATGAACAGCGTCTTTTTCCTCTTCTTTTCTTTTCAAGCATGGGCTTTGTATAGTGAAAGAGGAAAATCGAGTAGAGTCGAATAACGGCCCAAATGAAGTGGCGGGGAGCGGCCATCGATCTCCTTCGTCGTTGCTTCTTTTTCATGCACGACGCTTCTTTTGCATGCGCAACAAGGTGGCTTGAAATCAAAACCGGTTTTTCCGACTCTTTGTGCAAGTGTTTTGCTGCTATTTGACGAGCCCCAATCTCGACGCGGGGCGCCCGGTTTGGTAGACAACGAGTCTCGATATACCTTCGTAATGCCTGTTTACCTGGACAGACGGGCGCATCTGTGGATGCACCAGAGGCTCATTATAACCGGAGTACAGTCTCTTCGCTGAAAACAGCGGCCGGTATCACAATATTGGCCGCCTTTTATGCATTGCCTTCACCTTCACTACCGCCTCATCAACAAAGACCTGCATCCATAAGCTGCAAACCGCGTCATCCGCTCACAAGAAAGATTGATTACGTTCGGCAGTGGTATCTAAGCCTAAGAAGATGCACTAATAGATCGGTCAGTTGATCTGAGATAGGTCTAGCAGTTGGTCATCGGCGTGTATGGTCTAACGAGGATCGGGCCCCGCACAAGGAAATCCAAAGGGGCATTGACGCTGTTCTGTGCGCTGTGGTGGCGTGCAAGTGTCTAAAAAAGACAAATCATTGTGAAAGAGTGTCAGCGGCTGTACGCCTGCCAAACCGTCAGGTCGTATCCATTGGGCTTCCTGGAGTCGTACACTTGCGCGGAATAGAGAGAGGGGGGAAGGATATCAGGAAAAGCAATTGAGACGGCCTCTCTCTGAGAGTTCGGTCTTCCCCCGTGTCCTGATGAAAGGAACAAAACAGCGTCTAGGGAAGCGTTACTTGCTTCCCCGAGTCAGGATGTAAGTCCTCCTTGCGTGTAATCAAGTGGAGATTTGCGGTCACATTGGAACATGGCGTCGTTTTATTGATAACTAGCATTCATTTATTGATGTTCTTTCCCCACGAAGGCTCATGATGTCGAGGCAGGCTAAAATAAAATAAAAAGGAATAGGAAAAAAAAAATCGGAAAATGATCAAATGGTCGCCGATTCTGGAACTGACAGTATCTGTATGTAGCAAACCAGAACGCAAACAACCCCAACACCAGTTATCCCTTGGTTTGCACGCTTCTGGTGCTTGTCTGTGGAACCTCCCTGCATCAGCCTCTCCTCCTCTACATCCTACGTCGGGGCAGTCCCGAGATTATGAAATGTGTCGGCTGAAGCTTAGTTGCACCAGCTGAGAGGTAGAGAGCTGTTTGTCGGGTTTGAACGAATGTGATAACTGTCAGTGTTTACGTACGACGTACCCCCATCTAGCGCCCGAAGCCCGTGGACCGAGCCCCCTCCCAAGATTGTGGCTTGTCCCAGGAGCGGTCCATGAGAACACCCAATGGCCTCCCCCACCTTGAAACATGCTGATGGAGGGTGGCCAGTCACGACCCTAGTAAGAAAGGGTCAACCTAAACTGCCGGGGAAACCTATCCGGCCCCGCTTGGCCTTTCCAACCCCTAACCTCGCCGACGGTACCGCAATGAAGAGTGGCTGCCATCTCTTTCCCCCTCCTCAACCCGCCCTGCTCATTGGCAGTTTCTGACAGGGACGGGGGAGGAGAAGCGAGAACGACCAAGGGTCGGCAGATACTGCACGGCACGTGTTCTTTCACAGCCCAAATGAGAAAGCGTGACCTTGTCTTCGTTGCTCCCTGTTGCCTTCGACAGTTCCTTGGGTCTTCCTTTGTCTGAGGCGCAACGGGGCACCCTGGACTTGACGGAGGCATCGTCTTGTTTTCTCGTTTCCTTCACCGAGGGAGGTATCATTCTCTCCTCGGGACTCTTGGAGCAAGTGAATCCCCCATTTTAACCCCCGTCCCTCCCCCTTGTCGACCCTGGAGCGAATGAAGGATCCACGTGACAAACCACATCCCGAGATGAGTGGAGGGCACCAGCCCATCAAAGCCACGCTGACGGAGAACTCCGTGGCGCCCACCCGCGGTAATGGGGCTGGGCGCGCCTACCCGAGTTGGGGAGAAGAGCGCGAGACTAATGAGCGCTGCAGTAAATTATACCGAGCGCTTTTACGCGCATCACTTCTTCTTTCTGCTCACTGCGCATCTCTACATGTCGCCTAATGTGACAACTCTTATTTTTGGTCCTTCTCCCCTCACGTGCAGAGTTACAGCGCCCTTTTGCACGCCCCTTAACACGATTGACTTTGCCGAAATGGAGAGCAGAAAATAGCGGATTGCAGCCCTGCGCATGGCTTATCTCCCCTTGTTCGATCCTCCAAAAACCGGGGTTAGCAGTCATGTGCGTTTCGGGTTATTTCGCGTGGGGGTTGTGATCCTCGATACAGCCCTCCCGATACAGAAACCCAAATCTTGGGTCGTTGCCCAGCCCAAAAAAAAAACCGCCCCCCTTCCCGACAAGAAGCGACAGGGTGTGGTTGCAGCCGTCATCTTAATTGGACACTTCCTTCGCTTTCCTGGAGGTTATCGAGGGGAAAAGGACCCCTGAAGTTTGAGAACGCATGCTGTCTTCCGTTTTTTTCTTTTCGGGAATATGGGGGGTGTCATACGAAACACTTCTGGTGGGAGGTGAAAGATGCTGGGAGATTGAGAAACGAAGCGAACCCGGTATCGCGTAGTCGCTCCGATTCTTGAGATCTTTAATGTGCTTTTTTCCCCTCGATTTAGCGCGATCGGATTCTGATCCTCAGAGACACGCATGACTGACTCACCGAATGCTGAATTACTCCAGGGCTATGTCTACGAGAGGGCTGAGACAGGAGAGTACGAAGCAGGACAAAGGGAAGGGAAGGACATGGACGGACTTGGTGGAGTGCGGACGATCCAGTCTGGCGGGTCTCGGAGCATTCATCTCGTAGGAGAGACCCATACCTGTACTCAAACCTCGTCTCCGTCTTCTTCCCAGCAAGGTACTTTCAGTTGACCCGCCGTTCAAGGCAGCATATTCAGAAGTTCTCGCTAAGAATGAATGAGAAACCACACACCCCTTCTTCCTCGTAACGCCAGGAAACAAATGAGTTTGGAGAAGGGTCAAGCCACTCGTCCAAGTAAAAGCACTGGAGCCCGGCTTCGTAGATCCGCTAATGGGTAAAGTGGGCTAATATCCTGGGGGTGGGGGGAAGGGCGAGAATGGGGGGCAGCGAACGGGACGCAGGCAAAGGCAGACAACATGACGAAGAAACGGGATGAGGGAAGAGAAAAGAAGCTGTCCTCCAAAATCGCCCGAGACCCAATCTGCTAGACCCGGGATCTCTCGCCTCAATAATATGATATGGCGTGCGAATCTGAGCACGCGCTCATACCTCGCGCTAATAGGCTGGGGCGGCTCCCTCTATGGGGGGCCATGCCTGATTAGGAGATGCGCGCGAAGAGTAGGAAAAAGGCCGAGGAAGGGGATGATGAAAATCATCTTGGCCTGGTCCGAGTTGCTCTGTCGCATCGCATACCAGCTCCGATGAGACTCTTATCCCTCTGCGTCGGGAATATGATCAATCACCTCACATCTGGAATGGAGCCCCACCTCCTTTGGGTCCTCACTCCCATCCCGTTGAGGACTCTCGCGACTCGGCCGTCAAGCCGGCTCGGGGCAAGTGAATGGGGAAAAACCCGCCTCTGCTACACCCTCGCGAACCCCCTGAGTTCACCCTTTAAGAAAGAAAGATGTCGTAGGCGACGCCGACTCGTAAACTGTTAGCGCAGGCCGAAAGAGTGTTCGAGCCAACGTCTCGTGATGGTGTGCCACTGTGGTGGTGCGGTTGGACAATAATAACAACTGGCTTGACCTGGGAGGATCGACAGGCCCCCTTGCGAACCGGAAGGACATCCCCTACTCGCCGGACCTGCCCAACGCACCGGGTCATGCACCAGAACAAGACTGGTAATTAGCTCCCTCCCCCTCAAGCCCACGACCCGACACCTTGTAGAAATCCCTGCTAAAAAAATCGGTATCTTGGACTGGTCTGGCTCTCGGAAAAAGGGAAGCGAGCCTCCTTTTACACATGCCCTTGTGGATCACCCTTCCGAGCCGAGTTGGAAATGAGACCCCGGGCAAGCGAGCCGCTGCCCATTTTTTTCTTCTTTTTATGAGCAGGGAGAAACGGGCGTAAAGGTTGAAAAAAAAGCCAAAGCTTTCCGGGGTTCGCTGGAACCTGCGGATAGGCGGTAGCTGCCGCATCTCTCCCCGCCAAAATGATGAAAGCCACTACATGGGGACTCCGCAATGTGACGGGGAGAAGAGCGGCAAGACATGCATCTTGGCGCAAAGCGCTCGTCATGTCCATCCAACCTTCCTTCATCTCTTGATGCTCTGGGAGCGATGCTCTTTTCCCCTCCTCCTCCTGGAGATCGTCGCAGGTGGCCGTCTTATTATCCCAAGTGATAGAGAAACAAAGGCATCATATTTTTCAGTGTGTGTGCACCTTGAGGCTTGAGCAAGATTGTGTGCATGGAGAGTGCAGAGGCAGTTAAAGCATTTTCCCAGCAGCCCGACCCCTATTAAGAAAAGACCAGGGACCAGGTGTCAGCCCGCCATCCCAGGTGGATGGTTGCGGCCAACGCTTCACCCTCTCCTTGTTCATTAATCTGTGGGGAGTCCTCATTCGCAGAGGATAGGTAATTCTTCGAGGTCTACCATAACACTTGTGCGTCAGACCCGACAGCTTTGCGTCCTGCAAGAGGCCAGGGGGAAAGAGGAAAAGCGAAATAATAATAAGGGGGACAAGCGTGGGCTGCCATTATGTTGGACGATAATGCTGTAACCGATTAAACGCTGCGGATTCCTTCAGCGACAGGGGGCCTGGAATCCGTCGCCAGAGACCCGGGAGCAGCCAAGACCGCATTATTAGGGCGGGGAACAAGGGATGGAAGACCCGGACCCAGCTGCTGGGAAATTGGGAACGAGTCTGTTTTCCAACCCCCCTTGCAAAGGCTCCTCCGTCCTCCTCATATCTTGACGAGATGCTAGAAGTCAACGAGAAAGGGATATCCCAGTCCTGACATGAGGTACCCGTTTCTCCAACTGTCGAGAACTGGGTTTGGCATCAGTCGTACCCTTCTTTTGGGCGAGGAATGAGCCTGACGGGAACATAGTACTGCACTCGAAAAGCATAACGGAGTCTCGGAGTTACAGCTATTACTGAAGCGTGTCATACCAATTTCTATCAGATTCGACAGTCTCGACATGCAACGTCATAGTATGAGAACGATGCAAGCGAATAAATGTTTGAGCAGCTGGAATTACGAAGTAAATGTTACTGATGAAAGTTCCTAGACACTGCGGTGCACGTCGACACGCCGGTAGAGACAGAAACGCCCATCATGAGCTGTGGACCTGTAGTTTTGTTACCCAAATTTGGTAGGTCAACAGGCCGGCCCACAACAGCCTGATACTCACCATCCGCACATTACATAGTCTTTGCAAAAGTGAGTGAGAAGAGTATGTTTCTGACATGCAGCAGAGAGATCCAGGAATTGGGAAAATCGACAAGTCGGAAACACAAAGTAAATGCTGTTCCGATTCGCGATCCCGGTGCCTGCTCAGCTGAAGCGCTGGTAAGCACAGCGCTAATATAGTACGGCCGACCTGGGGCGCGGGCCCTCGAATGATAAGTGGGGAGAGAAGGGAGAGTGGATGGGAATTATCACTAGCAGCCAGCGGTGGGTCATCTCGTCGGCTAGGAGGAGTGTTGTAGCAGAAAAAAGAAAGCATCCATTGATACTCGCATACATTGCCGATTTCACGACGAGATACGTACGGCCCGTCAGATTGAGCTGGGGAAGACTTGCTATGCCTGACATCTGCGTATAGCGTCTCATTGTCTATTCCAGGACTGAGGGAGAGAGGAGAAACAGGACTTCGTTTTTTTTTTTTTTTTTTTTTTTTTTTTTCGGCAAGCGAGGATCCGTTCCTAAGACAGGCGAGCACCACTGCCGAGTGAGAAAAACGCAGAGTGGGCATTGGGCTGTTTGCCCAGCAAACCGGCAAACTGTGGCGTATTGTAATGATTCTCAGGGACGACGCTAATCAGGGCGGGAGTCCTTGAGCATTCAACCAAGGGAAAGCCCTCTCCAGTTCCCGGCACCGTTGATTTCATAGCATTAAAGTGGCATTATACACAGGAAACGGAAGTAGACTTGAGTGCATGAACATTGATGTGAGCATTAATGGGATACAGTGGCATGGGGTTTCATTCCCCCTGGCACCAAGTGACAGTCGGATGCCGACCGAGTCCGCACACTGAAGGCGTAGCATGCACCGAAGCGAACATAACCTAATACAAAGCCCTTAGAGTTCGTAATTGAATCGAATGTAAATGCGATTGGGCCCCCACCGTCACTATTTCTGGGGGCATCATGGCAAGCGAGCGAGACGATGGGAGTCGGTGATATCGAATGAACAGCCTCCGTTCTCCGCTGTCGCTCTCATTGTACGATGGTATATTGGCTTGTTTTACACGAGTCAAACGAGGTCACCGAGTCACGACCATCAGCTGACTGTGCTGGTCGTGTGGTTCTCCGCCGATTATCTGAGCCTTGTCTGTCCATCTTTGCTCTTGACCCACGGTTTGCACTATGGCCAGTTCTCATGGATAACATTAGTTTTACGCTGGAGCACACCTGAGCTCTTAGCTGTGTACCGCGCCGCACTCCACATCGTCAGCTATGCTCAGACTCAGGCTGACCTCAGGTTGTTGTCATGGCGGTGTGACAGTCCAGTCCATGCAACGACAGGCTGCACCTCTGACCAAGTCCCGCGAAAATGGGGAAAGCTGGGAAAATTTGTTCCAAAACAGGGTGATTGTGAAGACCAAAAGAGGTCATGTCTGTTTGGGCGGGAGGACTCAATCCTGGTGACCCCGAAAGCAAGAGTGCGTGTTTTTCGCTTCAATTGAAGGGGGTCAAGCAGGCGGGAGACAAAGCTCACCATCACGTCAATGGATGGGCTAGCAGCCAATGGATCCATGGAGATCTGTCCCCCACCGTGAGCTGACATCCCACTGAGGTTTGCTGTGTGTGGTTGGGGGATGGGGAGTTCGGGTAATTAACCCCCGGGGACACTGGGTGCGCAGCTCACCTTTGGAATCCGGGGTCCGGGGTGATGGCATTGACGATAGGTCAGGCGCCTGACTTTCGCGAGCGAATCATTGGCAATCGCCAGCGTACCCGCACGAGAAGGAGAGGGTCAAGTCCACGCCCTTGTACTTGGATACGCAAACCCAGTAAAGGTAGGGAGCCTCAAACAAATAATAGCGCTTTCATCACATATTTCACTGGCTCAGAGGACCCCAGGGACCGCAGGCAGCCAGCAGCAGGGTTTGACCTCGGGCAAGTGAAGGGAGGACCTGTTGAAGGTCTTGACCGCGCCTCACGTTCTTTTCCAGATCAAGCTCATCGACCCCCAATTGAACTGCGCCCAGGGCAAAAAGAGGCAATGCAGGAGTGGCTGGCAAGAAGTCACATCGGTATCACAAGGTCGTCTCTTAACCATTCAGGCCTCTAGCACTCGGCACATCACAAAAACGATCGAAATGTTCTCCTTGGGCTCATCTGATTCGAGTGTCATTGTACCTTGGTAACTTCCCCAACAAACCAATCTAGGATTGTTGTTCATGCCAATTCCCTCGGAGGTGAGGCGCTTCACCGGAAGAGGACCCCATCTGGATCTCAGAATGACGGGAAATGAAGCAGTCATGGTTGCAATGCCATCCGATCACTTGCCATTTGTGGGCTTGTTGGCCAATTCCCCGTCGGCAAAGGGATCGCTGTGTTCGGCGTGGACTCGGAAGGGGCCTTATTATGTCACTCTATATCCAATAAGTCACGTTCTCTCTGTAATTACCACGAAAAAAGAGCATAATGGGCAGATCGTTTCGTAGTTTGTTCCCGTGATCGACTCGGCTTTGTGGGCCTCGGCCGTTATGGCGCGGAGTGAGTTGATTTAGGAATGGTGAGGGGGATGGTTCTCCCATTATCCCACCCCCGAATTGACGGTTGGCCTGTTAGCGAAAGGCTCTATGATTCATTTCATTCCCCGGATTGAGGATGGATTTGACCTTTGCGGGAATACGGGGAACGTCTACCGCAACAACTCTAGACCGCCCAATCGTGGCATCAATGATTTTTATCGACAGTCGTGGAAAAATGATAAAACGAGTGCGATACTGCTTAATTACGGACCGCTACTTACCCCAGACTTTCGGATGGATCAGTCTGGCTTGACCGGCCCTGTTCTCCTGACCAGTTTTACCGCAATGCACTATTCATATTGTCGGTGTTGAGCTGGCGAGCTGGCCAAGTGGCAATGGCTATTTTCTGCCCATCACCTGGGCACTCATTTGCCTCCGTTAGAACTACTTGTAAAAAGGCTCGTGCAACATTTTCGGCGCAATTTGTTGTTTCGTCCCGTGTCCCATGATGTGTGCGCTGGGCACCTCTCCTTCCGTTGCCCTCTTACCTGCTGGTTCAGGAGGAGGCCGGCTTTGTACGAGATCCGTTCGTGCCTAACTCGGAATGATATGGTGAGAAACGACGTGGCTGCATTGGGCAGAAACACCGTTTTCTACAGTTTAGGGAAACGGTTCCGTTCCGACCACTCTTGGGCGGCCACCGGTTCGGTACATCGCTACCCAAACCGACGGCAGGTGGTAGCTGGAGGCGTTGACAAACCAACGTAAGCTAGGACGGATTAGGAAGTGCGTTCAAGCGAGGGACTGACGGCAGTAGACGGAAGGGCATCGGAAAGGTACGCAATCCATCCCGTCGTCATTCTGCCCTTGTTCTCTTGCCTGAGCAAACGGTGCACTGGCTCTGTTTCTCAGCCGCGCTCAGGACATCCCTGGAATGCTTCCCCGAACCAGAGATTCAGCACCTCTGTTCACTCTTTTCTCTTCCTATTGCTCTCGGCAAACCTCTCAATACGGTTACTACTGCGCTCCTGTAAATTGCGAACCAATGGTTCAGTGCTTCGTTCCGTTAATCCGGAGGATGTCGTTAAGAGACTGGCGCGAAAGAAAATTTGTGCGTCAGTTACTCCGTAGTTCCGGTGGAATTGACTCGGTGCCCTATCTGGCACAATTTCTCCCCTCCCTCCTGTTGCTTCCTGCTACCGAGGCCCATATGTCCCCACTGCTCCGAGAATTGAAGGGCCCTCCAAATTTGTTGGTATCCACGTGCTTGGAGAACGAACGGAGATACCGTCACCAATGCTGACGCAGGCATTATCACAAGGGCCACAAAGTATTACCGTCGGGAATACTCTGGCCTAATCCCTGGAGGGGGCGTGACACTTTAGCGTTCCACCCCTTTTCCCCACCCCACTCATTGTCGGGAAAGCCACCCCCTCGTTTCCGACACCCCTTCCCACACTCCCCACGCCCCCCATCAATCTCGCACCCCTACGTGTCTTTCTTTACACCCCACCCCCTGGGAGTTACTTCCCCTCAGAACACACCGCGTATTTTCCTCAGCGCTGGCCACGCCCCCAGATGGCTCGACTTCCCACTAGCGATCTCCCCAAGATAATAACTAGCTACCACCCCCCATCTCGTTCCCACACTCTCTTCTCAACCCGCATACATTCAACTTCAACCTCGTTCGCGAACTGCAGGAGAAACAGCGATTCTTCGCATCTTTCGACTCTTACGGTCATATCGTCGGCTCGTCACATTGATAGGAAAGTCATTTAGCTCCTTGATATCGACATTGCGCACTAATCGCTCAACGCCGCCGGCCTTCTATTCACCTCCCCTCTACTCACTAAACACAAGACGACACTCGGAAAACATCGTCATTGACACTTGCGAGCCCAGATTCGACTCCAGCTCGCTTCGGTGCCGAAATTCCCTTCGTGGAAAACCTGCGTGATCGTCTAGAACCGATCACCTCCACTCTCTACCTCGGACGGACCTCACTCTTTAACCAACATCACTTCCTCTGAAGACCATTCGGCTCGTGCTCGATTGTTCGGGCAGTCTCATTTTGGCAACATGCCTTTCCAATTAGATACCCCCGTCCTCACTGTGGACACTGGAATAATACACAAAGTTGACGCCGGCAACCCTCAAACCCTATACGATATGTGGACTGGTGAGTCGACTCGTCTGGATCCGGAGCTGGCTTCTCTCATATATGCTAATGCGAAATCGACAGTCTTCTCCCGGTGTGGAGACTCCGTCCAGAACGGTAGGAGGCTAGAATACATGTGCTGGCGCTACTGGAACAGGGCGACCATGCTCAACAGCCGTCCTGAGCTCATCACCACTGGCATGTCCCAGAGTGCTCCCCAGGCCATTCCCTCCGTCTCTTCTATGCAAGAGATGCCTCAGCTGTCCAAGAGCGTTGACTCAGCCCCTGATGACGAGGCTGTTGATTATACTGCAGAGACTTCCCCAGTCGATATCAGACCCAGGATATCTCGACAGGATTCTTGTGGCAGTAGGCGATCCAGGACTCCCAGGTCCGATGACTTTGAGAAGCTCTTCGTTTCCATCATCAAGGAAAAGGAGCCCCTCCTCCCCCAACCCGCCGCCCGTCAACCCGCCGCTCCACTCCAGAGATCCGGCTCTACCACGGAGGAAGAGTCTACACAATCTTCCCCGATTTCCGAAGATCTCGTCTCCGAGGGGTCTCAACAGACCTCTCCTGACGTGTCATACCGTACCACCACTGTTATCCGCGGGTTTTCACCCGCAACCACTGTCATGGTCGAGCAGTCTAGCAGTGTTCCCCAGAGCTCCCCCGAGTTCGCGATTGAGTCGACCTCTGTCCCTCCCAGGAAGCAGACGAACGCCACCTTCATCTGCGGAGTCTCCAGCTCCTCAAGTGACCACCAGAGCCTTCCTACTAGGAAGACTTTGGCCAAGCCTAGGCAGCCCGTCTTCCAGATCGGCACCTCTGGCTCTTCCGAGGAGGAGGGTTCTCTCAGGAACGCCATGCAGAAGTCTCGCTCGGGTACTTTCTTGGGCCAGAAGAAGCAGGTCACCGTCCAGCAGATGAGGGCGCACGAATCGAGCGCCATCGAGGACGACGACACCGAGTGCGACGACGTCGACGAGAGTGCGATTGACGATGATGAGGATGACTCTGACTGGGAAGATTCAGATGAGGTCAGCGGCAAGTCGAGCATCGATGACAAGACCTACTTCAAGCGTGTCGACTCTACTGCGCAGCTTGTCTCTCGACGCTCGCTCATCACCCTTGGCCTCGAGGCTACCGAGCGACAAAAGCGACTCGGCAATACTACTTCCCAGTCTACCTCTGCCCTCCACCGTGCCCGTGGCGCACATTCTAGCCAGACTGTAATGGGTTCACCCAATGACTCGGACGAGTCTCCTCTCATGATGAAGAGGGGCGGCCGTGTCAACCAGCTCAAGCCCATCAAGGAGGTCCCTAGGACAGGTGCTCAGCCCATTATGGCCCCTCCGGCTCAGAATCACTATCCCGCCGCTCTCTCACCCCGAACCACCCGCCGCCACATGCTCGCCACCGAACTTACCGAGTCCCTCCGCCGACATCTTCTCTGGGAGCGCCAGCAGAAGTCGTCTACTGCCAATGCCGTCCTCAAGCGAAGGCATACCTCGCACGATGTGGCGAACCTCAAGCAGTACCCCGAGAAGGCCTATATGGACAAGACCGAGGATGCCAACTCTAGCAGCTGGAATCAGTATTTTTCCAAGGAAGCTTTCAACGGATACCACTCAAAGGGATGGTAATAAACTCGACTATAATTCTTCTGGCCGGCGACGGCCGTGTACATTCCTATGGGATGACGGAGCCAAAATATCCTCCGCGTTCCTCGAACATGCATACCCAAACAGTCAGCGTTGCATTTGCTCATTGTGCCGACGATTCCTTGACGGCGAGGCTGCATTTTTAGCGAATTTTGATTCCTTGTTGTTTGATGCTTCTCATCCGCACTGAAGTGGCGTTTTCATTTCATATGATACCATGGTCTAAGGTTTTCATGTTTGCGCCTCATGTTTTTTTTTTTTCCACCAAAGCTCAGGTCTATTACGGAAGGGTCTAGCCAATGTCTGGGGCGACGTTGGTCTAGTTGTTGTGCGTGTTTGTGTGTGTGTGTGTATGTGTCTATTAGAAAGAGGAAGACGGGTCATTACCACTGAGGGCGACCTCGTTGCTTTTCGCAAGTGGGGAGTAGGAAGTAGGTAAGAAGTTGGAAAAGACGCGCGAAAAAGCGACTCAAACAAAAGGACGAGAACCAAAAAGGCAAATGATGTTCAGCGGATGATTTAAAAGCAGCCTTACAAAAAAGGAAGATACAGTTGATGACGATAACGATACAAACAAGAAACCCCACATGCAAAAAAGATCAAAAGCCCTGAATCAAAAACACTGGAAAATGGACCTAAAGAGCTACAAAAAAATGAATAAAATAGTGAATACAGATTCAAAACAAACTCAAAGAATCTTGTGCTGTGTGTGCCTTTTACTTGCCTCGTAAGCTTTCACTGTTTCTGCCTTGCCACACTTGCATGAATGTAACAAACGGAGATAGGTGCACTGAAGAGCAAGTGCTGGTTTTGGACATACGAAGTAGGACTCAATTCATGTTTTGTCGACATGAAGCTCAACTGGTTCAACAGTGAGGAATTTTGTTGCTGACTGCAAAATGCAGGTAGATTTACTAGCTATCATTAAATGTCTGTTCCTATTCTATTCTTTATTATATATATATATATATTATATTTATAAACGAAACCCCTTTTCTCCTTTCCCTTTCTTGTTGCCCTCTTCTGGCGCGGGCGAGACTCAAGGGGACCAGCTGATTGAATTCTAGGATCAGGAAAAGAATCTTTCGCAAAGTGTGGGGAAAAAAAGAACAAGGCTCGTGGCGTAACATCCCTATATAGTGGTTGGTCTTCCGATAATCTGTCTATCCATTTTCTCAGTTCCAGCCAATTTTTTTTTTTTTTTTTTTTTTTTTTTTTGGATCAAGGCCAGCATCCGGTATCATGAAATGATCAAGAAGGGGAGATTATAACAAAGAGCCAGAGGGGAGGAATAATGAACCAAGCAACTCATGATCACGAGGCTTCCCGAGCCGAAACGCTTGGACGAGAAGGTCGCTGCATTTTCCTTTTTTAAAACATACAGAACCCTACCAGCGTTAAGACTTGACATAACCGAGCTGATGTGTTGTCCATTCTCCTTTTTTTATTGTGTATTCTTGGTCTGACTCCTCCTCTTGACTCGACGCTCAGTCTACGCGACGGAACGAAGGTCCGATAACAGCGAAAAGGAGTAGAGGGGGGTGAGGGGGTGTCCCGTCCGAAAAAGAAAAACCCCGGAGAAAGAGTCGCAAGGAAGGGGGGGCGGGGGAAGAATGGGAATTGAATTGATATTTCAGTACCTTCTCCCTGGTTTCGGTAGATGATATATTATGGGGGTGTAGGGTGCCAAAGAGCGGACGTTTATTAGGGGGTGAGCGCGGCTTCACGACTATTGAGTCTATAGCAGGGCGTGTTATATATCAATTATATCAATTGATTTATCGTGGCTTTCTTGTTCCTCGTTTAACGCGGAGAGACAGTGTGAGTGAGAGGCAGGAGAGGGGGGCTTTGCAGGGGAGCCTCATTGGGGGCCAAAGAATAGCACTTGAAGTGAGGCACATTGTCCTTGGTTCGAAGTGCTTCCAACTACCTTGGTATCCCTCAATGTCTTTTATCTCGGGAAATAATGGTCCCGTTAGGCAGAAAGGGGGGGATTACGACGAAGGCCGGGCTCTCAATGTTTTATGGTAAACGAAGCTCAAAGTGAGAGAGAAGCAGAACCGATGTTGACAAGGCGTCGCATCAAACTCTCATTCAGTCTCTGGAAAATCCCTCTGGTCTACTTCCCGGAGCCGAAGCCTTCACCGTGACAGGGGGAGACGATCACTGGTTGATATTTGTCTTTAGCGGCGCAGAGCAAAGGGGATTATTGGTGGAAATTTCCTGGGTATTCGTGAGGTTTCCTCCTTTCTTTCTCTTCTGCCTTTGCTGAGGTACTCTCCAGCTTTTCGAGATTTATCAGACGGTGATCGACAGTGCCTATAGACTCTCGTTTTCGAGATTTCGCGCGGGAGGGAGAAGAGGAGAAAAAGCAAACAATTGATCTATGGGTATTTGCACACCTGTAATGGGAATGCGGTTTTTATCGAATGCGGAAATTCGCCCCTCGGTTGTTTTCCTTTTTTCTTTTTTCTTTTTTTTTTTTTGTTTATTTGAGGGGCGGTGGGGGAGGAGGGGGTTAACTTCCTAGGTTGTTTGTTCCTTATTATCACCTGCACGGCCAGCGACATACATCGGGGACGGCGATCAATTCTCACAACTGCGGGGTGAAGCCGTCTTTTGCTGCACAACCGACGAACTAAAGATTACCAACATCATCTCCGACCACGAAAAGAACTAGACACGTAAAAATGAAGAAGAAAAAAGGAAGAAAAGGGAAACCAGCAACCCATGCAACGTTCGTATATGTTGGAGGGTCACTAAAACCCAGAGTTTTGGATTCCGTCTTCCCCCGAATGCACTTCCCACCACCCTTCCTCCCCCCTCACAGCACGTGAAGGGAAGATGAGAGAAGACGGTACGAAGGTATACTATCATAATCCAAGAATGGCACGCAGGTATAGGAAGAGTTTTGGTAATGGCGTGCACGCCCTCGCAAAAATGGGGGGCGGGCGGAGGGGAGACTGCTCAATACCACGAGGAATGTTGAGATTCGACCGGCATGGAGAGGGTATCAGTGACGCAAGCAGCTCTACAGAGATGGGAAGGAATATGTGTAAATCCGTCGCGTTTTCCCGGGCCTTGGAATCACCTTGACGAGATTATCGAGGATGTTGGGGGAGGGGTTCAAGCCATTTTGGAAGGGATGGGAGTTTAGGTGGGGAGAGGGAGGCCCGAATCGCGTGGAGCAAGGAGGGAACGAAGGTCTTGAATGGAGCATCGCTCAACGTCATACTTCGGTCAGATGTTTATTTAGACTCGGCGTGTCTCACCGCAGACACCGCAGACACCGAGACCAGGATATGGCTGTTAGTGAGGGGCACTCCGGCACAGACCCACAAAAAGACTGACCCCGAGGAAAAGCAAACACCGCTGGCACGGTGGGGAAGGGATTGGCGGGTTGAGACACAGAACCACCCAGCAGCGTGGGCGACGCGTACCATAAAAGGGTTTCGCGCTGCAGGGTGATGGATTGAGATCCACGGCTAGTGTAAGGCATGATGATGAACGCTTGATGGCAGATGAGTCGCAGTAAGTTTACGCTTGCCGAAGAGGGGTTTGCACATGCGATTGTGAGAAGGGAAGAAACGAATGAAAAGAAAAAGCAAGGTCTCATGGGCAATTGGGATGGGTGGGAGGGATGGCATCGGGCTTCCTATTCCCGGCAAGCCTCGTGTCGATGTTGTGGCGAGGCTCTTGGTGCGGGATGGCAGATGCCACTTCGAGTCTTGGTTTGCCGATGCGAACAAAATAAGCAAACACACGCAAACTACGGGTGTGGAATCGATACTGGAATTGGACAATCAGATGGCCATTCCCTTTTATTCACAGCTCAGTCGCGACGATGCTTTTCTGACATAATAGCTGGAGGTCTTCTGCCACTGGTTTCCAATCCGTGGATTAATCTTGATCCCGCTTGACGACACATCCACACACATATATACCCACCACACACCTACCCACTTTAGGTAGCTTCGTTTCCTCCGTAGTAACCATATACGCGAATATTACGCTCTCTGGGTCACGCCTTCGGTCACGGCTTGTGTATTGACTGCCTTGTTCCAGATAGCGGTGGATGGGTTCAGTTGGACGGTTCCTGAGCTAACTGACACATCAGAAGAGACAAAGTCCCAGCCTCTTAAACGGCTTCCCAGATATCTCAATCGCCACCCCTCCCCCCAGCACAAGCTGAACAGGGCAATGATCGATCAAGAGAGCGTTGTCGTAATATTCTTACATCCTTCGCCCGTCTTCCATCACGAGGACAAATTACGATTTCAATGGAACAATCTATTATTTGAATTCTTATCAATGTCTCCACCGAATTATTCTCTTTGGCCCAGTAGATCCGTGGGCGATCAATTCGGCCTTCACGTAACAGTCGGCTCAAAATGGGATGGCGGGTTGATTGATCGGCCCAATGCAAGTGTGGTTCGGTCCCATCTCTGGCTTGACCATGTTCTTGATCAGGGTGCCAACATGACTCCAACGGCGAGGTAGCAAGGGAAAAAGAAAGAAAAAGTCGCCCCATTTTCTCACCTACATCTCTAGTAATAGTAGGGGTCTGTGTCAGCCAAAGTCTTTATTGCTCCGTATGGGGATTACAAGACAGGGCTGCCACGCCCACAGCTTTGTTGAGGCACATGTCACAATCGGCTCCGCCTGTTATTGGGCGAGAGACCTTGTTAGCGCTGGAATACCTTCGTACACCTTGCAAGAATCCGCTGGCTCAACTTGCCAGAGCCTGCCTCAGTCAGACGAGGCGAAGGGGAAAGTTCGGAACGACCAGGTTCGGCATTGGTGACAAGTGGCTCTCCCAATCCCCATGGGGAAAAGGCTCAATGGGCGGGCGGTCCCTCTCAGAATGGACTTTTCGGTGCGCATTACGAGCAAAACTCGGCAGACCGCGCAACACAATCCATGGTTGTCGGTTTCGTTGGTCGAAAGGCTGGCCAAAAGAGGGCGGTCCCCTGGATCGCCCATTTTTTTCTTGATCCTCGACACTTCCCGGCCGTTCCCCGCGCGGCTTAGAGCACGTCACGAGGTCGCTTCGGAAGAGGGAAGGGGGAGATCTCGGGGGTCCGGCTTGGGACGTTCCAATGCGCCCACCGTGCCCTGCTCTTGCTCTTTGGTCCATGTCATGTCGCCAGCGTTCTCATCTAATGCCCGCCTTCCCTTTTGTCGCGTCGAGGTCACTTTCTATTCCTTTTTCTGCTCCCTTTTTGTTCCGGCCCTTGGTGGGGATAAAATGATGTATCGTGACTGTTTCGACGTGTCCGCATGTGCACCTTACTTTGTTACAGGTGTGTTGGCAATTGTCACCGTTTCTCCCATCTTCTCAACTGTGACAATTGCATCATTGTGCCTAATCACTGGCTGGCCGCAAGTCCTTTGTGTTGTCCTGCCCTGCACCCTTGCATATGCGCTGTCTCTTGTGGCGCCCTGGGAGCTGTCACTTGACAGTCAGCGCCAGCTAGGAACATTGAACCTCCAGTCCATGACCGCCCCGGTAATAGGGCTGGGTTCTGCACCTTTTGCTGAGTTGGGCGCTGGGCTCAGCCATCCTACCCCCTTGGATCTTCATTACATTTTACGCCACGCACCCACACTTAAACGCAACGAGATGCCATTCATGGGCAGATTGGGCGCTAAACCCTCCCTTCGATAGGGCTGGCCAAAAATGATGCAGACGGGACGAGTAGAAAGGGTTCAGCAGACACAGCTGGACAAGGGGTCTTTTGAGGAATGCGAAAATGGACAAACCCAAGACACGCCTCGCGCATCTCCACACACTTACACACACCCAGAATGGCATTACGAAAAGAAGGGGTCAACAAACCACACATTGCCATTGTCACTTTATAGTTTACACCCTGCATACTGTACCCCCTCTGTATCAACAGCGAAGCACGGGAGAAACGATAGGACGCCGCTTCTTCGCTGAGGCGGGTCAGTGAGATGGGAGCATCGTTGCCCGTGCGATTGGGCACTGATTGCAACGCAAGGAGGGACGAGAAAATGTAGAAACATATGTGAGTGTACAACAATTACACACTTCGACGGCATCTGCGGGCCCAACCTGGCGGACATAACGGAAAGCGCAGGTGCACTCGTTGGCCTCCTGGGCCTGGCCCTGCTTGTGCAAATGTCATCTCGCCCTTTCCCTCCCACTCTGCAATTGGTGATCTCCAGGGATTCCATATTTGTCATGGAACCAAATCGTTGTCAAACGGCGCGCGGCAGGGAAGGTGGAAACACCGCCTTTTTTTCTTTCCCTTCATTTTTCTGTTCAGCAATGCCGCCATCACTCCATCCCTTCCACCCCTTTACTTCCCTTGATTTTACATGTTTGGAGAGGGCCCTGGCCATATGGTGTGGTCCCTCCTCCGGGAACTTATGCCCATGAGTTACAAACGCCCTTCCCGCTGTGCTGCGTTTATTACTTCCGCGCCTCTCACCGCCCTTCAACTCCCCCCCGAAGGGATAGGTCGATGAGAACAGGCTATGGTGAGAAGGGCCGTGTCTGTTTTAGGGAAAAGTGAAATGAAATCGAGCCTCATCAAAGATCATTGCCCCCCCCCCCCCCTAGCGGGTCCATTCCAGACTCTTGCCCCTCTTCCTCAGGCGCCGAACCCATCGTGACTCGGCCGGCATCCTCCCTCCAATCCTTACCCCTTCTGTTTCTTTCGTTGACGCCACACATGGGTGGTATTATTAGACTGGGTTTGCCACAAATCTTGAGCGGGAACGGGCGGGGGGAACTGGATTGGGGAGCAATTCCTAAAATGATTTGCCGTGTTCTAATACCATTGTACCCCGCCGAGACAGTGGTCCATGTCCTGGGGTGTGCGGCAGTCAACTGGCAGGCGGACAGGCAGCCAGGCAGCCAGGCACGTCGGTGGGGAATAACGGTGACACCGGGAAAGGGTCCCTCGCATTTTGACAGTGGTTTTATTTTTGGTATATTCCGCCAAACTGTATTTCATGGAACGCTTTCAGGGCGCCGTTATTTCCCTTTTCCATACCAGTTGCTCAGTCGTGGATTTTGAGTTTCCAGCTTCTGTTACTCGATGGCAAGAGGCTGGTGTGGGCCCAACGTTTGGACTTTTTCTTTCTGTCTTCTTGCTCAGAGATCCTCCAGCTTCAAATTTCGTGTCGTGGTCCAGACTCGGGTTGCATGGCCAGCGGCAACCCAACGCCAGGCGCCACAGTTCCACACGGATCCCCGCCAGACGTCCGTCTCGTTCCTTCAAAGGCCCATCCATCTGTTAACTTCCCCACCGTGGCCCTCTCTGGCGCCGTTCCGTTCCCAAACGGGAGGCGTTTTAGTTCACGAGCGAAGAAGAAAAGCTGTTACATTTAGGCTCTGCGGAGGTTCCGCACGCTGGCCCGCTGGCTAACACAACGGTGATGCATTGTTTCGGCATCCTGTCTGTGCCTCCCACGAGACCAGCGCACGGAATGCCCGGCGTTTCCGCACGCCCCACGCTAGACGACAGGAAACAGCGCAAACAGCGCTATGGATGAGAGGGAGAGGAGGGGGTTTTACATTTTTTGTCGCGGGGAGCGTGCATCGTGGGTGACTCACGAGGATGGCGCAGAATAATGCCATTGGAACGAGAGGGGGAAACGGTGCAAAGGGACAAGGGCGGCGGGTCGAGGGTGCGTTTTAGGGCGCCCGGTGGGGGGGGCGCCAAATTTATAGGGCGGACGGGGCTTCTGTTGGAATTCGAGCGAGGGTTCCATCAATCTTCGCTGGGAAGGGATTGAGAAGAAGCGGAGCGTGGGGGGTGGATAATCAGTATCGAGCTCTTGTCTTCTTTTCCGCGCCCGATCTGAACTATCGCAGGCAAGTGGCCCCCTCGTACGGAGAGAAATATGCCAATTTTTGTTTATTCACTGTTTGTAAGGCAAGGGAGCTCGGTGTCGAATGAGATGGGCTGCGCCTGAAAAACTTGTCAATGTGCGCCTTTCATGACCGGTCATTGGCTGCGCAAGGACGTGCATTCCCGGGTCATCTTGAACGGTGAGTGGGAATGAATCAGATAGCAGCGCTCGAAGACGTTTGTTGTTGGAGAAACGGAACGAATTCTCACTGGGTCGCTGGCTAGTGTTCCAATGTTGTTCTGGTCACGCCCCGTAACCAACGTTTCAACTCGCAATGAATGCAGTCCGCATCTCTTAGTCTAACGGTGGTAACTTCAGCGATGTTGCATATCCCTCCTTTTTTTTTGCCTTCCTCTCACTTTGGGTCGCGTGGATAATATCCCGCACGGGGAACGAACCGGTTTCCGCTCCTGATGACGGCAGCAGGTGAAAGAAAAAAAAAATCAAGGCCCAAGAAGTGATGCCGTTTGTGCAGCAGGAGGATGAACACCCCCCCTCCTTGATCTTGCCCTTCCGTTCCGCCCGCTTGCTGCAAGCAAGCATGTCCACGTAGCCAGTGGGAGGCCTTCACCGACTTTTAGTTTTTAGCGGTGCAGGCTCTCTGCCTGGGGAGGGGGATTTTTTTTCTCCCCACCTCTCTGGGCGTTGTTTGTAACGGTCGGGGAGAGTGAGCGTTAGCGAGGCCCGGAAATCTGTGGAAGGCATTGCTTCGGCGTTTGGAAGCCGGATGGCTGGGAAGACGATGTTACGGTGCCGTACAACGGGCCGAAGACGTCTTTGGTGACCGACGTTGCTCCGAGTCGTTCAGAGGCGGGATTCGAGAATCGGGTAGAGAAGACCGCATCGGGGATCAAGATCACCGATCTTAGAATACGTACAGAGATGTATGGTTGGCCCCTCTCTCTTCTTCATGTGCAATGTGTATTCTGTGCTACCTGAGGATTGTGCTGTGAAGCCTCGGGAAAGGGACACCCACTCACACCAGGTGAGACTCCTGATATCGTCGCCAGAAAGCGATGTTACGGTATTTAATATACCCACATCAGTTGAAGACTTTTAGGAAATGAGAACAGGGATATCCAAGGAAACACACATGTCATAACTCTTATTCCTTGCCTTTTTTGTAACTCACATAATGGCTGAATGCTGTGGTGAATGAACCCCGGTCTGGTGGGGGCTGATGGCAATATCGGGGGAAGCGACTATAGGCGCGCGGCAGATATTGGACGACAGCTCGTCATTGCAGCCCTTTGAAAGCGTCACAATTTCTCCTTATCATGGGACAATTTTTCGCATCTCTACATATGACATCTTTGGAGGACTCATTCACCGTGTTTCCCGGACTTTCCTTCTCAGTTTTGCACTCATCTGACACACCACGTATTTTTGAACCGGAGCCATCAGAGGAAGGAGGGGAGAAGCCATTGGGGGACGCTTCAGCCCTCTGTATGTGTCCTATCCGAAGATGGATGACCGTATAATCTCGTACATTTTGTGGCAAAGAGAAACTACATGTAGCTGGTAGAACCGGAGACGAACTGCGGCAATACCGGGGTTTGTTAGGCGACGATTCCGATTTTCAGAGCTTCAGTGCAAAGGATCATGAACTCGCGCGCTTGGGAAGGCGTTGATGAAAGATGCGTATATACACCTCTTGTTCCTAGCCCTCGAGTTGTTACTAAAGCCGATACTGTACAGTATTATGACCACTTGTAAAGAGGGAAATCTCAATGATGAATAATGGAGACAATCTTGTCTGTAGTCGAATCGAGGCGAGCAGTGTTAGTTGTAAAATGAGCTATTCTATTACACTTATCGAGCCGCCGTACGGACTAACACGATCGATCAATTGATGTTTTACGGTAGGCTTGGTACATATCTGAAGAGGCCACTCGTTCAGCTGGCATTACGGATCAGAAGCACTGTACCTATCAACACCGGGCGCACCGTTCGGGATATTCAGCCCATTTCCACCGGGAATTCTGGCACGGTGTCAATTGGCATCTGCTTCTGTGTGGAGAATAATATTCTTCGGATAGAGGCACTAGCAATACGGCCAGAAATAGCGCGATACTGATCCCAAACCCGACCGGGACCTCGTAGCCGAGACGGTCTTGTGCCGTCCGGGTCGGGAAGCGGCTATAAGATATGGCTTGGCGAGCTGTAGGTCGAATTGCCGGATGAAGAAAGGCCAGCGATTCAATGGATACCAGTGCTTCGTTGGTTAATGACTTTAGCTAGGCTGGAACTCACAGCGCAGTAAGAAGCTTCGGGATGATACTGCGATCCCCAACTGAGATGGAGGCTACGCCGCAGCCAGAAATGCGCGATCGCCATGGCGAAACTTGCAGCCTCGTCCCCGACTTATTACACGGCAACCACAATATCACCGGCAAATGTCATATGAGGTACGCCGGAGGCCAAGCTAGGGTTTCTAAGACGGTGCCCATCGTTACTGTAGAGCGTTAGCGTCCCGAAAATCACCGCCAATCTCAAAACTCTCAGCCGAACCGTTCAAAGACTGTTCCCGTGGAAGACTCTAATACCCTATACGAATAAGCGTGAATTTCGTAAGCTTCGTGGAGAAAGGGACTATCGCATCCGAGAACTTTCCCAGTTCTGGACCCGGCGTATCGCACCTCGGTAAGGCAATGACAGGATAAAACACCATCAATCAATTTCTCAGCAAGGGCAGGGAACTAGGACGCAGAAAAGCCATGTGGCTAATGGGGCCTACCCTAGTTCAAGCACGACTCATCATATCCACACACACACACGCCTGGCCCCCCCATGCCTGTCAGGAAGGCTTCCCCGAAGGGGCCACATTGGAGATGACTACTGCTGGCTGACGTTATAGGGGTTCCAAGTGTTGCTCGCGCCATGGTCAAGTAACGAGTTACAGGGAAGCAATATTAGGACTCCTCAGAATCTGGGAGACGGTGGAGAACGGATGGAGTCTAGTAGTCATCCTACAAGGCGACCTGTTTGCTCCCCTGTGGCTACTATGAGCACTCCTCTCTTTCACCAGCCTCCTCTCCTGCTGGGAACCGGGAAGGCCCCGAGATCCCTACTCCAAGTCATACACTAGGGCTTTAGCTAGGGCTACCAGACACTAGTCGGGTTAAATCACCCTCTACTGCCCGGTAGGCGATGGGAACTCACACGAAGCGCCAAGGCACGCAAACATTCCGAATAAAACTCGTCCTGGACCACTTTGGTGCCCAACTATTTTCACCAGGGACCCCTAGGGAGCAGCAGAGAGGTAGGGGGCCCACAGTGGGTGAAGCCATCTCCATGGTGTAGAAAACCCGTCAATTGGTATCCACTAAACCGGGGGAGGGCTAGGCTGGCCTTGTTAGCTCCTCGCGATGAATCTCACACGCCCCCTCGATATCCACCGACTCTCCGAGATGCTCCGACGTGGTATCCGCAAGCGTTTAGGCTTACGACCCTCTCTCGTCACTTTTGCATTCTTTTCTCTTGGGTTTGCGCATCTCTCAACCGGATTGGCACGCCCTCCGTTTCTTAAACCCCGCCTTCTCCAAGGGAGCTCTTGAGTGCACTAGTTTTCGTGATTTCCTTTCTTCCCACTCCCCCTCAACAAGTAGTTAGTCAGGGAAAGGTGCAAGGGGTACGAAGTATCTGTATAGCCAAAGCACTTACAAATCCAGGAGAGGAATCTCTTGGCGCGGCTATTGCAAGCTGTAATGAGAGCCGGTCCACTTGTGGATGAGTAACCTGACGTTTGTCGACGGCCTCATTGGCGCGCAACACCCTGTCACGCTGGAGCCGTATGTTCGTCGTGAGATGATTACGCTCCCGCATTGGGTTACGAGGAGTAAGAATACGGGGAAGGGGCTCGGAATTCCCTGGCAAGCTTCGGAAGAGAAACGTTACGACCGGGAAGATGACAGGAATGCAACGGGGGAGAAGCAAGGCACAAAGAGCTTATGATGGCATAAAGAAGTCAATCGCGGATCCTCTCCGTGATACCAAGGACAAACGAGGCATCGATAGTCCCGTTAAACCCCCGACAAAGGTGCGGATAAGTCTTCTTCCGCTCTTCGAGGAACGGCTAATACCCACCCTCTCTGAACGGTCAGACTTAGCGGTCGCCGTGTACACGCACTCCTCCCCGGATTTGAGTACGGATATGACCTCGTACAAGGGGCAAGAGGGAGGCAAAACTGGAGACAAATTTTGATTTACCGAGGAGAGGCCCACACAGCGTCGCAGGACGGTCGTGAGGTTATCCATGCTGTCGGACCTACTCTTTGGTCTGCCCTGGAAATATGGGATTTGACACCCTTCCATCGGTCCTATAGGGGTCTTCCCCATAGGATGCTCCATCTCGCAACCCCAGCGGCCCAGTGCTTCCACTTTCCGAAAAGAATCCGGGCTCAGTCCTCGGTCTAATCGTAAGTCTAAACAGGCGAGAGCTCCATTGGAAAGCTCGGCGTCAGAAGGGCATAGTGGGGCAGACGATCAAATTCTCCGAGGTTTTCGCAGCTAAACCTCATGAGGCATCTCGCGCGGAGCACCATACCCGATAGGGCAACTCATCCTCGCCGAGGGAGGTGGCACCTTCGGCCTGCTTCTAGAAGATTTCGGCGACATCAAATTTCTCAATTCTCCCTTTTGCGAAAGGGGGGGTGGTGAAAGGGCTTCCCAGGCCAGTGAGGTGTGTGTGGGCATGACGTAGGGAAAGAGCATTGTTGGCTCTCTCATGCAGGGGCGCTACTGAGCTGGTGTGTGTGTGATATCTCTCATACATTACTTCGTAGACTTCCTGCTTTTGCAAACAGGCAGGGCATTGGAGATGGGGCTCTCGGAGATATGGAAGGAAAGGAGGAAAGGGGGCCAAAGTCTGTTCTGAAGCCAAGATCTGAAATCCTAAATTGGCCGCCTTTCCACCTTTCCCCATGTTTTCCTCGGATGAAGGGTCACAAGTGGCGTGAATGGAGGCTTGGTGGTGGACCTTAGCTCAAAAGGTACGGACACCTAATGTGGGAAAGTCTCACGTCTCGCTTCAGCCACCACGAGATCGCTGACGTAGTGTGAGGTCGTCCATCTCGTGGTGAGTGGCGCTTCCATTTGCCAAGAGACAGATCTTGGATGGCCAAACTCTAAGAATGCGCTACGGGTAAGGTCACGAGGAGAAATGCTTCATCCATGATGCGCTTTATTTACCGGTGCGTACTTGTACACCTGGGTGTCTGGGTCACCGGGCCTTCACGGTGGCGAAGTCCCCATTAATACCATTTGGTAGTTCACATCACCGGCTCGGGATATGACTCGGTGAAGGGGGAGCAAGATGGTACGTTTCCAAGAAGAGGCAGCCCAAACGACCCGGAAGATAGATCGATACTTTTGAGTGGAAGGAAAAGCCATTTCCCGCACACGCGCAAAATTGGGAAATTTCATGTCGCCTTTTTCCAGGGCTCCATTTTTGCATGCCAGCCTCCTCGTCAATTATTCGATGCGCGCCTTGTGACAGCTGTATTCCCACCCCTTAGCGCGAAGTTTATCGCGGTTTTGGGGCGAATTACGGAACCCTGAAGCTCCTGCTTTACACTTCCCCGCTATACACAAACAGAGGAATCAATTGGCAGCGCCCCGTGGGGGGAGAAAAATTACAGAGGTAGGGCGTATTCCTCGGCTTCGGGTACTGCCTCTGAGAAACGTTGCGGCGGATTGACTGGCAAAGCTGGCTCCTCAGTTTTGGCTTGTTGCCCTCTCTTTTCTTTTTCTTTTTTTTTCTAACCTTTCAAGACGACAAGGAAGCTTGAACATGACGGGAAACACGCCTCCCCGAAAGAATACGGGTGAAAATGGTCGACAACTCCGGTTTTAGGCATGGATTCACGCCGTTCTGGACTCGCGCCTCCGGTAGCCGATGATTGGCTCCACATCTCCGAAAAGAAGGGCCTTTCGTGGTGATTTCACCGCCGCTGGAAGGAAGGCCAACGCCAGAAATGCGACAGTGGTCCAAACTCAGCCTTCGCCATCCCCGAGCCATGCTTCACATTTGCCGCGATGGGGGCGTCATTTACGTGGCGCGAGGAAAGACAAGGGGCCCCAAAGTTCATGGGCCCTTACCCACCCCAGACCTCTCTTCCCCTCGACCTCAAGCCACGATTCACGCTAACACGGTTGTTGACTCTTGACTGCACGGCTTTGGCAGGAAGGCTCTTAGTTCGGGAGGTTGGATGGACGCTGGAGGCCTGATAATCGAGGCGCCTTCCTCTACGAGGAAAGCTGACACTTTAGGCTTTTCGAATAATACCAGCAGCCACCGTCGATCCGTGTCGATCTGTGCACTTAATAGACGGCGAGCTTAAACCTTTCCTCTCGTCGTCTAGCTTCCGAATGCTACTACAATGAGGTCGCGACGAACCTGTGCATGTCCTACGTTCCGGGGGAGAAGGGTGTGTCCATAGCTCTGCTTCCGCGGAGTTACTGCTATGAAATATATATCGCGCCGGCGATCAACGCGTTATGACCGTGTCGGGGGCGTCGTTTAGAGCCAGGTACCTTACATTCTCTCTTGCTTTTGCAGAAAGCTTCTTCTGAGGGTCGGCATGTGATGTTACCAAATGGACGGTCGATCGGGCTGAACTACGTTTGGCGTTGCCGATGGCGAGCTCTGCAAAGTGGTCGCACTGGAATGTCATGCCTTCCACTACTTGTTTTTCGTTCATTCCTTTGGGAAAAGCTGGGGTAGTGTCCCTGCACGTGTCAACGAGAGAAGAAATTACAATATAAAAAAATGCAAAATTAAACTAAAATATTCTTTTAAAAAAATTAAAACATGGAAAAGAAAAGAAAGGAATTAACAAAATCAAAAGAAAAAAGTGTCTGCAGTAGGAAACTCAATATTTTGTCGATCCCCTCACCAAGAGCTTCCTGGACGTCGTTGTCGTCCTTGCCCAAGAATGAAGGGCATCAAGTTTTGCGATGCCTGGGGTGAGCTCACCACTCCACACGTTTATGTTCGTTGTGTATGCGTGCATTTCCGAGATCGAGGGCCAAACGTGCGCTGCCGTGCACAACTGGTGAGTGTTGGCATCACTGTTCGGGGTTCTAATGGGCACTTGCCAGCAACGTCGCTGGCCTGTCGGGTGTGGAGAAAAACTCGGTGACAAGAACCCTGTTTCGATCCTACCCACGCACCTGGATTTTGGGTGCGTCTTCCGGGGGCGTTGGGCTTTTCAGGACGAGTTATGACGGTTGCTTTTGCTTTGTTCGCAACGCCACAAGGGATTGGAAGGGTTGAGACTCTTCCCCGGAATTTCGGCATGTGGGCGACTCCTCCGGAACCATTTGTCCGCTAGTCAAGGGATGTTGGGGCTGCCGAATCCAACAGCTTTTGGTGGCTGACGTGTTGTTGAAACCCTATTTCATGTTCGGCTGGCCTAAGGGGCTGATCCGGGGTCCCGTAGGAATACGCCTGTTCAGCTACCGGATACTTATCCGATTCTTTCGGTGTGAGTAGTACAGCGATTTTCGCATCGCATTCGAAAGCGCAAAATCACTTGGAAAGAGATGTGCGTCGGTAGCGAGATCCTCTCCTCGGGTTCCTCCATGCCCTTCCATGTCACTCATGGAGTCGGCTCCTGAACAACATGATCGGCCGGGGGAGGCCAGCTTAATGGGATGTTGTTAGAGTCATCGATATTTCGCCGACGAGTGTGTACCTTCGTGTTCGGATTACACTTTTCAAAACGGTTGATAACCTTTACTTGACGGGAGCGGGTGGATTGTTGGCATTGAGGGTGAAAGAGGGTGGTATGCCTGCTGCCTCCTGACTCCTTCACATCTAGCGTAAGCTTTCGGGAGTCATTCTCGGTAATAGATATCCACGGAACTTGGATTCTTCCTTGGCTGTCAACGGCTTCGATCTTTACCTCTAGGATTATTCTGGGTAGAGCCTGGATGATTGATATCCCCTATGGCCCTTACGGAAGGCATCCGTTACTACTTGTAGAAAGACCTTTTTGTAAATCATGATTTTTATTAAGGGACCAACCCATGGCGGATACAAAGGCAAGCCGGGAATGTACCTTGAGATGGAAGGAAACGGTGTTCCAGTATATCTGGGTGCATAACGGAAGACGATTCTAAGGCAGGAACTTGATAGACGTCCTCCGGGAAGTGTCGATTTGCCGTTGACGGCGCCCTCGCCTAGAGAGCAGCTCAACCGACCGAAGTGACTATATAGCATGAAGGAGAAAGTCTACGATGGGCGATGTAGCTGTCGTGGGAGTATATCCTTGACTGGCAAGATTTGCGCAATTAGCCACATAGATGTGCCCTTAGTGTTCTTGCCATATCAGTTCACAATATCGCGAGTATACATCGCTATACTCTGATTTGTAGGTTCTACTATTCTCCTAGCATAGCTTCTTCCACTGCCCTTCGACTTTTCTTCGTTCTTCGCCGCAAGGTTACCCGACTAGACTCGGTACGCTCATCTATATGTGAGTTCTCGCAGAGTAGGATCAAAACAAGTAGGATACAACGAAAGAAAAGAGGGCCAAGGCCAAAGGGCCTAGATGTAAGCTGGAGTAGCGCCATCATAATTTTCATATTCCATTCCTCTAGCACGATATAGAGGACATGATCCACGAAATGCTTTCCCCGACGCCCCAACCTGGCTCAACACAAATCTATAGGCACACGAAGAAGGCACTGACCCTCACTCCTTCTTCTTCGTTGCCTCGCTTCCCCCAACTCTTCTATGCTTCCTCGGGTCCTTCCTACTCATCTTCGTCCGATCCCTCGTCCCCTTTCCGCCCTCCCAGAACCCCTTGCCCCTCCTACCAATCACGCTCCTACCACAGAACGCGCACGAGTCAACAGCATAGTTCTGCTCGCGGCTGCAAAACCCGCAAATCATGCGGTTCGCCCACTCGTTGATGTGCGCCTCCGCCTCATCGTGGCACTTGTCGCATGGGTGCACGCGCCCGCAGCACGAGAAGCGGAACCAGCGGTACGACTTCTTGTAGTGCTTGCACGCGCCCTTGTCCGGCAGCGGTTCGCCCGCGTGGAGGCCGAGGCGCTCCTGTCGTCGGCGGGGCCCGGTGCTTGGGACGAGAGAGCCCGGGGAGACGAGGAGGAACTTGACCTCGGGGATCTTGAACGAAAAGCGGGCGTGGCACTCGCGGCACACGCTGCTGGTGGTGTCTCCACGGACAGAGGTGACGCCGGGGCTGGGGGTGGAACACTTTGCGCACACGGGGACAAAAGTGCTCAGTAGCATGTCGGCAATGGTGCAGCCTCCCATGTCGATGAGGCCTGCGCGGGTGGAGTTTTGATGGACGAGCTGCTGCGAATAGTTTACCGCGAACGGGTTGGCGCACTTCGAGCAGCTCCCCGCCTTTTCGACTCCGTGCTTGAGGCCGGTGATATCGTTGAGGGTCTTGCATCGGCTACATTTAACCGATAAGTTTAGGACCGAAACTTGAAGCAATTCGATTCCGTAGAGCTCTATGGTGGGGAAAGATATGGCAGTTCCTTTTTCTACTATTTGGCTTGAGGTGGTTGAAGCAGTAGCATTTAGCGGAGCCTCGCCCTCTTCTCCAGAGGTATTCTCCTCACTGTCGTATTCACCATCATGAGACCAGTCGTCAGAGTCGGATTCATCCCCATCGGATCCCCATTCCGGAGGCCGAGGAATCACCTGGATATGACTCTTAACGAAGTCTTCGGCATCTGTAGCCATTGTGGACACCTGGTCAGCAACCACATCATCCACGACCTCGTTCTTCACTTCGGGCTCCTTAGCCTTGGCTTGCAGCATGGCCAGCTTGGCTAGGACATGCATATTCGTAGCCAGGTAGTTCAAGTGACTCGTGAGCGTCATCTGCTTCTGCTCTGCCGCCTTCTGCGTAAAGAGCTCCTCAACGGGTTCGGCTTCGCTAGAATCCACTTCGTTGAACTGCACGCGAAGCGGCTGCAAGGGATATAACAGAGGAATAATCAAGTGAAGCGTCCTAACACCCTGGAGTCCGGGTGGGAGCTCTGACCGCCTCTTGGGGTCGATAGGCAGGGTATAGACAATTCCGTCGGCGGATTTGCGGTACATGGACATGCGACTCATCCTGTTCTCGAGCTGCCTAGTTTCCTGCGCACGCCTTGCCTTGGCTTCGGAGATCTGGTCCTTTGTGAAAGACGGCTCCCTATAAACACCTCGGGGTTTCGGCGTAGTCTTTTGTTCCTTTGGCGGCGCCTTCGTAGGCGTCTTAGTAGGTGTCGACGCCTCGGGAGCCTTCCCCCCCGTCGGCGGCGAGGAAGCGAGCTGATCAAGGTGCCTCGTATCCTTGAAGGCCACAAGCTTCACCGTCTCGGCCTTTTGCTCCGACAAGAAAGTCTCCAGATTCTTGTCCAGCAAGTTGGTCAGCGTAAGTAACGTTGCCGACTTCTTTTCCTGCGCGAGCTTCTCCCAACCGCGCTCGATATTGATGGCGAAGCCGCGCGGGATGTTACTATTCTTCACAGCCAGCGCGGGCCTAGACGACCCTTTCGGGTAATGGGCAGGCACGCGCACATCGCACTCGAGATAGTCTAGGTCGAAAGGGAAATCCGGATCGGACGGCACGAGCCTGAAAACCAGGGAGGTGCCGCCGTCTGGGAGGGTGGTCTCCTTGGGGTTGTACCGGCGGCGCAGCTGGGCCAGCTGGTAGCCGCGGGGGTCGTTCTCTTGGGAGGATGGCACGGGCTTGGTGACGACGCGAGAGGTGGAGGGCTCGGAGACTGCTTGTCCCCGGCCTGGGTCTTGGCCGCCCAATGGAACTTTGAGCGGCATGTTGGGGTGTGTGTCTGAGACGGAGAAGCGGGCTCGATGAAATGTGATAAGGAAGAGTAAGTGTACACTGAAAAAAGGCGAAAAGAAAATATTACAACAATTACAAACAAGTTGCTACAATGGAGTACTATAATGTTTGGAATGAGAGCCTGAGGTGAGTATCGTCAACTGTTGCCTCGAGCTTTATATCACGATGAAATCCGGGTCTCTGCCGCCCCGCAATTAAGCGAGGTCGTTCATGTTCCAATTGATGTTGCTGATGACCCGAGACTGGAGCTGCTGCCTTCTGTGGCACAGCATAAGGCCACTATTCCAGAGGCAAAATTGCATCGCATTCGTCGCAATGGATCAGAATGACTCACTGACTAGTCTGGGTCGTCGAATATCTTAACAGATTACTGGCCAACTCCCATGCTGTTTTGTTAGTAATGTACAATTAGATGCGCCTGCCAAGCCCACTTCCAGCGGGATCTTGGACAAAACGAGACACAGCTTCGAGGAAAACTGCTGAGCCCTTTCTATCCGAATGCAAGTCCACAGCCTCTTTGACTCATCGAGGGCGTGATGTGGTTTGTGTTTTCACCATGATCAAAGCGGCGCTGACTCGAGGATTGGAGTATCGACTTAAATAGTTACAATCGTATGGCGGGCTATGGTAACTTCGGTAATAGCTTCGAGGACGATCTCGACGGCCCTTGTTCCTTCCGGGTCCTGAGTGGGGACCCGGGCCTCGACGGCTCCTTCCTCGATTCAATCGGCCTCTACGTCTCTTCTTTCACTTGTGATATTTCATGCGGCCTCCACATTTGCCCGCCTTTTCAATGATGCCAGGATAACGCCTCCGAGCATGCCGACACTCAAAGTAGCCCCCGCAATCTGGTCCAGGTTGGCTAGCAACGAGACCCCAGGAGCATGTCTCACGCGAAGGACTCGCACGAAGGCCCAGACGGGGGTCCGCGTTAATTTATAATAATCAATCAAATCAACGCGCAAAATTCAGCACTCCTCTTCAGCGCAATGCTCTAACAGGTGGGTATGGATGGTGAGGGCTACTTACACCATAGAGACTGATGGTTGTGAGGATATCTAGCGGCGCTGTATAGACCGCCCGTCCTTTATTGCTGGCGCTTCAAATTTCGGCCTTCCGATGAAGTTCAAGGAAGAATATATGTACTCTCAAGGGCGCACACCGTTGGAGTCGAACTCCTGAGGTCCGTCGGATGACGTTTAGAGACTGGTTCACAGATATATCCAGTACTATAGCCTCGTTATTCGTGCCGGAGATGGCGCACCTTATCCCATGCACCTTCTGCAAGCCAACCGCCCATTGTGGATATCGGAATTGTGATTCGTTAAGAAGAATGCAGCAGCCAGCGTTCTCCGGGAATTTCAATCATACCCCGGAGCCTAGTCGTCTGGTACAGGGCTGTTCTTATTGTAGAGCTTCGCCCCGCTTCAGCCATCAGGGCATACGTCCCCATCTTGGGAAAATCACCTAGGTCTGCTCCTACTTAATACTACGAATGGTATTGTGCCTAACTCGATGCCAGATCTTCGGATTCATGGCCGTCATCTCTGCACATACCACCCAGACCCTTCAATAAAATGGAGGCAGCTGGGTTGGCATTTGGTGTTACTGGCGTCACTGGCGTCGTCACATCTTGTCTTACCATCTGGGACTACATATCGACTGCACGACAGACCCCCGACGACCTCCGATACTTTCTCGGCCAGATTTATCTTGAAGCGTTCTTCTTCTTTGCCTGGTGCCAGTGTATGGGCCTTTGGGACAAGGCGTTAGAGGATGTGTCAGATGAGAGCTTGAAAACCAAAACGCTTCCGCTTGTTCCAGCAGATCACCTCTCGCCCTCCACAGATGGTTTGAGGCAGCACCTCGAGAGGGCCCTCGAGTCTAACATATATGCCATAAAGGAAAGCTTAGAACGTGCGAAAAGGCTATTGGAGGAATACGGCATCTATGGCGAGCCTCGGAAGCCGAGCCTCCTTCGAAAAAAGCGCCGACCGGATGCCATTGCGGAGCTAGAGGCTGCTCAAATTCTTGGATCGGATTCTTCGAGGGAGTATCGCCAGGATCGTCAGCTGGGAAAGGGGGACAAGGCACGATGGGCGGCGTCCGGCAGCAAGGAAAGTGAAGGAATACTCTCTAGGCTGCGGAATAGCAGAAAGGGTTTGTTCGACCTCATGAAGCTTTTAGATAGCCCACGAGCGAAGGAGCTTTCGAGAGTGCTGCAGATGGGAGCCTCGATCCCTGTCCTGTCACAGGCGGTCATACAGTCCCAGTCAATGGCTCCTCAACTGCCAAATGAACCCTTAACGGAAGAAGGTTCGACTCTATTAGCAATCGGTCAGCTATCGGAGCGCTCAAGGCAGATGAAGCAGCTTACGGCTGGTTGGGATCCTCCCATGAACACTGGCACAGGACCCTTCCTCCGCGAATCGGATTTCAATATTGGTCTCGAGACCGAAAACCCAACACCAGAACGACAGGACGCGGTGTATAGAGGCCGCTATGTGATAGTCGAGTGGAGGTACTATTCTAAGCGAGAGAATCAAGAGCTTCTACGGGCTCGCATTAGCAATCTCGTCTTGCAGCTCCAACAGTCCGCATCCACTCCAGGATTTCTCGTTCCTCCATGTCTTGGGTGCTTCCACGCTCCGCTGGCATCGTCTTTCAACGGAGCGGCCAGAAACCACAGACTCTCTACCAATACATTAGAGATGACTACGACGCGAAAACAGTCGGCCGTGATTTCGAGGCACGGCTCCGCCTAGCCCGCCAACTCGTCACAAACATGTTCAAATTCTTTACCGTGGGCTGGATTCACAAAAACGTCCGCTCCAGCAGCTTCGTCTTCTTTGATTCCGACGCGGAATCGCTCTCCCTCCCGGACGTTTACCTCCTAGGGTTCGGCTTTTCCCGTACCGAGTCGCCCACCGCCCAAACCGAGCTGAACCCCTCGGTGTTGAAGAACGTTCAAAATACTTATGAGTGGCGTCTCTATTGCCACCCCGATCGCGATCCGACCTTTCGCGGATCGGACGACTCGCTGCAACCGACGTTGTCGCAGATGCGCCACGACGCCTACGGCCTTGGGATCGTCTTGCTTGAGATTGCGCTGTGGGCTCCTGCCATTACGATTTTTAGGCCGGGAAAGTCCGTGGCGCAGACTTTGAATAAGCGGATACTGAATACTCGTTTCCAAATGGGTAGTGGTTATGCTGAAATCGTTCGCCGTTTGATAAAGGGTGAGTTTGACCTAGAATCGGTCGACGGAGACAGCTGGGAGGATGGACGAATGGCTTTGTTGAAAGCGTTCGAGAAGACGATTGTGTTGCCGATGGAGAATTTGTTTAGGTAACTTGCCAAAGGATAAGCCATGTAGTTAGGCATCTTCAAGTAGCTTGCTTATATTGTTCTTGGATTTCATTACTTCTCAACACGGAATGGACGTAATCAGGTACTCCTATGACAATCAAGGTTAATCTACATAACTAAATGCTCGTATTCCTAGATATCCACTACGCCAGTGAACCCGTCATAGCTTCAAGAAAAGAGAAGAATAGAGAAAATACTGCCTGTTACACTACACTTTCCTTCCAAGTCCGCCCGATAATAGACGTACTAAAGACTCAGGCTTAAGACGTAGGACACAACGATTGGGTCAAGTTCTTGGCCCCTTCGCTAGCCTCGCTTTCAGGACAACCCATGCTGCCACGGCGCGACCCACCAGCCCCAACAATAGAGATAAACTCCCTCTCGGCCAGAGAACAGCTGTCGGTATCCAACAGCACAGAGCGTTCGTGCGGCGCCCCTCCCGCTCGGCGGAACCGATTCGGCAGCAAGTAGAGCCAGCGGCGCAAGATGATGAGGCAGGCAAACTTGACGTCACCGCCGTACAGCAGCATCAAAGGCTCGTACCACAGGCTGTACTGAAAGAGATTCGCGGCGACCGTGCAGAGCATCAAGTTCGACATGGCGTAGTAGATCGAGGTAAAGACAAAGGGCGCGGAGCCGATGATGCGAAAATACCACAAGAGGCACACGGCGCCGAAGAGGACGTGGACGACGAAGAGGAACCTGAAATCGGCCATGCCACTGTCCCGGAACAGCAGCGCCGAGAGGCTGCCGTACGTGGGGGAGTGGGAGGCGCCCCAGCCCAGCAGGAGATCGGCCACGGCTCGGTTGCTGTACTCGAGCTCGGCGGCCTCTTCGCCGCGACGCTCGTCCATAGCGTACGAAGTCCACTGGACGACGTCGAGCGGGGCCAGGACGAGGGGGCTTTGGGAGAAGGTCCCGTATTTGAGGGAGCCGGTGCCGTTGGGGGAGAAGCCCATGTCGAGGAGGCACCGGACGGCGCCCCAGTTTGACCGGATGGCGGCGAGGAGGACGAGGTTCATTCTCGTGTCCTTGGAGACGATTGGGCGGTCCTGGTGTCTGTTGGCTTTGGCGATGTAGGCCCAGAGGTAGAGGATAGCTCTCTGGTTGTCGCTCGAGTCTGCTGTCCGTCCGAGGGCCCCGGGATATTGGAGGCGGTCCAGCCTCCACTTTTGACCGGGAGCTGATTCCCTCATGTATGATGTCTGAGGCTGGAGATTTATATTGCTGCGCAGGAGTGTCTTTATGTTGGCCAAACTGACAATATCCTTGGTACCGTGATCGACCGATCTCTGGAATAGGAACGCAAGCTGGCGAGGTGTCAAGCGATTTGCTTCGAGCAGGCATTGTAGAACGGTCGTTCTGCCCATCACCCTGTCCTGGAGGCCCGCCCCATGTTCGAGTAGCGAGTCGATCCAGTCCCTCCGGTTCATTAATGCGGCCATATATAGTGGGAGCGGCAAAACCCATCCTCTCAGCCCGGAGAGTTCGTGGAGGTTGCAGAGCTCGTCAGCGCTTGACGGAACCCATAAAACGGTGCGGCCGCCGTATTCCCTCATTACCCACAGGAGAAATAAGTCCCTTGCGTCCGGCATTAGTGTGATTCAGAACCCAAATTTCGCTGGAAGGAGGTCGACTTACAGGAACGGCCCGCCCAAGTTATTCTCAAGCATCATGCAGCTAAAAAGCACCGGATAGTTGACTCCATCCTGGGGGGAGTCGCGCGGTATCTGGAGCACGTCGTGAAACATGTCGAGACGATGGTAGTTGATGGTCAGTCTTGTCCACATGAGAGAATCCTTGGCACGCAGAGCAAGAAGATGAAACGCGTCTCTTCTCTTCTTTGCGACGGCAAACTTGGCAATCTCTTCCTCCCTCAGAGAAGCACCGCGTTCAAGAAGGAAATCAATGCACTCCCCAAGCGCCTCGCGGTACCTTTGGCCAAACTGAAGAATCCTCGACCACCGTTCTGGGTAGTAGTAGCTGGACTCCAGCAAGGACGAGACATGTCCAAAGACGCATATTTCCAAGAGGGTCCTGGACTCGCCGTGGTCCCAAAACTGGCGCGAGTTGATAAAAGTCTGTATATCGAGCCCCATGCGTTCCAGACGCCCGCTGATGACGGGGAGCACTTTTCTTCGCCTGAACTTGAGCGCTACGCGCAGCAAGTTGAGCAGCTCGGACTTCCGGACAATCTTCTCCGCCGCGGTCCCGTGGGAAAAGTCGGCCTCGATACGGAAGAGTGCGCGTAGCACCACGGGGTTGTCTTCGGTCAAGGCCGGGACCGTGCCGCATCCGATGCCGAAGTTGTCCAAGTCGACGAATCGATTCGACATCATGCCTCTGGACGGCACGTGCAGCTGGATGCGAGCACCGGCTTGGGCGAGCTTCTGTGCGAGATCCCCCACATCTAGGTCGTTGAAGTTGACGAGGTAGTGAAGAGCGTTTTCGCTTTGGGAGTTGCAGATCCCGGCATCGGCACCTAGCCCAAGCAAGGTCTTCAATGTATCGGTGTGCCCTGCTCTGGCTGCTTGTATGAGCGCCGTGTCTCCATTCAAGTTCTGCTTGTCAAGAAGCCGCTTTGAGAAGAGGGCAGGGTTCTCGGCCTTAATGTCGAGTATCCTTTGTACGTCTCCTGTCGATGCTAGGAAATGTAGAATAGTATCACCCGTCTCGTTCAATGAGGTGAGGAGGCTCTCCCCAGTAAAGTCACCACGACGAAAGATGTCGCTGACTGCTTGAGAAGTGGCGCCGCGATGGGCAAGCTGATATTTCATCCGCACCTCTCTATGCAGTGTGAGATTTAGATCAGCTAGTTGCTTAAGCGCCACGTCACTTCCCTCTGTTAAGACCAGGTCCTCGAGCCATTCCTCGATGGGCACATTTCCAGGAATAGTGCCACCAAACGCCGCATAGACGGGTATCAAAGAAAGTCGAGCCCTTGAATCTCCACAATTCGCGGCTTGCAAAATCCACTTCATGGCCAGCCTCTGACATTTAGAATCGTGATAGGGTGACTTGCGCTCCATGCCGAACCCGGACGCATAGCAGACACCCAGCTCGAAGGCTGCCGTGGTGCTCCGTAGGCCGCCTTGTTGGCTCGCGAAATGGTGCAGGACCTTTACGATATGGCCCTGGAGCGTCTTTGGCAGGTCGGAAAGTGCTTGGTATGGAATCCATAGCTCCTAAATCTATCAGCTGTGCTCGAACTAGTATAGGAGAGGGGTTCTCTTTACGGACTTGAGCAGAGGTTGAGCCGGATTCGTTATTCCAGGGGCCTGGTATCATTCCGCCAGCGATATTCTGGAGTGCTTCATGGTTAGGCGCGGAGGATGGATCTGGTCGCTGTGGTGGCATAAGATAGCCATTCTCGTTGAAGAGGATCCGCTTCACCTCGTCGAGATTCCTGGCATCCGGGTTGAGCTGGACAGTAAGCTCGAGGACGCCACATATCGTTGTTACGCTGGGATCGCCAAGTGAGAATGCAAGCTGACACAGGGACTCCAGCAGCGTACCATCATGCTTTTGACGGCCCAGCTCAGCAGCGTCTTCCGGGCGCAGAATCTCGCCGCCAGCCATGAGGCATATGAACACCAACCCATACGAGTAGACGTCGGTGAGCTGCAGCCTCTTGACGGTACTGGGGAACTGCCACTCAGGGGCAGCATAAATCTCTGTCCCTCCAGTGAGGTATCGAGGGGCGTCTATATCGGCAGTTTCATGGACCGAGTGGCTGAAGTCGGCAATCTTGGCGGCGTAGGTATTGACGCTGATTTGGAAGACTAGAATGTTGGCAGGTTTGAGATCGCCATGCACAATGCCGCAGCTATGCAGTGCCGACAGGCCAGATACAATGTCGAGAGCCAACTTTTTATTGTTATATTGCGCTGGTGCAACTTTGGAATTGCTACGTGTGGAGTAGCAGAAGTCATGATGTGGTCTCAACAGGTTTCAACGGCTTGATATCGAGAGTAACTTACCGTGCAAGTATCTCCGACAGGCTATAGTTAGCTCGCTCAAGTAGTATGACTGGTTTCGGAATCCCAGTATCCTTCTCCGTAGCCCACTTCAACCCCAAGATCTTGACAATATTCTCGCTTCTTCGGACCGTAGCGTGGCTAAGCGTCTTCAGCTCCGTGATGAACATTCTTGCCTCATGCACATTCTGGGCCCTCCCACGGGCATCCCATATTCCGTCCGAGTACTCCTTCTCCGCGCATTCGATGACGGTGTTGTGCGACTGGGCGGAATACAAGGTGCTGGGTTGAGCAACCCTGGCGTGCACCCCGGAGACCTGCCCGACCGCGCCGTTGCCGTAGATAACCTGCGTCGAACCGTCGGTCGGGTCGGCCATGTGCATTTTGTGAATGCCAGGCTGAGAGTATAGATGGCTTGCGCTCGTCAAGACGGCGAGAAGGTCGACCGGGTCTTGTTCCTCGTCGCCGAGGTCTCGGTCCGATGTGCTGTGCCTGCGAGACGAACTCGCCGCCCAGCGTCGTCCGTAGCCGGGTAACGTGTACATTTAGGACAATTGTACCGTTGACGGTCGGTTAATTCTCATATTCCAGAGTTGGAGAGCGTGCGCAAGTCGAACGAAGCGAAATGCGATGACGTTGTGAAATAGAAGAAGAGACCGCTGTTACATGCATGCTCTCTGATTATAAATTGTTTTCTTCTTCTTCTTCTTCTTCTTCTTCTTCTTCTTCTTCTTCTTCTTCTTTTTCAAAAGTAAATGTCGCTAAAATAAAGGCATTCTCTTCTCTATATCTGCAAACCTCAAAGCCACCGACATTGTGTCTATCAGCTCCCTTTTCGCTTCGCCGGGTGGCGTGGCGCAGACGGCTGTGCTCATTCGGAAGCCTAGACTGGTTGCAGGCCAGCCCAACTGCATTTGATCATTTGATGAGCATCCGCGCGTCCCGGGCAGGCTGGAGCGCTTTCCGCCGCGCGATGCGAATCATTGGCGAGAGATGGAATCGTTGCGCAGGAGATGGCAAACGGCAGAAAATACATGAGATACGCTCCCTCTTGACAGCGGCAGCGATACACGCGAAGGAGGGAAATCACCCCTAGGATCACTGCCGTCGCTTTCCGAGCAAGATGCATTGATGTAAAATGCCGACGAAACGCCAGTTCCGAGAATGGGACCGTCAAACAAGCCATTTGTTCAATAAATGCAGTATTTGTAGGCCAACTTGATCCAAACCTATCAGCTCTTCACGACTCCAGGCAGCAACCAGCACCCAAAAACTGTCCGCAAAAGAGCTGATTCAGAAGATCCTGCTTCGATTTCGAGGCGGACGACCGAGATGTCTAAAGTGAGAAGCGGGTTTCTTTGAAGATTATTGATCATAGAAGCGCATGCTACTACTATCCTAGATTCAGTGTCGGACTCGACAAGGGGGCTGGCATCGGTGGGCAGACTTTCCCATCGCAGCGTAATGGTATCTCAAGTCTCGAAAAGGCAGTCTACTTCAGTCCTGACGAGCAATGATGCCAAGGGAGCGAACCAGAATCCGGGGCTCTACTCCTGGCACCACCGAGATTCCTTACCAATTTCAACTCCCGTAGGGCTGTGTCTGAGCCATAGTTCTCTGTCAAGTTCTCAGGTCAAGGCTCTAATAAGGCGCAAGCGAAACACTAGAGCATATTCTATGATAGCTCAAGGCCAAAGGCATCAGCCACTCGACCAAGCCAAGTCTGGATTTCCGCGTTCTCCGCACACACACACACACACTCGCACGCACACCAGGCCTTCCGGAAAACGATCGAAGCCAATGAGCAATTAAACGTCGTGGTCCGTGGACAAGGTGTGACCGCCCGCTCGCACGCAAACCCATAACCAGGCCTCTCCTCTGCTGGTCCGTGGTCCGTAGTTCGGCATCGGCATCGGTCTCCCGACCGATCCTGATCCCCCACTCCACCCACTCCGCCGAATCCGCGCCGAAAGACAAACAAGTCTCCCATCGGACCCGAGACGCCTCAGCACAAGATTCCCCAAAGGGTTCGGGAAGCCCTCGTCCAAGCGCCCGTCTCTCCCTCCCGACAACCCCGCTCACCACCTTTTCGCGCTTCCTCACCGGTCAATATCCAGCGCACTATACAGACATGTCATTTTCCCACCGAACCTTACTCCTCCACCCCACTGCCTGCTGCAGCCTGCATCGCCTCGTGGCCCTTTCGGCCGCGCACCTGTTCTCCCAGACGCCCACGTGCAGCCGGGTGCAAGCGTCGAGATCCTTTTATCCATAGTAGGTTGCGGTCCTTCAACAGCTCTACCGCCCCACGCCCCCCCCCCTTTATCCCTATCCCTTCCCTATCGCCACGCTGTGGCCGCAACTTCCCGTTACCCGCACTCTTTTAACCCTCGTATAACTATAGGAGTACGCACATATAGATCTGGTTTATGCAGTCCCGCTAAACGCCCTTTTCCCTCGATTTACGTTTCAGGTACGCACACGCGGCAGTGGGCTCCATCTGGTTTATACACGGCCCTCTGCTAGCACGATGCGTATAGTAGAGGCGTGAGGAGAGAGCGCAATTTAAATTGGTTCAACCTTATCGCGGCAATAGCCAGAAACCTGGTACGAAATGCTCACACCCCTCCTTCTCTGTCCTCTCGCCAACCCATTGGATTTAAGACTGGTAGTATCTCAGATGGGGCGGGAAGACGGCATTTTGCATTTTGGCATGCGATAGGTAATGGCTGGCATCTATCCGGACATTATTAAGAGCCTATAGAACTAAACTTATCACCAGTATAGATTCTTGCCTGGCTACGTCCACTCCTCGATCCGCCCTGCAGAGCCGTGAATGGATTCTTAGAAATCAAAGTATAGCTAGTTAATTACAACTCTGTTGCTCTTCCATTGAATAGCATTCGATATTTCTTACCCCTCCATACCAGCGTATTGCCAGAGAAGATCGCAACCAGCCAAGCAGGGTTTGATGCGACTTCCCGAAGCATCCAGGACCAGAACCACGGGAAAATGGGCAGTCTCTGGCCGAGACATCCAAGCTTAGACGCCGACGTAACCCTCGATAGCTTCCCGAGACAGTATTCTCGCAGGATCAAACTAGTGCTCAGATCCAACGCCGCCCAGGCCAGCATGCTAAGGACCCAAAAGCACCAAAAAGAAGACCACGTCGCGTCCTGAGTCCAGGTTCCGTCAATCGCGTAGGCAATTACGCCGCTGAATAGGATGCATTCCACCCATTGCTCCAGTAGAGTTCCCGGCCAGTACTCATACTTGCGGCAACGGATCCACCTTATGCGACGGCTCATGAAGCCATTGTAGCCAATACGCACCGGGTGGATGGCGACTTGGTCTGTGACGAGGTAGTGTTTTCCGCATCCTAGACCTTCTGCCTTTGCCTGCCGCCAGAGGTAATCGCCCATCACTTGATCTTCGCAAAGAAAGTCAGATACACCTTCTAAACCATTATGGGCGCATTTTCGAGCTCCTCTGGCACAACCCAGCAGGGTACACTCTCGTCGATCGAGGTCGGATTTTCGAAACATGGTGGACTTGCCCGTCACACAGGGCCCGACCGCGAGGACATTTATGGCGGTGTATAGCCTGGCGAAACTCCCGGCGGCGTGGACCTCTTCCAGCGCTCCGCAAGCGTCATAAGTAGGTGCTACATTGATGGCAACGGGCATGTGCAGAACCATTTTGTACGGCGTAGCTCCCTTGCCAGTCCCTTGAAGCTTTTGCACCATCTGGCGGCAGGCTCTGGGCTCGACCCAGGTATTTGAGTCAAGGATCCAGATGATATCGCTATCGGCATTGCGATATGCTTGGCTCATATTTTTCACTTTAGGGTTCGGCCCAAGGGACATCAAGCCCGAGTCGTCTTCTTCGACCCATACCCGGACATTGAACTGATCATGGTGGCTTTCGACCAACTCTTGTATAACAGGGTACGCAGCGTCTTCCTTAGACGGTACACAGAACGCTATAGAAAGGCGCGAACTAGGGTAGTTTTGTCGAAAGGCCGCGGTGAGGCACTCGCGGAGCAATGGGTCCGCGCCTTTGCAAGGCCGGATAATGGTAACCTTTGGCAAGCTATCATCAGATATCTGCTCGTCTCCATTCCCAGGCTGCGGTTTTCCGAGACATCTCCTTCTAAATCGGTCGTCAGGACTATTCCGCAGCAAAAGACGCCTTCGGACCGCACTCACATTGTTAGGTAGCCGAAGATATTGAGCCCAGTGATCAGAACGGCCCAGAGGGCACAAATGGCCACTAACAGTTCCATTCCAAGCCAGGGATAGACCAAACCAAGATATCGCAGCTAGGGTGAAGTTGGGGGTTCGCCTCGAGCTGACGATTCTGCCTGTGAGATTCTTCATCAAATCTTTCAGGCTGTGCAGCACACCAATCCCAGCCACCCCTTATCCAAATTGCCTGGCAGGGTGTGACCGCTTCAGCCCGCTGACCATTTTCAACAGAACCCTGACTCTGCTCGATCACTACAAGAACGGTGGAACAATGAATCATCAATCACCGTGCTGGGCATTCTTTCAGGCTTGGGTGCTAACATGCCAAATCTCAGTGCCTTTGATCACAAAATCAAGCAACAACGCATAATATTGAAGACATAACGTATACATCTAACATCAATGGATTAATAGTAATTTCAATAACGGCGACGACACGCCGCAGGCTATCGCACAACTGAATGAGATAATGGTGGACAAGGAAAACCATAAAGAAAAAGCGAGAAAAAAAAAAAAAAAGAAGAGGAAAAGAAAAAGGAAGATTTATTGTCCATCTAGAACCACTCCATTTGAGTCTTACGCAGCTTCCTCGCAAGTGAGGCATGGGGTATCACGAAGAGGCGAAATATAGACCATCTCTGCTGCATGTTCTGCTTCCACAACGCCCTCTTCTCTCCTTTGCGGTTGCCTTGTCGAGCAATTTCAATCTCCCAATCCCTCAACATTGTTCGAATTCGGAGCCGTCTCCAACTAAACGCGAGATGCGTCGGAGGCACAAAGGCAAGTCGGATCCCTCGAGCGTGTAAGTCAGAGTAGCCGACTCAAACTTGCCGCCTTCAGCTCCTTCCTGCAATCCCATCTGTTGCTACTCCGATGCGTTCCCGCCAAACCGGCAGCTCTACGGCACTCTATTGTATTGCACCCCCTCAACCCGGGATAATACACAACAGCCTAGCTAGACCGATGCAAGCGGTCCGAACCCGCGGCTCCGGAAGTGGCGTGTCCGCAACGAGGCTCGAAATCCTTCTATACTACACTCCCCATTATTGCGAATCCTATCCGGCCCTGGAGTATCCCCTTTTACCCCCCCCCCCTTTTCTTTTTCTTCTGCACGCGCCCTCTCCAGAGGCTCGGGGGATATCTCTGCTGCAGCCATCGTATCAATAGCCAACTTGCGCCGTGATACAAAACCCATATTCGCATGGCTCGTAAATGGCCGGGAGAAGATTGCGGCACCTCTCCCTCCCAATTACGTCAGGACTTAAAAAAAAGCGCCGACTTGACACCATGGTGTCAATTCCCGGACTCCACCAGCAAGAGTATGTAAAGGGTTCTCGTTTCTCGCAAGCCCTGTTTCTGATAACCCCCCAACAAGACGAGAGGTGTGAAGGGTGGCCAGAGGGTCTCGCTGTGATGGCTAATTACATCACTCAAGGTGACGCCGGGAACAAGAGGCTCTCACCGAGCCAAGTCATTTGGGTCAGCCGCCAGCTCTTCAAAAGCAGGCACGCACCCCTAATGGTCTTGAATGCCTTATCGATTGTCGATCCGACGACGTATCGTGGTCTCCCCCAAAGGCTTGGTGTAAACTGACCCACACGCCCGGCCAACAAGCAAGAGTCGGTCAAGCTGGCTGGATCCCCGGAACAAGATTCCGAAAGAGATCCAAGGAACATCCAGAAACCCTTTAGGGATGTTTCAAGCGAACTCTAGTTATGAGTCTTCCGCCATTTATCCGGGTTCATAAGAGGGGAGTGCAGATACGTTTTTCCGTGAGCCCAGCACGCACACCCTTTACCCGTTTTCTCCTCTTCTCCGAGGATATGGGCTTTTCCCGTCTGTTCTCGACAGGGCTAGCTGGACGTGCGTAACCTACCGGCCCGCCCGACACGGCCGTTCCTGCTCACCCCTGAGAAGCGGCATGGAGTTTTAATAGAAGGCTTAGATCACATGGTCCCCTGAGATAAGCTGCACGCTCCGAATTATAGGCCGAACCACTACGTTGTCCTAAACATTTCCTAGGGCGTGAGCGGAACGAAATATCGCGATCGATAGTGGGCGGTTTTTACGCGGAAGATGCGAGCCTTGACGACGTTAGTGGTAAAAGGCAACCTTGAAACCCGATATATTGCCAAAAGGGATTGCTCAACAATTGCAGATAAGGAGCTGCCCTGATTTGGAAGTTCTTTGCGACCAAGGACAAGGGTAGACACCAAGGTTTTTGTTGAAGTGTTTTGTGTGGAAAAAGCATTCCATTATCATGACGTTCGGGTGCAGAAGTGGAGCTCATTAGAAGCAGCATCCATCACCTTTATCAGGTACGAGCTACCTGACGTCAAATGAACCTGACTGGACCTTCTCCCACACCAACTAACACAATGGTGCCAAACACTCTAGGGAGTGTGGAAACAGGATGGCATAAATTTCCAGGCACTATGGGGACTAAACTTCGTATAGCAGACCGGCGTAGAAAGCATCGTGATATGCTCGGATCGAGTCCAGAAGCATTTCCGGAGGCAAGTTCACGAAAATTTATGGGCGTGCGGGTATCCGCAGTCCGGAATGCCCATGCCAACTCAGTGTGTCGGTGCCGCGAGGGGTGTATTCTGCGAGCTGTGCTTATAGAGAGCGTGATATCTCTTCGGCCATCGTTCGAGATGGTTCTTGACATGTGCAATGGCAAAGTTGTGATGACTTCACCCAGCCAGGCAGCCAGCTGATAGAATTCCCACGGGTCCATCGCCGAGCGTCCCACGAGGGAATATACAAGCGGGGCGCCACGTCGAGATGCAACCCGCAGATATTCGTCATATATGCCCTAATTTGGGGCTATTTGATGGTGCGAGTGCATTCCTCTGATGTGTTTGAGAGGGTGGCGTGTCACGCGTTCCTTTTAACAGCTTTCTGGCTAGCAACCCGCTGACGGGAGACCAGAGGCGGCTTGTTGGAGGGGCGTGAAGACTGGGACGGCCTATTTGAAGTGATTTTCCCTGGTCACTTCAGGTCGGACTATCGTGTGACGCGCTTAATGTAGAGTCGTTTCGGTGGAGATGCTGAGGTAGCTAGGTATCCCGATCGGTTGTGGGTGGAGGCGTGTAAAATAAAATGCTGGCTGTTATTGTTAACACCACCGGGTCGGAACTTCAGAACCATCATGCACATTCGCATGCAGAAGGGTGATATCAAGGCGAGGGCGCTGCTTTGGCATACGGAACTATTGTGGGCTTCTAAATGGAGAACGACTGACAATCAGGTCTTCCAGCCAGGTCTGGCTCGTGGACGCTGCATTATGGGCCGGAAAATTGCCAACGCATCGGTCCATCCGGGCAGATGACCCTGATGCAGGAGCTACCCGATCTGGGCGAGCGGTGAGGTCGGGATGGAGGGGAACAAAACGGAGGCAGCAAAACGGTGGATTTCTCAGATGCGACAAGGATTCGGCCGAAGAGCTCCTGTTTTCGAGGACGAGATGAGAATAATTGAAAGAGCCTGGAATTTAGATGGGGCCTCGCGGGCGGTTCCACTTGTTTCCACTCTCGTTCGATGCGATGGGCCAAATGTGCTATTCCTGACGTTCGTCTTCGGAGCATGCTGTCGCTCCCACTCCTGAATGCCGCAGCACGGCAACCTTCACCGGGAAACTTCTCGCTCACCGGGGAATTTTATCGGCCCTCCCGGTGGACTCCGTGGAAAGAATACAGGCAGAAGAGAATCCGAGGCTCCCGATCCCGAGGGATAATGTCGATTGTCCCATGTGGCGAGGTCCCCGCTTGCTTTGGGGGTTGCCCACCCGACGCCGATCCGGGGTTTGGTCCTTAGCACAAATGCCCAGTCATAGCGAGGTCATATCTTCGATTCATCTCGTTCATCTGGCCTGGAATTCCTCCATCTGAAGGCGATTGAACCTAGGAATATGCGTTGTCCCTTGTTGAATGCGTCATTATCTTCGGTCGCCGCTTCTGCTGAGATTGCCCTGGGGACATGTTTCACATGTTAGTCACAGTGGCATCGGGTCTTTCTCGTTCTGTCGTATTCAGCTTTCGTGGGGGGCAGGGCTAGTGCCAAGCTGCTAGTCGGGCTGGAGCGGAGGATGTCTTAGGCGTTAAACGCCGAGGCTGTTCCTTACAATGTAGGGCATGAAAGCCTGTGTCAAGAATTGGGACTAAGGCCAGCGACTCTAGCCCCCATCCGATTCCCAAGCTTTAGCATTATCCGTAGTCAAAAGAGCTCTCTAAGTGCTTGAGGGAACATACTATGAGGAGGCCTGGAGGGAAGAGCCAGCGGTTTCCAGCAAAGCCAGCAACAATAGGACATGACTTACAAGCAGTTGGAAGAAGTTGTCGGATGTGACCGAGTGTACACAGGTGCTCATTTGGCCGTGGCAGCATCAGTGGCATGGATGCATGGCATGGGTTGCGCATGGGAAGCATCTTGGTTTCCCCGGCCATGCCCCGCAATATCCCAGCCAATCAAGGACCAGGACCACTCGCAGGGGAAGCTCTCTGACCTGCTTCAGGCTTTTCCTTCCCCTTTCGTGAGCGAGGACTGTTCCTGCCACTGCCCCCCAAACACGGCATGTGATGTCAATGGTTACCTGGATAATAAGTCGCGCAGCGCTGCACAAAGTACATTTCCCCTCCCCTCCCCTCTTCGATACCATGAAGCTTCCCGTGCGGCCGACGATCCTCCGACGGCAACTCCTCACTCGAGCGCTGCCGCCTTCTCCCCAATTGACGTGTGAAAACCTCTTCACCCCGACCACAGCCGCCCTTTCCACCGCCACGAGACCTCCCGAATAGCAACCAACCCGCCGCCGTGGCTCCCTCGCTGTAGCTCCCGCAGGTGCTGTTACCATACCTGCATTCCTTCTCCCCCAAACATTCCACACCTTAAGACATACCGACAGGTGGATAGCTCGGCGGGAGAGTCGCTACGCATCCACCATGGCTGGCGAGCCGAAACCTAAGAGACAACGTGTCGAAGAGATCCGGTCTAAGGAACATCTTCCCGATGGAATCACAGAAACGGACGAAGAGATCAAGCATAAGTGGTTTGTGGGCAGTATAGACCAAGGCACGACATCAAGTCGCTTCCTGATATTCAATGGCGCCGGAGATCCGGTTGCGAGCCATCAGATTGAGTTCGAAAACCTGTATCCGGAGTCCGGGTATGTTCGCGCGCCACCCCCCAACGAATGGCTATTGACTTTTTTTTAACGTATGCTTATCGTTCTGCAGGTGGCATGAACACGATCCCCGCGAATTGCTCAAGTCTGTGGAAGAGTGCATTGAGGGTGCGGTCAAGGAGTTTACTAAGGCAGGACACAAACTATCTCAAATAAAGTCGGTAGGCATCACGAACCAGCGCGAGACAACCGTTGTCTGGGACAAACATACCGGCGAGCCCCTTCACAATGCAGTCGTCTGGCCCGACACTCGTACAACGAGTTTGGTGCGAGAGCTTCGAAACAAGGAGGGCGCTGAAGAGCTCTTGGACCGCTGTGGCCTACCCTTGTCGACGTATCCCTCCAGTGTCAAACTCTTATGGCTCCTCCAAAATGTCGAGGAAGTGAAAAAGGCCTACGAAGAAAGTCGATTGGCCTTTGGAACTGTTGATTCGTGGTTAATTTACAAGCTTAATGGCGGGGCCGAGCGAGACGGTGGAGCCATCCACGTCACCGATGCCACGAACGCGAGCCGAACCATGTTCATGAATCTCCGAACTCTCAAGTACGATGACAAACTCCTTAACTTTTTTGGCATCGATAGGTCAAAGATTGAACTCCCAAAGATCGTCCCTTCCTCCCACCCTGAGATCTTTGGTAAGTTTACCTCGGGTCCCCTCGAGGGTGTTCCTATTGCCGGCTGTCTTGGAGACCAATCGTCCGCCCTCGTCGGCCAGTGCGGTTTCCAGCCCGGCCAAGCGAAGAATACCTACGGAACCGGCTGTTTCCTACTCTACAACGTCGGTACCGAGCCCGTCATCTCGAAATCCGGCCTCCTAGCCACCGTCGCCTATGATTTCGGCAAAGGCAAGAAGCCGGCCTACGCGCTCGAGGGAAGCATTGCGGTTGCGGGTGCCGGCGTCAAGTTCCTGTCCACAAACCTGGGCTTCGCGGAGGACGCCATCAAGGCCGCTGAGCTGGCTGAGACCGTTGACGACAACGGAGGCGTCTTCTTTGTCACCGCTTTCAGTGGTCTCTTTGCGCCCTACTGGATTGATGACGCAAAGGGAACTTTGTGTAAGTTGCTACCCGAATTCCCTTTCAATCTCAACTGGCGCCCGACACCCCGTGACTCACCATGAAACCACTCCCTGTGTTCCCATCTACTCTCTACGTTACACCTAGCAACCCCCGTTCCGCGCGTCCCTATTTCCCACCCTCGTACGATCCAAATCTAACTTGCGTGCCCCTTCCAGTCGGCTTAACCCAACACACCCAGAAGGGCCACATTGCCCGCGCGACCCTCGAAGCCACCTGCTACCAAACCAAAGCCATCCTCGACGCAATGGCGGTCGACTCCGGCCACGCCCTCGAAACCCTCTCCGTCGACGGCGGCCTCTCCAACTCCGACCTCTGCATGCAGACCCAGGCCGACGTAAGCGGCATCCCCGTCGTCCGCCCCGCTATGCGCGAGACCACAGCCCTGGGCGCCGCCATCGCTGCCGGCCTTGCCACCGGCGTGTGGGGTGAGCTCGACGACCTCAGCGAGGTCAACCGGAACGGCCGCAGGGTCTTCGAGCCCAAGCTTGAAGAGAAGGAGAGGGACAGGCTGTACGGAAAGTGGCAGCAGGCCGTAGACATGAGTCGGGGATGGGTCAAGGTTGACGACGAGTAAAGAGGAGTGGGCGCCCCAGTTAGAGGTCTGGGTGCTGTACTGTATTGTAATAAAGTCCGTGGTTGGAGTTGGGGCTGGATAATACCCTCGCGGGCCTTTGAGCATTCCGCAAAGTAAAGATAGACATGTAATCTTCCCTGACATTATAGTTAATACCATGCCTGTATCTACATGCCTCTCAAGACTTCAACTTGCCACATGAGTTTGTCTAGACACTCTCGCGTGGGACTAGAGGCTATCGAACCTACGAGCTTCAATAAGATTTAAGCTCTGGGTATTGGTGGTAATACTAAGTAATGGCATGGATCAAGATCTTGACCTTTATTTCCTCTCTAGAATGAAAACCTATGCGAGAAAACACTAACGACCAAAGCTGCTAGTAGAAAAGGATCAATAATCGCTCAAAAAAGCTAGGATATTTCCCTCTTAAAATCTGGCATATCCTCTTTTAACCCTTTATTGTGCTGAACAAGAACTCTTCATTGCCACATATCCCTTCACTTTCATGCATATGCCTCCCTTGCCTGCGCTCCATTGTTTTCCCTGCACGCCTTGCTTTGTCCCCTTTCCTTTCCTGCCGACTCCCTTCAAACATGCAAAATAGAGTAGAGTTGTTTTCGGATTCGATCCTCGTACGCGCTCGGGAATAAGGTGTGAAAAAAAGACACACTTTCGAATCGTTCCCCACCGAAAAGGGGAGAGATTCCACCCAACATGGGCACACTTGTGAACTGATGCGATGTTGTGTGTAAAAGGCCGTCATTGAGGCGTCATGAGTTTGAAACGAAGATGAAGAAACGTTAGAAGGGGTAATAATACTAATAGTGGAATTAAACCAGGTACAAAAACGGAGTCGAAAAATAAGACGGACGCGCGCGCGGAAATCGTTAAACCGTAAGGATGTTGTTTGAAGTGGGCATTAAATTATAGTAGAGGTGCTCGAGCTCGGCTTCTATCCGCATCGTTGCACTCCTACCCTGCCGTTATCGTACTTTTTGGAAACCAGCTTTCAAGCGGTTTTACATAATGATGGCAGGAACATCAACGTTAGCTTTGATTGACTTGTGAGGGAGGACGCTGCCGCCGTTGACGTAGATCTCATCGCCAATGGTAACGTCGTCACCGAGGACGGTAACGTTCTCGAGACGGGCCCATTTGCCGACCGTGCTGTTCCAGCCTACGATGGTGCTCTTAACCCAGGCGTGATCCTTGACCTTGGAGCCACGGAGGAGAACGCAGCGCTGGAGCCTAACACCATCGCCGACGACAACACCAGGACCGATGGTGACGTTGGGGCCGATGCGGCAGTCCTTGCCAATCTTGGCAGAGGGGTCGATCATGACATTTCCGCCATGGACATATGGCTCCGAGGGAGCAGTAAGGAGCTTGGAGTTCCTCTTGGTGAGGGATGAAAGGTACAGACAAGTACCAGTGAGGAAGTCCTTGGGCTGACCGACGTCCATCCAGAAGCCTTCGAGGTCGAAGGAGTGAAGCTCGCCATCGTTGACCATAGCGGGGAAGACCTCCTTCTCAATAGAGGTAGGGCGAAGCTCAATCCTGTCAAGGACGGAGGTATTGAGAATGTACATGCCAGCGTTGATTCGATTACCAACGAACTCAACGGGCTTCTCAACGAAGCGGTCGATCAACGAAGCGTGACCGGGTTTGTGGACAACCACACCATATTTGGAGGGCTCCTCGACCTTGGTGACGACGATGGTACCCTCCTTGCCGTGGCTCCTGTGGAAGTCAGCGAGCTCCTTGAAGGGGAAGTCGCAGATAACATCCGAGTTCAGCACGAAAAAGGGTTCGTCGTCCTTAGCGAGAGTCTTCTCGGCGAGCTTGAGAGGGCCGGCGGTGTCAAGGGGTTCGTTCTCAATAGAGAAAGTGATGTTGACGCCATACTCCTTACCGAACTAGGGGGAGACACAGGATTAGCGGTGAATCCACCGGTGGCACCCACCACTGCACTGCTGGATGAGAATTGTGCACCCTTCCGAATTTTACTAACCTCGGCAAGACGCTCTTCCATTATCTCGGGCCTGTAGTTGACGGCGAGGACGATATCGGTGACGCCGGCGGAGGCAAGGGCCTCAATCTGGTGGAGGATCATGGGCCTGTTGCAGAACTCAACGAGGGGTTTGGGAAGGGTGAGGGTCTGTAGAGAAGCAGAACAAGGCTCGTCAGCAAAAAGTTATTCGTCGAATTGCAAAGGATTCCCTAGAAAACGAGCGGGAATTGCTAGACTGAAGCTCTCGGGGGTGGTTGGAGGTGAGTCGCGACATACGAGAGGTCGAAGACGGGTGCCGAAGCCACCGACGAGAATTAGAGCTGCATGGCGGAAGTTAGCTGCTGAATTGACATCCTGCTTGATGCTAGAAGAGTCAACTTACCCTTCATCTTTGCGGTTCTGATAGAAAAGTGTTGATTTTAGAGAGTGACGGTAAGTCGACGAGGTTGAGGTTGTGTGTCGTCGAGAAGAGAGAAAGGAGGTTTGGATCGTTGAAGAGGCAGGTGATGAGGTGGGGCAGAGGGAAGGGTGGAGGATTGGATTAGGTAGTTGACGTGGAAGAGCAGCTACAGAAAATTGGCGGCTAGGATCAATCCAGTAGGTTGAAAAAGGCTTGATTCAGAAGCCTGCATGCAGAAAGAGGTTCGGATGTAAGAAGTACAATGCGCGCCTAGGTGAATTGTTGAGAGAAACGCACAAAGTCAAAGAAGGAAGGAAGAAAGAGGGAAGGGAAGGGACGATACTGGGCTGGTTGAGCAAGCATTTAAGATTTTTTTTCCTCTTGTTCTTGTCTCCTCACCTTCTCGTCCTTGCCTCGCATTGTTCGCCTGTGTCTCCGTGACATATCTTTTTGCAAGTCATTTAGGGGGTACCGGGGCTCCCCACCGTTCCCCAGTGAAACTACAACAAGAGCTAGGGCCCGGTCGGTGTCTAGGTGTTACAATGCTACGAGGCAAGGACCAACACGAGCTATGGTCAGGGGTCAGCGGGCCCTGAGGACCAAGATAGTGCCACAGTCAAAACCATTCGATTCCCATATCCGCCCAGGTTCAGTTAATAGTGGTAATTGCTATTCACTAATAATAATAATAAGACAGTACCTGGGCCAGTTCCAGGGCTAAATTTGCAGGTACCATGAGAGGCTGAGGTGGTACATGCTGGGTGGCGAGCTTTGGCTGGCCGATCCACATTGAGGTTCCAGCCTCAGCTGTACACCTGGCAGCGCTAAGTACCATGGCTCTGTTTCGTGACTGGGCAAACCGACACCGACTCTTCTCCTGCAGCAGCACTTGAGGCGGTCTCCTACCCCGATCAAAATGAAGAGTGACAGGTCCACAACTCAACCCGCTCAGTTAGCGATCGGAGCAAACCTGCTACAAAGAAGATCGAAGCCCACATCGGAGAAAGAAAAAGGGGGGCCACCAGGTTGATAGAATGTGTGCTGGGTTTCCAGAAAGAACATTGAAGCCGCGTATTAGCTCAAGTTTGAGCGTGTAAAATGCCACGACCTCGTCGCCAATCACAACGACCCGTGTCCAGTAGTGCGGTTCACCCTAATCAGAACACTGGCTCAATTTCCACTGGGAAATTTGGGAGAAGGAAAGGGGGAATACTAATGGCACTTAAGGCCCATTCTCGTCAAGTGAGCTTGACTAGACTTGGTACAGTTCTAATTAGCCAACCCTTGCACTCTTGACAGCTGATCATCGTGGCAATCGAATCTAGCTTATGTGGCCACTCGAGGGGATCCGCTCCGGCCCTGTTCTCAATCATCGTCAATCCCATCAATCCCCATGTCTGTCCAAGAGTGGTTCCTCCGGACGGACGATTCCCGGGAATCAAAGGTGGTTGTCAAACTGGATTGCTATCCCATCCCTGACAAGGTAGCTCATCCCGCCCGGGTAATGAAATCACTCAATTTATTCCGTTAATATGCGAACCCCGTATTCTGGGCATCAACATCATTCAGTCAACGGCATCTTGCCCTTCGCATTCTGCCACACACTGGAATTTTCAGTGATACGAGACACTAGCCAATCTTTCTTACGTCAAGGGGGGGAAATCACGCTCTCGAGATCCCGTGATCATCCCATCCATGCAGCGTAATAAAGCCACTCGCAACAAGACAAAGAAGAAAACAGAACGGAAACTATTTCGTCCCATCACCCCCGATCGGAAGAACCTTGAGGAAAAATCCAGGTGTCATGTGGTACTACAAGGAGCAAGGAGAACCCACCAAGTCGCTGGCTTCTATTAGAGCAAACCCCCTTTTTCACAGCTGGAGGGACCCAGTCCAATCTTCTGCTTTCGACGATCATGGGTTCAGAGTACTACAGACTTGGAACCCTCGGTCTCTCCTTCTTTGCCAGCCCTCAGTCCATTGCTTGCTACGTACACTTAGAAATCATGCTATTAGCCCATAGCGAGAGGAAGACTAATTTTACTCACCCACCTTGATCGCCAGGTGTATTAGAGAAACTTGGGGGATGCACTAGATCATGATAGCCTGGCCACCTCCAAGGTGCAAACTGCTATTTTTGGGGGTTGCGCCAGGCGTCCGCATAGCTCTGCCTTGACCTGTCGTACCGAATAGCCGCCTTCTTGGTGTTGATCGTCAGCCGGCGCCGTGGCTGGCGTGTGCGCGAAAAAAGGGGGACGGGCTATTGCTAGGTTTTAGCTGATAGGCCCTAACATTTATCTCTCCTTCGGGGTTATTATTAGCAAGGTGGACCCAGAAGAGACACATCAATTGATCCTAGCCAGGAGCTCCGTCTCGTGGCAACGCCTCAGTGGGGGTGCGGACTGCCCAGGTGGGTTGTAGAATAAAAAAAAATGAAAATAAACCCAGAAATACCCCACCGAAAAAAGGTCCCCTTGATTTACAATTGAAGCCCCATCCCAGCCAGCATCCATCCACTTTCCCCGTCAATTTCCGCCACCCGCCCGGAGGCTTATGATTATAGTGGTCATTAAACTCTTTATCACCAGACGATAGAGAGCCAAACGCGGAGGCAGGCGAGGGCTAGCCCAAAAGAGCGTTCGTCGGACATCGAGACAATTACCGGGGGGCAACATGACCATGCGTGATTGCGAAGAAAACGGAAGTGATTCAGAACCTCTCCACGTTATCCCCGCCGCTAGGCCTCCTTGTATGTATTGAGCTTTGAGTTTGGCCAGAAAGCCCAATAGCCTCCTGCAGCCACGGCCACGCCTCGTCTAGAATATAAACAACCGAGAATACAAGACAAAACGAAAACACCAATCCCTTGGTTTGAAAATCTAGAAAAGCAAGGTTGTCTGAGGCTATGCTTGTAAACTCGGCTTGTCAGACGCACAGTCATTTCCTCTTGTCAGCGCATCAGAATTGAGGCATTTCGAGAACACCGCTTATATCAATGGCCTGAAGACCCAGTATATCCCACGCCTATTCAGTCGGTCTCCTGATCCTCTCCGAACAGGGGACCTCTCTTCTCCCAAGGAATTTTATCTCTTGCCTAAGTCGTCGTTCTATCGTTGCGAGGCAATACAACGTTGAAAACATCAATACGATGTATCACATTGGGAAACAGGGCGGATGACAAAGCTGTTTGAGCCTGAGGCACAGCTTCGAGGCGTGACCTTGTGTAACTCACTCGACAACGTCCTTCCAGGCATCTCGAATCACTTAAAGGCAATACCGCGCCGTGTCGTTGATAGTGTCGTCTAATTCCATAAATAAATAAGAATGCCACTGTGTTGAGGGTAATTCGGACTCAAAAACGTGCATCGCCATCTGGATTTTATTTTGTTGTTTTAAGAATCGTTTCCAAAGACTCATGAATCATGATCATAACTGTCGTGAAGGCTAACATCAACTGTTTAGCAGCAAAAGATGGAGAAAACGCTGAAAAGGGAAATCAGATCTCGTCGAATGAATCCTCGCCGCATGCCAATTTTGTGTTTCCGAAAATCAACAAACCCCCCCTCTTCACCCCCCAACGGCAGAAAGACGGAATTAATGAAGCTGGGGTTGGAACATGCCCCAACAGAGCACGCCATCCACCAGAAATGCAATGAATGAACCAACAGTTGCCCTCCGCTACCGCTGGCCTATTCCCAATTGGACGACCCTTCTCCGTGATTTGTGTTGAATCGTGTATGGGGTCATGATCCCTTTTTTATGTATTTCGTCAAGGCACCTCTGCTCTGATTCTACCAAGTCCAAATCGTCTCTTCAGACAGACGGATTACCAAGTCAACAAGCCTGGATAATGATCAGGTTCCGCGCCTAAGTTGTTCGAGATTGTCCTGGAATGGAAGTGCCCAGGCCATGGCTAGTTCTGTCCTATTTCCCAGCCAGCGTTGAGAACGCTTAGCGGGTCTTGGATAGGCGCAGGAAGACACTTTCTTAAGACAAAGAACGGTGCCAAGGCTGAGACAAGATAAACCGAAAGGCTATACTCCTATCAGTGGCCGGGACTAGAATTCGACCCAAGGTCTCGACAGGGCAAGAGCGAGTCCGAAATGCAGAAACCGGCTTAAAACAAAACCGATGAAAAATATGGCAATGGTTATTGAACCCACAGGTCAAATCCAGAAGGCCGTTAGGTCATTTCTAAGTCGTGAGTGTCATTATCGTCGTGTCGCAAAGAAAACCGGAAAGAAATAGAAGGGAAAGAAAAAAAAAGGTCGGATGGAGGAAAGGGACGCCGAAAGAAAAAATAAGAAAAATAAAAAGTAAAAAGTTGGTTGTGTTCTGCCCCTTTTTTGAAATCAGAGAGAGAAGAAGCTGACATCGATCCTCGGCGTTGGCCTGCTCTCCCTGCCGAAAACACTGCATGCCAGACGTAAAAAGATTGGTTGCCAGATGATGCCAGTAAGTGCCGGGTTTTGGGTTATGGGTATATCCCTGGGGGGAATGGTGCTGTGAAGCCCGTTGAACGTTTATATCTGCGCCTTTCGCTATACTCTTTTGCATCGCCGAGTTCGAAACTATCTCCGGAAATATGTGTCGACTTGCCTCATACCCGCCGCCGAGGCGAACGGCGTGAAAATGGAGAACAGAGAGAAGAAGAAAAAGAAGAAGGAGACTCCCGCCATAGCTCCGTGCGGTCGGGCACGGCTCCGTTGTTTCCCGCGGGACTTTCTCTTAAGCAAAATCCTATACTCCATCCGCTCGCGTGGCATCTCTACTCAAAAGAGGCGGTGGAGCTGCTGCTGGAGTGATGGCCAGACCTCCGGCTATGACCCGAGTTATGGCTGCCAGTTCGGCTTGAAGAGGTGTGATGGCTTCCTTTCCGGTGACGGCGGCTGGACTCATTAGCAGGCAGTCCCTGGACAATTCCGTTCCGAGCAAGCATTCCACCGTTGACAGAAAAGTTACGGCAGACCATAAAGGCCCGCATGGCAGCATTTTCCTGGGCAAGGATGTCTGACTCGTACGCAAGATCCGTCTGGTACTCGCGGCCATTGACAAGAACGTGGCATGTGTAGCCATTGGAGCTACGGTAGCATTCATACATGGGGTCACCCCATCCGCGTCGGCGGCAAAGGCCTAGAGGTTGGGTGATGATGTTAGCATTAATCCAAAAGAGAAGACTTTTCAAATACAGCAGCCGGAAACGCGCGGATGCTTCCCGTCTACAGCGTGAAGCCTCCCTCCTTTGGTGCGAGCTGCGGATAGTCTCGTTCCCCATTATGCACGACACATTCGCCGACCCGTCTTGCACCCTGCATTGGGGCCCAATAGGGCTAGCCCAACCAAGGTGTTCCAAGGCGATCGAACTCAAATCCCGGATTTCTTGACCGTTGGACAGCGGGAGAAAGACCTTGGGATATGCATGGTGTACAGCGAGCAGGGAAGGGTAACAAGCCTGAGGAATGGCTAGCAGTGTCCGGTAGCACCCCCATTATGCCCTCGCCCAGGAGAAGCAAGGGTGATTCCTCAGCCTTTCTCAAAACTCATACTCCAGCCTGGCCTTGATCGGGGAAGGGGAGGTGGATTTCCAACGTCAGGCCCCATCCAATAGGGTGCGGCCACTCGGGTCCACGAAGGGAAAAAGACGAGATGGGCATTTCCGAAGAGCAACACAACGATGATCCCCACGCTGGCGAACTTTGGATCCCGCATTAATTGATAACTTACTTTCCAAGTATTGAATATAAAAGCCCCGCATGTTTTTCGTTGGGTGTCAATGGCACTATACCGGCGAGTTGTGGCTCAAAACTAATGGCGTATGCTTTGACTGGAGGCGGGTACCGGGGTGAGTGCTCTTGTTTTGTCCGAGGAAAGGAAACCCCGAAGGAGAACTAGGGTCCGGGCCGGGGACAAAAAGGGTGAAGAGGGATTGATGGCTGCCAGATGTCTACGGATATATGCCGATGAGGTGTCGAGGCCTTCCCTGCCTTGTCGAGTCGGAATGCAGTCGAGCCCAACGTGAGGCAGGAATATGTTAAGCTGTTTTTGGGTAGAGGGGAGGGAGGGGTGGTAGTCACGGAGGATGTAAAGATGGTGGTCAACGGAAGGAACCACACATGAACAACAGGAACAACAACAAGAAGTGACTTCGTGGAAGAGGGGGGAGGAGAGAAAGAGGTATATGTATGTCGAGGTGAGACAGGGAGAGTAGGTCCAAGAGGAATTGGAGGTTTAGAAAAGTGAAGGAAGCTTGGAGAGAAAGAACGCGGAACGGGGAAGGAATATTTGAGGCGAGGGTTCCAATGTCTTTTTGATTCAGCCCTTGGGCCTCGCTTTTCTATGAATCTGGAACTCCGCCTACGCCGTTCCTAGGTCCAATGTTCGTCCTACTTCTTGCCGGGTCGGAAGGGGAAAAAAAAAATTGACAGAGGTAAATAAGGGCCGGGGAACTGGAAATGGAGGGGAGCAGAAGCGGAGTGGTGGTGGTAAGTGGCTCCTGGTAGGGGTATGTTGAATTCCAGTACTTGTCTGCTACGTACACTACCTAACCAGAGTCCTCATGTAGCCCCGAGGCCAATTTTCAATGCAATGGGCAGGCTCTCTCTCTTTTTCATTCTCTCTTTTTTGCCAGGCCAGTCGCAAAGTCGGAGAGCCGGTTACCTGTAACAGTACGGGACAGACCAGTAACTGAGAGGGGCAACCGCGGATGGATCGATGTGTGCTGTTGTTAGTGCGGGGCCACGGCACGGGGTGTGCGTTTGGAACACCTTCAAAGTTCACCTCGTGTACTCGTCCCGTAGCAGGCGTTTATTATTACCGTCAAATAATTTCCCCCATACCCCCGACTCCCACTCCACTGGCCACCAAGCATATGTACAATGAAATGACATTGATGCATCCCTTGGTGGAAAACGACGCTGCGAGGCCCATCGGCCGGCCAGGCCACACCCAGCCATCTCCATCCTAACCGACGACAAGACAGCATGGCATGGCATGGGACAGCCTGCGCACCAGAAGCCAGCCGAGCAATTTTCATGGGCTATGGCGGTCGGCCAGTCGGTGCGGGAAACTTTGACGTACAGTAATGTACAGATGAAGGGTCTCCCTCCCACATTTCGTCCTACAGTAGCTGGCAAAGCCTGTCCGGACTTCAATGGCACGGTACCTGTCCAGGGGACCCCGTTCTCAGCATCCAAAAACGCAAGCCGAACTGCGGCTCCTCAGACGCAGATACACCCACTGTACATCGAGAGTGTGACCCATACCTGATGTGTTGGCTCGCGTCGTTGCCAGTTGATAATAGAAGAGCGGGCCCATTTCAGTCTAGCCGCCAAACTCCACCCCCATGGAACGGAGGGGTGGTTCTGGCCGACGTTCTTTCTTCGCCTAGGAGGGGCGCGAATCCGTTCCGGAACCACAAAACTTCCTATAAAGAAGACAAGTTCTGAGGCGAGCCCACACGAGAGAGTTTGATGGAGCCAAATGGAGCCACGGAGCCGCGGCGAGATCGAAACATGGCGGGTGAAGCAATTGAAGTGTGGGCAAACGTGCAATGTGCACTTCTCGGATTGCAGCACTCGACTAGGAAGAGGAGGCGCGGCGCCGTCAAATGAATCAACGCTTCCCCTCAGACGTTCCTTGACGTAGAGATTTCCGCCTCAGCTGTAAGTTTGGAGAATTCATAAGAGGCATAGCATCATCAGATACTACCTAACGGCCAGAGACTACGTTTCTCGAACTTTGGCTGCATGTCCAAACATTCCTACACCAGGGATAGGTGGGTGAACGGGTAGGCAAGTAGCCCGGTCGGCTGGATTTGGGATATATACGTCGTCGCCTCCGCCGACAAAAAAAGAAAAAGAAAAAAGACCAAGGAAAAAAAAGGACCATCGTCAACCAAACAGACCAGCCCTCCAATCGAATCGCCTTTGAACTCGCCTCCTTCTTCAACTCGAACGTAATTCCACACGCTACAGGCTGCAAGGAGAATTTTAGACGTATATAAAATCCTTGGCTGGTTGCCACATCTCTCCATCTGCGTACTCTCAAAGTACAAAGTTCTGTATGGTACCGTAGGTGTATCTGCTGTATCTCGGGTCTGCTCTTTCTGCAAGTCACTTCGAATGGACATCGTTCTTACCCTTTCTCGAAATAAGCGTGGCGCCTGTATATGCAGAGTCCAGGCATAGTGATGTGGCAAAATGGAACCATCGAGACGAGCCAATCTCCGCCTATCTGCAGGTCAATTACATGAGATGTAACTCTTATTTTCCTCAATTTTGTCTCTTCTTGTTTTACCCTTTGTTCGCCAGGGCCAAGGAAAACAAACAAGGGCAAGCCGAGGGGGCCAGTGAGAGGCCATTATAGAAGAGCACTAACAGCCAGCTGGCGATGCGCTATGTTAGCGTCTCCGGCAAAAGAGAGCCAGCCAGGTGAATCTACGAGAAAGGCCCTCCACTCGCTGATTGTGTTTCGTTGCTCTGCCCTTGTGGACTCGAACAACGTCTAGAAGCGCCCAACCTTCGTCTCGTGGGGCCATCAAGTGAGCGCCGTGAACCGGATGATAGGGCTTGGAGTTGGTTTCTCTGAATCGCTGCCCCCTTCCCCCCCCGGTCGTCCCCCATTTTCCAAGAGTTAGATTAGCCAGGCTACATTGATCAAAATATACCCACACCACAGGACCGCCTCTATACGTTTATGGGGTAAGGATATCAGCTGGCGATCCCCAGTCTCCACTGCCAACGGTACCCTATGGTACCTGTCCGCAGATGCAAATCAATCAAGACATCGGCGGAGAAGTATCAAGACGGAAGTCACCCGAGATGGACATTGCCGACATTCTATTCCTCCTCCTCCGCAGAAATGCGACTTGCTCCACGGAAGAAGAAACACATTGTGCTCAACCTCTGTGCGCCGCGTCGAAAAGTGACTCGGGCAGGGGAGGGGAGGAGAGGGCAGTCTCAAAACATCATCCTGATACAGTTCTCTCGTACATGATCTCTGTAATCTGCACTGCGCCGCGTATCAAGGGTGTTCAAAGCCCGTGTAGACGCCTCGAGACCGCCGGCACGTAAAAAGAGAGCACTCCGGTGGGCTTAGTGTTGAACGCGCTGCAACACGCTCTGCGTAATCTCAAACCTCTCGGCAGGCCAGTCTACTTAGATAAAGAGACCCTTGCATGGAAACAAGACTACTATCAAAACAAAAGGAGGAGCTATTGTTGGTGAACAAGATTGGACCCTGAAAGCTTTCGTAGCGCTAGGCTAGAGCTATGCATCAGGTCCCTTGGCGGCTTTGGAGCATTCAGCCACTTGAGATCCGGACTGACTGGGCAACTCCAAAATATATATATTATAAATAATAAGAAATAAAATAAAAATAATTTAATAACGAAAGGAGACTCGTTGTATGGCAGACAAAGCTGTCTACCTCGAAGGGAAGTCTGGGCCGACGAAGATTGTCGCGAGGTGTACGAAGTACGTATCGGGATGATACTCTCTACAAGCCTCGAGGGTAGAAGGGTGCCGGAACGGAAGCCGTGACCAACTATCGAGGCCCTCCATTGGAGTGATGTGGCAAGTTTGATGAGCAAAATGGATTGTGCCATCCTGGTCATCTCGAGAGAACAGTGGATGGGTTCGGATGACACTTTGCCCAGTAGCAAACAAACTACAGCCTTTTGCTGCTGGCTAAATCGGCCACGTTTTGTGGCTCTCGAGGGAGCTCAACAACTGGGCGATTCGCGATCCAGCGATCCAATTGAAGGGTGCGAGGCACCCGCGCACCAAAAGAGTGGCGACAAATCACAGACAGCCATGGCACCGAAGGTGGACATGGGGGCAGGAAATCGACGTGATTCGGTTCGCGGCCTTCCCCATCTCCCCTAGCCCTGATAATACCCTAATACCGATGGCCACAACGGCGCGCACAGGTGGGAGAGTAGCAGACCGACGCCTATGGGTAATGATTGGTAACCAACGCCGAGTAGGGGACGTAGACGCTGGCGGATATCTGAATCAGCGCCTAGGGCCCGGAAAAAAAAAAAAAAAACGACCCCACTGCTCGATCTCCAGAACGCCGGAGTTTTCTTGTCTGACCATCTGCAGGCCGCGTTAAGAGGGGAGGAATCAAGAGTCTGGGGGTGCAGCGAAGTGGGAAGCGCGGGAAATTGACTGGTGGTAGACGAAACCACGAAGGTCGGTGAAGGATTGAAAATCTAACAATGGCGCCGGCCTACAGAGTCGAAACGCGTGCATGAACAGGAACTCTGATCTTTGGTGCGGGTCTAGAAGTTGTCAATTGGCCGATAAGAAGTCGCTCCGGAACAGATCCAGCCCACGACAGAGATGACCAAGTGGAGGAGAAGTTGGTGCAACCGTTTGTTCAGGGCCTGGCCTGCTCCGACTTTTTTTCTTTGCCTACCAAGTGTAAGTGCAAGTCAGGGCGATTATGGCCAGGATATAGACACCCCAGTCGGGTCTGGTACAGCTGTGTACTGCGCAAGACGTATACAGATCGATGCACGTAGACTGTTCGAACTGTGGAACTGAGAAAAGGGGGGGGAAGACGATTGTCAACGAAGGCGAAAACAGGAAATTTACACAGACTACGCTACAGCCTAGATCGGACGGTGAATGGGCGAATTGGCCAGGTCAGACCGGCAAGATGTGAGGGGCAAAAGGAGGGGAAGAAGGCGAGGGATTGGGCGGTTTTTCTAGAGCCACCGACGATGGCATTAGGAGAGACGCTGAGGGGGGACGGAAGTCTCGACACTTTCATGCATTGATGAGCTGGCAGTGCTGCTGCTCAAATTAACACGACCCAGAGCAGAGACGAGCAAGAGGAACTTGCGCGGAACCAAGGGCAACAAGTCGACACCTCCCACAACGCAACCGCAACCACAACCACCCACCTCCCCATCTAAGTGATTGAAACATTATGTTGAGGGGCAAATATACTCGTCGACACTGCAGTACTACTACCGACGATGGGGGCACGCCTGTGGGAGGTGTTAATCGTGAGAAGGGAGGTGCGGTCTTGTTCGCGCAATTGTGCCCTTGTGAGCTGTTACATCAGGATTCCTGACTACAACTCGAACCACTGTGTCCCACTCACTCGTCCCAGCAGTTTCATTAGAAGTGTATAAAAAAAGCCGCGAACCCCCGCGAACCTTGCGAGGGTGGGTGTGGAAGTAACCACACGGCCAGGAGTGGGTTTTCCGCCATATCAAAAAGCACGGCGGGAACTCAAACTTGGGGCACGCAAGCCAGCGCTAAAGAAGAAACAAAATAAGAAACCCGCCACGCTTTTCTTCATGTTGGCAACACGGTTTGGAATGGACAGGACCATGCTGCTGCCGTAGCGCTATGTACCTTGATGCAGTTAGCAGAAAGAAGGGGTTCTTACTTCGTATATTTTGTCCAAACTGTACTCTAATAATATTCATCCCACTGCACCAACCCCAGACGATCATGGGCTGGGGTTATTTCCTACTGGCAGGCTTCCCATGTCAGGGAGGACCTCACCCGCCCCCGCTTATTTATAGTGAATCCTGATATAATAACACCAGGCCCGAGTCGGAGCGGGGTCCTCGGGCCTATGGCGTCCCGCATCTATATCGGTGGACGCAGGGGAAAGAGTCATGGCACACATCAAGACAACTCTCTCCTTCTCTTTATAATTTCGAGGTTGTTGGACTGCCCCTGTCGTCATGGCAAGCGACTCTGCATCCACAAACCAATAGCACTCGTCTTCAACAAAGAATGCTGCAACTCGTACCTCAACATACTTTTTGGCCGGTCGACCAGCCACCAAGTTAAACCGGATCAGTGGCGGTCGAGATGCCGTCCAGCTCGTTGCCCAGAAATTTGTAATTCTGAGGAAAGTGCAACAACGCGCAATCCTAGCTATGTCCTATTGGCCCTCTCTTCTAAGCCTATTGGCCCTCTCTTTTAAGCTGGCAACGACAAGACAGAGAGCTCTTTCTTGTTTTCGGACTCCGATGAAATAGCTCCTGCTTGTCATCCTGCTCATCCCCGCATGTGATACGATTCAACGCAGACCATCAAGAGGAAGTTACGCCCGATTGCCTAGCATCTACAGAAGAGACTTTGCTTTTCCTCGACAGGAACTTATAGCATGTGAATTGTAGATGAATCTCAGGAATGATTGCGGCTTTGAACTCCAAACGTCAAGGCGGATACCTCGAGTTCCGGGATCAACGATTCCCCTCCGATTAACGACTCCTCTAGAGTCAAACCATGGAAGCTGCTACACGAACCTGTAGCCACCCGCCCGTTTTCACTCTACCCCGATTGAATCTCTGTGTAACACTTTGTTTAATGTCCGGCCTTCGTCGGGTCCGGGGAAGTTGCACATGTGAGGATGACAAAGCACAGCAGCTGATTGAGCAGCCAAGGTATCTCGTCTGCCAGCAGAGAGCAGGTGCTTGCGACATCAATTACTCGGGAACAAAATAACAGATATCAAAAAACGCCTCTTTCCAATCCTTAGGTGGAAACAGAAATCACACTTATCGATCACTCCTCGCGCTCCCTGCGGTTAGGACGCACCATGCCGTTGCATTCCGCAACTGCACAACCTACCACGAGGGCTTCACTCATGGCCTATCCGCACTTACCTATTATCGCCAGTCCGCGGTTGATTCCTCTTTCCCAGGGGGGAAGTTGGCGTCATTGACGACCCCTCGGTGCGTCAGCTACGCCAGCTTCGTGATATCATGTTTATCTCCCACCGTGGACGTTAGCCGGTCACACAGGAACGAAGCATCGTCCTCGTTGCACGGCAGATGGAGACATCCCTCTCAAGTGGAACCATGGAGTGAATTGGCGGTCTATATTTTGGCCATTCTTCCAAATTAATACGTAGGACAAACGTGAGACACATCTCTAGAACACCTTTGGCATGCGCCGACTTGGACTGGACCTGAAGACGCGAATGGATTAGTTGCACCGTGGGCCCGGTTCTCAGGACCCGTATTGCGGCCATTTTGACAGCCTCGGCCGAGGCCATATGAGTGCTTGTTGCCTTGCTCCACTGGTCGTGCGGTCGTGTTGTTTTCGATATTTCAGTGGCGGGTGAGCTTCGAAAACATTGGGTGGCTATGTTTTGGGCCGCAGAAGATAATCGAAGATCAGCACAGCCAGATGGGGAGGCAGGCCACTAGGTCGGGCCCAGTTACTGGCCGGAAACGATCTAGTCCATTCCTTGTACTTTACCTCGTTTACTTCCATACGAGCCCACTTCCTGATGTGGAGGTGGTCGTTTGATCTTCTTTCTGGGTCTCGGAAACTAGGCCACAAAGTGCTGTTGTCGACGGAGTGGCGTCGATGAGCACGCAGCCGTCCCCGCGCGGGTGTGCATGGCACATATCTTCATCACTACGAACTAGAGTGAGCATGATGCGGCCTAGAAGCCTTGAGAACATTCGTAGTTGCTGCTCAAGGGCGGTTCCAGAATGGGCTAGCGGCCGCGATGAGGCCATCGCCCTTAACTTGGCCTGTAGAGGTCGGAGACTACCCGGCATCTACCACCACTCGAAAGTCTTTTTAGTCCACCATACGGATACATACGCCATACACTTCGCTAAAGAATACCTAGATAGTTCTATCTAACCTTGAAACCTCTGGACGCCTCCTTTCAAACCGGTCTGCCAAAGTTTGGACAGCGGTGGGCCTTCCCATTACCCAGATATCGCTCCTTTGACACCAAGATCATACTCCCCGCCGCCGGCTTTCCCAATTCTGCACTCACATGCGCATCGCCCGGGCGGCCGCGAAGACCACTCGTCCTTCTGCTCGATAGGAGGCCAATACCAGCGGGCGGTAGACCTGTCGTGGCAGCCCCGGGACTCGGTGAATGTCTCCAGCCCAGTCCAGGTAACCTCCACAGATCCAACTTGTAATAGTCTAAAATGCCCCTCCTGCACCTGTTCGAAAAGAACACCGACGCCACGTTTATCTATTCCGGCGAATTCAAGGGCCAGCGCGGGGGCATCCCGAGGTCGGAGAGAGAGCGAGAAGGGCAAAGCCTGCCAGATGTTGCCCCGTACGGAGACTTGCAGATGGGTTTTACGAGGTAGTCCCCCTTGACACCTCTGTGTACCATACGGCTGCATGAGCATGTCGGGCTCCGTCAAAAGCCCACTTCCCAGAATGTATGGAGCCACGTCCCGCCTCTTTTGCCACCCTTGGTCTCATGCTTCCGCCGTATATAGGCGTGATCGAGATGGTGAAGAGATCTAATGGGGAGCGGCCGTTGCATTCTCCCACGATTATCCTCTCCATCTTTTATATTGCAATGTGTCACATATCGGGGGTTAACCGAATCTACGGCCACGTTACGTCGGCTTCACCGACTCCAACATATCGTGGAAGCAAGGCAGAGTACACATATACCCCTTTTCTTCGTTTCGCTATAGGACGGTAACTGCAATGATACTTGTACAAGCCAGTTTCGAGACTCTCCCACGAAGTCTCCATTTTGCCGGGCCGAGAGAGCTACTTATGAGATACGAGTAGGTGTACGAAAAGGATAAGGGAAAGGTGGGTAGGTAAGGGGGTGGGGAGCGGACAACTATGCTGTTGTAGCGGAGGAGACGGGAGAGCATGTACAATGCAAGGTGGTAAAGCGTGTCGAGGGGTGGAGATGGAAGAGTAAAGTAGTCCATGCGAAAGAGCGGGTCTAGAAGCCAGGCTTGTTCGCAAAGTACTCCACGATGGCGTTGACCTTTTGTTGAGGTATCGTGTATATGGGATGGATTGCAAGGACACGATCCCTCTCGTCGAAGATCTGCTCATCAGTGAGGTACGGTGACACAACCCATTCCGAAGAAGAACAACTAGCGACATTGTCGAGGACGGATGGTTCTTCCTTAAGCTCCCAATTATGCTGGGCGGAGCTCAGGCCCGCAAGGACGTAGTAGGTGTGGTACGAGTCGGAGGGTCTAGAAAGTTCATCCGTGATTAGTTACTGGGGGTGCATGTGAACGACCACGTAGGGGATGGTTATATTGAGGCGGGGTCTTAGGTGGGGTGAACGATGTCGGCGACGCATCGAGGGCATGGTGGAAGCTCGCAAGGCAAAGGAGAAGATGAATGGACCTGTGTAAGGAAGGGGGCGCAGAGGACAAGGAATGCTCACTTTCCCGGTTTATCTCGAAGGCCGCCTCTATTAGAGTCGTCTTGACAGCAACATAGGATATATCGAATCAGACCTTCTCGGTTGAAAAGGCTTTGTTTTGCGGCAGGAAACGCGTTGGCCGAAGTCTGGTCATCCGACCCAGTGGGCCCGTTCAGGCAGGCCTCGATGAGCGGCCAGCAGCCACCTACCCAGTGACTGTAGCACCCATCGACGAGCTTGTTCGTACGCCCGGAAAAGCCGCCTTCGGGGGCATACTGGCGTGACGATAGCCAAGAAATAAGTCGTGGAACATCCAGATACCTTTGCGGTAAAAAAGAAAACAGAGGAGAGTCAGTGTTAGCTTCATCATACATGTATGTATTGCTTCTTGTCAACACCTCACTGGACGCTTGGGAGGCATACTTTGGAATGATGCGATGCGGTGCATCAAGTATAGACAGACATCCTAGTGCGCAGAAGGCGTATGCACCATGTGCTTCAGCGTCCGGCTGACCCGATATGCCTCCCTCAAAGGTTTGACCTGAAGACGAGGGGGGTGAGCCAACTTGCAAACTCATTTTACTTGTATGATACGATGGCAATGGACTCGAGAGTCTACTTACAGCGACGTACATAATCCGCTAGGCCTGTGAAAAGCGTTGGCCTCTCAGGAGTCCAAGCTGGAGAGTCGGGAGATAGATCAAGGGGAATGTTGAGCAACGTGATGATCACTGCAGCGCAGTATGCACCCCTGTTAGAAGATTAAGAGTCAGTGCTAGTGAGAGATACAGCTCCAATACAAGCCTGCAGACATATGTGTACAACCGGTTTGGTAATCGAAGCTGGAGACCGCAGAGAACGGAGGCAGAGATATGCGGTGTATGGCTCGAACGCGGCACAGGCAGGGCCAACACGTACCGAACATCGACTTCACCACCAAAGGTGATCTGAAATCCGCCATTCGGTTGTTTTAACGAACACAGCCACTTCCACAATGATCTCCTGTCGATAATATCGTACGCCTCCTGAGTACCGCAACAGGCTAGGGCGAGTACACACGCGAAAGTGGTGGCGAGATGCGAGCTCTGGCCATGTCCACCGCCGAAACCTCCTGACCTATTCTGCATCGTGAGCGCCGTGTCCACTAAGACGGGACCATACGACGAGATGTCCTCGTCCAAGAGCGCAAGCCCGGCCAAGTTCCACAGTAGCATCCACGGGCGGCTTGCATCGGCTGCGATAAAGGGCGCTGGAAGCTTGCGCAGGTTCCTTTTCAAGAAGTTCTTGTGCTTCTCTCGAGTCAAGTTTGGGACGCCATGGCGATTATAGTCGAGGCGCGTGGAGTTGCCTCGGAGATACGGGAGGCACTCCCGCACAGTCTCATCCTGGATATTCGAAGTTGAGGTCTCAAGTGGGTCCCGTATGATGGGCTGCGATGTGAAGAGATCCGGGATTGAGGTCGCCGAGATGCTCGGCGGCCCGGAAGACCGAGAAGCGGGCCGGATGGGAAAGGACTGAGATGATGTCGCCATGCTGCGTCGCCTCGTGAACTGGACTCTGGGCCGTGCCTTGACTGTACGAGCCCGTGATCTCATATGGTTTGGCGGGGCAAGGGGGGATGAGAGCAGAGGGCGGGGCAAATTTGCGAGTGAGAAAAAGGCTGCGTCGAGCTCCCTAGCTTTATACGTAGGGAGAGCTGGGTCCTGGTAAGAGCCAAAGTCCCTCTGATACCCTTACTCTTACTTCCTCTCCTGTCGCACCTACCCTTGTTGTCGGCAAGGCAGTGCGTAACTGCTTTCCAGAGAGTCGTGGACAAACGGCAGGTGCAATTCTGGGGAAGTCGCGTCGCCCGTCAACCGAATTATTCATATGTTACAACATTCCAATCCATGATTCATCGGAGTGTGCACAGCTGGAAGCAGCTGGATTGTTTTCATGCCATGACATAGACATCCCCATACCACGGCTGCTTAGCGTGCTGTTCGCAATGTTCCCGAAGGAAGGCAACTCAAAGCAAGGGAGGGTTGAGAGCATAGAAGGCAGGTCGTGAATGGATACAGGAGAATTGTTTGCTCTTGCATGCGCACGAAGACTTTCGATTATCGCAATTTAAGTTTACCGGATTGGACGTGGTTGGCGCCGCATGTGCAGGGCATCACTTGGCCACATTCCAGACGCCTTCGCATCAGGTCACTGAGACTGGCTTCAGGGGGAACAACGGATTGCAGAAATAAAAGTGTCAGGATCACTTCGAGATTAATAGATAACAAACACGGAGCGCCTTCACGGGGAACTAGACATATTTCATAAGAGTGTCATGGTCTCTTGCAAGAAGATCGAATCTATTAGTTTTGTACGCCTAGATCAACGCCAAGGACACTTATCCGTCCTTCCTACACGATAGAGGGGTCTCGCCCCACGGTAGTTTAAGAATATAACCGTCCGATCCTTGAAAGAACAAGAAGCCTAGCGCCGTATCATGAATGCTAAGACAGGACAAGCTCAACATATCCACAAGCCCTCATGAGATAGACCCCATTCCTCTTCCAAAGACCGCCCTCCAGTCTAATGGTGGAGGAGGTAGCCATTCCGTGATATCACCGGGGTCAGGGACCTTGCCCTCTCTGATGGAGGTCTCCACGGCCTCCCAATTTGCTGTCGCGGGATCCGTAATTTCGGGGCAATCGTCGTACCATTCTTCTGGTTTATCTCCGGTATCATCGTACTCTGCCCTCTTCGATTCTGCGAACTCATCAGACCAGGGAAACGGCCCCTCATAGTTGATACCCCAAGCTCGCCCAATCAGGACTACCTTCGTCCACGGCAGGGTCTCGGAGAGGAAAGGAGCCTTGCCCCTCCTATGGCAGACAAGAGTCGTGAAAATCTCCAAGACGAGGAGTAAATCGGTCTCACGGTTGATTTTGTCGCAATCGTCTATGCTGTGGCTGCCTACTCCATGAAATGGACAGCCTACGAGGTATGGTCCAGTGATGTCGAGGGGTTTACTACACTTAGACATGACATGTTTGTTGCTGAGGCAGTTGTCGCAGTAGGGCGGCCGGTAGTCTTCGGCATTTTCGTCGTCCGACATTCTGGCATCGAGTCCGTAGTCACTTTCTTCTTCCATAAACGCCTCAATGGGGCCATCGGGATCCATATCTTCGTCGTATTCATCCTCGTCCGAACCGGGGTACTCGTCATTATCGAAATCGAGCACTTCGATATCGATATCGCCGTCATCTTCGGCATAGAACAGCTCGCCTTCTGGTTCCACGGCGAGCACTAGCTGCGCCCAGCCAGGCTCCTCTGTCTTCGCGAAGACCACTTTGTATAGGCTCCTGTGAGCACGAAACCAACCCCTCGCATAACCCTTTAATTCTTGGTGACTGCCGACTGCAATCATCATCTGCAGATCCTCGGTTATGACGCATCGTGTGCCCTTGCCATAGCTGAGAAATCGGAACGCTTGACCCCTATCTTTGGCGATTATGGGCTCGGTGGGTAGCGGGCCAAAGGGGAGGAGATAGAGGTTCTCGTCTTCCCAAAGAGACTCGTCGCTCTCGGTTGTCGACTCGCCGGAAGACATTGAGGCCCGGTGTGCGAAATGAACGGACGTGGAGGCGTCGCAAACCGCCGATGCCTGTGTTGCAAAATTTCCCGCCAAAACTGAATTGATGCTAAGCCTGGTGCGGCGGGGTAGGGATGTTGTGATGGTTGGTGGGGCCTACCAGACATCGTCGAATCACTGTTTTCGGATTATGAGTGGTTTCCCAAGCCTCAGAGTTGCTTGTCTCATAGTTCCCGGGATCAAAACCTACTCGAAGTTATTTAAGTAAATTATGGATCTGAATGCATTGACCTCAGAATCTATCAGTACTAATACCTCGACCCTCGAGTTGGCCAAAGACGAGAGATTTCTCGTGAATGGCTATCATCAAGTCTCGATTACGCATAAACGAACAATATGCGTTAATGCAGAAAGCGCATTGTTTGCTAATCCGAGTGAGGGGAGAGGCTACAATTGCCTAGGCTTGGAGCTGTTGACGTTGAGACGTCCTCACTGACCTCTGTGCTTAAGGTACTTATTAGCACCTTCACATCCCTTCCTTGGAAATCTTGGAGAGCCACAATCCCCAGCGAGGTACCGATGTCATCCAGTGTGAGTAAGCCTGTGCAACACTCAACTCGGCAAACTCGTCACTCCCCTAAAGAACATCCAAGACCAAGCAACAAAAATAGATAAGAGGGGACCGAACCCTGTATGTGACGTTTCTTGGCTGGCTTCTTCCCCGACTTTCAAATTTTTGTAGGGCGTGATTAAAGCCGGGGCCGACACCAGCCAGCACGGCTTCGCAGCTTGTACAACGGACACTAGGTGGCCTCACGCAAAAGTACCGCTTTTGGCGGGGGAGGACAATGGAATGATCTCACCACCCTCCCACAGGGCCCTTTTCCCGTCTCTTCATCCTCTCAGCCTTATCATACTTCGTACCTGACTGCTAGCGTTGAAATAAAAAAACGAGGGAGGTGCTGGTTCAAACTATATTTTCTGCACGGGAGGGAGCGGAGGTACGAAAACTACCTCAACCATTTGAAATCGTATGAAAAGGAGCCCTGGATGCCAGCTTTGTATACGATGTAGAAATCCCATGCTTCTCGCACAGGAGTGATCGGACCTCTCTAGATAGAAGCACGCTCATGGACGATATAGTGTGCACCTGCCAACATGAGTTGATCTCAGAGTTTTGTTGAGGTCTGTCTGAGAAAAGGGTAGCATGCAATCCGCTGGCCATATATCGAGGAACAGACCAGGACCCTTGCGTTTCCAGCAGAGGGCCTGGCCCTATTTGTGTGTTCCAGATTTAACCCCATATTATCCCCGACTCCATGGACTCATCGACGGATCGGGGATCAGGAAGCGGCCGCTTTGAGGAGGCTCATTCTGGGCGGTTTTTACCTCACGCCGTTTTACAAGCCGATCTGTGGTTTCGTTTTGAAGCCAAAGCCGGCAAAACTTCAGGTTCGGATCCTGCCCGTATATGCATGATGAGAATACATAAAAGTAAGAAACCAAAAAAAAAAGGAAAAAAATTATGTTGATGCACATAGGTAAGCAAGGTGAGACGCCAGAATTCTGCGAGCGCCGGCTGATTCCGAAGACATGAACTGCATCTCTGTGTCACATCCAGTGTACTTCTGATTACAGAGCCTTGACGATCTTGTCCTCTTAACCGAGAAATTATGCTTGCGAACCACTCGTGCTACAGGATGCAGGGCAATACGGCACAGAAGCGACACCCTCCACCGAGACACGCCCATGAAGCCACATGTGGAGAGCGGAGCGCGTTGATGTCTGGGATTCTTTTGAGGCCAGCTCGACCTCACAGTCTCACCCTATGTAGGAAGAGCATCCGCCCGAGCAGGATTGGATGAGGGATTGCTTGCACTCCTCCCCTCACTAAAAGTATTAAAGTACGGTCGCAGTTGGCAGTTGTGGGGATCTTTTCTCTTTTTTAGGAATGGGGTCTCCGAGCTAACCCGGGCCACCCAGAGCAGCAAAGCTCGAATGAGCTGTGATGTGGGCTGCTGATAACCGCCACCAATAAAGGCGTCTCGCCGCATTCAGGCCAACCATGTCTCCCCGGCCTGTTCTAGTCTGGGCACCATCCCTCGCCCTGATGTACTCCATATCAATATGTATCGGTCCGTGGCGCTTTAGCACTCCCCTCTTTTTTTCCCCGCTCGCCTTCGCTGAACGGCAGAGACGCTGGCGATTCGGCGAGGGACGATCCATTGACAGCCCAGCTTGCATCAGGACAGAGAATCTGACCTGGTACAGCTCGCTGTCAGACGCTTATTCCGGGAGGGAATGATCCCTCCGAGGGCAATTGGGGCCAAAGGATGGGTCGTAATTGGGAAAGAAGCTCGGAAATCTACCAACTCGCCGAGTAGCTGCTAATAAAAACGCATCACCCGTAGGGCTTCCCTCAAGACTGGGAGAGACTAGGTTACACTCCTCATTATCCGAGATCCCGTTGGGATTGCCGGAGTGCGAATGGGATTGAGGGATTCGCGTAATGTACTCTCGTACTTTCGTAACGTGCTGCTGTTGATGTGCTGGCATTTCCGCGTTTCTCCGCTCTTTCAGCAGGCGCAGATGATGGCAGGATATGTGGCGAACGGTGTCGTGCTCCTCCCGTTGACCAAGGATCATCCACGTCGTCAGAGGTGCAATATCGAAGGGACATGTCACGACACAGTGTGCTGTTACACATCTGAGGCTGATATTGCACAGTATATAAGCGTTCAATTAAGGTGGTACATCCGTAGCGCGATCCAGATCTCGACCTGTGGCCTATTCCAGGAAACTGCTCAGAGGGCGACTTTGTCTGTCACCTGCCGTGGCCCGACTCAGGATGTCTACGAGTGCAACGTCACCCACTTTCTCATCAGCGGTTTGCCCCAGCTGGAGTGACGACCAAGAGGGACAAGAAGAGATAGAAACCGAGATGAAACATGGTGCATCGAGTGTGGCTGATTTATTGCAGCAGGCGAAAGCAATCGATGTAATCGACGGACCCGCACACATCTCAAATGTGCAAAAAGGCAAATCATGTTGTCTCGACGGCTAAAAACGAACGCTCTGGCTGGACAGGAGTCGGCGGACTCAGTGCATGCAGCCAGGCAAGCAATCAAACAAGCAAGTCATTGTCAGGAAGCAGAGTTGAGTGGTTTCGCCTGTCCTGCCTCCGGTGTGATCGATGATGCCATCCAGTCAGACAGATTGGTTGTTTTCCCCGTCTTATTCTTCGTCGCTCTTAGACAGGAGAGGCAAAGGACGAGACTAGGCTGTGGAATCATACGTACCGAGCAGCCGGCGATTGGAGATGGGAAACCGAGCTATTCGATTTGGCTAAAATTCGCGTTCCTCTTCATCCTGATAAGAGAATAAGAGAATTGGGGCAGGGCAAGCTCGGCTTTTGGGGGCCAAGTTTACATGTGGTCTAGGTGGTACATTTCACAAGCGTGGGCGCTGAGTCTCGTATACTCTGGTCAACCCCTCCCACTGTCGTAACGTCGTTGATGGTATGGTCTCTCTCCCTCGTAAGAGGTCGTGCGTACCTAGTCTTAAGAGGCTGGTGGACGGGCGTAAGTCGCCGAGCCGATTGAGTTGAGGATTAACCTGGAGCACGGAGCACGGGAAAACGATAGACAGGGATCTGGGCCATAGCGCGTCGCGGAATATTTATCAGTCCACTGCCGCTCAACCAGCTTCCCAGGCTGAACACTCACACCTTTCTCAGCGATGAGGGCCCACAAAAGGTGCACTGTCCATATCCTAAAAGCACCCAATTGCCAGCGAGCAAAAAAAAAAAAAAAAAACACCCTGGCACGATCCCCTGAGAGTGACGGAGATGGCTGGAAAGACAAAAAGAGGCATTGAGCCAGCTTTACCTGTCCCAACCATTGTGGCTGGCAGGCGAGTCGAAGCAAACTCTTTGACGGGGCCATCCGAAGGTAAACGGCACCGTCCTCACTTGAGAGTTTCTAGAGGGGTTTTTCTTTAAAGAAAAAAAGGCAGCCTCCACACTTAAAATCAATTCCCCTTTCGCCCCTGGTCACAATAGGCAACTAGCAATTGATGGCCGTTGAAAATTAATTTGCCGTTGTGGGCTTGGGCGGCATCGCATCCACTCAGAGGAGGGAACGCGGAACAGCCAGCTAGGGTTGAAGAGGCATCGGGCCTCATGCACCACTGTCCCTCACACCCAGGATCGGCTTGTCCTCTTCTCCAGCACAACGGCCCAATGGCACTTTATTCTGGCGGTCTGGATGCAAACGGGGTAGGTTGTTCTGCCACCGCAGGGATCTGGCCGAAGGAAAAACCAAGTTCAACGCTGTCAAGTCAAGAAGGATGGAGATGGGCCTAGCTTAGCCCACTGTTTATGCTGAAGCCCTCATGACCTAATCCAAGGTCTCAGGTATTTATACGCTATTGCATTTCGTGCCTAGTCCGAAGCTGTCTTGTCCTTGATGTCGACACAGCCTTCCAAGTTGACAGAGGAATCTGAGACTCTCCGCTCCTTAACTGGTGGGCTAGCTTAGCTAGCGCCCTTGTAACAGCCATTGCCAATAAACCAGCAGTGCAGCGCTTGAGGCATGAAAAAGCTCCACTAATCGCGCCCACCAGGGACGTGCCGGCAACAGCCTGGTGCAGTGAGGCGAGTGGACTCGAAATCAGGACCCATACTCGTAATACACTCTTAAGTAGTAGTAAGGGAAATCGTGCCCGTGTCTATTAGTAGTACTAGTCGTGCCACGCACCCCCTCCCCCTATGGAATCCCATTGATTCCTCCTGCGTACATTGAAGTTCGACCCGCATCCGCATTCACCCACCTACGCCGACAGGTCAGACTTACTCAACTTGGAGGATATAGTGGGTTGGATTGGGACCCCGCTTGCTGTAACGATCTTAGTGGCCCAGCAGTTATACTGTATTCGGCACGGACAGGTTTAGCTTGTCGCGACGCGGGGATGCAACAGTGCGAGAATGCAAGGAACCCCCCAACGTCACAAATTTTGTGCGGCTGGCGATTGGATCAGCACCTGTAGACCCTCCAGGTCACCCCCTCCGCCCCCCCTCCCTTGAGCGACCCCCCCTTCCTTCCCTTGTCGTCCTTGTCGTCCTTGTAGTGGAGGCATCGCTCCACGTACTTGCAGATGCAAGTCCTTCTTTGGCAGTGCTGATTGGTTCGTCGTCCCGGCCGGGGCTGGATGCCCGCCGATGTCCTTCACCGCCTCTTCATGACCTCGTCTCCCGCCAAAACCGTGGGGAAAGGTTCTGGGCACACTTGTCATTTGTCCCCTCATCTCTCCCCAGGAGCCGGCTTCAGCACCTATCTCTCCCTCCTTCACCCCCAAATCTCATCCCTAACAGCATCTGCTTCTTGACCGATCTCGAGTCGAGATCTCTTCGAAAGAGCGGTGTCTGGGTTTTGCTTCATACAATACCGACATCCTTCGCAACCAATCCCCCTCTTCTGTTCCTGGAATTCTTTCCCCTCCCCTTCCTTTCTTGCTTCTGTTCCTCTGCTCCCCGACAAATATGACTTTCGACTTCAACGCGGGTGGAGGAGGAGACGCCCTGTTGGAACTGACTTTCAACCAGCGGAACCGTTATCCGTACGCACCAGCTCAGAACCCCCGCGGTCCGGCTCACTCATCCACAATGACTTCCCAGCAAAGGGCGAGTTGGTCGATGCCGCTCGACTTGGCAGCCTCGACCGGATCGTCACCTCTTTCCTCGAATCCCGCCTCGGATCACCAACAACAGCACGGTGAGCACCTGCAGCATAACACCCCTTCGCCGGTTCAGTCTAGCGCCAGCCCTCACTCTCAGCACTCAGAACCCTCGCCCTTCCTGCCAGCCACGAGCCCACTGACGGATTGGGCCCTTCAACAACAGCAGCAACAACTTGCCCCTAATGACTTCGGCCAGTTCATCCAGGACCCCACTTTCCTCGGCTTCGGGCCCATTCCCGCCAATTTCCCACCAGGTCCGCTCGACTACCTCCCGGCTCCTACGCAGGCCCTCCATGCGGGTCTTCAGTTGGAGTCGCAATTCACTGCTCTCCCTTCCGTCGATGACGCGGCGGCCCAAACGATGCAGTGGGGTGGAATGGGAATGGAGAGCTGGCAGGATTTCCAGACCACGTTGCCTATCGATGGTCTCCCTCGCCTAGACAGTATTGGTAGCAACTCCCCGACCGGAACGTATCTCGAGGTGCTCTCGCTCCCCAGCTCAAGCGGCGAAGGATGGGCCATGGTGGATTTCAGGCCTAGCTTTGACCAATTGGGCCAACCCCAAAATACCGCGATCTTCAACCCCAGCCAGACGTTGCACCTCCGCACTAACTCGGATTCGTCCGATGGCGCTGGCTCAATGGAATTTGGTAGCTTTGAGGAAGTTCCTCCATTCCCTTACTCTCCCTTCTCGCCTGATTCCGATGGTTATGTTGACGCCACCTCTCACCGCAACTGCTTTCCGAACGAAATGCACATCACCCACCACACTCATGACATTGTCAGCCCCACTGTTGCCGTCCGTCCTATGACTATTAAGTCGTCGCCGTCTTCGTCTAACCCCTCGAGCCCTTCAAGCGGTTCCGGATCCACCTCCCCCCCGGCTACCACCAGCAGGAGGAATTCTGGTCCCCGTAAGAGCCCCATCGCCAAAGCCACCAAGCCCGTTATTCGTCGCTCCTCCACCGGCAAGAAGGATGGTACCGGTGAGAAAAAGGTTGGCCGTCGCCGAGGTCCTCTTCGCCCCGAGCAGCGCAAGCAAGCTAGTGAGATCAGGAAACTTCGTGCTTGCCTCCGATGCAAGTTCCTCAAGAAGACTTGTGACAAGGGCGAGCCTTGTGCTGGCTGCCAGCCTTCGCACGCTCGTCTCTGGCAGGTCCCCTGTACTCGGATCGACATCAAGGATATTGGCTACTTCATGAAAGATTGGAAGGCCGACTATGAGCGCCATCTCATGCGAGGTGTCTCCGTATTCAATGTCAAGGGCTTCTCTCAAAAGGAATCCACCATGTGGATTACTCATGGTTACGGTTTCGCGCTCCCGGTCAACGTACGTGAGGTTTACGTCGCCGATGCCAGCTGCTTCCAGCTTGAGTGGGTCGAGTCCTGCCAACCCGAGCAGGAGCCCATCGACTTCGACATTCAGACCGAGCAGCTTGACGTGGGAGCCGAAGGCATTTCCGTTTCTGCGCTTTCCGAGTACCTCGATAAGCATATTGATGGGCCTTTCGAGGATTTCATCGCTGATCACTTCGAGGGCACCCCCTTCGTCACCGAGATTCTCACCACTGCTCACCGCTACTACGTCAAGGAGAAGTCTCCGGTCATCCGCAAGGCTCTCAAGCTTGTGCTTGCCTATAACCTTACTCTCCATATCACACTTGTTGAGAGCCAGGGCTCTGAGGTTCAACTCGAAGGCCAGATTGATGACGAGGAGTCCAAGTTTTACGGCAGGGTAGTCGCTCCCGTCATGGTTAACTTCCAGATCAAGTGCGCCATGGCCGACATGTGGCGAGAACTTCAGAAGGACATCCTCGAGGAGCTGTCCGCTTTATACTCCAGCGTCTACAGCGGCGAGAGGCTAAAGAACTGGCCTACCATCTTCATGTTGGCCTCCATTCTTCTCGCTGTATGGGAAGAGATGCAATTTGACTGCCACTACCGTGTGCCCGACCCGGTCGCGGTCAACAAATTCTGCACCGATATGGAGACCACCCCTGTCGGCGTCATCATTGGCCTCTTCCACGCCATCTCTCAAAAGCTTCCCAACTTTATCGATTGGGATACCGAGAAACACGGACACATCCTGAACAACAACGTCGCTGTATGTGAGGCCATGACCGAAGTACGGCAGCACGTCATTAAGCATGGTAAGTCAAGAGTCTTGGTTGCGCCACTGGTCTGAACTCGAGCTAACCACGACTTTCACAGAGGCTTACCTCCGGAAGCGTCCCGACTCCAAGTTTGACCCTAGTGACTTTGATTCGTTATCGAACAAATTCCTATCCAAGCTTGTGATTCGTGCTAACTAAGCTGTCCTATAATCCTCGCAATATCGCTAATGACTTAACCTGATACCCCTTGCCACTCTTGTTATCTCTCACATACTCAGGGATTGACCCCTACATGCTGTATTTTCATTTGTTTTTTCGAGAAAACTCCACTTTCGACTGTTTCATCTTTTTCTTACATCCAGCGATGGCGTTTTCAACCGTGACGATTCGAAACGAACTCTGCGATCTTGCCGACTCATATATGAACTCACACGACAGCACGGGCTTTTCACCCCGGCTGGTCACCGCCACTTTGCTCATCTTAATCGGAAAATGACGTCGACTTGATGGTTTACGACTCTCTTATTGACGGACTATTTCTTTTTATGACTTTCTTCCTTTTTATTTGCCCATGTATGAATGTCATTGGGACGGGAAGCGTTTCCCACGGCCGGAAGAAGAATTGAATTTCATTCTTTTAGAGCATTAAACGAGGGGAAGATGTGGGATGCCTATTTGGACGTTTGAGGATGACCGAAACGAACGGAGCAAAGCGGCCGAATGGGGAAAGGGACGAAGTTATTGCGATCATGGATCACGGCGGCATGAAGAGGATGAAATGGAAACGTGGAAACGAGAACCAGAAGCATTTTCTTTTGTCTCCTATTTTGAAATGTCGTTTAGAACGAAGAAGCATTGGGAATTGGCGTTAGACGTTGAAACTCTCGGATCAATACCGTTTGGACGGGTTGAGGGACGGGCTTCTCACTCTAAATTATTGAATGGGCGGAGTTGCGTTCCGAGTTGTCTTCCACATTAGGCAGTTACTACATAAAAGACTTGGTTTATTTCTCTTTGTTACACATTTTGAGTCAATAATAGTTTCCTAGAAATTAGTACTGTAATTTGTCTGCTCTGAAGCTTTCATTCCAAGAGTAGGCGAACCCAGGTCTCCTGTGGGATTTTGATCAATAATGGCAATGCTTTCGTATCCAGGAGTTCTGCGAAAGACGGGCCTTAGCAAGCTCAAATCTACTCTCTGTAATAGGTCTGTGGGTTTGTGACGCTTTCGCTATAATCTTGATAAACCGTCCAAGTTGGATAATTCAAGATCCATCCATGCCGCCTGAAGCAGCTCGCAGGGTCAATAGCCAGCGTAAGATGGCCCGTTCGTTGCTAAATGTGGTTCGAGGCTAACTGGCATGGAAGCCATTTGCCAGCCACCGATATGATCAATCGGCCAAACCGACCGACTTCGATGCAAGGCACACCGTTTAGGCCTTCTTTGCCACTTCCAATCCTACCTCCGACGAACAATTAAACTATTTTAGATGGCTCACGCCGAGACCCTGAATATCGTGAAAATTTGCTTTGGTGCTCGGACTTGACCAGGATATCGAAGCACGGGCTTGCTCTCCGGTCTCCGATTGCTGATGGGGATTGCGCCATCAGATGAGGGTGACTCAACTGGTATGGCCGTATTTCGGCGAAGGCGTGGTGAAAGGCGAGGGCGAGAGTGTACCAGCCAGCGTACCTCTCTGATCTCAACGACAGAAACCGACAAAAGGGACAAAACGTAGTGGTAATTCCCCTGACACTATTGCCTTGGACCTGCAAATTCAAAAATTCAATTACATCTTTTCTGTCAATTCGGCATGCACCTCGACATGCAAAAACCCAGGTTTTCACGTTCCTGCTCCGTTCTCCCATCCAAAACGTGGTGGCATGGCGAGCATCAAGTCCGAGCAACTGTGGTGCCTTCCAAGGATGGCTGGCCAGAGGTACCCAAAAGCGATAATGCAAGATAGGAAGGAAGGGTGGGACATTAACCGTCCAGTGACGTAGCTAAGGCAAGCCATGATTGGCTCTTGGTTTATCATATGACAGTAGCCTTGCGGGTTAGCGCCGAAATATCCCGGGGGGCGGGGCCGACGAGAAGGGAGAAGCGTCAGTGCCTGCCCTCTTGTCCAGAATCTTGGGCGAGGATACACGACGAAGTCCTGAGATCAAACTTGCAGCGAGGCATTTTTCGACTTCTGAGGTTACGCAGGGAAGGAGGAACTACCCGGAGAGTCAGTTTCGAATTATGTTGAGTGCAATCTTGCAATCTCTGGAGGGATCCTTGGCGGCCTCAACGCCGTAGCAAACCCGTTTGATGGCACCTTGACGGGTAGTTGCAGTGGGGCTGGCTTAGGCCCGTTTGCTTGGAGCATCGGAGGGGACGAGTGGGAGACCAGGCGATAAAGAGGCTTTAGATGGGAAGGAGTAATTAACTATTCCATGGGAAAGCTGGCTGGCTGGTTTCAACCTCTTCAGTCGACTCGCCACTGGAAAATGAGTAGAAAACTCTAATTCCCTGTGAATTATGGCATGGAAGGTTTCCTGCGAATCGCGTGCGATCATTGCGTCAGCCTGGGTTGGGAGATGCTTCTGGACCTTTCCCTGACTGGAAGGGGTGAATCACTCGGAAGGCTGGGTCAGGGCGCTGGCACTCCTTCCCTCCGCCACCACCACCTATTAATCAGCTGCGCCTCCCTCCACGGACACCCCGCAACCAAGGCACCTACACCAGAAGGTACTCTCTTCCTATTTAAGTCCATCCCCCATTCTCCATTCCCATTACTTCCCCTCTTTCTACATCCTCTCAACACTTCCAATCTTCTAGGAAATCGATTTCCTCCTTTTATCCTTTCTAACGATACGCGAGTCTCTCATCAACCATTCTCTCCATCACTCCACCTACATTTTGAGACAGTTTGAAATCAGCCATCATGCAGATTTTCGTCAAGACTCTCACGGGCAAGACCATCACCCTCGAGGTCGAGTCGTCCGACACCATCGACAACGTCAAGTCGAAGATTCAGGACAAGGAGGGCATCCCCCCCGATCAGCAGCGCCTCATTTTCGCTGGCAAGCAGCTCGAGGACGGCCGTACCCTTTCTGACTACAACATTCAGAAGGAGTCCACTCTTCATCTCGTCCTCCGCCTTCGTGGCGGTATGCAGATCTGTATGTAATAAGTCGCCTGGCGCTGTGCCGCCTCCTACTTTCGAAATCGTTTACTAACGGAGTCGTTTAGTCGTCAAGACCCTCACGGGCAAGACCATCACCCTCGAGGTTGAGTCCTCGGATACCATCGACAACGTCAAGTCGAAGATTCAGGACAAGGAGGGCATCCCCCCCGATCAGCAGCGATTGATTTTCGCCGGCAAGCAGCTTGAGGATGGCCGCACCCTCTCCGATTATAACATCCAAAAGGAGTCTACCCTCCATCTAGTCCTTCGTCTCCGCGGTGGTATGCAGATTTTCGTCAAGACTCTTACTGGCAAGACTATTACGCTTGAAGTTGAATCATCCGACACCATCGACAACGTGAAGTCGAAGATTCAGGACAAGGAGGGCATCCCTCCTGATCAACAGCGCCTTATCTTTGCTGGTAAGCAGCTCGAGGACGGCCGTACCCTTTCTGATTACAACATCCAGAAGGAGTCTACCCTTCATCTCGTCCTCCGTCTGCGTGGTGGTATGCAGATTTTCGTCAAGACCCTCACCGGCAAGACCATTACCCTCGAAGTTGAGTCTTCGGACACCATCGACAATGTGAAGAGCAAGATCCAGGACAAGGAAGGAATTCCCCCTGACCAGCAGCGCCTCATTTTCGCTGGTAAGCAGCTTGAGGATGGCCGCACTCTCTCTGATTACAATATTCAAAAGGAGTCCACTCTCCACCTTGTCCTTCGCCTTCGTGGTGGTCAGTAAGGAACGAATGTGGAGCACGGTTGCTTGTATGAGGCTTGCGGATTTCAAGGGCGTTTCGGACGGATTATGGCTTAATGATATCTCGAACTACCTAGCATAGTTTCTTCACACGATGCTCTCATGAGAAGAGCGTCTGTGCATGAATAGACACGCAAAATTATGTGTCAGCGACCTGTATCGATATTGACCTGTATATTTTGACAATGCCTGTGATGTGACTTATTTTGCAACCTGCAGTTCAGGGGCATTCTAATAGCGGTGCGCTCCTCTAAACCGCTGGCGATGGTGGCGGTAATCACCGTCATTTTTGTGAATCCTTTTAAATACCAACTTTGTGGAAGGTTCCAGCATATACGACCATAGCCTGGAGAAAACACGCGATCCCGTCTGCTCTCGCCTAGTTAAGCTCTAGAGCGTCGGACTAGTAGTTGGGTCGGTGACGACTAGCGAATCCCCGATGTTGTATGTTTGCTGTTATTCTTTTTATTTTTTTTGGCCCTGTCTTCTGCGACTTCTGGTTTTGCAGGCTCGCAGAGTACAGCGGCGGCAGACCCAAGAGCGCTAGGGTCACTCTACTTCCCCAAGACTGGCTATGTGCAGCCGTTCAATCTATACTCTGTAGGATACCTTCCATCCACGCCATCCCCGATATCATGGGGTCGGCAAGCCCAGTGCCTAATTGTGAGGCAGGGAACGGTGGCGATTTCTCGGCTGTGGTTTCTGAAGTGGGGCTGATTAGCTCCGCTTCTCTTCTCAACACCCAAAAGTGAAATGTGTTTTACCCGGCAATCGCAGCCTTGCCAAGTTGACTTCTGACTCTTTCTCCAAGCATGTTCTTGTGAAATGTACTTCTAATACCTTCCCTCGCTACTTTTTATTAAACTTAAAGCCCAACCCGACCTTACCTTCGATCCTGCTTCATTTCTCAACTATAACCTAACTCGCTAACTTCTTGCTTTCGCTCACCCAACTCCAATGATCCGGATCTACACCCTCGACTCTTTTTTGAACCCGACATCCTTATTCACCTAAGCCGTTCAACGCGAGCCAGCAATGTCTGGCTAAGGGTTTTGATATGCCGCCGTACTTTTACCATTTAATTTTCGAGCTATACCCGACTTCTAATCCTACCGACGGAGGGGCTTCTAACCTCTCTCCTCCCGAGGAAGTTTGGCTCCCGCCACACGACACCAACATCTTCGGCCACCTCCCACCTCACCCCCACCGAGATAAAGCTTGGCCTTCCGCTCGACCATATTCAGGTTCGAATATTTCCGCACCACAGTCACAGGCAAGCAGCGGCTCTTCTTCGAACCACTCGCCCGGTGTGATCGACTGCGGGGCAGTTAGGAAGCTCCACGAGAAGGATAGGCGCAAAATCGAAGTCATACCAGAGAGAAAGTGGAGGGAGAGGACAAAGAGTCTTCCACCACCGCCTTCCTCTGCTGCTATACGGCCGCAGACCGCAGTGAGAGACTGGAGATTTGGCCGTGTGAGCATCGAGAGTATCGACTTTGAGCACGAGACGGACGCAGCCGTTGACGGAACGATGGGTGATGCTGGACCAAGCGCTGCTGCGGCTGAAAACCCAAACGCATCAGCGTTTGCAGCACTGGAGCTGGGCCCGACTCTTGGCGGTGATGGGGCTTCTACGAGGGCCGAGTGCGTTTCGCTTCCCACCAAGAATACGGAGGTCGGCTGGGGTATTGTTCACTTCTATCGTGGGGAGGAAATACCGACTGTGGGATTGGATCCCTCAGTAGACTCATCAGACGGTCTAGATGAGGACGGTTGCACAACACTCTGTATTCCGGCAGTCCCTAGCTACATCCTTCCCGCGGAGTTTCTTGGATTTGTAGGCGAAAGGTGGAGGTCAAACGTTACCCACTTTCGGATGGTCATGACATCTCGCATGAGCCGATACCTAGTACTTCTGAAATTCCGCGACAGCAAAAAGGCCAGAGAGTGGCAGAAAGAATTCAACGGCAAGGTGTTCAACTCAATGGTGGTAAGTAACCCCCCTACTCCTTGTGTTGTAACGAGCAGGAGGCTGATCTTCTCAATAGGCCGAGATATGTCACGTTGTTTTCGTCAAATCAATCGCCTTCGAGACCCCGACTAGGCCTAGGGAGGCTGAACCGAGCCAGTCGCGGGCATCGTACACTCTTAAACCTTTCCCCCCTCCTACACCTAACCTTATCGAGCTTCCCACATGCCCCGTATGCCTGGAACGCATGGATGACACAAACGGCCTGATGACAATACCCTGCCAACATGTGTTTCACTGCTCATGCTTACAGAATTGGACGGGATCGGGTTGCCCGGTTTGCAGATATTCGAACCCATCTCATAACGATGCGACGGGAAACAACGCACCGGCCTTTGGCTCTTCGATATCCAACCTTTGCGCAATGTGCGATTCTACTTCGGACCTATGGATCTGCCTCATCTGCGGGCACGTCGGCTGTGGACGGTATAAGGGCGGGCATGCCAAGGAGCATTGGAAGGAGACAGCACATAGCTTCGCTCTGGAAATCGAGACGCAACACGTGTGGGACTACGCAGGCGATACCTGGGTTCACCGACTTATCAGGGCTAAGGGGGATGGCAAGGTAGTCGAACTTCCTAGTCACAATAGGGGAAGCCAGTCGGAGGAGGACGACGTCGTACCTCGAGCCAAGGTTGAAGCCATGGGCCTCGAGTATACGCATCTCTTGACAAGCCAGCTCGAGTCACAGCGAGTCTATTTCGAAGAAAAGGTCGCCCAGGCAGCGGACAAGGCACACAAGGCAGCACTTGCGGCAGATAAAGCCGTAGCGGAGTCCTCCAAGGCGATCGAGAAGATGCGGCTGCTGGAAGGGAAATACAACGAGCTCAAGAATGAGATTGTGCCGAACCTCGAGAAGGACCTCGCTCGAGAAAAGACGAGAGCGACGAAAGCCCAGGATCTAGCGAGAAAGCTGGGCAAGGAGCTTCAAGACGAGAAGCAAATGAACAAGGGCCTCACCGACAGAGTGGATCATATGAAAAAAGAGCAGCAAGCGCACCAAGACCGGCTTAAGGAGCTTGAAGAGCTCAGAGAGACTAACCGCGACCTGAGCATGTTCATATCGGGACAATCCAGGTTGAGGGAGCTCGAGGCTTCGGGCGAGCTACAGAGTGGCGAGCTCGAGGAAGGCACGGCATCGGTGGCAAGCAGCTCAAGAAGGAAGAAGGGTAAAAAATGAAGGGCACATGCTCTTGAGGGATGTAGCGATGCGTTGCCCGTCCGGGTTTGATTTCACCATTATTCATTAAAATCGAGGGTATGAGTGTTTTGGCGTTGCTTCGGAAGAAATATACCTATATACCCAGCTGAGAAGGAACAAGTTTAAGCATTACCACAACAAGCATTAGTTTTAGAGGACGGGTCAGCCCAAGTGTTCAAAAGACCGGATAGATAGCCTTGGAAGTCTGGGCGTGGGATGTTTGGGACGGTAGGAAAATAGCGAAAGACTCGTGCTTCTATCGAGAAAGTTTTCCGGGTCTTGAGCTTGTGCTATCAAGGCGTGTCTATTGTACCGCCGCCAGTAAACTAGTAAAAGGCATGCTTGGCTGCGCTAACGTGGCTCTATTGAAGATAGAAGTTGAAGCCATGCGGGCCTAGCGCTTTCCTCTCGAGCCATCACGCCCTCCGCATTGATATTAGTGTCCGTCACCAGCGGCCGGAATCCAGCAAAGTGTCTGGGGCTTTCAGGTTATTTCTCTGCGCGGAGGATCTAGAACTCGTCTGGACCCTTGGGAGTTTGTGTTGTTGATGTCTCATGTGCAAAACTGTGGGGGGAGGGGATGCGAGACATGAAATGCGGCGCGGACCCAAGACCCAATCTTCTGCGCTGCGACTGCAAGCTCCTGCCGGCGTGCGTGCAGCTGTTTACATGCTTTTGTTGAGGAACGCAGGGCAGGGTAACTCGGTGTCAGGGCGGATATAGTCGGTGTTAGTGAGCGGCGGCGGCGGAAGGGGTGGCGACTCAGCAGTTGTTGAAGGTCAAATTCAAAGCAGAGGGGGCGTTGTGGGTCATGGAAGAGCAGAACTAGCAGAGAACGACATGCAAGAGGGACAGACAACGCCGGCAAGGGCAAAGGTTACGCCGGAACCAGGTCCGGCCAGCTAGGCGGGTGTACAGAGTAGTGTTAGAAGCCAGCTGGCAATAGTCTCCAACTCCTCAAAAAGGTGATTGATACTTTAGCGGCTGCTTGAGTACTAACTGGGAGTTGCACCAGGCCCACCCTTTTCGATTGATTGCACCTCGGTGGAAAAGGGTGGTGATGGGGATGATTGAACTGACTCGATTGCGTTCACCCATTCGAAGATGAACCCATCCCATTGGAAGATGAGTTGAAGGGATTACAGCATACGACGTCGGGATGGCGTCGCCAGCGGACGTACAGTTTCGGGGGGGAAGAACTGGGCCCAGGACGATTACCGGCCGTTTCTGATGTTGCTGCTGCTCGATGCGGGACAGAATAGGAAACCTGCTTATGTTGGGCGCCACCGGGTGAGGGGAGTGCCAATTGGTTAATAGATCCATACCTCTATATGCTAAGCTCGGTTCGGCGAAACATTGCGTTTAAGAGGGTAGACGGCGGGGGATGATGGGGAGTTGATGGGATGGGATACAAACCGTGATGAGCGCGGGAGTGTGTCTTTGGCTCCTCGTTGAAGCTGCTGTTAGGCATTTGAGGAATTCCTTACCTTAACAATTGGATTCCAATTGATCCAATATCCAATTCATCATTGATATTCGCCAGAGCAGCTGGGTTGTCTCAGACACTGTCTTAGCCTGGTCTCCGAAGCTTTGGTGCAACGAGTAATATTACGGGTATCAAAGTTGAGAGCTACGAGTACCTAATTAGGTACATTCCTCGTACCAAAGGCCTGCTCGAGCTCCAACCGCCATGACTGACCCACCGAAGCTAGTAGAATCCTACGCGACGGCGAAAGAAATGGCCTAAAATATTAAGCTACGGGCACATTCTACCAACCAAATCAAGCCCAAGCTGGCTGGCTCAAGCTGGCATGCCTAGCCTAGCCGCTGGCGCTGGCTGGCTCAGAACCCCAACGAACCCAAACTTCCTAGAACTCAAGGGATCAAAAAACCAATGGACCACAGAGAAGTAGGAAGATCGCTGGCATGTCTTCAAATACTCTCCCCGGGCTTCTTTACTTTTGATTGATCCTCGCTTATCCTCGCTCATATCAAATATTTTACTCTTATCCATTTCGTTTTCATGATCAAGATACTGCCTGCTGTCGCGATTTAATTCTTCTCGGCCCAGATCTTGTTCCCTTGCTCCCCGCGACGCCTAGCTGGCTGGCGAGACATCCTTCGACTATTATTAGTTATTCCCGGATACCCTGGAACGGCCAGAAGATTCCCCACACACCGACTCGATCACAGGCTTTCTACCCTCGGTTGGGGAACACCCCCCCTGTCCCAAGCTTCCAAGTCGCAATTATTTCGCCACGACGCTGCTTTTCGCCATCCTCAAGCCCCCCCTCGCCTTCTCTCTCTCTCTCTTTCCTTCCTCCAGTTATTACCCGTAGTAAATATCTCGTCTATCGCTGACGATAATATCCTTTATCCATCAAGGCTCGCACGATAAGATCATCCCGCCATGGATAGGGACGCAGAGCGCGGGCATAGTGCCCCGCCAAAGGAGCTCTATCCTATGGTGAACTGGAAGTACGACGTTTTCCTGTGGGTGATTGGCATCGTCATCGACTTGTTCTTCAGGGAGGTTGTCCCTAGAGGATCGTGGAAGGTGCCTCGGGAGGGACCTGTGCTGTTTGTTGCCGCGCCGCATGCTAATCAGGTGAGTGATGTTCCGTCTTGCGATGTCAAAAAAAATCGCAGCTTGTGTACTTGCACCTCTTGGAACTTTGGCTCTAGTGTTCCCTGCCTGGCCTTCTAGTCTCGTGCTAACCGCTTTGTTTTTTCTTGTCTTGCCACTCTAGTTCGTCGACGCTATTATCCTCCAACGAACCCTGCGACGTGAAGCCAATCGCCGAGTCTCGTTGCTTATCGCCCAAAAGTCCGTTCATGGCTTCATTGGCTGGGGCTCCCGACAGGTCGGATCCGTCCCCGTCGGACGAGCTCAGGACTCGGCCAAGCCTGCTACGGGAACCATCTACCTTCCCGATCCCATCAACAACCCCACACTGATTCGCGGCGTGGGGACCAGGTTCGGTGAGGGCGAAGGCGAGGTTGGTGGGATGCTGTTCCTCCCCTCGGTCAAGGGAAAGACTGGCGCGAGCGTCGACATTGCCGAGATCATTGGACCCGAGGAGATTCGCATTAAGAGGCCGCTCAAGGGTAAGGTCCCCATGGAGCAACTCACCGGCCGCGACGACATCGACGAGGACGGAAAATTTACAAACAAGAAACTGAAGGGCGCCAAGGAGGGTTTTCAGGGAACCAAGTATAAGCTGGCTCCCCATATTGACCAAACTAGCGTGTATGAGGCTGTGTTTGCCCGTCTCCGGGCCGGTGGATGCGTTGGTATCTTCCCCGAGGGCGGTAGCCACGATCGAACCGAGCTTCTCCCCCTCAAGGCCGGTGTCGCGATCATGGCTCTGGGAGCACTCGCCGACGCCCCGGACTGCGGCTTGACCATCGTTCCTGTTGGCATGAACTACTTCCACCCGCACAAGTTCCGATCGCGAGCCGTCGTCGAGTTTGGCAACCCTTTCCAGATTCCCCCCCGCCTAGTCGAACTATACAAGAACAACCAGCGGCGAGAAGCCATTGGAGAGCTGCTCGACGGCGTGTACAATGCGCTGAGCTCCGTCACGGTTTCCACTCCCGACTACGATACCCTCATGCTTATCCAAGCAGCACGACGCCTGTACAACCCCACGGGCAAGAAGCTGCCTCTTCCCGTCGTCGTCGAGCTTAACCGCCGGCTTTCTCTTGGTTACGAAAAGTACAAATCAGACGAGCGCATCGTCGAGCTTCGCGATGCCGTCAAGAACTACAACAGGCAGCTCAGATATCTCAACCTCCGCGACCATCAGGTGGAATACGCCAAGCGATCGGTTCCCGGCGTCATCTTTACGCTCCTCTTCCGCGTCGCCAAGCTCGCCCTTTTGCTCATCGGCGTCCTTCCCGGCCTCGTACTATTTGCGCCCGTTTTCATCGCTACCAAGACCATTAGCAGGAAAAAGGCCAAGGAGGCGCTGGCAGGCTCAACGGTCAAGATTCAGGGCAAGGATGTCATGGCTACGTGGAAAGTTTTGGTCTCGATGGCCTTTGCTCCTACGCTCTACCACTTCTACTCGATAGTCGTCACTTTCAAGGCGTATCAGGACCGCATCTGGGGCATCGTGCCCCAATGGGCGCCGCTCTGGCTCGTGTACGTCACGTCGTTCATCGTCATGATTGCCATTACCTTTGGCGCGCTACGGTTCGGCGAGGTGGGTATGGACATTTTCAAGTCGCTGCGGCCGCTCGTGCTCTGCCTCGTCCCTAGTTCCGAGTATAGTATCTACCAGCTACGAGAAAGGCGCGCCGAGCTCAGCCGGCGGGTGACGGACCTCATCAACACGCTCGGTCCGGAAATGTTCCCCGACTTTGACAAGACGCGCCTCGTCGGCCGCGAGACAACCAAGCCCGTCGATTCAGCCATTGCCTCGGCGGCTGCAGCTTCGTCGGGCGAACCCACCGGGAAGCCCGGGCTACCGCGACGCGATAGCGAAGCGTCGGTGCCCGGTACGGAGCCGGAGACGCCGCCTTACTTCTCTCGCCGCGGCACGATGCAGTCGCTGGCTAGCCTCCCCCGCAACGAGTCGTACAGCAACATCGGCGGCGTAGGCATGTTCTCGACTCGGCCGCCTTCGAGGAGCAGGTCCCGGAGCAGCAGCGGCGGGGGCGGGTTCCCGGTCAGCGCTTTCACGACGCTGGATTCAGCGGGCGGATTTGACGAGGCGTCGAAGAGGATCAGGGAGGCAATGAGGGAACGCAGGAGGAAGAGCGCGGCGAAAATGAATATTGTTGATGCGGATGATGATGATACGGATGAGGACGAGGAGGAGTATGACGAAGCGAGGAAGAAGAATAGGTAATCAGAGCCAGCAGGAGAGGTTAGGGGGTGAAAAAATGAGCCTGAGATGCCTCGTGCGCTGCAGGCCGACCATGAACTACATTGTATTTGCTCTTTTTTTTTTTTTTTTTTTTTTTTTTTTTTTGGTGTTTCTTTACTTTGGTTTTTATGAGGCGAGAGAGGGCTTTCATATCGTTCTCGGGTTTTGAATTCTGTATTCTTGGGTTTGCGAAACTTGGTTCTTTTTTTCTTTCACTTTCCTCCATTACTCTCTACTTGTTTGGAGCAACTATATACTCTACTGAAACGTTTTTCAAGCAAAAAATATACTGCATGGGCCGTGGATCCGTCCCGGGGGAGGGGGGGGAAGGAAGAGTAGAGCTAACGGGAAAGAGGCAAAAGTGAAGTGCGGTACACGAGAGCACGAAGGGGAAGGAGGTATTAACTTGAGATAGTTTTCATACTATGAGCAGTAATACATACAGCGTGTTAATATATATCATGGTCTGAGTGAAGTTATGAATCCATGCCATGAATATATAAGAGTCTCACCAACCCGGCCTGTTCAGTATACTTTGTTACTCTGTAAATATAGATCTCTATAGCATTCTCAAGCAAGCCAGGTTCTAGAAGTCTAGTTATAGGTCCGTAACTCTGATACACTATATTATTTACCTATTTCCTATTAGAACTGACCTTAGTACTCTAGAGCCTAGCTCAGCTCGCAGTCACGCTGCCGACCGTTGGCGGATCGAATATTGTTTCGGGATCCGTTGTCAGGATAGTACGGATATGGGATGTGGCCATAGGCGATTGCATCCGAACCATCACAATATTTGCATGTATACTAGACGTAATTGCGCTTACACCCGATGGTTTACGCATACGTCCAGATATCGGTGCTGTTAGGATCGATCTATCCGCCCTCGCGAATCATTCCTTGAAGCTCTTCTCGGACGCCTCTCTGGGCTTATCCCAGGATAACAATAAAATTGGAAACCAAGATCCAGCTAATAACGACGATAAGATCAACGATACCAATCATAACAATCGGCTTGGATACGGCATTAGCACCGACCGTTGTTGGCTTACATGGGATGAGAGCAACCTGCTCTGGCTACCGGCGGCGTGCGGACCGGCTGCTCGTCAGGATGCATGGTAGTCCTCTGCTTCTCATCTGACGAGCTCCCGGTGATGTTGAGTTGACCCAAGGGAAAGAAAGGTGATACGACATGCTCTCTATTATTTTCATTTTATTTGCAAAAGAAGGGTTTGGGGTTTATGTTCCCTTGTATAGTTTACCCGTTTTGCCTCTTGCTTTGTAGACTCAAGAAACGAAGCAAGCGAATGTTGGTATAGAAGATGCAAGACTCTGCGAGAAGCATCCAGTAACTAGGAATTTCACCGATCCGGTCAGTAGCAGTATTGCATGAAGGCGTCTTCCTCTGTTGGGCCCCCCGGGGGTTCCATCTCCAGCCGCAGGCGCATTCCTGCTATCATGGAACGGCTTCTAGGTCTGAATTAGGTTATCTGCCGTTTTACGCTGAGCCGGCCCGTAGACAACGCATAATACTGGACAGTTGGCTGTATCGCTGCCATATTCGGGGTCTAGGCTTCACAGCCTGCCTATGCTTTCCCTCCCCGGTGGAGGGTAGGTTTCCCGTCCTTAATCGGGTTTCACGTTGCATCTGTTTTCGGTGATGTGGATCTTGGGCACCAGAAAAGGAAGTGGTCAACTGTCTCTGCCACATTCAGTTCATTCACTGTTCGCAAGTTGCTCAAGCACCGATGGTTGCAGCGCCGGAGATAGTATCGTACGAACTCCAGCCGCAGGTATATCTACCTGCTGGGCAATGGGGTGTCGATTTTCGCCGATTATCTGCTAATTCCTCGTGGGAAAGCCAGCTTGGTACATGAGATATGATTGGCTTTGGGGTGGGAAAGTCACAGGATCGCCGCTTTGGGAGGATTTGGGAAGAGAGAGGGCTGAAGAAGCGTTGGAGTATTAATAGCAGGCGACAATGTGAATGAATATCCATTGCTCGTCTAGTCCTGGCTGGCCAGGCTATGCGGAGTGTTGTCCTAGTTCGGAGACTACTATTTTCGGATTCCTGGTAATCACTCGGCTCGGAGAATTTCAACTCTCGATATGTGTTGGCAGAGATACATATGAGAAGGCTTCCGCTGATTGCCTCGCGGTTCGGCAGCTTCGGATCGGGAGCAGAATAACAGGCTGCCACCGACTAACTCCGAGGGTCATTCGAAACACTGCATTCGAAAAACGGCTGGCGGAAGGCCGAGTGGCCAAGCTAATAATACCTCCCAGTACTAAGGGATGGGGCCAAAAGTTTAGCCACTCTTTTAGAGAGATAAAACCAATATATCCTTATATCCTATTCAGAACTACCCTTAGGTAAATTTCACCCCTCCTTATATTTATTACTACCCTTTAGTTTAATAATTTGCTGGATATGGATAGGTACCCGTTTGATCCACATCTGGATCCGCTCCATCGGCAACTCTTCCTATAGCTGCATCTAGCCAGAAGTCAGTTCCCCCTTCGTTCGATAACATTGTTCGCGTGACCGCCTTTTCATATAGGCCTAGGTATATTCAATTGGATTTAGATCTAGCGAATTTCCTAGCTATGGGAGCTGGTTCGTTCTCTGTTGGTCGTAATAGGTTTGTTGAAAATAGTGTGTGTGTGCTGGCGCTTTATCTTCTATTATATAGACGATTGGGTGGTTTTATTGGTATTCCTTTGCAAAGGGGATCAAATGTGGGATCAGGATATGCTAATAGTAGTGAAACTAGTCGATTCCCCCTTTTCCATCGCAGACAAGCTTGCTATTTTTCTCTATGAACTTCTATATAGGCTTCTTCCTAGGCTTATTTTGTAGACCCATCTGGGCCATCCTAGTATTCAGTTCCTATTGCTTGTAGCATTTTGGTTTAATCTGTATGTTAAGTTGTTGAATAATCAGTTCTGATACCTTCTTTTCAGCAAGCGTTTCTGCAAACCAGTAGAATGCAGGACCCTTCTTATCATAAGAAAATGACCCCTAGAACATGAATTTAGAGAACCCCTTATACTACTGCTGAATGACTATTTTATCATAATATTCTTCTAGTATTCGCTATACCTGAAATCTACCCTTCCTAGCTGATAGTTGAACTGCTATTTCATCTGTCCAGATGACATTCCGCCAGTCATCTATAGTCTAATCCTGATAGGTCTGGCACCACTGTAAATGTGTAGCTTTCATTACCTTTGTAAGCCCTGGTTTTACTATTGGGCGGCATTTTCGAAGGCCAGCATAATGTAGGATTCTGTATATAGTCCGTGGCGAGATATTTATGCCTTCATCTTTTAGTTGATGTGATAGTTGCCTAGTACTGAAAGTGCGGGTATCCTTAGTTGCGTGGACCTTTTTGAGGACCTTCTGTTTCATATCTTCTGTCTGTTTTCGTGGTCTTCCAGATCGTGGTTTATTAGTGAAGATACTAGTAGTAGCTAGAATAGGGGTATTACTATTGAATCCATGGTCTCTTACCTGATGGCAGATCCTGTAGACCTGGCTACTATTAGTATTGAAGATCGATGCAATATTAGAAACAGACTTATTGCTAAAGGTCTGTAATGTAATAATCATCGCCTGTGCAGTGGGTGAAAATGCGGTCTGGCGACCTATTATAGGCTAGCCATACCTTCGTAGATGGGTGGGTGGGGATGTTTGAGAAGAAATTAGTGGATCTCATCTACTTCTATGTAAGAAGGTGGGTATATGCATATAAAAGAGTGGCTAAACTTTTGGCCCCGTCCCTTCGTACAAGCTAGCTAAAGGATTCCCCCCCGCGGCCCCGGCCTGCATCCCGGTTTCCAGAGAGTCCAGATAGGCTCGGCATATTAGTAATTCAGCGAGGCGGGAAGACTGCCATCTCCGCACGCCAAAAACCTGGGGAGACGCTCTTCTTGTCCTTTTTTTTGCTTGATTTGGTTTTTACATCCCGGCTCGTGCTCGGTGCGTGTTCTTGCTTATACAGTGACGATTTACGGCGGAAGACGACAGCGTCAAGGGCGGCGTAACCCCTCGATTTGGCGGGTCAGTTAATTGTCGTATGCCGCTAGCCTTTTTTTTTTTTTTTTTTTTTTTGGAGAGGCTTCGCATATAGAAAGGGGTGTGGATGCCAGATATCTGGGGTTTCGGGCTGACGACGCTTCTTCTGCTGAGTCTTCTGTGTGGCTGGCTTATTGTTGATTGATAAGATTGATAATTCTTTTTTTTTTTTAGGAGGGTGGCTTTTCTGAGAGGCCTGCTTTTGAACCCCGCCAGGCCAAAAAACAGGTTACTCACTCTATTGCTCCGCTCACAAACACCCCACCGTCTCGAACTCGCCGCCAAAAGGAATAGCAAAAAGAGGGGGAAGACGAAGAAGAATACTAAGAAGGGAAAAATGACATCACCGACAGGAAACTCTTGGAGCATCCGCTCGCTCATAAGCTCCACCAAGACCCTCGCCATGACCGTCTCCGGCAACCGCTCGGCCGACGGTCCCGCGCCGCTGTCCGCCATCTTCCCCAAGACGGACCCGGCCATCGACGGCGACGAGTGCTCGCACGACTGCGAATCATGCACCGTGCGCTATCCCAAGAACTTCAAGGTGGAGGAGAGCGACGACCTGTACGGCTTCGTCAAGGCGTGGGAGACGCATTTGCTTGTGGCGACGGGGAAGAGCGATTGGGTCAGGGATGTGGAGGATGAGAAGAGGAGTGTGATGGAGGCGTTTGGAAAAGCGGCGGGGCCGACGAATGGGGTGAGTTTTTATAGAGAGAGAGAGAGAGAGAAGAAAAAAAAGAAAGCATCGGAAAAGCTAACGAGGTGCTGTAGAAGCTCAAGCTTTCGGCGTCCAATATCCCCACACCGAGCGGCGCGGCGGATTACTCCGAGCCTACGTCGGTGCTTCTACTGCCGGCGTTTACGGTGATAGACCACGTCACGCCAGAGAGGGTTCCGCTCCTCATTGAGAAGATTATCAACCACGCCCCCACAAACACATCTCCCCTCGTCCCCTTCACCCTACCCAAGACCGTTTCCGAGGCAGGGCAAAACGACGACAGCAACGGCGAGCACCAAGACGCCGGCAAAAAGAAAGCCGAGGCCGAGGCCGACAACCCCTCTATACCGCCGCCCATGACGAGCCGACCCTCGCCGCACCGGGTTCTCGTCCTCCTCTGCTCCCAAAAGACGCGCGACGCCCGCTGCGGCCAGAGCGCACCCCTCCTCCGCAAAGAGCTCGAGCGGCACCTCCGGCCGCTAGGTCTGTACCGCGACCTGGACGACGAGCGGCCCGGCGGCGTGGGCATATACTTCATCTCGCACGTGGGCGGCCACAAGTACTCGGCCAATATGATGGTGTACAGACGGCCGGACGCGTTTGGGATCGATGGTGTGGAGAGGGCCAAGGCCGAAGGGAAGGTGGTACCAACGGTTGCGGAGAAGGCGGAGGAAGGGAAGGATGAAGGCGAGGATGTGGGTGCTGCGCAGTGTATTTGGCTGGCCAGGGTGCGACCGGAGGATTGTGAAAATATTGTGAGGTATACGATTTTGCAGGGCAAGGTAGTGAAGCCGGAGAGTCAGTTGAGGGGGGGGTTCGATCGGGGGAAGGGACTGTTGAGTTGGTGACGACGCGGGGGTCGGGTGAGGCAGTGTATTTCAAACGATGTAAAAGCAATTCAGTGCTCGGGATATGCACACTTTGGACACGAGTCAGGAACTGAAGTGGCACGAAAGCAAAGTAAGCCTGCTACAAATGGGCAGTCTTCTAGCCCCTTTCTTCTCGAGGCCGGCTGGCGATATTATCTCGAGTTTCTGACTGTACCTACCCCGTCCGTCACTGCTGGCCATAACCGAGCTGGCTCCAACCCCAAGGGTCAGCAGCTCCCGCATTACAGGTTCCAACCTCCAAATCCTTGTGGCAAAGGCACGCCGCAGACAATATCTGGTTACTTTTCGCGTCCGCCAACACCGGAGCAGTTTGGATGCCAATGATGCAGCTGGCACTGAATCCGAACCCGAACCCGAACACGGCCAAGGCTCAATTGCTCCGTGGGCCCAATACTCTCCCCCCCCTGTCCGCGCGTGTTCCGCCTCGCGGGCGTATTTCCCCAGGTCGCTGGCTGGCCTGTGAATCTCTCTCTCCGCTAGGAGTAGAAAATGCAAGATGGGGGGTGGTCGGATTTAAGCTTGGCTTGGCACCTGTCAGCCGACACGGAACCCTGAATTTGCGCGGCGACGCATTGGTTGAGACTGACTCTGATGCTGGTCGGTACCTGAAAGGCAAGAAGGCACATGCAATTCTTTTTTTTTTTCTTAATTACAAAAATAATCCCCGATAAATCCAATCCTCTTGGCAAACGCCAGCCTCGATTTCAACCAGCACAAGGACAGCATCGCCAGGCACCCTCCGAGCACGCTCGCTTCCTCCCTCCTCCTCCGTTTCCCCATTCATTATTCCGTTTCCTTTATTTTTCTTCCTTCCGGGAACCAACTAGACCATCTTTCCGCCTAAATTGCTAAATTCCCCCCTCCCCCAAAAATGGCTCCCGCCCCTTGGGAATCCGTCCCAAGCCATGACCAGTTCTTCGTCCTCATCACCGGCGCAAACAGGTAACCCTCCACGCAAGCCCCTTCCTCGCCTTCAAAGCGCAGCTTTCTAACCCTCGTCTCCCCGCCGCCCCCCCCTGGTACAGCGGTGTCGGCCTAGGCATTGGCCAACGACTCATCGATGACTTCCTCCACCACCGGCCCCTAACCCACCACCTAATCCTCCTCCCAACAACTCGATCCCCCCGCAAGTCGCGCGAGACCGTCCTCGCCCTCCGCCGCCACCTCGAGAAGACGGCCCGCACCTCCGAGAGCCTCCGCGCCCGCTCCGGCGGCGACGAGAACTACACCTGGCCCCAGACCTTTCGCCGCGTGCACGTCCTCAGCCCCCAGCTGGACCTCGTCGACCTCCGCAGCGTCTATGGCTTCGCCGAGCGCCTCGTCCGCGGCACCGTCAGCAATCCACCCGACGACGACGGCATGGCCGATAACTTGACCGATGTGCGCATCCCGCGCCTCGATGCCGTCATCTTCAATGCCGGATTCGGCGGCTGGGATGGCTTGAGCTGGTGGGGACTCGCCAAGATGGTCGTGAGGGAGGGCGTCGTGCAGGCTGCGACGTGGCCCGACTTTAAAGTGTCTACGCCCGGCGGCGTCGTGACGCAAAAGGGTGCCAAGAAGAGAAAGGGGGAGGCCGAGGACCCGGTGCTGGGCAAGGTGTTTTGCGCAAACGTGTTCGGCCACTACGTGCTCGGCCACGCACTCCTGCCTCTCCTAGCCAGGAAAGACGGCGACGTCGTCAGCCCTGGTAAAATCATCTGGACCAGCAGTGTCGAGCCGTCCACGCAACACTTCCGCCTCGACGACCTGCAGGGCATCCGGACAAAGGGCGCCTACGAGAGCTCCAAGCGCCTCACCGACTTGCTCGCCCTCTCCGTCTCCCTGCCCTCCGTCTTGGCCGTCGCCCAAGACTACTTCCGCCTCCCGCCCTCCGCCTCCCCGTCCCGCGACGGCGACGACAAGAACCGAGGTACCCTCGTCGAAGACTGCTACCGCCCGCGCGTCTACCTCACCCACCCCGGCGTCCTCGCCACAACCCTCTTCCCCCTCCCCGCCTGGCTCTTCCTCGTCTACCGCCTCGCCCTCTTCCTGGTCCGCTGGCTCGGCTCCCCCTGGCACACCGTCGACGGCTACCCCGCCGCCGTGGCCCCCGTCACCATCGCCCTCGAGACCCAGGACGCCCTCGATGACGCCCGCGCCGAACGCGTAAAGTGGGGGTCCGCCTGCAGCTTCTTTGGCCACGCCGCCCCCAAAAAGACAGAGGTCCAGGGTTGGGGCTGGGAGGGGACGGTCGAGGGCGATGTGCGCACCGCCAAGCCCGTCGAAGGCGAGGAGGGCTTCTTGCGCAAGTCTGTCGGTAGGTGGGCGCATGCTAAGGATACGACGGCGGAGGAGAGAGAGGAGTTCGAGGTGATGGGGAGGAAGTGTTGGGCTGCGATGGAGGAGTTGAGGAGGGAGTGGGAGGAGAGGTTGGGGGTGCAGGCTGTGGGCTTGGAGGAGGAGGATGAGGAAGAAGAAGAAGAAGAAGAAGAAGAGGAGGAGGAAGAGGAAGATGAAGATGACGAGTAAACAACCAGCGGACGGTTTCTTCGAGATACCCTCTTCATTCTTCTCTATGCGTTTACGTTGTTTGAGCGAGTACAGGCATTTTATACTATATATATCTCTATTTATATGCACTAATTTCTCTCAGCACTATGTCGGCGGACGGAGTGGATGGATGGATGGATGAATGATCCAAGGAACAACCTTGGAAAGCAACAGTTCAATGGGTATATTTGCTATAGCAGCGAATCTCTTCCTTTTTTTTTTTTTTTTTTTTTTTTTTTTTGTGCCAATTACATCCCTCACAACCCCCCTCCTAGTGGTTTTTTCGCACGATAATATAATGGCGACTCTTTGAAAAGCCAAGCCGCGCCATCCGAGCCAAATGCAGATGAAAGCCGCCTTCCCGCGTCAATGGTGTCCCGATATTAACCCTCCATATCCAAGGTTCGGGTCCGATGATCTCGCATCTTCCAGCAAGCATGAATCGGCCGCCAACCAGAGCCTTAACCACCTGAAAGAGACAAAAACTCTTGACAAACTCGCACATGAACGGGGAAAAAAAAAGGTTAAAAAACAAAAAGAGAATTCTAACCAAGAAACGCCCGCCTAAGACGACGAGGTCCCCAGGACGCGCTCGTCAGACCTAACTCTTCTCAAGCTAATCTTATCCTTCCTGCCGAACAAGCCCAAGAAGAGCGGCAGCGGCGCGGCCACCAACGCTATGACGGCCTGGAAAATGAGCGCCTTGTCGAGGTTCTTTGGCGGGTCGGCGTCGTCGCCAGCGACGAGCTCGCCGCATATGATGATGAAGATGGCACCCAGAAGCTGGCCTCCGGCCCAGGCGATCGTGGATGTGACCTCGGGGCTGACGGGGTAGCTCAGCTCGGTGACCAGCTCGAGCGCGCAGGGGACGAGCGAGAAGCCGGTGGCACCGATGAGGGCGAGGATGACGTAGGGACCGGCGATGACGCCCGTCTGCGGCATCCAGATGAAGACAAGGTAGGCGATGGCGTTGATGGGGATGAGACACTTGATGGCCAGGACAAAGGTCTTGGTGCGGTCGAGAATGGGGGAAACGATGGCCGAGGCGACCAGGCCGACGAGGATGAGGATAGCACCGCCGATACCGGCGTCGTCCTCGCTGAAGCCGTGGGGCTTCATCATTTGGGAAAGGAGGGTGGAGATGAGGTTGAAGAGGCCGACATAGAACCAAAAAGTAAGAAGGACGAGCCAAACCTCGAAGGAGCGGGCGACTTCGAGGATCGAGGCGCGGATGGTCGGGCGGTCATGTTCGGACGAAGGCGCAACTGGAGTCGGGGGACGGGCGGGAATGAAAAAGGACGGGATACTGGCAACGGAGGACTGTGGGGGGCGTCTCGTTCGTTAGCGAACCGGTCCCTTTTCTAGATCACTATAACTAACTCTGGGTATGAAGAGAAAGGAAAGTGTAACTCACGATAATAGCGACATAGAGTACCATCCTCGAGACCTGCTCGCTCTTGCCCCCGGGCACTAACTCGGGCACAATCAACTGGCCCAGCGCGGCACCAAGTGGATTCGCCAAACTCATGGCGGCTGTTGCAGCCACGCGGCCCCTCGTGGTAAACCACATGTCGGAGTACCTCGTCGGCGCGGCGAGCACGAAGGGCTGGGCAAGCCCGGTGAGGATCTGACCAAACATGACCACGCCAAAGTTTCCACCCGTGGGCTCGACCTTGTAGGAACCAGCGAAGCGAATCCAATTTCCGAGGAGAACGAGGGCGGCAGAGACCATGATGGACGGCTTGGGGCCGAGGTGAAGGATCTTGATGGTGACGGGGGCGATTACGGGGAAGGCGAGCATGAAGGCGGTCGAGAGCCAGTTGATCGCGGTTGCGTTGGCGCGGTAGTAGGTCGCGGCGGCATCGGCGACGGGGGCAAAGGTGAGCCACTGGGATTGGTGTATTTCGTCAGCCTCGAGAATCCTTTACGGAGCCTTGCATGATGGCGAAATCGAAGCGCGTGCTCGCCACGTGTGGAGGATAAGCTCAACTTACATCCCAGCTGACGACAATGTTCAGCAAAATGAGCTGCGCCAAACCAAACCACCTCCTCTTATACGTCTTGTACACCCGCATGTCGCCAGTCTCCTCGGCGTTCCGGGTCGTCGCGCCATCGCGATCGGCAAGTTCGAACCCGTCTTCGCCACCCGTATTCTTTTTGTCCAAGGACGCATCGGCTGTCGCAGTCGAAGTGGAAGGAGTTACACCATTGTCGTATCTCGGGTCGGAGGGCTGAGCCATGGTGAGGATGGCTGTCGCCAGGAAATGAGAGAGAAGGCAAGAGGGAAAGCGACCGGGTGGTTTGACAAGAATGGAGAAGAGGCTATTAGTTAGTGGAAGCCACAAGAAAGCGCTTCAGAGTGGCTCAGGGTTGTGTCTGAGGGGGCCTAGCCCGCAAGAGGGAAGGCGCCAGAGTGCCCTCGGCCAGCGCCTTGACCGTCGGTGGCGCTTGAAAGATGTATTAATATTCCTTCAAGTCAGTGATGGGTGATTGATTAATACCATATCACGGGGATTAGAGAGGGGGATCGTCGCGTATCGCGGGGAGAATGAAGGAGGCTGAAAAAAAAAAGGAATAAAGAAAAGAAAAGGAATGTCGAGGCATGCAACAAAAAGAGATGGAAGCTGAAAAATAAAGATAGGCAAAGGAAGATTAAAAAAGAAAAAGAGGAAGGGAAGAGAAATCACGATGAACGGGATGCCATTCCCCTCTCCCTGTCAATGGTCAATGTCACCAGAAGTATAGTAAAAAAGTTGTTCGCGACGGCCAGCGGAACAAGAGGAATCCACTACGAGAGTAACCCCAGCTGGGTGGTTGCATTCTGGCGCAAGGGGTGGATTGGCAAGCCGGGGGGGATCGGAAGGACTGGGGAAAAGAATACTACTTGGTAGACCAGAAGCAAATGAGGGAGGGAGATGAGACCGGTTGGACTGACTCTCCAGCCAGACAATAGACAATTCAAGGACCAACAAACGATGGCCAGAGGACTAGACTCTTCTTCCCCTTCTTTCGCCGCACAGCCAGTTGGGAATGGGTAATAGTGTAGTATTACTTAATACCTCGATACAACATAGCACAACGCAGCCGGCAGAGATGCGCTCGTCGCTGACCTTTGGAGAGGATGGTTGATGCGACCCCATGGCCAGCAGAGGACGACCACATTCGAGGAGCTAGCGTCACTTCCTGGCTGCGACTGGTACACCAATATGGATCGATTGCCAGCGGGCGACTATCCAGGGTTGAATCGTGCGAATGGGATGCAGCGCTGGTTCGACCAGGATGGGGGATGGGCGGGGAAGACGTCAACAATGTCCGTTTTACTTGGACGAGGAGATCCATTCGATCAAGAGACGCCACTATTAACAAAGAGTGGATTCTGGAGTGCGCTGGTGCAAGAGACTACAAAGATTCTGAATCTGTAGTAGAGTCGACTTCGACGCTCGACTCAATTCCTTTGGCAGAGAGTCTTGTTCAATAGGTTGGTTTGCGGAAGAAAACGGGGCCAGTGAACTCGGGAATTCTCCCCTGGTTCATTTCAACGCCCAGTTCAAACGTGTTGGAGACTTTGCCAGCAACGTTCCATGCTGGCTGTTGAGACAACTCGAGTGAACTAATATCCCCGTACTGATGGCCAACACAGCCTGGCATTGAGCCAGTGGACCACACACAGCCCTTGACGGATCCAAAAATGTCAAACGACATCAAACCTGGTCCAGGTTTCTTGCTGTCTGGAACATTGAAGAGTCTCCACCGCCAACGCCACACAAGGGATCGCCTTTTGACAATATCAGATTCTACCCCTCTAATCAGTATATCACTCCCGACAGTTTCGATCCATCCAGCTGCACCGTCGCAAGGCATTCATATCCAGGTAAATTGGCCACCCAGCCAGCCAGCGGCCGAAACCAACACCAACACGGCCCCAGCACATTAACTTGTAATACAAGGACTCTGTACCCACCCACTCCCGTCCCAAAATCGTATGCTGGCAAAGGACACCAGACACCAGACGGCTCCCTGCCGTACCACCAACCTTGGAACCCGCATTCCGTTCCCACAGACATTCTGTCCTACCCTCCCCTATCTTTTTTTTTTTCCCTTTCGTCCCTGCCGAGTGCAATCCGGAGGGTGACTTGGTCCCTTTTTTGCCCGGTTTAGCGTAGGTGCAGGAATGGGGTGGTTGTTGTTGTGTTGAAGCGCCGCTTGTCGCATGCGCCTGTCCCGATGTGATGTGTGTGTCATTACCTACCCCCCGGAGGAGGCCTTACGGTGTCGAGCAAGACGGTGCCGAGGTCCTTCGTCCGGCGACCTGCGGACTCTGCGCTTGTGATAGCTGGGGGCGGGGAAGGAGGGAGACTCTGCATGGGGCCTAGGTTGCCCGACGGTCCTACAATTCTATATCTGCTTTTCGGGAGCGAAAGCGGTCCGCCCGCGCTTCAACCACACCGGGGGACCCCGGTGGTGGGGGCCAGACACAATAAAAGGAAAAGAATCATCCAATGTGGACGAGGCAGGCTCCTGCTCCCTTCAGCCTCAAAGCCACAACCAACCCAGCAAGGGCTCATCACCGTTTCACCACTTCTGCCCGGGGGGGGCTCAAAAAAAAAAGCACATTAGAACCCACCTTCCTTGCCGTCCTCGACAAACCTTATCCATGTGCTCCCAGCAATCCCCGTCTCTCCTCTCTCCTCCTCCAATATCACCCGCCGCACCAAAAACAATCGACGCCACTTCGCCCAGTTCGTCAAGCGATGGTGTCTCGGTGGCTGCCTGCCTCGGTCTGCAATCCCTTTTCAACCGGTAAACAGGTCGATGAACAAACCCGGTCCACCTTGTCCAACTTCCTTCCTTTCCCTTTTTTTCTCAAGAATCACCCTCTTCACCGCTCTCAAATGACTGTTCAAGTTCTGTCCCAGGGTATCCCACTTCCTCTCCCCCCTGTCTTCTTGGGTTTCGTTCGTCAGTGATAGTAGTTGCAATGGAGTGAAATCTATTGTTGTCGAATCAGCTTCTTATGATACATGACCAATACTACATTGCCACGCTCTCCTCGGCCTCCCGTCTATACACCATATCATATAAGAAAAGGGCCATCTCTCCACGGCATCCCGAGATAGCAGCCATCATTTTCCAATTCCCCCGGCCGGTTCGGTCCAACCCCACCATTACGCTTGTCGAACCATCGTGTGCAACCCGGCTTTCGATATCTTAGAGAGTAAAGACCCGTCGTGGCAACCGGATCCCTCGCCTAGACTATCTTATTTGTGCAATCCGCGACGTGTATCGTTTACTTGAGCTTAGCCCAGAGCTTGGGGGCAGCACACTCGCTGGCGCAGTGGGCGAGGTGAAAGACTAGACAGCCAAATGTCAGTAAAAAATCCAGCAACGATCCACTGGCAAGACAAGACGATCCATTGCTAGCCCTCCACGGCCGAGCAGACAGGGTTCGACATCTCTCAACTCCAACCCTGGATAGAGTACGTTGGGGAATTGAAATAATGACGTACACTCCTCGACGCAGTCCTCGTCGGCCTTGCCGTTCTCATCGATGGCGGCGGTAACTCGCTCGACGCACTCGTCAAAGTGGTGCTTGGCCGGCGCGCAGGCGGCGGATTCCTTGCACTCTATAGCCTTGTTAGTTTGCAGCCCAATTGTGCACGTAGAAAGACATCCGTCCCCGGTTCGAACCGCCCTCTCAACCTGTATCGCGCATCCACTGGCGGAGCGGGCGAACAAGCTAGGGTATAGTGCCGCCGTTTGCGCGTAGACGTAGGTCGGGGTCGGGTTTCGGATCCGCAGTAACGGATGGTGTGGACGCACCGTTCTCGAGCTCCTCCTTGGGGTCGACGAGCTCCTCCTCTTCCTCCTCTTCTTCCTCCTCCTCCTCTTCCTCCGCCTCCTCCTCGGCCTCAGCTTCCTCAGCAGCCTCCTCTACTTTAATTTCCTCGGGGGCTTCGTCCTATAATGATTGCATGTGTTAGCCCCATCATCATAAGTCCAACGCGCATTGCCCCGTTACATATCCCGCAACGCTCCCTCCTCAGCCAGCCACTAAAAACCGCTTGCTAACGAAACCGAGGACCCAATGGCAATCCAATTGACCTAACCCGACCAGAATATTCCCTCATCTGTCCCCAAAGGAGCAGAAAGCAAAGGTCTTCATACCTGAATCTGGGGCTCCTCTGCGGGGGCCTCGGCCTCAGCCTCGCTCCACGGCATGGCCGCTTCGATGAGATCGGTGACGGTCTCCCAGATACCCATGGCGATTCGTATGAAATTTGTCGTCACGGGAAAGCGGTTTTCCTAGAAAAAAATCGGACGGATGGGAGGGACGAAGGGCAGGGTTGTGTCGCTTGGGGAAATTGTTGGTGTTCCAGATGAGGTGATATTCAACTCACGAAAAATGAGTCTCCCGTATTCCGAGGAGAGGACCCAAGGGAAAATTTAGGACGTGACCCTATCGGAAGAGCTCGGTTGCTGTCCTCAGGCGAAAAGCTGGCTGGGAAATTGACTTATTGTGATTGGCCAATTTAACCCGTTGTGTCACGTGATCCTCTTGGCCCAAGCTTCTGCATTCCTGCGCACTATCAGACGTACCTGGGCCCCAACCGTGGCCAAACCTTAATACAGTTACTTTCTACCTTCGTACTTCAGAATAGTTCGTCGCCATTTGGATCGGACGACATCTTTCGACCTAAAGTGCTGGTCCCCTTCAGTTTCAATGTCTTATCATTATCACTGTCCGGTTGGATTGAGAAACTACGAAAGTATCGCAAGAGTGCGCCCATTTCCAGCATACCACCGACCGACATCCTTAGCCCTAGGCTTACCTCTTACATGTGGCAGAAATCTATCCCACGCCTGATCTGTTGAATCCGCCTCCGTGTAGCCCCATAGCTTACGGGCATTCTCCGGCAGACCGTGGGCCACAGATGTCCAAATCCCGCCAGAGTTCCAGGGAATGATAGTTTGTGTAGAATCTAGTTGTCGCTCTTCATTAGACCTCCGCTGTTTCAGTTCACCCGGCCACTACGTCGAAATGATCGGAAAGCGAGACTCCAAAGCGCGAAATATATGGCAAGATCGCGCCAGTGCGTTTCAAGAACAAGTAAATCGTGGTATCATGGCATCCAAACAATTTCACCCCAGCTCTCTCGTTTCAGAGCTATACTGCGCTTGTGCTGTTTGGTGTCTTGTCGGACCATCCCCGGGGGGGGGAGCTGATGCTCGCAGTCTAGCCCTCACTGCCTCTATCCGCTGCATCCCGAATATGGTCCTCGAGTCTCATGCTAATGGTTTGTGCTTGCGCCTCTTCGTAGCCAGGAGGAGGTTCATCCGGTGCGCGGCCCCTACTTGCGGAGCTGTCTGATCGGGCTGGAACTGGTTGTGGAGCAAGGTGGCTAGACCCCGTCGCGTCGGGGGGCGCTTCATATGCGGGTAGGGGCTCATCTGGGATTCTGATATTCTGGCCCGTCTCCCTTTCGATCTCTCTGACGTGATGCAACCTCTCCTTCAGTTCTTCAAATTTGTTCCTAAACTCGTTGTGCCCGCCATCCTTGAACGTCAATTTTACCTCCACGCGCGCAATATCTGGAGAAATACCGCCCTGGGAGACTGGAGTGACAACAGCAACCCAGTACCAGGACCCGAACCACGGCGATGAGATGTGTGAGTCTTCAAAATTCAGGATTGGGGCCGCGAAGGACTTGAACTCCTCTGTCGGCTTGGAAGGAAGGTAGATCACCTATCAAGAGTGAGACAAAGCTTAGGCAGATGGTCTCAAAGCATGGGCCTCGGCTACGCCGATGAAAACGAGAACACATGGTTGCAATTAGTATCTTACCCTTTGATTCGTGATGTACGCAATTCCATTGTCACTTTTCATAGAAAAGGGCGTCGGTGTCCGGCCTTGGAGTGACTTCGGTACGGTGAGATCAATGCTCACTCTCGAGCCGGTAGAGTGCAGGATGTGTTCATGGGGTAGCCGCACGATCTCCCCAGATCGCGACAGCATCACCCAGCTAGTCCTCTCGTCAGGTACCGGGTTCACAGGCGCAGTTTCCGGGGGGGCATTTCGGGCAATCGCATATGTATGCTGCTCTTGGAGGTACTGGTCCGTCATGACTAAGGTAATGGAAAGCAGATGATGCTGGGGCTAAGAAGGTGGTTGTTGTAGGGGAAGGATAGCCCGTCTGAAGACTAGGGACAGAAAGGGTTGGAGTACGGGATAATGCTCGGCAATCATACATTTAGCGTAACATATGAGGTGGACCAGTAGAGCAAGGAGTGGGACGGAAGCGAGGTGAGCAACAACAAGATTTACAAGGAGGAGGAAAGGCAAAGATAGATGCTAAGAGCAGGAATGGGGAAGGTCGATCTAGCACTTGGGGAATGGGGGGAGGGGGCAGAGGGAAGGGGGGGGGGGGGCTGAACGGGGGACTTGATGAGGGAGAAAGGAAAAGAATGGATCTAACTCACTTTATCGACATTTTGGATGGACAGCAAGCGCTGGATGGCGATTATAGAACCTAGACTCTTTTTTTTCTCCTTATATTTTTTGGCTTTTCCCAAAGTCACCAAGCCTTTGCCCTTCACGGCACAACCTGCAGAGTCTTTCGGGAGATCTGGTAAGTCTTGGTGTGGTGGGGTCAACGACCAGCACGGAAAGGCAGCCAGAGACAGCGCTTCTCTCCGACGGGGCTGCTAGGATACAGGCTACCGTGCCTGCTCGGTAGGGTACGCGAGCGCGAGAACGAGATGACGGGGAAGGGACTCGAGTCGAGACGTGAGGGATGGAGGGAGACGAACGACAAGGGGAGCGTTTTCTGTGCGTGAGCTGTTTGAGGCGTCTGTAAAGTAATAGCCCAGTCCGCTCCAGTACATGTATAGACCGGGAAGGTGGCTTTTCAAGGGGCAAAGAAACCCAGAGGAAAGGAAGAGAGGGGGGGGGGGGTGGGCTCTGAAAGAGAGCGGAAACGAGACCTGACCAGAACGGTATCTGTGCGGCCCTGGTTTGCGGCTAGAGTAAGTACAAGGTACAGGGTACGGGTGCTACTCGTAAGGCTTGGTGCTGCTAAATACTGTTGCTGCTGCTGCAGTTCCAGGCGGCCAGAAAAGTGGGGGAGGGGAATGCGATGCTTCCCCGATGATCGAGAACAGGTGTCAGGCGCAAGAAGGGGAACAAGCGGTTGTCAAGACCGTGCCGTTGAATGGCTAGATGCAGGAATACAGTACCTATAACTCGACATTTCACGGGGGAAGGGAAGGTGCGATGGTAATCAAGCGAGGGTGTGGAGGTTAAGTGTAGAGATTATTACTCTTTTCGAGTTAGCTGGCTAGCCCAATTTCGGTGGCAGAATTACGCTTGGTGTGGTTAATGAGAGGTGTTGCCATGTAATTGCCCCAACAGCTGACTGAACCAATTTCATCAATGGAAGGTGCAAGACCGTTCTGGGAAACACTGACCACAATGCTCTCCATGGAAACTTAGATACCTCTCGCCGCCTCGGCACAACCACCTGCTTGTGCTACCTGCCTTTGCGAGTCACTTACGCGTACTCGATACGCGAGTCGCAACCGCCTCGACGGGAATTAGTGGCTTCGAACAGCACATGCTGGCGATTGTGGTATAAGCTAACCAAGGACAGAGCGCCTAGCGTCTCTCGCCCACCAGCAGCAGCAGCTTAACCACTTCATCACGCTGGACCTTCTCAAGGACGACTTGATACCTCTGTGAAGGATGGGACACGAACCGGAACGTTAAGATATTATAATTTGTCCATCAGTCTAACTCGGCGCTAAGGGAAAGCCAACCACTCTCCCGACCCGAATTGCTAAGGTCCGCTTGAATGCTCCCTCAGCTTGCCGACCCACGATTTTCGTGAGGTTGGAAGATGCGAGGTCTCTTGTGGGGCTTGGGTGGTGGCCCAGCGCACTATTTGGGCGTCAAGCGCGGCGGACGGGTGAGTCCCACTACCAGCGAGAGAAACAGGCTAAAAGACGGCACAGGGTTACAGAGCCAGCCTTTCGAGGGACTACCTCCAGAGGCGTATTATCTCATCTCTCCTTGCCTTCTCACGACCTTCCACGTTCGCCCTCTGTGGCCAGCCCTCAGCGGAAAGAGAGATTCCTAGGCGAACCAAAGTCAAAAGGGCAATAACTTTCTACCACGCGTCGCTCCTCTGGAGGCAAGCTGCAACTTGAAGAAAGGCACGAAGTGCGAAAAGCTAATTAAATTTTCAAAAGGGTTTTTTTTTTTTTTCTTTTTTTTTAGATCAGCGATCAGAGAGAGATATTATTATGGGTAGGTTCTTGAATGGCGTTCCAAAGGGGGACCACTAGATGTCATCCGAGAGCCAGCTGGCTGGCCAACGGATTTGAACTGTGGTTAGGCCAGCGGGGTCCGCCGCCAGCGACCAGCGGACAGGGGCCAGCACCACCTCAGAGCCAGCTACGTGATCCCCCGGCCCAGATTAACGGCCCGAAGGAAGGGCTAACAGACCCAGGCTCCAACCTGAATCATTCGGATGGTGAGGAGAATATAATAGATATCCCCCTCATTCCGCTTCCTAATCTATGCCTGGCGAACCGTACATCTTGACCGAGGTGGCCGGGCCAGCGTAAGCGGACCAGTGTGACGTTAAGAGATGGAAACGATGCCACTTACATTCCCCCACTTATCTAGCTTTCATCAAGGTATCATTGGTATCCTTGGCCCATAAACCACGAGGAGCTCCTTAGCTGCACGGTGCCCTAATATTTTCATGCCAAACCGACCGCCTTCTCTAAACCGTGCCATTGGTAACCATAGCGTGAATTTAGATGCCAGCATTGGTCAGTGTGTCCATGTGCCTACCGCGGCCAGGGCCGCCTTGAGCGTGGGAGGGTTACCAAACATCTTCTTTCATCCCACCTCCCTTGATAGCAAGCCCCTCCACCTCACTCATCGTTAGGATGGCCTCGATCTCCAAGTCATCAACTTGTACATATCCATGCTGCATCATGTGTCCTAACGTTGCAACCAACACACAACGCGGGATATTGGACCCCATCTTGACGACAAGAGATATGGGGGTGTTGATGTGGGCCTCGCTCAGGCTTCAGGCTTTCGTAGAAGTGTATCCCCTTTGAGAGCTCGAAGCTGGAGGCCATGCGCCGAATCCAGGACTGATCAATGAAGGCGGTGTGGGGCAAAGTAACAATGAAAGAAATATTGTTGATGAAGCAGGCACTGGAGACTTTGACCGGCTTTTACTCGATGTGTCTCCAGCTTCCAGGGTATCAGTACAGCAGGCATGGGTGGGATGCATTGAACAACGCTGGCTTTGCCAAGACAAAGAGCAACATATCAAGACTCCCTCAAGGAACATTTTTCAAACCTGACCGGAACTTTGAGCTTTGGCGTCATCGACGCATTGAGAGGTACATTTTTATCCCCCTCTTGAGATGATGCTACCTCTCCTTGTATTGTCCCAGCCATGTGTCAAGCCCAGGTATCGGGCCGTCACGTCTGCCAGGGACAGACTCAATAGTCGAAACGGTTCCTCCAACCCGCTTAGGGCGGAACGGGGTATACCAGGGCATCAACAAGGGAAGAAACAAAGATGGGTGGGCAAACATCCCTAGCCCTTACCATACCTCGCCACTGGAAGGCATCAATGATGATGACTGTGGACAACGCTAACGCTGGCTGGCTGACCGCCTTCAAATCCATCACACCCAACGACTCCCAACAGAGGATTCATATCAAGTAGCCTGCCCTGGTTACTCTTATCTTCTGGAACAGGATTTGGAGCAGGGAAGAGCCAGGTCACTCTCACCGATCAGGGGATCCGTTCCAGGGTCTTGAAGCTAGCATTCAGAAAGGACGAGGCCCGAAGATCCCTCGCTGGCTGGCTGCACCCGCGGGCCTCCACGGGCTAGTTGGCATACACTACTGTACGAGACGTACATATGGCGCGGACCCGAGCCAAGACAGCGGTATATCCCAATATTCTTGAGCCAATCCGTCGAGTGCCTGTGGGCAGATGGACTCTGTCCCATCCCGACCCTTGGTTGTCCGAAATCCTTCAGGGCCCCGACCACCCTATTGAGGGGCCAAGGGACGCAACATTGAACAGAACATGAATAGTGTGCTCTGAACGCGTTGCATATCTCTCCGAGCTCGTCAACACGCCCCACTGCCATCATACGTGGAAGCAAGACCTCGCCTGGCTCTTTGCAAGGTGGAACGAACAGTCACTCCTGCTGGGAGTTCCCCAGGCTCCACTTTGCTGCACATCAATGTCACTCCCTCCCAGGCAGAGACTGCAATGACTGCAGCCTTGCTGGTAGCTTCGAGTCTACCTGTCGCTAGTGTCATGATGCATCTGAGTGAGCATAGGAATTCCTTCCTTTCGGAGGAGGGGGGCTCTCGAGCTGATGATGGAGGCTTGCTGACGTCTTATTCCTTCCATCAATCTCGCCTCCTTTTACCCGTGTCACGCCCTGGGCCTCGACCTGCCCTGCCAGCCATGTTCTGCCTCACTCCTGCCTCCAAGGCATGGTGCACATGTAATAAAAAAAGGAATGCGCTTCACGGTATCGTCACTAGTACCAGGTGTACTATGCTATTCCATAGTCTATTGTACCTTCACCTCCCTAACGTGATAAAGGTTACTTCTAACCCTTCCCTCCGTGCTAAATTGCCTGCGATAGGTTGAGGTATGGATGTACTCCATACATCGCCTGGGAAATCACAAGAGCTCCTCCCTTCTCCGGGCGGTTCGCTCTGGCTCTGGCCTTTTTGCGCTATAATCAAATGGCATATTTTTGCGCATAACCTGCGGGTGTGATTTACCAACTGGCAATTGGCTCCGTCGTTACGGTCATCCCCGCTGATGCCCCTACTAGTCTTCAACAAGCGGCAAGGAAGAGACACCAGCGTGTGGCTCTTGGTCCAATAATCACCGTGGTATCGTATCCTGTTCAACCCGTGTAAGGTATTTGGGTGGCGAGTGGCCCTCCCGAACAAATCTATCACATGTATCTTGATTTACAACGTCAGGACATTTTTTTCATCACTTCGAGCGAGACAGGTCTTTCGGCGATTAGCTGGTCGGGGTAGACGTTGGGGTCGGTCAATGGCCAGTCATCCTTCCCGATCGCCCGCTGATCTAATAATGGTCCATCTTCTTCATCCAACCTCCACCGCCAGCCATCCTGCACCCCCGGGGTATTATTGTCCAGGCCCGGCGTCATGGCCGCCTGGCCTGCATTCCTGCAGCTGGTTTCTGTGCAGTCAAGGAACTCGTCCAGCCCAAATGGACCGACCTTTGATGAACGTCATCTAGCGCTACCATTGGTCTGAAGGCAGCTCTTCGTCCCCGAAGCGGACAAACCCCGCGCAAATGACAAAGGCGCGGCGCGGCTCCGAGTCCACCATTCCAATCGACTTGCGCTGGCTCTTCTGGCGCAGCGAGCGAATCGAATTTCTGGCAGTGATTGGCCGATTGGCCCCGAGCATTCCAGGTTTTTCCCAACACCACACCTACACCATTAGGTATTGCCTGTTAGTTTAGCTGGTTGATTGTTTCGAGTCATGGACTCCGCTCCCGATTGACCCGTGCTCCCCGTCGACATGGCCCGACAGCATCCCTCGTGAACCTCGGGTAATGGAACCTTGCGCATGGCCCGCCGAGTCAGGAGCCCACTCCCCAAACAACGCCCACACCACCAAATTGATTTGCTTCCTTGAATAGCCAGCAGGTGGACTAATACTGGTACCGTTCTCGCAAAGTGTTATGCAACCAACCACAATGCGCGTCTTCACTAGGGTATCGGCAACTCCCGTTATTCGTTCCCACACCATTAACATTCGCTCCCTTCGCCCCTCGAACACTTCTTCCAGACGACCCCTGGTATTAATACAGGGCTGGACTCTTCCTCCTGGTCTTACACACACCCCCAGTTTCCGTTGGTCATCCTCGGTCGCAATGGCGCAGGCTCCGCAGGACTCGGTGAGCATCCTTAAACAATACACGGCGTGTGACATCTCGGATGCACTGCTTCGCCTCAAGGTTCCTGGAGCCGGATACCTTGCCGATATCGATCCTTACAACCAACCAGAGGGACCCGACGCTCCCATTACCATAGCCCCGGCATCAACAGTGCTGTTTGCCCCAAAGGGTGTAATTTTGGAGCAGCCAGCGAAAAATATCCCCTCTGATGCTAACTGGTCCGACGTTACTGAGCCTGGTACGATTGCGATCCTCAGGCAGCCCGATGGTCAAAAAAACGCAGTGTGTGGCGGAATCATGGCTCTCCGCATGAAAGTTCGCGGTGTGCAGGGAATCGTAGCCGTGGGAAGGGTTAGGGACCTCGATGAGCTGAGGAGTACTGGTCTTCCGGTAGGTTCTGCCTCTCTTCAGACCTCTTCGGGTTTGATGATGGCGCCCATGTGTAGACTGTTGCGCCCCGCAATCCTGACTCGTCTGCCCAGCGCTAAGTGAGTTCACAGATCTGGGCGCGGGGACGCTCGACCGTGGGAGCTGGCGCCGGGAGCATTCCCTGGGCTGTACAGGTACCCCTCGAGGTGGACGGTACCATCGTCAACCCCGGCGACCTTGTGTTCTGCGACCCCGCCAACGGTGTGGTGATCATTCCACAGGACAAGGTTGACGAGGTAGTCGACCTGCTGCCTAAGCTTACCAGCGCCGATGATAGGGTGAAGGAAGACGTGGCCGGGGGCATGTCAGTGCATGAGGCATTCAAGACTCACCGGGGCAAGCTGTAGCGAAGCCCGAAGAAACACTCCCTTCCTATCATCCTGCACATCCTCCCCTCTTTCTTCCGTCTCTCGAGGGAGTAGCCAAAGGTTGAATCACAACGGAATAAAGCGTCGGCAGTTGTCAATTGTATGGGCTCCTCCTTCTGTTGACCCGATCTTGGCACCATTATCAAGGCTATTTCTCCAGGGCATTCATCGTACGAACTGAACAATGAGATACAAGGAATAGAGCAAGGGTCTCTAGCCAAGCTCCACAATACACATCGAGAATGTCCAGATTCCTCCAATCCTTCTTCTTCCTTCCCTCTCCCCCACCCTTCCCGTCCGCTGTACATGTGGCCATGCCGGCTTCATGATGGTCACCAGACCCCCCATAATGATGGAATTAGGAGTCATGCCTTTGGGGATGCGGAGAAGTTTCACCCCTTTCTGCTCGGGCGCCATCTCTGCGTGGGGTTTTTGGTTCAATGTTGTCATCAATTCATTAAGACATGCTACCTCATACGCATGAGACAATTCATGATTACCAAACAAAAACATGGCGACAGTTTGTTCGACGCCACCTAGATCAGGGGTTCGATTGGAAACGAGAGAGAGGCCCGGGGAAACAAGGTGAGCTGAGCGGCAAAGGGTGGCAGTTTTCTGCCACCTCGATGTTCGACAAGAGCCCTCTTCTCTGATTCCTTATCCCTTTCTGGGCCTTCTTCCCCTTCCATCCAATTGTTCCCCCGTATACCCTCTGAGGTGCAGGAATAAAAAGACGACAGAAAGTAATGCTGAAAAGAGAATGAGAAACCAAGATGTAGATGACACACAAGGAAACCGCAGAGAGAAGAAGAGGTGGAAGGGAAAAAAAAGAAAGGAAAAAAGAGAAAAAAAAAAGAAGAGAAGAAACAACCAGAAACCTGATGCCCCGATGCCCGAACAATGACGAAAATGAACCCGGAAAATATCTTTCAGTGGACGAGAGGGAAAACACCAAAAGGCCTAGATGGAAAAGGCAGCCTTCTTCCCTCCCCCTGTTGCTCTTCCTCCATCCAAAGTAACGTTTCTCTGTGCTTTTTGTAATGACAATGATTCAACCTTGACATTCTTATTCCCTTGGAGACATTGCTTCTCAGGGACGGATCCTGAAGGCCCGGTCGGTGCAGCTCGATCCATAGCTGCTTGTGGACATTGTTGCCTACCCAAGCCCTCCGTAACAATCTTTGCTCCAACAAAGCAAGCTTTGCCCGTGCTGTGTAACCAGGGTGTCGATGTAACTATCTCCACTTCTCTCCATACCGATTATATTGCCTTGGACGAAGGAGTACGATGCTGGTTGCCTGGGGTACCTGTAGGGCAGGCAGTCCACATAGTGAAACGGCGTCCCGCTCACGACAACCACGAGGTACCATCATCTCGACCGACGAGAGGCGCTGCGCGGCTCGACCCGCCCTCCAGCTCCAGACTGAGTTTGGGCATCTCGATCTTGGGGGGGGGCTCGATCTTCTTCTTCATGCCACCGGTAGACTTGACAGGGCTTCTAAGTTGATCAGGGGGTGGGCCGAAGCGTACATCCCTAACATCCCAGGTGTCCTCGGCGGCTGCGGCGACCCAGGTTCTCAAGGCCTCGTGGACGGCGCCGTAGAACTTTTCCTTGCAGAGGCGGAGGCTACCGCCAAGGCAGCGCTCCCAGCCCGAGATACGCAGCTCAGCACGCAACGCATTGCGGCCGTCAGCCGTCGGGGTGCAGGAGATGATGGCGTTCATTAGATCAAGATGCGAAGCAAGATAATTGGTTGCGTCCCACTCAACTCCGCCAACGTAGGGTGCAGCGGGGACGGGGGGTCGCTCCTGTGGGAAGTGGCGGGCCATGTATGCGAGGTCCGCACTGGCACTATCGAACCTGGTGCTGTGTGGCGAGGATGCTTGGGTCTCGTCGGGTTTGTTGAGAGCGATGACATTGAGGTGGTGCAGGAAGATCCAGAACACCTCCTTGGTTACGTTAGTGACCTCTTTGCACCAAACGCGGTAGGGGCGCTCGCGCCGCATTTCCAGGACGAAGGGTACGGGACGCTCATCCTCGGGGGGCTGCGGGTCCCGAAGATGATCAAGAACGGTCTTGGCACGGGAGATTCTCTCGTGTCCGGTCGCCGACTCGATGTAGGTAAAAAGGATTGAGATGATGATGTTTCGGGTCGTGAATTCGCTTGGTCCCTTCTTCTCCGGGTCAAAGAGCATATGGAGCAATTTTGGGAAGAGCGAGGCTTGGATTGAGTGAAGATACTGTAGGGCTAGGGCAGTTGTGCACAAGGCCTTGAGACAAAGAAGGGTCTCGTGAAGAAGTGCGTCTTCATGCTCCTCCCTGTCAACTTTATCAGTATTTACTTGCACTCCCTGCTCCCTTTTGGATTTGACTTACCTCCACTCAACTTCCATAATCCTGTTGAGGAGATCAACAATCTCCTTCATACCACCCTGCTGGATAAAGTCCTCAGTCCAGGTGACAGTCTCGTTTCTCAAGAGAAGTCGGAGTTTGTGCAGCTTGCCGACCTCGACCAACTCAGGCTTGGTCACCTTTCGAAGATAGGACACAAAATCACCCGGTCCCTGGCCGAGCTTAATCTTGGAAAGGAGACCACTTCCAGATGATGTGGAGATACCGGATAGTGGTCGATCGCTGCTGATAATGCTCTCAGTAGACTTGGTGCGAAAATGTCGCCCAAGGGTTCCCTCTACCCTCGACTTCTTTCCGGAAGAGCCCGAATGCTTGCTGCCACGAGCGAGAGTGAAGCTCTTTCCACGAGTCCGCTTAGGCTTAGCTTCTTCCTGGTCATATCCAGGAGTAACGGCCGAGCCGGCCTCAGGGCTTGCCTCTTTCTCAACAGGCCTCGTATTCTCACCCTTGGCAGCCTGCATTTCGGCCCAGTCCTGGCGGATAAACTCCATCTTGATGGTGTTGTTAAGATTCCTCATCTTATATCTCTGATTCTCGGGAATATTCCGCCTATTCAGCATAGCTTCGAGATGAGAGTCGATATCTTGGGGATCAATGTGTGGTTCGGCCAAGGTGGCATCCGAAGACTTGGATCTGGAGTGACCAAAAGCGGTATTGAGCCTGGGGCGGGAAGGCTTGGTGGGGGATCTCTCCCAAGACGAGGTCTTGCCCGACGTCTTGGTGGGAGAGTTCATGGGCACGATTCGGTCGGATGAAGCATTGTTAGAGGTGAAATTGGGGTGAAACGACCTAGGTCTTTGCTTCTTGTCCATATTCTCGGATTGCTGCGTGCCATATGTGCTGCCCGGTGTTCCGGGAACGGCATCCCTACAAAACTGGGAGTAAATGGGCGTAGCTACGAAGGACCCGTCAGAGTGGTTGGGATCGGCCGGAGATCTATTCTCCTTATCCTTGGTCTGCCGTGTTTCCTCATCAACGAGGAGTTTCTGTAGACCTCGTATCGACTTCGGCCGGGTGAGAAGTCCGGCGAGGTTTGTGCCAGACTTGGTCTTCTTAGGCTTGGTAGGAGACACGTCCCTAGACTTGCCTCCGTTGGCCATTGCCTTTGTCAGAGTGGTAAAGGCATTTTTTGTTGGGGACCGGCCTCGAGGGTCGGTGCTGGGGGCTTGCTGCTGGGGAGGACGGCCATCTCGAGTCATCGGAGACATTCGATAGGGGATTTGATTCTGCTGGTTTTGCTGTATCTCGCCCAATGCGTTCTGATCCGTTCGTCTCTGATAGAGAGACTTCATGGTATCACCATTGGGGAGGGGGAGGGAGAAGGTGTCGTATCGATAAAGGAGATACCAGAGAAGGCTGGCGGATGGAATATGTGAAGAGAATAACACAGTCAATTAAAACAAAGAGTTAAAGAATAATATTGGGTGACTATGGATCCAGGAAACGAAAAAAAAAAAAAACGATCCACGACAAAAAGTCAAGACCCAAGTTCCAAGGTGTGCCCGAGAGGAATATTGTTGTCTGGCTGATCCTGTTTCCCGGTAAAAACGGGCTTGGAGGTGGTGCAAGCGCATGTGTTCGTTGTCGTTGACGAGGGGCTTTCGGAGAGGAAAGTGCGGTGGGAATGTAAATTGTCGTGGGGCGTTGCCTGGAGCAACCACCGACCGACTTGGTGGTGGTGGTGCTGGAATTGGCCGCTTCACCACTTCGCTAATGCGTCTACATATGCATCGTCATCGCTCCAATCCCGAATTAACCTCTGGTACAGGTAGGCTTGACATGGATAAAATACGAGAAATGCCGCCTGTTCTCACAAAAAGCGATCGAAACACCAGGGCAACACGGTGACCACCCGGGAGCGTCATTCTTCAGCCGCATGCATCGTTGACGTTCATTTCTCACAACTTACGGCGAATAACAGCCCACTCTAACATGGAAATAATGAAATAATCAAGTTACCTCTACAAGAAGTCCGACGACGCCACCCAGCAGCCAACCCAAGACATCCCAACAAGGCTTGGTCGAGCCGGTGGGCCAGCAAAATCTCATCCCGTGCCGCCAGCTCCATTGCCCTGGACCTCTACGACCTCTTACTCATCTTCCTCCTCTTCGACCTGCCAATACCGCTCATCGTCGCCTTCATCCTCGTCATCATCGTAATCCTCGTAGTTCTGACTCTCGAAACCGAACCAAGCTCGTTTTGGCTTCCTACCTTCCTTTCGGCAGCGATTCAGGAGGTCATCGTCAATGCCGAAAAACTCTCGGCCCTCCTCCGTTTGTGTCATCCAGCGTTCATAGTTTACTTCAATTTCTATCAAGACCTGGGAAACCAAGCCTAACCCTCGCAGACCTTGCTTCGTGTCAAATGGGCGCAGCAGAGTGAGGACAGACTCGATGAGGAACTTGGAATACCTCTTGCTCCACAGAACTTCTTGAAAATTAAATTGTAGCGCCCCACGGCACTTCCCCGAACCCGCCGGATTGCAATGCGGGCATTCCACCGGAAAGGCGTGATGGCACTCCTCTGTGAATTCATGCTTACAGCCTCCGTAAATGCAGGAGCACTCTTTTCTGGAAGTGTAACAACCAAATGGCCCTTGCCGACATATTGAGACGTGGCTATGATGGTAGTCGCAGTTATCGCACCCGCGAAACGGAGGCGGTTCATGGCCCGTCATCATTCGATAGATAACAGAGCCAAGGTCCCAAAGCTCTTCGCTAACAGTATACAAAGTCTAATCATTTGGCCAAGTCAGTAGGAACATGAACGTGTCTTCGCTTGCCATCTCGACTCACTTTGATGGGGTTCTCTTGGTTCCAGCCAAAACGAATGCTGTCCCAGTTCGCCATCTTCCCGTCACGCAGCGAAGCTACCACCGGCCCGCGATTGGAAAACTCTGCAGCCCTGTCTGTACACTGCTTGCCCGAGATGAAGGCTTTGCTGAAATTGCCCAGCTTGCAGGGCCCATACTTCTCCTGTCCCCGGGGTAGCTGGAAGAAAATGTTCTCGGGCTTGACGGCCCCGTGCAAGATGGGAAACCAGTCGTCGTCGACGGCCCGAATCTCCTGAACCTCGGGAACAGTGTCCGAGCAGAAGAATCGTTGACCGGTGTGCAGCCAGAGGAGTCCTTTGAAGACCGATCTCAGCACGTGCCAGCACAGAGACTCGGGCATATAGTAGCGTGCCGTGTGCTCTCGCGCGACGTATTTATCGTAAAAGAGCTCCATGAGACTCCCTCCGTCGCAATAGTCCCACACGAGCCAAATGTGGTGGACCTTATCCGAGTCGTCGTCGGTGTTGGAGTGTTTCTGGTTGATCACGCCCGCGAGAGAGACGAGGTTCTCGTGGTTCAGGAGCTGGGAAAGGACGCGGTCCATGCCGCACTCCGAAAGGAGACCTGCGAGACCGCGAGCGTCGTCTAGTCGTCCATCTGCGACGTCGTTGCCCTTTTTCACGGCTTCCATGAGCCCGTCGAATTCTTCGAGCCGGCGGGCCACGAAGGGCTCCCGATCGGATATGCGTTCGGCGAGCCAGACGTCATCTTGGATGCGCTTGACAAGTTGGAACTCGTGGCTGAGATATCCCGCCGAAGGGGTTACGAGTGCCATTTTTTTCCCTATATTGCTTCGACTACGGATATCGCGGTTGAGCACAACGAACTACGGCTGCTCATTTGGTTGAGCGAGGAGGTATAGATATCGAGAGCTCATAGTCGTGTCTACAGCTCCCTGGAATGAGCGATTGCTTCCAGTGGAATGTCTCCCATTCCGACACTCGCACCATTACACTGTGGCAGATTGTAGGCCTCCTCGTCTCCCAGTCCGGAGAACTACTCTTTTGTACATCGTACATCTTAAAACCTGCGATCGCTTCCGTGAGGGAGGTCTTATACACACCACATTACACCTCATATTTTCTGTTCACACGCGCTTACCTATTTATAAACCGCTGTAAGTGACCACGTTGCTAGAACCTACGAGACTGATAGCTCCGTAGTCGCCGGATCAAGCATCCTCACCGGCCGAGGAAGTGTATTCGCAATATCAGCTCCCCCTTCGTGATCACCTGGACAATGAACCAGAGAACGAAAAATGTATACTGAGTAAGCAGCTTTATCGACATGTTACGAAACAGCCAGCTGATGGAGCCTTTAGTACATTACGGAAGCCCTGGTTCCTCAAGCGTCGGACGTTTTAATCTAAACCGGCGACCCTCAATGCGCAACCGATTGGGTCGCTCAGCATTATCGCTTGCTATAAACCTAAGCACCATTTCTTGGTTACGATCGAAGGAGAAACGAGTGGGGGCTTAGTATCAGTATAATCAAACATAATGACGAGGTTCTGAGCCGCAGAGGTCCTTCGAATTCTTACAGCTATATTCTCGTGGTAGGTTGGAAGGTGACCGTTAGATAATGGCGCAACAGCTAGCGTTTGGAAGGACAAGAAACTTTTGGGAGGGTAGCGGAATTCATTTGATCTTGAGGGAATAGGTCGCAGCCACAAAGCCTAGCGCCACGTAAATGGAAGGACGGGAAAGCCGCAGAACCACCAGCGCGTCCACAGGTCCGAACAATCGGCGCAGAATCGTTGGGTCGCAGCGGTTTTGGAAATGCGTGCGGAGCGGGTGCTGGGGGTCTTGGAGCCACGCAGAGATCCGAGACGCCACTGAATAGAGTTACGATCGGCAAGCCGTGAGGCCTGATGGGGCCAGCGCACCTTGGATAAACCCAGGAACTCCGCCAAGTTAAGCAGCGTTGAGCTGTCGATCCGTCCCTCTTTTCTTGCGAATCGCCCCTCGATGATCGCGGGTGATTGTATGGCCGCCGGGAAGAGAAGGGAAAAGAGACGTTGCGCTGGCGGGTTGGAGTCGGGAGATGGCGCGTTTCAGAACGATGCAAGTGAGGTCCCGGCGTGCCACAGCAGCCGTTTCCGGCTTGGGAGCTTACCGGTGGATTGTGTGGTATGGCCATTGATTGACGTCTACCAACCTGCACAAAGGCGTCTCGAATGTGACGAAAAAAAGTAAATTTTGGCTACCAGATATGATATGTCGACACAGTAACCTTTTTGCAACTTCTTGTCTCGTTTGGATGCAAGAGCAGGAGCTGTTGGTGGCGTCAAGGTCTGAACTTGTTACCGTGTTGGAAAACTGGGGAATCAGGGGAAGCACTCTACTGATTAGACCTGGCGCCTAGTCAGTTTAGGATCAAGTGTCTTTGGCGGAGCTTGCTGGCCCTTGGGCTTTAATTTTGGTCTTCGCGGGGCTCCGTCAAGAATGGCTGGAATCTGATCTAGTTGAGGAGGTATTTTAGCCACCATTCAGACTCCACATTATTAGAGAGGACGAGGGCGAGAGAAAGCTACCTAGCTCGGACCGCCATTGGCTCCAGATCTTCGGCGAAGTGGGCAATGAGAGCACTCTGTGGCCCTTTTGGCAGAGGTTACTAGTAAGCTCAGGCGCTGAACTACTGGTAATCAAGAAGAAAACTGGGGAACGGGAGAAACGGCAAGGAGCCCCTATCAAACAAAGAGGACAGCCCGCGCCAATGAGATAGCGTGATCAGATCCTGTGGAGTCTCGAAACGTCGCCAGGACGTGCTAAACCTGATACGGCATGCCAGGCCTGTCATTCCTTCCCTCATGGTGTCGTTCCTGCGTTTAGTCCGCCGACTATTACAAAGTACTCCTTGTCGAAGAGGTACTCTGTTCGCTGATGAAGGGACAAATCCAGGGGAAAAGGGGTCCGCGCCCTTCCCGTCAGCTGGTTACCTGTACTGGATATTTACCCTAGTGCTCCCCGCAACCTAGAGGTACTTAGTACATCTGCTAGCCACCCAAGCACACGTCGCTCGCTGGACTTCGGTGTATTCGCAGGGCCGGTTTCCCCTCCACCAACGGCCAAGGGCCAATGAGCAGGGCTAGGCCTGGCGAATGACATACGAATTCTGATTGGGAGCATTGTATTTTCGTGTACTATCCATGCTGTCTGCCGCAAGTGTGCTACCGTAGGGCTACCAGCACACGACAAAGGCTCGCATTGTCGCATTGAGAAGTCGAGATTACATGGACTACACCGCAATGGTACATGGCCGTACACAAACCGCTGCTCCGTTCCCTTTCCTGCCACCCTCCGCAGAGGCCGCCCAATTCTTTAATCTCCTCTTTGTCTTTCGGCCTTCTGAACCTCGCCTTCTCCTCCCTCTGCAAGGAGACAGGAAACAATCTGAAAACCTCTTTGAAGGGTTGCTTGCAGCATTGCCACTCATTTTACCGCTCGTTTTTTCTTAAACCAGTCGCTCATTGAATTGTTACTACCCCAGTCCTGGTGTCTTGGGTTCGAGTTGTTGCATTGCCGCCAAATTTCCCGTATCAAATTGCTTGCTGATACCCGCTGATCCCCGGTCTCCCTAAAATCCCCTTGGCGATCATACTGCCACAGTCGAGAATCTCCCACTCTTGCTCCTTGCCGTCCAATCTGTGGCCTCTTGATTTCGTCGAGAAATCCTCTGTGCCAGAACTCGATTCATCGACCACCAACCTGGCGAGGAGCGGCACCTAGTCGCCGAGCTAACACCATCAGGTCTTAGCAGGAGCCCTCGAACGAGTTTCGATATGCTTGCGTAGCAGGACGGACAGCGGACATCTGCCCACATCAGCAAACGAACGAACCCTGGCGGTCCTTTGTTGACCCACGGCGCATTGTACCAGGAACCGTACCTAACAGATCCCCCTATTCTCTGGGAATTATACTTCGTGCTTTTCTTTTCTTCGTCTTCTTCCTCTTTTAACCCTCACGACATCCTATCGTCACCTGCCTGGCGGTCGACGAACGAATCCGGCTCTTGTCAACTATTGACACGAGCGCAGTCGAACACTTCGCAGGCGAGGCAACGACTTGTGCTGACGGCGGGTCCGACACGACGTTCACTCCTTAACCGTTTATCGTCGACTTCAGCGCAAGTCGTGACGAGGATTACTCCTTTTGGCTCCTCAACTTTTGGCGAGCATCGCTATTGAACGACCCAAACCATTCGCCTCAAGCCACTCTTTTCAGCATGGGATGTTGCGGACATAGGCGGAAAGCCGTCACTGGCGGCACCGACCAGAACTGGTCTTACATCGTACGGGCGAACCCACCTATCGTCGATTGGGAATTGACTGGGCTAGATTGGCCCTTGAAGAATACGTTATTGACTAACTCCGGGCTATAGAATCTAAACGACTTCAAATCTACTAGCTGCTTCACCCCCTTTGCGTACGGATATCTTTGGTTCTCTCTCCTCCTCTCCCTCGCAGTCTATGGCGTCGATACCTTCACAGCCGTGTCTCTCCTAGCGCTAAGTGACACCTGGCCTTCGCGAATTGAGCCCGCGGTCGACGTCTCTATCTCGAAATGGATCTTTTCCGCTTGCATCATCGCCTCGTTCGTGAATCTGGGCTTCGAGCATGTGCGTGCGTGGAGGGTGATGAAGAGGGGAAACGTTGCCGAATGCTATCTCGACAGCCTGGCGGTTCGCTTGGAGAGTATTCGACTGGGCAAGCGCCAAGGTTGGAGACGATTCCTTGTTTTCGCTTCCCTCACCAAGAGTAAGAAGGGCGCCGAGTATATCGCTCTCTTCACCTACTTCAGTTTCCAATGTAAGTGGCATTCGCGCCTGTCTCTGTTTTGTAATTTGCAGTCTTAACACTTCTCTTAGCTTGGATCCGAGTTATCGTCTGCTCAGGGCCGAGGCAGGTCATCAATGCCCTTACCCTGTACTCCGCCCTCCAGCAGGATCTTGCGGTGCCCGGCGGCGAAACAATCGACAGGTCACTCGTGATACTATGGAATAACATCACATTCCTCGCCCAGGACAACCCACAAACTGCCTTGGTTTTGGCGGGTATGATCTTCACTTTAATTATTTGGGTTTTCTCCCTGCTCTTCCTCATCGCCGCTATCTTGTTCTACATTCTCTTCCTGTGGCATTGGATCCCGCAGGCTGACGGTGGCCTTGCTGGTTATTGCGAACGAAAAGTCAACAAAGCCCTCGTCAAGATTGTAACGAAAAAGGTTAACAAGGCCTTGGCTAAGGAACAAGCGGCATGGCAGAAGGCCGACTTTAAGAACGCTAAGAAGTTGGGTGAGAAGGGCCCCTTGGAGCGACAGGCAACGTTGCCTACCCTACCCAACGTTGGCGGACCAGGAGGAGACAAGCTACCTGAGATGCCAACCCTTCAGCGAAGCGAGACCTTTTCGACATTGCCACCCTACGTGTCGAGGCCAGGCACCCCCGGCAGCTTCGAGCTCAACAACATGGACCAAAAACGCCCATTACCCAACCGCTCCGGTACCATGTCATCCTCGACAACATACTCGTCTCGCGCTCCTCTCGCTGCAAGCGGCGCAGATATGGGTGCCTCCAGCCCGCTCTCTCCCGCACCGACCCTTCCTTCTATCGACTTTGGTAACAGCTATGGCCCTCCTGCCCTGCGTCCCAATACGTCCAACTCACAGAGGAGCTTCTCCCGACCGGGACCGGGCCATATGCAAAATGGCTCTAACGCTTCATTCGGCCACCAGCCGTACGGCTCTCAATCGTCCATCCCCGCCCGATACACCGAAACCCCATCGAACTACGGCGGCGAGTCAATGCCCTACCCTACTCCGGTTCGTTCGCCGACAGCACGAACCATGGATAGCTACAATCGGCCTCCTATGCCTCAGGGAACTAACGGTTACCCCTTACGATCACCGACCGCCGGGCCGGGTTCTGATCGGTTCTCTCCCATGGACGGCCGCGCCAGCCCTGCTCCTTCGGCGTATTCGAGCCGAAGTGGCCCCGGCCTCCCGACAAACCCCACGCCAAGACCCCTCAATCCATCTGGCTACCAAGCCTTCCAGCCAAGCCGGAGCGTCACGGGCCCTCTACCAGTGCGGACACCTCAGCCGCCGCAGCCAACCCGAAACATGACGACGGGAGACTATCACCCACGTCAACAACCATCCCAGGGATCCGGTTACGGATACGACTACGATGTCGAGTCACAACGGGGTGGACAATACTAAGTGTTTCGGACTTGTGTAGCGATTCTTGTTTGGGCTTTTTTTTTGGTTTGGGTTGGGTTTCGTTTGCATATCATCAGGCTTCATAATGGTACATATATGGATCTGTTCACGACGACACACTTCTTTTCAGGTTCAATACCTAGACAAGGCTTCAAGGGCTAGAAGGGAGCGAGAGGAGCATAGCTTCTACTTATCTTACCTCGATCTTTTTAACCATGTACTTGGATCTCTAAATTCCTTTGGGTTTCGAATTATGACAGGGCTACCTTATATGGCCATTTTTTTTGTACATAGGGAAGGGCCGGCTTGTAGAGAGCCAAAATAACCGTTTCACGAACGTCTGCTTGTACAACCATTGGGTCACTCATGTAGGCAAGTGAAGAGATGCGATTGCAATCAACGGAACTTACCTCATCGATGCGAACGGTTGTTAATAGTCGCATGATGTGATGAGTGAGCTACCTCCTATAATACTACAGACCGTGATGATGACTGCTTGTGTTTGCCTGGGCTTGATGCCAACTTTCACTGGTTCTCCATGTCGAGTCAAGGTAGTTTTCGACTGGAGACGGCGCATGGTCAGCAGACTGTCTGCATCAACAACGATTGATGCCAAACCGCACCAATAAGACCAGCCCTGCCAAACCCAAATGCCATCCTCGTAAGGCATCCCGGCAGCTCCCAGAACTTGCCTTTGTCCCATCGAGATCGAATTAGCGGCAATTAGGTCTGACATGACTGGAGTAAAATCAGAAGGGCAAGAGGAAGGAGCGGTAGTGGCGCCCTTTGGGTCAACAGGATCAGCTAACCTTTCCCTGTTCGCTATTGGAAATAAGCTTTGTTTGTCTTATGAATTGGGCCTAACGTCAATTCGTCAATGTGTGACCCCGCGCTCGCCATCGTCGTCGAGCCCGATTTGTAATGGACCGGTCTTCGCCGGATTCTTATAAATGCTATACCCATCCTTACTAGACACGGGCAGGGCAAAGCGGGATGGTCTTTATAAAATGCCGAGAGCGTTTCACATTCAATAGCGTTTGCCCTTTCCCCCGTCAGATCCTATTTTCTCCAAAAAGAAAACAGAGGAGAACGGAAAAGCAGCGTGATAGGGGATAGAAAAAAGAACCACCAAAGCCAAAAGAAAAATAAAATAAAATAAAAATAAATAAAAAGAGAAAGAGAGAGAACAACATGCCGTCCAGCTCGATTCCGTGGCACGAAGGCGAAGCCGCCATGCACAAACTCCTTTCAGTCCCGCGCCAAGACAACCCCACAACTCCCGGTCTCGCCGGCCCGTACGCCCGACGTATCGCAGCTTCGCCGCTCATCGCGCTCGGAGCGTTGGACTCGCGGGGGAGGCCGTGGGCTACTGTATGGGGCGGCGAGAGGGGCACTGCTGGGGCCATTGCCGCTGGTACGTTGGGGATCCGGAGCATGGTCGATGGCGGGAACGACCCCGTATATCGGAGCCTTTGGGAAGGAAACGATAAAGGCATGGTCACTCCGGCCACCATCGGTAACAAAGACAGGCTTGTTGCCGGGTTGTCGTTGGATCTTGAGACGAGGGACAGAGTCAAGTTTGCGGGGAGAATGGTGGTGGGCGCCGTGGCCGGGGAGCAAGGCAAAGCGAGGGAGGTGCAGCTGGGCGTGGAGGTTAGGGAGTCTTTGGGGAATTGCCCCAAGTATATCAATAAAAAGAGGATTCTGAGATCAGATATGCGGCCGGTGCTGGCGGGCTCCGAGTTGCCGTTGGGAAGAGGGGCTGTTGGAGTTATCGAGAAGGCGGATGCCATCTTTTTGGCGAGCGTGGGAGGGGCGAATATGGATGTCAACATTCGTGGTGGGATGCCTGGGTTTGTGAGGGTTGTTCAAAATGATAAGGATGGCGTTGTGTTGGTGTATCCAGAGTGTAAGTCCTTTCTAAATTGTCCCGTGTTGCTAGAGTTGAGGACTAACAATATTACTAGTTTCGGGCAACAGGTTGTATCAGACCTTGGGAAACCTCAAGGCAAACCCTCGACTAGGAATAACCCTACCGGACTTTGAGACATCTGACGTCCTTTACGTAAGTTTCACCCTCGAGCCACTTCATTTACACGACGGTGCTAACCTATTTTCCCAGCTCACTGGAACCGCGGAGATACTCATCGGTGATGAAGCAGCTGACCTCCTCGAACACACAAGAATCGCGGTCAAGCTTACAATCGAGCAAGCCAAATTCGTCAAATCCGGCCTTCCGTTCCGTGGTGAATTGGTTGACTACTCTCCGTACAGCCCACCCGTACGAACCCTAGTCTCCGAGAAGACTTCTTCTACACATGCAATTACAAGCGGACGCGGGCGGCCAGATATTACAGCCTCCTTTGTCAGACGAGAACTACTTACACCAACGATCGCACGAATAACCTTTAAACTGGATTCTGAAAAGACTTTACAGCCGTGGAAATCCGGGCAAGCCATCACCTTTGACTTTAAGCGCGAGCTTGACAATGGGTGGTCACATATGCGCGATGACGACCCTCAGTCTCTCAACGACGATTTCATCCGTTCCTTTACAGTATCGAGTGTCGCGCCCTCGAGCATTCGGAGGGGCTCCAAGGATGCGGAGTTTCAGATTACAGTGAGAAAGCATGGGCCAGCGACCGCGCTACTCTGGCGGTGGAATCCGCGTGTTGAACTGGAGATTCCGGTCCTTGGCTTCGGCGGAGAAGAGGGCTTCCTGATGCCTACGGAGAAGACTACGAACCTGTCGGTGTTCGTGGCAGGCGGGGTCGGTATCACACCGCTGATTGCTCAGGCGGACTCGGTACTCGCAGCCGGGAATGGGCTGAGGTTGCTCTGGAGTATAAGGGCCGAAGACTTGCCACTGGCGGCTGACGTTTTTGGTCGCGTGAGGGAACTCGCGCCGCTTACGACCCTATTTGTTACTGGGGGACCGGCTGGTGGTCAAGATCGGCTGAAGGGCGAGCTCACATCCATGGGTGCGAGTATATTTGACAGAAGGATGGAGCAAGCCGATTTGAAGGCGGTGGGAGGGGAGAGGAACAGGAAGTTTTATCTCTGTGCTGCTCCAGCTTTGACGAAGTTGTTATTGGGGTGGCTCGAGGGGGAGGATGCTGTTTATGAAAACTTCAACTACTAATTTGCGCACATGTATGTCAAGAGTTTTTATCTCTTGGATTCTATTCGAAAATGTCGCGGCCAGGCTAGATATCGGTACAACATATGTTGCATTCGACTACGAGTAGCAATCCTCAATCCCGGCAAGCAGGCTGGGGTGCGCGGAAAACCGGATCCGCGTCCGGATCCGAGACGCCGGTTTGTGATATTCTCATGGAAACGCGCCGTCCGCTATTCTTATTAGGAGTGTTGTAGACTACCATCTGTTGGCGGCTGCAACCGCCTGCTGTTCAGTTGCAACGCTCTTGCAAGTCTTTTCGTCATACGAAGTACAATGGATCAAATGCATTTTCCCACTCCAGTCCAGTGCTATTAGAGCCACTGTCAATATCCACCACTATCTATCCCACTTCGCGATCCCACCTTGCATTGAATCCGTGTCGCGATCCGCATTCTTGTTGGACTTGCCGTTGACACATTCCATGTGCCCACAAAACCTGCATGTTTTGGCTATAATTACTTCTCTGTGTCAAACAGCTTTATAGTTAGCTATATTAGTGCACTGCTTGCTTTATTTTCGCGATGCCCCCAGGTAAGCGCAAGAAGTTTGTTTCTGCCTTCATTCCTTCCCTCTAGTATCACCATCGAGTGCGCCTTCCTAGGCCAAGAGTGCCTTGGGCTACATTTCTCCTCGCCTTGAGTTGTTTAACTTATCTGCTATTACTCTTTTTCATTTTTTTTCCTCCTTCCATACCCACCTCCCTCCGCAGCCATGCCTCACAAAGTAACCTACCAGAACCGTGGAGGGCGACGGACGAACGCGGCCATGAGGCGAACGCGCGCAAACAACCCGACGGCACGGCTAACCAAGGTTCGTATAGCGCTTAGTGACGACGAGTCTTCCGATTCCGGCCCCATTAAACTCCCCGTCCACGAGAAGCCGGAGCGGTCGCGAAGCCGCAAGTCCACGACAGTTGACGATGAAGATGATGCGCCACCACCGAGGAGACCTGCCGCTGTGGGGAACGGAAAAGTCGCGGACGATGAGGAGGAAGAAGATGAAGAGGGGGATGAAGACGAAGATATGGACGAGGACGTGTATGTCTACTCGCTTTTGTGCAATCGACCTTGCGGCTGAGCATATGCTTGGGTTCTGACACGTGGGGCAGGTTTGTCGTAGAAAAGATTCTTGGGCACATGTTGAACAAGGAGGTATGTGTGCATGCTTTTACAAGGCTGCGTCTGGTTTGCGACTGGCGATTTGGTTGTACGAGCTAACCTTAGATTATCGAAGGGTGACTTGGTTTTTAAGGTCAAGTGGGAGGGCTACGAGAAGAAGGCTGACCAAACGTGGGAGCCGGAGGACAGCCTGAGGTGAGCTTCGTCAACAAAGCCCATGCGTGCGAATCCCGAGACTAACGGCAGTGAAAAGAGAGGGCGCAGCTGAGCTTTTGGACGAATACCTAGCCGGGGTCGGTGGGCGAGAGAAGATCATTGAGCAGACCAACGAAGCCATCAAGACGAAGAAGCGCGGGAGGAAGTCTACGAGTGCGACAGCAGCGACGGCGGAACTTGCCAACAAGCGATCGAAGCGAAATGGCCACCCGGCCGAGACGACACCGCCCGTATCAGCTACAAAGGCCGGAGTCTGGCAGCCTCCCGCGGGCTCTTGGGAAGACCATATCGAGACTATTGATGCTTGTGAAGATGAGGCAACAGGGAAGCTTGTGGTATTCCTAAACTGGAAAAACGGCAAGAAGACGAAGCACAGCACAGAGGTGGTATATAAGCGCTGCCCTCAGAAGGTAAAGGATATATTATTGCCTCGTGTAGGTATGTATACGTGGGCTAACATTGGACTTTGGCTCTTTTGCACTTTAGATGCTGCGCTTCTACGAAAATCACGTACGCATTGTCAAACATGAAACAGCAGAAGGCGTAGACGTGGCGGATATGGATGCCGCCGTTAAGGACGCTTAGCCTCGAGTAGCTTGGATGATTTCAACTCCCCATGGTTGGGAGTAGTTAAGAGAGTGGTGATGAGAGGGTATACCTTTCAGCGCGTATGAGTTTAGGATGGCTTCTACGACTATGGGAAGCAGCGGCAGTTTCCCCCCTCTTTGTTCGGTTTGGCGATCATGGTTCGGTTTTGTCATTCTTTCTTGTTGACGTAAGCATTTATGTATCTTGTTCTTTGGACGGGAGTCCCTAATTTAAGTATGGTACGGAAAAAAATAACTGCCCTCAGAAGCTAGCGGAAGCTATCGTGAGTGATTCACAAGCTTTTCTTGAGGACAATGGCGTGTCGAGCAGCAAGATGGTACGGTGCCCGGCATCGGGTGCCTGACAGCATGATGACATCGGGAAGTCAGGCAGGTCCGTCCCTGTTCCTGGTTGGGTTCGCGCACCGGTAGCGGCCGAGGTATCTGTAGTTAATACGAGCTATGGGCAGTTACCCAACCTCTTAACGTTTCTGCCAGATTATCAGGGTCATTTGGCGTCACGGCGCTTGTGGGTTCCTGCGTTTCCAAGCTGGATTTGCGCGAGGCTGGGGCCAGCTCAGGATAACGTCCCAGCTCTCTTATTGGTCAGAGTCGTTGGAGGGGTTGGGTTTCCAGTGGGGCGGGCCCTTGAAATGCCTGCGCCCCAGGCGGCCCCCCGAAAAGAAGGAGATTTTTGCGCTGCCAGCCTTGCGAATTTATTTTCTTGCGCTTCCCTCCGGGTGGCGGGGCAACCAGGGAGGCGGGCGGCTGGGAAGCCAGCTATTATTTCTACCAGTCTGGCCCGGGAATTGAGAACTTGGTGCGCGCCGTTCTATCGTCTTCCTTTCCCGAAAGCTTTTTACTTTACCCAGGTAATATTGGAAAATAATATCGAAAGAAAAAAATCACGAGAAGACGCGGCTTTAGAGACGACGACTTTATTCCACGAGCGAGAACCGAAGTTTGATTGGACCATCGTTGCCCAGCCCGCCTAGGTTACTCCGTCGTTGCTACGGAGCTGCACCCCCGCCTTCAACCAGTCTCTCTCTCTCCTACCTAGGAACTCCTCGCCAAAAAAAAAAAAAAAAAAAAAGAAAAAAGGTTCCTGCATTCTTGGGCTTATTGCTGGAATATTCGAGCATCTTTTTTTGGTCCTGAATTCAACCTCTGGTGTTTTAACAAAGGGTACGATATTATTCTTAGCTTCTTTATAGCTCTAAGCCTTGTCACTAACATGGGAATAGCATCGCAAATTCACCCACCTTTCCCCGCCGAACACTCTTCTTCTTCTCCACCCGGGCCCGATCGAGGTCTTTTTCCACCAGCTACGGATCGAGAACTCAGCTGAACCTTTCGCTTGGAACTGCGAATTGAATAGCTTCAACACCCGCTTCCTCCTCTTCTTTCACCTCTTGTCTTGACACCCACTCAACCAAGCCTTACCGACTCGAACTCGAACGATACCCTCTCCCTTCTCCACGTCGCCCCTCCTCCCCGCGTTTCACTTGAACAGCCAAAATGGTCAAGCAAAACGACACAATCGCCATCATCATCATCATCCTCTTCCTCGTCCTCGCCCTCATAGCCTTTGGCATCTACAGGCTCGTCCAGATGGCCAAGGACCACATGAGCGTGCACTCAGAGACGGAAAGCAGTTCAACGAGCAGCAGCAGTTCGGGGTCGTCGAGTATAGTGGATAACTGATGAACCTTTGAGGAAGAGACGTACATTTCTTGGCCTTCTTTCTGGACATCTTTTTTTTTGGGATACTTTGGCGACCGGCTGTGGAGAAAGAACGTATATACGATAAAACAAAAAGACGACGGAGACGAGTCTTTTTTTTATTGTGGGAAAGGGCGCGGTGTCTGCACACTCACACATACAACGCATAATGGGATGTAGGGACGGATCATGAGATATGCAGCATATTTTCTTCTCTGCTCACAAATCTTGTTTTAGCGCGTATTTCTGATTATTTTTTTCTTTCTTTCTTTTTTCCTTTTTGCCCCTTTCCTTTTCCTTGTTGGGCTGGCGTTTTGCTCTTTCAAGTTGGGATCATCGGGGGACGTATTGCATTCATGTACTTGCTTGTTTTACACTTTTTAGGGAACATTTTCAAGGCCTCACCGAGCTGTGAGGAGCCGAATCGAGGCAAGAGAGACCCCAGCGGGTCGAGGAGTTACGAAGAAGAGGAACGGAACCTCTTTAAACTGGTTGATAGCAAACTAGATAGATGAGACGTTGCCAGAGATATCTGGCCCGCGCAATGCACAAATTCGTCTGGGGACGCCTCTCCTCAGGCCAGGTTTATCGCAGCACACACGCAACCCACACCACGTAGACGCTTGTACTGTACCGTCCCCCAACCCAACACACAAAATCGCCAGCTCTGGCATCTCGGTCGCGTGGCTTGCGCTCCTATTTCGTGCTTCACGAGCTGCAGCTGTAGTTTTGATAATAATCCCAGTCCGTTTCCCCTCTTAATATTACCTGAAAACACTGGCAGAGAGCCTCTCGTTAGCGCCTGTCTCTGGATTCAGGACGCCTGACGCTAAGACAAACTTGGACCCCTTTCTTCCCCACCCTTCAAAAGCACGAGCGGGGAGATGAGAAACGGGGATCGACCGAGGTGTTTCTTGGGTGAGGCTTAGACCCGACAGAGAGAGATGATATTTCGGCCTTCGCGGCGTTAGCAGCTGGCACATGCTAGCGAGGAGCAACTGCTGAGAGTGCTCTATCCGATAATCCACTGTACCCATCGGCTTTTTCCCTTTCCCGTCGAACTTGGGCCCGCAAACTACAGGGAAAACGGTTGCTCCCTCTTGGCTCCCTTGCGAAGAAAGCAGGGTTCAGGGAAGTTCTGATTAAGGGCAAAGAGGGAGAAAAAGGAAGGGAGCAAAGCACACGGCTCACGAGAAAAAAGTTTGGGGACGCAAACCCCACTGCTGGACTCCAGCCGGCCAGGTGCGGAGGCACTAAGTGGCTAGTCTCACAGGGCTCTGGTCCTCACGGCCGTGGCATGCGGGGATCACCTCCCGAGGGGAATCTGGCAACGGGCATTCCCCCCTTTCCCTTGTTTCTGCTCTTGCCTCCTAACTTGTATTGCTGCCAGTTTCTACATGGAATCCCTTGGATGGCGGACCAAGCAAGGGAGAGCGGGGAGGGAGCCACTCAGCTAGCTAGCTATGAGCTGGAAATACGGGAATAGAAGGGCGCCTGATAGGGTGGGGAAAAGGCGAGCTCCCTCCCTCAGCCTAGGTGAAAGGAGAGAGGAAAAACTGGGGACGCGCTTGCGCCCGTTGGGCGAACAGCCGAGCCTGGATTCGTTGCTTTTACCGGACAATTTGAGATCTGAAAGCGTCGTTTCAGTTACAATAGGCGAACATCATCGTTCCCAGGTAATACGGGGATTTGCAGAGAAAAGCTCCTTCCTGATTCTAACGAAGATGGGAACCCTGGGAGATATGGACTTGACGTAATAACAGCTCGAGGTTGACATGTGGACGAGCGAGGAAGGATAGTGGTTGGTGGACGAGGAGACCTTTTGGAAGCGGTTCCTGTTGAGGAAGCTTGATTGAGCTTTGGCTTTGCTCTCGCACAGGAACCGTGTCACCAGCAACAAGCTACGTGCGAAAATTGTAGAAAGGACCCCGTCCGGGACCGTCCAGGACCCGTTCGAGAGCACAGGACTGGTCGAATTTCGCGAGATGTGGACTCGGCGAACTCGAGCCCGTTCAGCTGGCCATCGCTCCTCTTTCAACTGACGCAGAGGACTAGCAGTAGGACTCGTATGGGTATCTCGTAGCCAGCCCATAGTCAATTGTCCAGCTGGCTGTGCGCGCGTATGCGCTCTGAAGGGCTTCCCGTCATCCATTATGGTGCTACGTGGTAAGATCGGAAGCGATCTGTGTTCTTACATGGGCGCTCCGTTTCCCCTTATTCCTTCTTGGGAGTTCCGGACCATGGACGAATGTGGCCCGGAAGTTGGCGCCATGTGCGGTTCGGGCTGGCTCTGGTGCAGCTTATCTGCAATGTAAAATGACCACCACTCCCATCTAGCATGCATCCATTGCACGCTATTAGATGCAGAGGCCATTAAAGGGGTAAAGGGTCTTAACCAAGGTGAGAGAAAAATTCGACCAGAGCCTGCCTCTGCTTTCCTTCGCTTGCTCTCTCGCAGGCATCAGGTACACAGAGTTGTTTTTTTTCCTGGTCTTCTTCCCTTTCTTGCTCTTACTCCAGGTGTACCAGTATTAAATTGATATGATCGCAATAGTTTATTCCACGTACTCTGCTGAAGTGGAGCTGTAGCGCCGAAGCGATGCATCAGACTCGTCAACTGGCCACCGATCCCACCAGAGAACCGCAGAGGAGTCCATGTGGGAAGGGGGAATGGGGGAAGAAGCTGCGGGCAAGCTGTAGCCCGTGTTCATACTTGGCCTGTTCCGGAACCGCATTCCTTTCGGGTGATGCGCTCTTTCTCCACATAGAATGTTCATCGAACCCGAATCAACATGTTCTGTGCTTTGAGGCTGGCTCGAGATTGCTCTGCTCACATTTCGTTCCAGGCGACGCCTTCCAGTCGCGGTAATGATGGAGGATGGGGGCCCCCTTGGTCGCAGCAAATGGGCATGCCTGCAGTTTCCCACACGGTGCAGCACCGGGCAGGCATACCTGAGGTTGACGGCTTCGGTAAACACAGGTGAAATGCACGAGGGATATGATGAACCAGTGGTAACGGCTGCAGGTGGGAAAAAAGATTGCTGGCGGCGTATGTACTAGTCGAATTGTCACGTTCAATGTTGCCGATCCATGGATATTACCTTCTGAATTATTTTTTTTTCTATGGCATCTGCATCCACCAATGTACATTGGCAATGCCAGTGGGCGCTCGGATGTTGGAAGGCATAATACAGAAACGAATAAGACTGGCGATTTTTGCCCCAGTGTGTTTGGATTAAATTTGTTTGCCTTCTATGCTGCTTTATGCTGCCTGCCTGTCCAAGGGCCAGCGTTGCGGCGTTAGCCTGAGAGAATGAAGCAGACGCAGGTTATCGCGAGCAGCCGGCGAGTTTGTGGCAACGCACTGTCCAGAAGCTGATCCCTTATTAGTGGACTGGAAGGTGCGCCTATTAGTTTTCGTTGGCCCGACTGACCCCCCCCCTTTCGCTCCGTAGGTGATCTTCCGGCAAAACCCTGATGGCTGGATCGGTCGGTCGTTGGATGGTCCGAGCGTTGCGCACTCGTGGGAGTTTGGGGCAAAGTAGGCTCAATGCTCACCCTCTCGTCGCCGCTCGGTGGTCAAGGGGGACGGTAAGTTCGATAGGCGACTACTGGCGTTACAAGCGATAGAGTGGGAGATCGATCAAATGGGACGAGGATTCTAGTGAAGGAGGTAACGGAGGGGAGACGTGGAGTGGACTAGGGAGCCGAACTAGAGATGTACTGCCTTTCTGCAGAATGTCATTGATGGGTGAGCAAGTTGGGCTCCTTCGGAACCTGCATTTGTGCATTCCTTCCCTCATGCCCCAAGGAGGAGATGAGAGGAGCCCTGGACATTAGGTGTCAAGAGCTGCTGTTTGGTTTCCACCAGTTCAAATGTAGTATAATGCGGTACACCATTGATGTATCAATGGATGCTTGAGCTTGTAAGCCCCAATGGCGCATGAGCTAAGACGGAATGAGGGCCATGGCATGATAGATCAATTCGGACTTGGGTTGGGACCGAATTCATCGACTCAGAATGCCGGGGACCAAACCAGCCAGATTTCGATGATGTGGTATTGGAGCAATGGAGGGATACGGAATAATATGAACTAGAAGTATCAACTCTTAAGTATGAAGGTATATCGACCTCTCTCCCGTTTTTGCCCACTGAACTGAATATACACAATCGTGGCGCAACGTGCAGACGGGCGCCTCGCACACAGTGTGCCTTGGGTGGTAATAATATTTGACTTTCTGTTTCTGGCCTTCGAGGACTTGTGATGACAGGAGACATTTGGTAACTGCCCGTCAATCCATCCCTGGATACGAAGTTCGCATTTAACCAAAGAGGATACAAAGTGCCCGCAGTGGATGAGTGTCCCTCCAATGTCGAGTCCCTCCAAGAGGTGGTTGTAGGAGTAATAATAGCACTTGCGTGGGTGACCTGGTCCTTTTTTTTTGTCCTTGGACCTGTTCCTGGCATGGCTTTTGGCCTGTCCCTGTCCCTGTCTAGTTCGCTGTCTGGCGTACGGGCACGCTACCACTGCTGATGCTATTTCGGAGTCCTTCCAAAGTCCCTGGACCCAAAGCAACCCCAACGTTCGCTCGACAAGTGCTTGTACAAGTAGGACTGGCGGACAGGCGACCATTTCTACCTCTCTCTTTGCCTCGTTCCAAGAGGGGGGGTGTCGAGGGGGAGCAAGTGACGGATGTTTGACGGGTCCAGAGTGCGATGTAACTCTGGCGTGCGACTACTACTCTGGAACTATCCATGGATGGACTTGGTCGTGCTGTAGGATCCAGGAACCAATGAACTGTGCAGCTAACCAGCGCCAATCCGGAGGGGCCAGGCGGGCTATTGCGGGCCTTCAGGTACAACACCCTTGCACGTATTTGAAAAAAACCAAGATATAATTTTAAACCTGCCTGTCGATTTCCCCTTTCCCTCTCATGGCTGCCGCTGACAGTGCCAGCGAGCTCCAGTTGAGTCGACCAAGCACGCAGGCCAACGAGAGAGGCGAGACCGACAAGTGTCAGCGTCGAGGATTGTCGCTCGTGTCGATGCGAAGGGCCGTTCTAAAAAAGTTTTCTACTTCCACCTGCTCCTCCATCTTGATCTCGCCTTCCTGGGTTCAAGCTCGCGCTTGCCAACTCAATCCCAGATCTCGACCTTGATCTCCATCTTTCCTTCCGTAGTTGCTCGCTCATTCCACAGGCTCTCGTTCTCCTCTGCACCTGCAGTCTGCGGGCCTCTCCTTGCTGTTCATTGACTTCTCCCTTTTCCCTTTCTGCCATTATATCCTATTCACAGTGACCCTTAGCAGGGACTCGTCCAGACTTTGACCGAACATATTCTCCTTAAAAAAGAAGAACCCTCGTATCTTTCCTGTCGAAATCTCCTAGCCGCTTGTCACTCGTTCAACTTGGTCTCTAGGCCTGTCTGTCGAGCTCGTCGTCCCCCACCTTTGATACCTACTTTTCCCCCTACGTCCAAACGGAAGCCATCTTTGATCTTATACTATCGCCATTGATGCTCTATCCTACCATCTAATTGTAGCATTCTCAACGCTCTTTCTCTGTCGGGGCCTTATATTACCGTCCTACTTCCAAGATATTTTCTTCCCTTTGTGTTCTAGAGTTTTTTGAATCCTGGTTTCGTCGTCTTAGTCCAAACGGCGGCCTCGACCCGACCACGAGTTGCGAAACGTCCTACTTCGAGCGATACCATAATTCCGTCCTGACCGAACGCAATGGCCGAGTCTACGCCTGCCAAGTCCGACTCTGGGACCCCTGGTCCCAAGTATCCCGCCCCGAAAGATAAGGTGTGCCAGTTCTGCGGCGTAGCCTTTACATCCTCCTCGCTCGGCAGACATCTCGATCAATTCATCAAAGACAAGAAACCTAAACCACCCGATGATGTTCACGATGTCGCGGAAATTAGGAGACTACGGGGTAACATTACCCGTCGTCAACCCCGGAATTCCTTACGGTCAAGGAGAGAAACCTTGACCCCTGTAAGCACCCCCAAGATTCGAGACACTTCGGCGAATCTTGAGAACAGGATGAAGTCGCCTCTCTCACCAAAGGACGTCAACGAATCCTCTTTGAACGGATGGGGCATGAATAGCGTGGCTAATGACGGTGCAAATGGCGATTCTTCGACGAACGGAAGGAGGCCCAGTAACCAGAGGGCTATGAGCCGTCATGTCCAGAAAGCCCAGCTCGACTCGAGAACTAAGATAGCCGATGCCATGGATAGGGCGAGGGCAGCAGAGCTGGCCTTGACGGAGCTTCTCGGCTCTTTGAGAGCAGCCAAGTAAGGATCTCGACCTCCATTCCGTGCTTCACGGGGACAGCGCAACTGACCACTCTAAAATCGTAACAGGAACCAAATAGACGCCTCCTCAACCCCGTTCGATTTCAATCCGCTTACGCTAGACTTCCCAGCCCTCACCTTGCAGTGCCTCCGCGCGCCCCCGACTCTATTTTCCTCCACACAGTATCCCTCGCCCACTTCTTGGTCGATACAGGCTCCGGGGCACCGGGAATTCGAAGCTCTGAAAGCCTATTTCCGAGAAGAATTCAGAATTTGGAGGGTAAAATGCGCTTCGGCAACAACGGCGCTCTCAGAAGAGACTAAGTTCACGTCTAAATCGCCGTCACGAGACGTCAAGGCTGAGATCAAAAAGGCCGAGGAGCGCTGCAATGAGCTTGAATCCCAGATTCAAGACCACCTCCAGTCGTCGTACACCGTTTGGGAGAGGTTGCCAACGCAAAGGAAAGACGAGCTTTGGCACCTGGAAATGGCCAGGAGTGTCGGTAGCAGGCACAAGGCACTCGAGTCTTTTAGGGAGGAGCGTCAGGCTATGATGCAGAGGATAACACATTTAGAATCTCAGCTCGACCAGCTACATCGCTTGCAGAGTCCCAAGGAATTCAACACTCTGCAACCCCAAACAGTCTCGATCGACCCCAAGGCTCTAAACTACTTGCTAGAAGCCAGCGTGAACGGGATCAAGGGAGTGGGTCTCAAGTCGGAGGATCGCCATGTCGATCTGAATACTATTGTCGCCCGAGCGATTGACCGATGGAAGGCCGTCGTCGTCTCTCAACGCCAATCTGAGCACAGTCTCAATGGCCAGAAGCCGCTACCGGAAACGGCGCCCCACACGCCGGCGCGACCTGTCGTCAAGCCAAAGGTCCAACAGAACCAATCAAGGTCTGTGGCTAACCAGGAGCCCACTCAACAGTCTCCGTCAAAACAGCAACCTCTGAAGCGCCAGTCAACAACCAGTGTCGTGGAGCCCACAGTCGAAAGCCAGCCTCCCCAGTCTGAAACAGTTGCAGACTCTTCTATGGACGATTCTGATGCAGATGGAGATGCTGACGGTGATGTCGATATCGACAATCACATGGATGCCGACGCGGATGCCGATGTCGACGTCGACGTTGACGGGGAAGGTGACGCTGACGCAGATGCTGATGAGGACGGCGATGCGGACGCCGAGATGGAAGATGATGTCGGCTTCTCTATGATGCAGGCTACCCAGCAACTACAGGCTCAACAACAACAACAACAGCAGCAACAACAACAACAACAGCAGCAGCAGCAGCAGCAACAACAGCACGCTCAGGTCCATCAACAGCAGCAACAGCAGCAGCAACAACAACACCAAATGCAGCAGCACCACCAACAGCACCAACAACAGGATAATCTTCACGTACCACGGACGAGAGGCCACGTTCAACGACCTCCGGAGGGCCCCTATATGATACGACACACGGCAAGTATGCCTATAACTCGTGGTGCACTCACTATTACCCGAACCATTCCCAGCATGACACCACAAGCCATGCACGCGATCCACGGAGCCAACGGAACGGATGGCATGTACATAGGATAAGGCGAGAGGAAGGATAGAAGGAAGAAAAAGTGGGATGTGTTAGATCGGCGTTTTTTATCTCTTAACCCCCCTTGAGGCCGACATGACAGCAGTCTGAAAATGACAGAGGGAACAGAAAACCGGCGAAGTGACTAATAATTTATTTGACTTGGCACAACTTCGAACAACTCGGAAGAACATCAGGGAACGAAGGGGGAGAGAATCAAAAACCACACATTATTTCTAATGGTTGATCTTAGGTGAAGAATTGGACTTCCGGTGATTTGTATTACTAGTTTCCCTGGTCAAGCTTTGTCAAGTTCCGTTTTCTGGGCGCTCCGGCGTTTCCGCTTGCTTGATTTGCGTCACCGTGAATGTTCTCGAGGCCGTTCCGGCAAGGTCCGGCGGACGAAGTAGCCAGCCAACCACGGCCTTTTCTATGGGACAAGGCAATTTTGCCTACCCGTCGTGTTGGGAACAGTATCGAGATGGTGGATTCGTTTCATGGTTGGCGAATTTTGTTTCTTATATGTCTCGCCTTCTACGATAGAATAGGCCAGTGGCGTTAGTGAAGCTATCCCCTCCCATCATCCAGATCGGAGCTAGCCGAGCTTGAGTCTGTGCCGATGCTCCCTTGCCCTTTTCGGAAGTGTGAAGCCTGATCAACTACTACGGATATCAAATCCCCCCCAAGTAGGTGCCCTCAATGCTTGCCCTGCTCCGGCGGACATTCACGCGGACCAGTCGTGACAGCCAGCGGAGGGTGGGCTGCCTAGGGATTTGCTGTGTCCTATGGCCAGCTGTGAAATGGCCTGTAGCCAGCAGTATGTTACCACACACAACCATGCACATGAGCATGCTTGCTGCCAGGGAGGACCCACAAGGAACGGGGGTTGGCCGGCCTTGTCGTCCAGAGTTAAGGAACCATTTTACTAGGGATCAAGGTGATTAAATTCCCCAAAGTCGATCGACGCTTTGGTTGAGATGGACGCGCTGGCCAGGGTTTTGTTCCTAATATGCCCGAGCTTTCCTCGGGCGGTCGGAAGCACTAAAAGAAAGTTTTTGAAGTGGTCGGCGCGTGCATGGGTCCATGTTGGGGTCTCGGCTTGTGCTGGTGGTTTGGGTTGCTGAAGCTGGTCTCTTACTCATACACTAGATCTGTAACATCTCTCTGGGGGCGCGCGCCGGCGCAAGAATACTGGAGAACTGTAGTGAGGGGCTGGCGCATTGAGATTGATCGGTGGGGTTGTCCAGGGTACCGGGAGCCTGTGCGGCGCCAGTGCTGATGGTGGTGTCCTGTGAGCCGCTCGAGTGACACCCAGTACGGGGAGCCGGTCTTGCCGTGCTGCTCCTCTACCGGCCAGGCTCCCGCCGATAGTGATGTTCTATTACTATTTGCCATGGAGGAACCCAAGAATTGAGCTGGCGAGCTCTACAACCGGTAGGATGGCAACTCGGTCGTTCTAAGATAGGCATCCTGGTGCCTTGGATCAATCTGAATGAAACCGCTACCTCTCGTGTGGAATGCCAGAGGAATGGGATGCTCGATACAGTCAAAGCTCCAATGAGTGACGCCTTTGGCAACTTCCAAGACCCCAAGACATTCAGCATTTTTGATTTGTTGGATGAGGAAACTGCGGGGGCTGATCGCCAACTCAAGGGTTCGCCTCGAAACGCAACTGCAAAGAGCCTGCCTCCACCCCAGACCCCCTTCCATACCCAATATTAGCTGGCTTCTTAACTTCTTTTGGACTCTCCAAAATGTCTCTCCAGGGCACCCTTTCTCGGTACTTGTACATGGTTTTCACAGGGTAGTGGCTACTTGGGAGCTTACGTATAAGAGGGCAGCTCCCGCGTGACTCAGAGATGTGTACTCAGTACTTTGGACAAGGCTTACTGTACCGTGGACTTTCAAGTAGAAGTACTAGGAATTAGAAAAGTCGCGCGCGTTGGACCGTTTTAGACCTCGTGCGGGTTGATGTCGTTCCCATCCATAATTTGCGCTTGCAGTTGACTCGTCGCCTCCAAAAAAAGCCCTCCTTCGCTCGGAACTTGAACTCATCAATTAGAAATCCCAGCTGTTCCTCCTGGTCTTAGTCTTCCCTTTCGGTTCTTCCCTCGTGCTGCCTAGTGTCGGAGGAACAACTAAAACAACCATCAATTTCTCCCCCCCCCCAAACTTCCCCCGCCAGGGCTGCTGGTCTTCTTCCTTCTTTTCGGCGGTGGAAAGTCTAACCTCTTTTCAAACCAATTTCCCCTTTTTTGCCCCCTTCTTCCATTTCTTCCTTTTCCTCTTCTACATCTCCTCTCCCCATCGGCATTGCTCTTGTTTTTTTCGATCCCCGAGGTTCGGTGAGGTAACATTGAAGACACTCGGGCAAAAACGCTTCAACGAAGGCCCCTCATTGCCCCTCTGAACCCCTCCTACGTGCAAAGTTGCCAACCAACGGGCACATTCGATCATTCAAACAAGCTGGCTACAGCCAGCAAGCAACCAAACGGGCTCCTGTACCACGCCCTTCATTTTCCCCGTTCTGCATTTTTCCTCATCCTGACATCGCCTTCGCCCCGATCTCGTCTGCGCCTCGTTTCCCGGCTACGTCACCGGCTATCTCGAATTCAATTACCTTGGTATACAACTACAACCGACTAGGACCAAAATACCCTCAGAAATACAAGACAAGACATCAAAACATAAAGACCCTACGATGGCGCAATCATCATCAGCCCAGAACGATCAGGCCCTGACCACCAACATGACTCTCGAGACATATCAGTTTCCAGCGGACCGGATACGGAGGCAATTGAAGGAACCAAACAAGACCCCCTTGATATTGGTTGCCTGCGGCTCCTGTATGTTCGCTGCACCGTTTCTTTTTTTTCGCACTCCGATCCCCCCTTCTAATAGCTCCTACCTTGCTTGCTCCCGCTGCTGTGTGCTGCGTGCTGCTTGCTGCCCCCCTGGCCTTCCCAACGCTCGCGACCTTTCCTGTAGCACCCCGCCATTCACCAGGTTGAACAACATTGCATACCCGCAACTGTTTTTCCGGGGCCCCTGAAAAATTTCGTTAGCTGACCGCGGATCTGCGTCGCGTGCGCGCTTTTGGAAATGTAGTTTCTCCGGTCACCTTTTTGCATCTGAGGATGTTCCCTATGGCTACGGATTACTGCAAGCATTCGAATAGCCCTTACGAGGTTGTTGGCGGGTAGGTTGTCTCTCCCTCATTACCCTTGCGGCGCGGCGCGGGGCAGTTTTCCGGTCTTGAGCGCCTAGTACTAATTGATGTGTGCATGCAGTTACCTATCACCAGTATCGGATGGCTACAAGGTATGGACAGCTTTAAGAATGGAGACACGCAACATCGTACACAACCGTGCCATGGAGCCAGACGTGCGATCTAAGGAAAGCAGAGGAACTAACATATCTGATGGTATAGAAAGCAGGGCTGGCTCCTGGAAGCCACCGGGTGCGAATGTGTCAGCTGGCCGTTGAACAATCCCCCATGATAATGGTTGATCCCTACGAGGCTCTCAGTGTAGGTTATACTATTTAGTTTTGGACGAAATTGCGGAACGTCTAACTAACTCCCCGTCCAGTCCGACTTCATCCCCACGGCGAAGGTCCTTGACCACTTCGAGACCGAAATCGACCGAGCTATCCCTGGTGGTATCCTATCAGCGGACGGGAAGCAGAAATTGAAGCCTAGGATTGCCCTTCTCGCTGGGGCCGATCTTATTCAGACGATGAGCCAGCCCGATATCTGGAGCAGAGACGATCTCGAGCACATCCTTGGCCGATTCGGAGCCTTCATCATTGAGAGGGCGGGAACCGATATTCACCAGGCGCTGTCGAGCCTCCAACCCTGGAGGGAGAATATTCATGTTATTCAGCAGGTATTCCAGAATAACATGAGCAGCACGCAGATTCGCCTGCACATTAAGCGCGACATGAGTGTGCGCTACCGTATGTGCTTCTCATCTCGTTTCGTTTTATTCTTGAATTTGCACAGTTAACGTACGCCTCATTTACTGACAACATTCGACAGTCATTCCCGACCCTGTCATTGATTACATCGAAAAGACCGGTCTCTATCAGGAAAGGCAGCCATCCCCCGAGAGCGCTGCCGAGTCTTCTGGCAGCCAATAAGACACGCTGTTTGAGTCGGGTGGCAGCCACGAGCTACTGAATTTTCTCTATTTTCTTATTTTACGGTTGGGTTTTTGTGATGTTTTTGGTGTTCTTTGGCAAGCGGTAGAAGTCGATACAAGAGCATGCTGTCATTACCTCGGCTGTTTGCAAGCCGCTGTTATGCGAGGGTTTCAGAGCGAGAGGGCGAGAGAAGATTTGGACTACAAAGTCTTATATACATACACACATACACTGGGAGGAAGAAACACGTCTTTTAGTTGGGGATATATTGTGGAAGGGGAGTCACCCAGTTTTATTCATCTGGGTCAGTCATTGTTTTGGAATTCGACATGAGCCAAAGTGCCCAATATGGCGTTGGCAACTGGGATATCAATAGCATTATGTATTTGGGAAACAGCTCCGTTCATCACTATCATCATCCTGTATCCCTGTGTCCCTTCCTGTGACCTGACGCGGAGGCTCACGCCATCCAAGACGGGATCCTAAAGTCTTAATAGTTCTTTGCGAGAAGAGTCGAGAAAAACGAGTCATCTATTGCTCATCCTGAGAAAGTAGAATGTACGACCATATCACATGTTTTAGGCAGTGAGACCTGGTACAATATACATGAAGATCCAATTCGTGCTTCGCGGTTAGGTACCTTATTGAGTCACTCGCCTGGCCAGGCTCTCTCCGAGTCACTTCTTTCGAGGCTATTTGAACCCCTCCTTCTAAAAGTCTGCTGTGCTAGTGCGAGGTGCCCCCCAAACAAAAAAAAATGCCCCGCCGCACATCCATCTATCAATAGGTTATCCTGCCCCGCGTTTGGAATCAACCCTTAGCCGGAAAAATCTAGACCGAACGGGATTCGTTTGCACCATACGGAAGGAATATTTCCTTGTTTTGGTCAGACACCTTCTTCATCTTTTCAGGGAACTCTGAAAAACTGCCATTGAACCCATCACGACAACTCGACTCAACGATCCGAGAACAAGGTCTACAACCATGGCCGACGCGACAACCCCCGCCCCGCCGACCGAGCAGGTCGCCAACCTGCAGCTCGACGACGTGACCGGCGAGATGGTATCCAAGACCGAGCTCAAGAAGCGCATCAAGGCGCGCCAGCGAGAGGCCGAGAAGGCCAAGAAGGCGGCCAACGCGCCGGCCCAGCCCGCAGCCAAGAAGGCCGCATCCGGAGCGTCGGCTTCGGCGAGCGCGGAGGCGGCCGAGAAGGAGCTGACGCCGAACCAGTACTTTGAGATCCGAAGCCGCACCATCAACAAGCTGCGGGAGACCAAGGACCCGAACCCTTACCCGCACAAGTTCCAGGTGACGTACGACATTGCCAAGTTCGCCGATGAGTTCGGGTACCTCAAGAGCGGCGAGACGGCGAGGGACAAGGTTATCCAGGTGGGCGCGAGGGTGTTTACCAAGAGATCTTCCGGGTCGAAGCTCTTCTTTTATGATGTGAGGAATGAGGGTGTCAAGGTGCAGGTTATGTGTCAGGCGCAGGAGGCCAAGGAGGGAGGGGTGCCTTTTGAGGCGCAGCATGAGCATTTGAGGAGGGGTGACATTGTTGGTATCGTTGGTTTCCCTGGACGGTAAGTGGAATTGAGTTTGGAGAGGCACTCCAAATATACGCTGGGAGGGTTGCTGATGAGGTTGTGCAGAACTGCTCCCAAGTCGAGGATTGCCAAGGGTGAGGAGGGAGAGCTCTCCATCTTCGCTACCGAGATTATTCTCCTTACGCCTTGCTTGCACGCTATCCCTGATGAGCACTACGGTTTCAAGAACCACGAGGAGCGTCACCGTAAGAGGTATCTTGATCTTATCATGAACGACAGCACCCGCAAGACCATCATCACTCGATCCAAGTAAGTCTTTCGCGTACCACGGTTTTCCACCAAGGCGAAATTCCACCCACTAATACACGGTGATATAGGATCGTCACCTATATCCGCCGCTTCTTCGAGGACCGCGACTTCATTGAGGTCGAGACTCCCGTCCTCAACGCCATTGCTGGTGGCGCGACTGCTAAGCCTTTCGAGACGCATCACAACGACCTTGACATGAAGATGTACATGCGTATCGCTCCCGAGCTGTATCTTAAGATGCTTGTCGTTGGTGGCATCAACAGGGTGTTTGAGATTGGCAAGCAGTTCCGAAATGAGGGCATTGACCGTGAGTCTTACTTATTTCGAAGAAGTGCGAGTGTATCGGGTTACTAATGGCGATGGATAGTGACCCACAACCCCGAATTTACCACTGTCGAGTATTACGAGGCGTTTGCCGACTTCCACGATGGTAAGATTTTCTTACAACTTCCAGCCTGAATCATCCGCATGGCGAGAGCTAACAAACCCTCTAGTTGCCCAGCGCACCGAGGAGCTTGTCTCTGGACTCGTCAAGCATGTCACTGGCGGCTATATCACTCGCTTCACCAACCAACACGGCAAGGAGTTTGAAATTAACTGGGAGGCCCCCTGGCGCCGTATTGACATGATTCCCGAGTAAGTGAGGCTTCCCACAAAGCGAAGGTACCAAGTGTGCTAACAAGCGTGACCAGGCTTGAGAAGGTTACCGGCGAAAAGTTCCCTCCTGGTGAACAACTACACACTGCGGAGACCAACGAGTTCTTGCAGAAGGTGCTCAAGAAGATGAACGTCGAGTGCACACCGCCACTTACCAACTCGAGGATGATTGATTGCCTCGTTGGAGAGTTCCTCGAATCTCAATGCATATCGCCCAGTTAGTTTTCTTACCACAAGGTGTTGAAAGTCGCTCTTTATAACTCACTGGTTGTTAGCTTTTATCGTGGGCCACCCTCAGGTCATGTCTCCCCTGGCCAAGTACCATCGCGAGTGTAAGTCGAATTCCAAAATCAGCGCTCGTTTCAGTGCCTAACATGTGTCGCGTAGTCCCTGGTCTCTGCGAGCGTGCCGAAGTCTTTGTCGCCACCAAGGAGATTGCCAACTTCTGTAAGTCCCTAGAGAGATAGTTCGTCCCCCACCTAGACATTCGATTGGCTAACCACGCGTAGATACCGAGTTGAACGACCCCTTCGACCAGAGGTTGCGATTCGAGGAGCAGGCCCGCCAGAAGGATGCCGGTGACGAGGAGGCCACTCTTATTGACGAGAACTTCTGCACGTCTCTAGAAGTAAGTATTGAGTCTTTCCAACCTCGGTTGATCTGATCTTCGTATACTGACTCGTGTTTTTTTTTTTTAGTACGGTCTCCCCCCTACTGGGTATGCCTCTTCATTAGCCCTTCCGTCGTCCCCTGTCCCTGTTTACTGACGTTACATAGTGGCTGGGGTCTCGGTGTTGACCGCTTGGTCATGTTCTTGACCAACAACTACTCGATCCGTGAGGTTATTGCCTTCCCCTTTATGAAGGAGGAGCAGAAGAGGGACGATAAGAAGCTCGCCGCGGAAGTAGCAGGCATCGAGCCCGTCCCGGTCGAGGAAGTCCGTACGTTGTAGCCCTTCTTGATTTGGTTCCTTTTTCTAGCTCGTCTGGATCCCTGACATCTTCCGTAGCTCGCAAGTAAAACCCGAATCATCGATATGAGGCCGGGACATACCCAGATTTGAGGATGGCTGATTACGCCTCACTTCTTGAGACAGAAGGGCAAGAAAAAAAAAAAACTACAAGGATAACACGAGAATAGTCGTCGGTAGAAAGATGGCCCGGTGTATATCCTTTCTCATGTCTTATTATGCTACGCCTTTAAAATGGGCCTGCTTAGAGTAGGAAAGGAAAATAAGACCAAGAGTTATGATGCCAAAAGAGAAGAACAAGCGAGAGAGTGGTGAACTACATTTCTATAAATACAGGCGCTGCTCAGCCGCCCTGCCTAATACCGACTGTGATATGCGTCTCTTTCCCTTCCTTCTACTTTTTCTGATGTACAAGTGCGTTTGTTTAAAAATACATGTTTTTCTTTTGTAATCTTGCTTGCGAGGCTCATATCTTCCCACTAACTGAGTGGAGTCATCAATGGATTGAGTGAACGACCAAAAGACACGTAGCAGTCTCCTGGTCATCAATTTCACGCGCTTATCGGGCAGCAGTCTTGGTGGTGGTGGAGGCGGCGGAGGACTTGGCCGCAGCCTGGACCCTCCTGTTCAGTGTAGCCAAGAGGCTCTTGGGGATACGCAGCCTTTGGCCGAGGACGAGAGCGCCGGTGAGGAGAGCGAGGGCGCCAGCCTGGTGGGCGGCTGCCAGGGGCAAGGGGACCATGTAGATGAGGGTGGTGATGCCGAGGGTGACCTGCACGAGGGTGAGGTGGAGGAGGCCGGTGATGCCCTTCTTGGCGTTGGCGGGGAGGGCGCTAGAGATGCTTCCGCGGCGGGCGTAGGCGAAGAGGGAGAGGACGGAGAAGAAGGTGGTGGTGGCGAGGATGCGGTGGTCGAGCTGGACGGTGCTGGGGTTCTCGAGCATGTTGCGCCACCAGAGGTCGGACCTGTCGGGCTTGCGGGAGTAGTGGTCGTCCCAGAGCTCGGAGGAGGGCGGGGCGAGACCGAGGCCCATCTTGGGGAACTCGTTGTAGATGAGGCCAGCGTCGAGGCCGGCGACGAGGGCGCCGGAGAGGGCGGTGGTGAAGACGAGGACGGTGAGCGCCGTAACGGAGCGGCGGAGAGCAGTGAGGGCGGGGTTCTTGAGAGCGGACACGACCTTTAGGGCGGCAGAAGGGTCAGCGAGCATGCGGCGGGTGCGGAAGACGCTGAGGGCGGAGACGAGCATCCAGGAATAGCAGACAATGGCGGTAGCCAGATGGGTGGTGAGGCGGTACTGGGAGACGCGAGGGTGGGAGCCCGGGGCGAAGAGGTCGTCCTTGAGTCCGGATTTGACCATCCACCAGCCGATGAAGCCCTGGAATGCAATGAGGGCGGAGATACCGCCGAGGTTGACGGCCATGGGGAGCGAGACGCGGCGGCGGGCAACGAAGTAGATGGCGGGGAGGACAAAGGTCATGCCGATTACACGGCCCCAGACGCGGTGAGCCCATTCCATGAAGTAGATCTGCTTGAACTCGGAGAGGGTCATGTGGGGGTTGAGAAGCTGGAATTCGGGGGAGGCGCGGTACTTGTCGAACTCGGCAGTCCAGGTCTCGGTGTCGGAGGGGAGGACGGTGCCAGTTACGGGGCGCCATTCCGTGATACTCAAGCTACAAACAACGTCAGAAATGAGCTGGGGGAGGGGGGCGCCCAGAAAACAGCTTACCCAGATTCCGTAAGACGAGTCAAGCCACCAAAGATGACGATACCAAAGACACTAACAGCCGATCCAAGCAGCCAGAGTCCAACAGCCTTGGAAGTAGTGAACTCGGGCATCTTCTTTTTCGTCTTTGCGTTCTCAAAGGCCTCGGCGTACGCCTGGGTGCTCCCCTCGGAAGCGGCCTTGATCTGCTCGGTTATGGTGGTGGCCGTGGTGTTGAACCGGGTCTGCTGCGCGGGGAACCGGGCCTGGCGGACTGCTTCGAGGACGCGCGAGCGCCCGGAGGGGACGGATGCGCGCTGGATGCACTGGCGACATATGGAGGCGGGAGCGGCTAGCCGTGTGGCTAGCCTTCGCGACACAGGCATTAGATACGCCATTGTCGGAAGGAATGAGGGTTGTGGGAATAACTATAAAGGAAGGGAAAGGAGAAAGAGGAAAAAGAAAAAAAAAGAGCGTGGTCAAAGAAGTGAAGGGGATGGGCTGATATGAGCTCCGAGCCAGTTCGGGACTTCGCAATGGCAATAATTTGTGGTACGAGTGTCGATTGGGAAAATTGGGGTCGAATATTAATTACTAAAATTCTTATTGGTTCCGCGGCTCAGGGACCGGTGTGGTCCGAGCTTTAGCCATCTTATGGCGTTTGGGCATCCAGAGGAAGGTGCGACCAACCAACCAACCAAAAAAAAAAAAAAAAAAAAAAAATGGTTCACCGCCCTTGAACCCCACGAAGCTTCGCACCGGCAGAAAAAGTGACGGTCCAAAAAAATTCCCAGCAGCCAAGGTCCGACGCCGCCTCCCAGCAAAGAAGACAAAGACGCGCAAAACTGCAACTGGCAGACTCGGAACAAACATGGCAGGCCGGCAAGCTCACGGACGGGCACCCACAGCTAAACCCCTTGGAAAGCGTGCGGGGAAGATCCAGCAGGTCCAGCAAAAGAAAGCGAATGCGAAACCCAAGGTGAAGGGCGGCTCGACAGCCAGGGCTCTCAACGCCTTTGAGATCGCCTCGGAGCAATTTGCTGGCGATGGGAAAAAAACTGGTCGGGATCGGATTATAGACATTGGCGATGAAGAAGCAAGACCGAAGCACGGCAGAGATTTTGACCAAGGTTCCGAGGACGAAGATGAGGGGCCGAGGCGGAAGAAGGCGAAGCCTAGCCGGGCTGCGAAGGAGGATTCTGATATTGAGGAGGGAAGTGATGAGGAGGGTAATAGGTGGAGGCTAGGCGGTCTTGCTGAGGACGACCAAGACTCAGAGATTGAGAGTGACGAAGCCTTTGGAGAGAGTGATGACGAGACTTTCCAAGGCTATGCTTTCCGAGGGAGCAGGTCCAATCAACCCAAGGACGTATGTTAACCCGGATTGTATAAAATCATTTTGTTTAAAAACTCTGACGATTTCTAGGACGACGATTCCGACGACGATGATGATGACGAGTCCTTGGGAGAAGACGCCATCGATCTGGCCCAGGCGCTGGACATGGCTGAGGAGGAATCCGAAGAGGAAGAAGGAGAGTCTGGTTCTGACGATGACGAGGAATCCGATGCCGAATCGGAGGAAGAGACGGACTCCGACGACGATGGCGTTGAGGACAAGGACGTCCTCAAGGGCCTGGTTGCGGAATTTGCGGGTGTCGATGAGGACGAGGACGCCGCAAAATCGACAAAGCCAAAGATCGGACTTAAGGACCTCGGCCTCTTTGGAATCAAAGACGCCAATATGAAGAAATCTTTGAAGTTGATGACGAAGGAGGAGAAGGAGACCAGGCCAGGAGCGTCCAAGAAACTTGATGTCCCTCTACCAAAGCGACAACAGGACCGCATTGACCGGAAAGCAGCGTACGAGAAGACGACAGAAACCCTCGACCGATGGACGGAAACTATCAAGCAGAACAGGCGAGCCGAACACCTCGTATTCCCTTTACCGCAGGAACTACCCACTGCGGGACTTAGCAACCAGGAGATGCAACCGCTGAAGGCTGCCAATGCAACTTCGGAATTGGAGAAGACCATGTTTTCGCTGCTTGACCAGAGCGGCTTGAGCTTAAACATGGAGAAGAAGAACGCCCTCCTAACGGAGGAAGAGCACCTGCAACTGTCCAAACAGGCTAAGGACGAGCTGATCGCCGAGCGACGACTACAGCGAGAACTGCAGAGCCGCGAAGCCAAGAAGATGGCCCGTCTAAAGAAAATCAAGAGCAAGGCCTACCACAGGATCCACAGGAAACAGAAGCTAAAGGACGAGATGGCCACCAAGGAAGCCATGATCGAGGCGGGCGAGATCGATTCCGAGGACGAGAGAGAGGAGCAGGACCGCAAGCGCGCCCTAGAGCGTGTTGGCGCGAGGCACAAGAACAGCAAATGGGCCAAGTCCGGGTCCAAAGTCAAGAGGGCCGTGTGGGACGATGACTATCGAGCTGGACTCGTGGACATGGCGCGTCGCGACGAAGAGCTTCGGAAGCGCGTCGAGGGCCGCGGCGTGGGAGACCACTCGGATGCGGAGGAGAGCTACGATTCTGGCAGCGATTCTGGCGATGATCGGGAGAAACTCAGACGGGAACTCGAGAGGGCGGAAATGGAGGACGATGGTGCCCCCGAGTCGAAGCTGATGCAGCTCAAGTTTATGAAGAGGGAAGAGGAGCGTCTAAAGCAAGCTAACAATGAGCTTGTGGAGCAGATTAAGAGGGGCCTTGACTCGGACAATGATGGCTTTGACGAGGAGGAGGAGGAGACTGAAGTTGGTCGAAGGAAGTTTGGCATGGGTGTTGCGGCGGCCACCAACGGTGGCGTTCTAAGCCAGAAGAAGCCTTCCACCAAATCGAAGAAAAAGCAAAAGGGTGATACGGATGTTGATATCATGGACGAAGACGACAATGATGCGGATGACAATGCTGGCGTCAGCCGAGTGCGCAATTACGTCGTTCAAGGCGACTCGATCGCCGGCGCGTGGTCCAAAGCAGAACCCCGTCGCAAGTCCAAGAAGGGCAGCGAACCCGCTCGCAACGCGCCCCTCGATCTCGACTCCTCCATCATGATCGCCGAGAACCCCACGCAGACGGCGAAAGCTAAGAGGGGGAAGTCCAAGTCCGCCGGGAAGGCATCTGTGCAAATCCTTGAGGATGGCGATGAGGCCGACTCGGATGAAGGCGAGGACTTGGATCTTCCCCTTGCGATCCGTGATCAGGACCTCATTGCCCGGGCTTTCGCTGGCGACGATGTCGTTGCGCAGTTTGAGCAGGAGAAGGAAGAGCTCGCAGAGGAACAGGATGACAAGATTGTCGATAACACGTTGCCTGGTTGGGGTAGCTGGGCGGGAGATGGCGTCGGGAAACGCGAGCAGAAGAGGAACAAGGGCAGGTTCCTGACCAAGGTTGAGGGTGTGAAGAAGCAGGATCGGCTGGATGCCAAATTGGATAGGGTCATCATCAACGAGAAGAAGGTCAAGAAGGTAAGCGCATTTTCCGGATCATTGCATGGCATACTTGGCTAACGATATGGACAGAACGACAAATATCTCGCTACACAGATCCCTCACGAGTTCGAATCCAAGGACCAGTACGAGGGCACGTTAAGGCTGCCAGTGGGAGCGGATTGGGTCACGAAGGAGACATTCCAGGGCGCAACGAAGCCCAGAGTCATCATCAAGCAGGGCATCATTACGCCCATGTCACGGCCTATGATATAGATGGTATTCTTGGATTGGTAATGGGAAAAGTAATAGAATTTTCTGTCTACATGCTTGCATATCTTAACCTTGTTTCTTTTATTGGTCCGAAGACTCTCTTTTCTGTTGAGGCCTCTTTCGCCGGGAGACGTGCAAGATTTGGAGATATGTCATTGAACGCCACGAGAATCTTTCTATGGTAGCCTATCTAACTAGCCCCGCCTTTTATACGGTAGTAACTTACGACTTGGTCTAGGTTCAATAGCCCTCGGCAACCACCCCCCAATTTCTGGGGTGTGGGTTGCTAGATGGATTGCGGCCCGTGTATGGTTGTAAGCTGATGCCTCTTGGATATCGCATATGCGCTAGACATTCATCTGGTGCGCCTTGTTGGGTAGACGAGCCGCCTCCACGCGCCCGAATCCGCACCCTCGTCGCTTGGTACGGCAGCGGCATTCCCTACGAAGCTCTCTGCCTCGGATATTTATCCTGCTCTGCCATACTATCTTGTTGTGAAGGAGGGAGGGTCCGTCTGTCTTTGGTAGGGCCACCGGAGATCTTTGTTTTTGGTTCCGAGGATATTTGGCTGGATTAGCTTCCACTTTTGTGTCGAACTCCTTGATGGCGAGGCAGCGCAACACATCGTCCCTTGCTGGCCAAAGATGGCCGAGGCAATATTCGCATAAGTCAACTACGCCTGGCAGTGCCCGCGAAATACCCGCAGGTCAATGGACCCGGGAAGGCTTTGAACCCTGATTGACGATCGAGGCGTGAGTGTCCGATCTTGCTTGATCATTTGCGACTTTGATGGAGCACCTCACTACATCTGTATATAGCATATGCTGGTTGGCCACACTCTTCCCTCGGTTCATTGTTCACGATTGGCCACGCTTGACTAGGCGTTCAGGTAAATCACCATTATGTGTCAAGCTCGAGGTCGATGGGGTAGAACACATAAACCCATAGAAGTAGGGTGCTCCACTCATATTTATTACCATCGCTGGCCCAAGCCTATGCCAGCAGGGTCCAAAAAGTCATTCACATATAACGAAAACACATATATTTTAATTACCAATATCTCTACTACTACTACTTATTATCACTATATTCTTTTATACAAGGTTAAAAGGTAATTGGTGCTTAATTAAACTGCTAGAAGCTTTCTTCAGTTCATATATCTAGTTAGGCATAGTTAGTAGTACTTTAAGAACAATTATCTGTTACAGCTTGCACTGCACTGCCTTCTTGCTTGCAGCCAAGCAGCTAGCAAGTTAGGCAGTAGGGGTCTACCAGGAGGGATTCACAGTGATCGCTGTGGTCGTTGTGGTCACTGTTCACATCATCATATCTACATAGTTTATAGAGATGTAGTTAGGTGGGCTTCTGTGATGATGGTAATTCTTGCTGCTTCTAGGAAGCATGATGTTACTTGCTTCCTTTATATACTGACTCTCTTGCTTGCTCTACTACCTAGCTTGCCCGGTATCGCTTGCTTGCTTCCGAACTCCTACTGGAGCTTGTCCACGTTTGCTCACGTGGTATGGCGTAACATCCACGCTTGCTTGTGTAGTTTGGTGTAATAGGTCTTTAACAACTTTCCTCATGTACCCTCAGATATTAGCTATATATAGGTATCCATGATGATGCTACAAGGAGCCCAAATATATCTTTATTATCATCTTTTTCTTCGCTACGCTGGCCTTGCTGTGACGGTAGCGCAAATGGCTTTAGCGGATATAACGAGAGCAACGCAGTGGAGGAGAGGAGGAGAGGAAGAATACGTCTTAAGAGGGTAGCTCCAGAATGGCCTGCTCCCGGCAGCACGCCCCTTGGAGTATACCTCGGTTCGGATTGAGGAGGAAGACCCTAGCCGGCTATCTTGACTTGGGAAGCCTCTCTTACTCTCCCGGTACTTTCTCTGGGAGTCATAGTCCGATGAATGGCTTTTCCAATGGACTTGAGCCAGTTCAACCTTCCCCGTAATACCCTCTTATCGTGTCCGACACGCTGTTGTAACTTTGATCCGGCCAAGGACTGTGAGGAAGGGTAATCCTTTCGAGGATATTTTCAGACCAAGGTTCTCCATTTCGATATAAAGATCCTCCGTCACGTCTTTTCCCAACACCACATCTGTAGACCATCCTCTGAACAGTATTTCAGGCCTACACGGCTCGTTTCTTAAGAACCAAGCCCAGTGGTACAGTTCCTTAATGTGGTCATAGTACTCGGTCGCTTGGTTGTCCCCTGGGAACGACCAATCCCACTGTAGCAAGAGGGGGCTCAGTAGGTCGGATACCTCATTAGCCATCAGGGTCATGCTAATGAGGTGGACGGTGTTGGACTTCACTCTTTGGAGGTAGCTGCTCTTGGTGAGCGTCTAAGGTGTACTCGGCTTCTATGCCAAGTATAGGTGACCTATCATACTAGCTCACTTATCGCTGTCATGTAAAACTGGAAGAGACTTTGGCCATTTCGAAACCTGACCTAGGCTTTGTCTCTAATTCTCGAGTCAAACAACGAACTCGATTCGCCCCCAGTTCAAGGTCCACAAACTTGTCTTCACGGGCGGAGTCAGATGTGGTCCCCACGAGACCGGAGTGTTTCTTGCGGTGAGTCCGGATAGCATTCCGAGAGCGCTTGTGGATTGCTCACCCGTTAGCGTCGCAGATTGACTCTCCAAGGACTATATAATCCGGACCATCCTTCCAAAGCTGCTGCTGAAGAGGCTACAGGCAGGAAACGAGAATATGTAAAGGCTAGTTAGGCACCAGGATTTTCACTTTCCGAGAATCTCTAGGCCCTCTGGCGCGGTTCGCTCGGGGCGCACTAGCTCCAGCGGGGACGTATTCCTGGTCTCTAGACCTGCCTCTGGTTTCTGAGAGGGGATATAGGGACTTCTTCCACTTCCAACTCCACAACGCACAACCACGATATGGGCCAGAGGATTTCACATGCATCCGAGGTCTTGCGCAGCGTATCTTTGTCGAGGTATCGTAGATTGGGAGACAGTCGAGGGGACTCGGGATAGAGTGACTATCGTCTGTGCCAAAGATATATAGACGCGCGAACTGGATCTTGCTGAAGAGTGGTAGCCTAGCTGTTTTCCCTTTGATACTTTGAGAAAACGCGGTCGATAGAAGAGCGGCGCAGCTAGAGGCCGTGTACCATTAATTCGGGCAGGTCTGCCTTCGGCTTGCGATCACAGCGTAGGCGGAGACTGGCGGTGAACAAAGGAAAGGTGAAATGTATATAAGGGCCGCTAAAAAGCCTTAGCCACAGACAGCCCAAAACTTCGCCGACGGACCTTCACCCGCGGACGTCTCGGGAAGCCTGCATGTCGGCCTCGCGGTTGCGGATGACGTTCGAAAGTAACGACTATTGCTCCGCGTACATAACGGGGAGAGATTGTAGCTCTAGCGGTTCTCGGTGGGTAGTCCATTTTTCTTCGGGCGAGAGGTCGACTGGCTGCTGTCATTGACAGTGACGCTGCATTTGCCTGGAGAGAGATTATACCGGTTTTCGGAATTCTCTGCTGTAGGCGCAACCAAGCCGTGCGCTTACTCGCTGTGTGGACTCCCCCGTATTTTCTTCGGGCGGAAGGTCAACCGGCCGGCGTTCGATGGATCGTGGTATCGGATATTCCTGGGAAGAAAGTTCGGGTAGCTTCTCGCCGCCCGACTTGCTGAACCCTATAAGCATCTCAGTGCGGTTACCCTCGTCTTCTTCGCCGAGGAATAACCATACCCTGGATGATGTTGAACCCCCTCTTTGGGACGGGGATACTTTTTCTTTTTTATAATGATAGACCGGTGATTACAGCTGATATGCCAGAACGCAGCAGGGCCACCTGTGTTTGTATATCTACAGTAATGCACGTTGCTGACGATGTGCCCACCGGTGTTGCAGACCGACCAGTCCGGGGCTTGACCTGCGGTATATAATGTACATCCCGAGTCCCTGCTTACTGGCGCTTCAGTGCGGGCTGGAGCAGGGCCCCGAGCTTGCTGAGATCCCGGCGTGGCATTCTGTGTCGAGCACAGCAATTCTCCAGTTCCATCGCACTTGCCGCAGGATTCCACGTCTTCATCATTCCCTCGAATTAGGCGAGGTCATGGGCTCCGAAATCCTTGAGGGTCTTAGTAAGACTTCTACCTTGGAGAGAAAAGCCGCTCGTTGCGTCCGTTTTGTACGCACTGCTCTGTCTTCGGACAGGACGCACATGGATGCTAAAAAGTATTGTGGTCCAGCTTTGTCCCTCACTTCGAGGCTCCCTGGAAAACCGCGTAAGCTAGCCTTTCTTGGACTTCGTGGCACCCTCATAAGAGATGGGTATAGGGTAATAGCCAGGTGTATTGATGTGTGAAGGGTAATATCCAAGTGTATCGATGTGTATCCGATACTGCCCGCGTGATCCCCCGATGGCGCCTCCAGTCGTCTTAGGCGCGTGGAGAGTCTGTGTTCCGGTGTGTTGAGGGAAGAGTTCAAAAAGGGGGCTCGGAGGGAGTGGAGAGGCATTTTTATAGTTGGGCTCCCAAGGTTTATGAATCACTTGCCCGGGCTCTGAATCACCATTCCGATCGCCGATGCCCCCGATTCGGCAGGAGCGGGCCACGGAAGGAGTCCCAATTCAGGCAAAGTGGGTCCGGCTTGGCCCGGAAGGTGGACTGCATCATTTGCTACTTGCTTCCTTCCTTCGATGTTTGCTTCCAGCAGAGGATACTGTCTGTGCCATAATAGGAAGGGCTTATCGAGCACCTCCGACTGCTAATTCACGCAGGCTTTTAAAACAGCAGGTGCTTCCATGGAACAATTTATTCCTTCATATTCAAAAGTCTAGCCCATTCAGTCACGCCTGACAACCTACCAAGTCAGGTTGCCAAGTGAGGAATGCCAAGAGAGGAATGCCAAGAATTGCGCCAAGACTTACTGATAAACATAGATCCACAGCTTCAACGCTTATCTTAACCTTGTTAAATGTACAAATAGTACTTATAGGAAATAAAGGCAAGGCAAGGCAAATGCACCTGGAACTGCTAGTTGAACAAAATAAAATTACTTGATAAGTAAAGGCGAATGAATCATGATAGTGTACAAGAGGGATCTGAAATCCCCGTGAAAGTCAATGTCCTGCCCTGGGATCATCAAATAATCTAAGAGGGTAAGATTGGGACCAAGGGCCATTATGTGACCTCAGTTCCTTACTTCGAAAGGCATCAATACCATGATGTTTCCGAACCGATGGGTAAATTGTTTAGCAAACTGGCCTCCTTTCAGAAAGAAAATGCGCCCGGCTTCGAGTTCGACAGCTAGATACGTTCGCTCGGCATTCGGTATGTTACTCGCTCATGTATTTAGGAGACGAGCTTGATAGCCCTAGTCGCATCAAGAGAGGGACTGACATAGAAGGCTAGGGCGATGATGCAGTAGAGACCGAAAAGCTAAGAATCAAGTTAGTCTTGCGCCACGGGAAGGAGAATAGAACAAGTTGAACCCACCATAGCACCCTCGAGGTAGTTGGAACGTCCATCCTGAACGGTATAAGTGACGACCATGACCGAGAAGGCGAAAGCAACGACCGAGACTATCCGTCGTTAGCGCGTGCCCGTAAACCGAAACACCATCAGCTCTTAAGACTTACACGTCTCAAAGTGGAGAGTCATAGGCTGTCCAATAGCCCAGCCAAACATGACCAAGAAGGGAGTAACGAGAAGAGCAATCTGGATGCTCGAACCGATAGCAACGCCCATGGCCTAAATTGCAACGGAGTCAGCAACGAATCCCTTTGCTTTTTTTTTTTTTTTTTTTTTTTCCACACTATTAGGGCTACCTACCAAATCCATCTTGTTCTTAATGGCTACAACAACAGCTGTAGCGTGCTCAGCGGCATTTCCAACAATGGGGATGAGAATTAGACCGATGAAAGTCTTGCTGATCTTGGTGCTCTCGACAATGGGATCGATGCTGGCAACTAGGTAATCGGCGCAAATGGCGACAACGACGGTAGTGGCGACGAGGACAATAATGGCGGGGATCAATCCCATGCAAGGCTCCTCCTGCTCGTGTTCTTCTGCCTGCTCGATGCTATTCTGAGAGACCTCGGGGTCCTGGTGGCTATCGACGTGGGCCACACCATCAAAGAGGTTGTGGTGGGTGCGAAGCTGGAACCAAAGATAAAGGCCGTAGAGAATGAGGAGAATTACGGCGGTTCCGCGGGAGAGGAAGAGGATAGGGCCCTCCTTGTCCTTGCTGTCGCCAGCATCGAGCACGTTGTAGAGCTAAGGGGTTACAGCCATTAGGTTACATTCTCAGCCAAAAACATTCGATAACAGGCAATTCTCACCGTTGCGGGGATGACGAGGGAAGCGGAGGACAAAGCAAGCAGCGAGCAGGTCGTCTGAGCGGTGCCAGAGGGAAACTGCTGCTCCATGCCAGTGCCATCAGCGTTGCGCAAGTTCCAAATCCCACCAAAGAAAAAGCTCATTCCGAGAACGAGGAGTAGGTTCGACAGGATGGAGCCGAGCATCGAGGCCTGGACGACCTCGATCTGGCCATCGCGGAGGGCGACAATGCTAACCTAGAGACATTTGAAAATCGTGAGTAAGGCGACTGGTTAATTGGCAACACCGAGAGCCATATGTATTGCAGATTCTGGAATGTAATCACGCAAAGTGGGGTGATGGAGAATGAAGCGAGGCGAAAGGGGAGTGAGACGAACAATCAATTCAACAGCATTCCCGAAAGTCGCATTCAACAACCCGCCCAAGGTTTCTCCCAGACGCATAGCAATTTCTTCCGTCGCAAAGGACAGGACAGCGGCGAGAGGAATGATGGCGAAGAAGTTGAGGATGAAGACCGTGTTCGCGGACCACCCAAGCTCACCGGCGGCGATGGCGAACGGAATGATGAGGAGCAAGAAGTTGACATAGTCTGGGGGGGTCGGCGCGAGGCTCTAGGTTAGCATCTCCGCCATGTTTCAAGCGTGCGCGGTTTTCATCAGAGAAGCGGCGTTGCGGCAGCAAGACTGCGGGTTTGAAATGGCGCGGCGCAATCCAGAACTCAACTCACTGCTCATAAGAGTGACCTTGGTGACATGCCAGGTCGAGGCCGAGTACCTAACTAGCGGGTTCGGGCTCTCAGTACCAGGGGTAGTTCGGCGATTCAAGAAGAAGGTCTTCCAGCTGCTCGAGCCGGAGGCCGAGTGGCCGTTCAGCCAGCCATTGCGGTCGCCGTTGAGAAGCGATGTCCTCTCGCTGGGGTATTCAGGGCTAGATCGGCTCGGCATTGTTTCGCTCAAGATACGGCTCAGGGTACGTCGGAAATTTACGTTGGCTGCGATGTTCACGGAAGGACGGCGCCTCGTACGTCAGTCTTGGTATTCAAGTGGTCGAGTTGTGTCTGGTTGGGCGGCAAAGTATTCGGTGGTGGAGGTTGAGGTGGAATATGGAGGGTAGAGTCGGTAGTACGTGAAGGCATATAATACACAAAAGAGAAGGCGAGAGGCGGTTGGAAGAAGGGAAATTCGATAACTATTACAAAAGAGACGATTGGAAAGCCACAAGCAAACGAAGAATAAAATTGATTTGAAAAAGAAAGTCAAAAATAAAAACTAGAGAGAAAAATTGTGGAGTGAAAATGGGAGAAGAGGGAGCGTGTGGCACCCGAGTGTTTGATGCGTCTCGTTCCAGAAGAAGCGAGTTCAAACTAAAATGGTTGTAGCGAAACCAGAGGCCCACTCCCTAATAGCCAGATTCGGGATGGGAGAAAGTGATCAAAGGGAGCGAGGACGAAGCGTGCTGGCGAAACGACAGGGTGCAAATCCAGCAGCCAGCAGTGCGCAAGCAAGGGAAGAGAAGGAGCGAGAAGGTTGATGGGGAAATGGAGGAGAGGAGTGTGCGATGCGGAGTGGTCTTCGCCAGCACTAGAATTATGGGCAGAGTATTTCTGGGGCGTTTGAGTGTGCGTGTGCCGTCTGGAACGAAACAAATAATAACCGTTGGCCGTACTCACCCACCATGTTTTGGCTACACAAGCAATGAAAAGTTGCAAGAGTGATAATACTGGTTGATGGCTGGAGGGTGGTATAATGGAGAGTCGAGAAGGAAAGCCAAGCTTTGGGCAGTTATTAAATGATCGCTTGAAAGAATGACCAGCTGGGAGGGTTGCAACTTGCTGTTGCAGGGGGCAGCAAAGACGGGGTCGGTCAATGGTCACGGCTGGCGGAAAATGTTATCACGTCACTGGTTGTTCCAGGTAACCCAGACGAGGGCGGACCAGACGAAACACCCCTGCTCGTAACCGGATCCAGCACCGGGGGGGAAACGAACGGGGAGTTGGGAATCGAGGTGTGATTCAATGTGTGCTGATTGAGGTCAAGGAACCGGTAGGGTGCACTGCGCAGCGACGCTACTTGGGCCAGCTGCTACACTAGTCTTCGGTAGCTTGGGATAGCTTGACGGGAAGCAAGCTAAGACTGGGGCAGTGCGATGTGTGCCAAGCAGCCGAGAGCTCCAAATTGTTGCTGGTGTTGGATCTGGCAGATGGTAATCGGTAACGGGAATTATGATGACCAAGGTGACGTCCGACGAGCTGGTTCTCTGTGCATTTAATTGATCAGTCATTCGACGTTCAGCAGGGATTGTATATCTATGGACAGCCAGCACGCCAGCTGGAAGTACATCGTACGTCGAGATGACAGCGTTGTGCAGACGCCATGACCAAGGAGCTCCACGCTCGTCCGTACCTGCGGTGGAGATCCCATTGGTACATTGATCTGTCTCGTCTCCTTCTCCAAGGCTTGTCTTTGAACACCGGAACCATCCGCGCGCGTTGTCATCGTCTCAGACTTCCTCGCCATGCCCACAGAGACGAGCAAATAATAGCAAGAGCAAAGTTGGGTGGATCAATTGATATTGGTCCATCTCACGGAGATTTTCAACTAAACCCGCCAAGTCCAAAATCCTCTCACAATTTCAACCCTCCCGTCTCCATCAAATTCTCTCGCTGGCGACGAATAGTAGTATATTCCCCCCCGCACGTCTAGCCAGCACAGCCTCAATTTAGCTCGCCGGCCAGCCAGCCAGCAACCCACACAAAGTTCGACGGCTCAGCTCCGAAGTAACTTCACTGTCTCCGCTGTAGGATGCCGCATCTGCCCAATCGCCACGTCCCCTGGACCTCCCTCTCCCCAGCAACGCCAGCACCTCTTTCCTTCGCGAAAAGCAGATGCAGCACTGAAGCCAGCTTCTGGTAATATATATCGAAACTAGCAAGCCATAACTACAGATCTCTAGCACTCCCTTTTCAGTCGGCACTGCAACTTACATGACACGTGGGCCCAAGGGCCAAATCAACTCTTACCCCACCCCCCTTCCCTTGTGCCTCAGGGTCTCTCCCAATTTGCTCACTCGCCTGGCTCCGTGCCAGTGGATTTCTCAATGTCGCGCTCGGTGGAGCTCTCCCACTTTTCCCCGTCTCCATCTGAATTGAGAGTCGGCGGCCTCCCAAGCGTCGCCCCCAATGAAAGCGAATGACATCCGATTGCCGGTATTTTTTCCATCTCTCCTGAGGATTCCCGCCCCAAATAAACCATCGTGAAGCGACACAGCCCGCCCTTTGGATGCCGAATTTCATCGGTATCACGTACACTTTGGAATTAGTTGCTGCCTTGAGTTGTTAGCAATTGATCGAGAGGCGAGGAGAAAGCACGGCTAGAAAGCCAAAACCAAGCCTGCACGAATCTAAGCTTTCCCAAACTTCTCCACTCCCTCCACGCTAGATGCACTTTTAGCCAAGACGCTGCTGGCGGGCGAATCTGAAAACCGCCATCTCGCCAGTCTCTCCGCGGATCCTCGCAAGTATTTTGCGACTCGCCTCTTTGCTCATATTCTCCAAGTAATCGCCGTTCTTCCCCAATTCGGAAGCTAATCCAGGGTCTATCCTAGCATTGGCAATAGCATTTCGAATATTACTGTTCGTCCGCTGTGGCCACCATCTTAATACAGATCGAATATCATTGTCTCCCTTGAAACAAAACACAACATTAAACTCACCTAACCCCCCCCTATCGATAAGCGCAGTTTCCACCCCGGCTCCATGACGTACGTATAGTATTATTATACAACACACAAACTCACCGGTTCTATTATTGATTGAACTACACAACAAGATGCAATCAAGATCCATGAGCTACTCTCGCCAGGCCATCATCGACCCGTCCGTCAACCGTATGAGATCAAAGATACCACCCCAAAAAATCACTGAATTGCCAAGTAGCATTGAAGTGATATGTACTCAATGGATAAAATGCAGCTAAGTATGCCGAATAGAAATATGGACTAGGCCTTTCCTCAAAGCCTCTTCTCGCTGTAAATGACGCCAAAAAGAGTTCCCGCCGTATCACAACGTCATACCCTCCATGCTTGAAAACGCCCGGTACGCCCTTTGGCAGATGCCGCATAGTGAAAGGCTATCCGCAATCTGAAGCAGATGCCCAGAGCTTCCGGAGCTCAGCCACTGTCACATCCATCATGCCCCTCCCAATGCTGCAAGTAAGCCCAACCGTTAGTCAAATGAACCTCGCCGTAGACATGACACTTGGCTGGCCGAGCACAAGGTGCCGGGGTTCCAAGATGGTTCAAAGGGCAAGAAGAGAAGGCAAGCACAACGTAGGAACAAAAAGCCAAGAGACTACAACAGGGCAAGAAACGACAATCACTTACCAGCCGCGTACGCCAAATACCATGTCAACGACGCTCCGCCATCCAGCCATGCGGGGTCGAACGACGAACTGTTGAAGAACTGCCACGCTTCACTCGGGTACGCCAATGCGTAGTTGCCGTATACGATGCCCTTCCATCCACCGCTGATTTGGTCTGCACGTCCGTCGCTAAAGTACGTCGTCCATTCCTCAAGTACAAACTCCCGTGTACGCGCCAGCGCCGACGCCGCGAGAAGCGGCAGCATGTGGATGCCCTGAATGTACTCAGTATTGGCACCGAAGTATGTAACGTGGTCAGCCTTATTCTCGAATAATATTCCAGCCACCTTGTTGTTGATGAACTGCGGAGGTTGGACCGTATTGTTGCTGGTCATGAGATAGTAGTGCTGGACAGCACGCGCCAGAACAGCGAGTTGGAGGTTTCCTCTGAATACCCGGTGAAACGGGGCTGTGTTAATACACCGTTCCACTCAATCATCTCGGGGGGGGGAAGGGGGGGGGCCAAATGAGTGATGGAACTCACCGAGCCGCCATCATGGAGTCTCCTATTACGGTACCCCACATCTTGATTGCGTAGACGCTCATCACATCCTCCGAACTCGATTCTTGATCCTACATGGGCTTTGTTAATACAGATTCTCGGTCGGGTGGGTTCGAAACAAGGGCCCGGACGCACCTTTCCATCCATGCTGGCGTACAGGCCATGAGCCCAGCTATGTCCGTGGTACCAATCAAACGCACGGAATTGCGGAAAGTACTCATCCTTGGCGCTGGGATTGGCATAATCCCTCACGAGGGTGTTGATGTAGTCTTTATTCTGCTGCGCCCACTCCGGATCGAGGTGTCCGATAATGGCTCCTGTGAGAACAAAATAACCCCAGTGGAAGTGGTGGTCGTTGTAATACGTGTTGCCAAAGTCAAGACCGTTGTTACCCGTGGTGTAAGTCGCTGACGAGACAAGGCCGCCCCAGGCGCGCTCGTACACAAGCGGATATTGCTGCCGATTCTCGACAAACGTCGCGAAGGCTTGCTTCAGCTTGTCAAGGCCCGCCTGGGCCAGTGCGCGATCACCCAGCATATCGTTGATGACGTAGAGAATCATTCCGAACTTTGCCAGTCCCTTTCCGCTGAAGTACATCGAGTCTAGGATCGTTTGCTCAGCCATGTCCTGTGAAATCTCTTGTTGGGCGACGACCCGGATAGCTGACTTGGCCGCTTCAGAGAGCATCTCGCGAGATTCGCCCTCTGAGGTGTACGGTGCAAATCCCATGTTCAGCGGCATGCGGGGTTCGACCATGGTCCAGTTGGTTCCAAAGACACCTGTCGCAAGGCCCTTGGTCGTCGTCTGCATCTTGAGCGGAGTAGCCTGTGACCTTGTATCAAGGTCGAACGATTCGACATGATGAGGTAGGGCAAACATCAAGAGCGCGCCGCTGACATTGCCACGGGGAGTAAAATCAAAGGTATAACTACCTGTAGTATCGGCGACCGACCCGGACAACTGAACAGTTTCAGGATATACCCCGGCAGCTTGATCGAGAACCTCCTCGGCCCCAGCATTGTCCTTGGCAATCTGTATTGTACCGTAGAAAGGTCTTGTAGCCTCGGCGTTGCCATTGTTGACGACCCTAAGATCGAGATCCTCGCCTGCCGTCTTGGTTGCATAAAGCCACCAAGCTTTGCCATCTTCAAGGACAAACTTGTACTTTATAACGCCATTCTTGGGGTTCTCGGTCGACTTGCAGACGGTTCTGAAGAAGACGCCAGACTGGATGAGGGGAGTGGCTCCATTGTACTCTCCAGTAATGAACCCCATCCCCTGAACTAGCGGGAATGAGATGGCCGAGGCATTGCCCCCACCCGGCCGGACGTGTACATTGGCTGAGAATGCGGTGATTCTATCAATTGAGAGAGTAGTGCCCTGTCCCAGCTCTTTGGCGCTCATGATCAAGGACTGAATTCCGACAGGATTATAGAAAAATGCCGCCGCGCCGGTCGGAGCCTTGGGTTCGCCAAAGACGCGCTGATCAGGATCGGTGTGGGAAATCGCAAGGCCATAGCTTCCAGTAGGGCCCCTTCCTGCCACCCAAGCAACAGAGTAGGGGAAGGTGTAGGTGGGTGCAGTTTGATCTCCAAGGAAGAAGTTGGAGTAGAATTTGTTGGTATGAAGTGGTGGGTTAGAGCTAATTCCAATCCGGGGCACAGGATGGTCGTCCCTCTGTGGGATGTTGCTCGGTGGCGGGCCAGAGTCAATGGGCTCGGCGAAGATATCACCGTCAATCATGGTTTTTATGCTGCGCATCTCTGGCACTGAAGTGGGAGTAGCTGCTGGTGAAAGCAGGGAGGTTGGGGATCTAATTGCGCTACCGACGGGCGATTTCGTCTCGGGATCTCCTGCTTTGCTAACTGGGACACCGGCGGTATGAGGCTCTTTGTCCTTTAGTGGGGGCAGGATCTGAATTATGCAGTTCGAAGCGGTGCTCGTCGACACGCTCACAGTCTCATCTGGCGGAAAATCGATAGTTGTTGTAGCTGACTTATTGGGAAAACCTACAGTTGTGTCTGGTGCGAGTGTCGTTCTCGGGTTGGTTGAACTGTTAGCGAGGCTTGCGGTTGTGTTGGAAGGGACGGTTATGCTCTTGAAGGTCGAAGCCCGGCCACTCGAGGGCAAGCGAGCCGTATAGAAGGTTGGATAGTCGGCAGTAACAATCACGGTAACAGTTGACTGTATAGGTGTGGTGGTGGTTGGGTCAACGATAAAGGTTTCAGATTCCCGATCAACCGGTTCAGTTGTTAGTTCCGGTGCTGGCTCAACTTGTCCCGTTATACATGAGACACCGCCTCCCCACGGTTGATTTGGACCTGGTCTCCCTCCCGGTCTTGGGCCGTGGTGATGGAAGGGCGGCCTAGGACGGAACCGAAAGCGACCTGGCGGGCCTGGGTGGCGTTGAGCGTCGTGTCGAAACAAGGGTTCGGGAGCTCCAAGACTTGTGAGAGCTTGCCAAAAGGTTAGTAAGAGTAACCAGAACGGGGTATTGTGAGAAGCCATGATAACTGGACTGAAGAATAGCGCACGACGAATACATTCAAAAACCTGCAGCATGACCGTCGCTGAAAGGATCCCAGTCTTATATACCCTTCTTCACTCCCAAGGATCGTCTTCCACATCTCGTTTGAAGGCAAAGAAAAAAAAAGAAAAAGAAAAAGAAAGGCCGATTTCGTCACTCAAGCCTTGGTAGTTTCGCAAAAAGGTCATGCTAGCGCCCTCATTTGCTAACTAGACGATCCGGATTCCCACACCATCGTCAACCCTGGACGCCGACGCATGGCGAAGCTGGCAGGAATCCCGCCAAAACCCCCGATGGACGCCTGGATGGCTGTGGGATCTTCCAAGAGAAAAGCATAATCATGAAACGTGAACAGTACTCTCATGACGGCTAGTCTCAGATTCAGCGTTTCCAAGGTGGCTCTACTGCACTTGCGGTGTAGGAGGGCAGCCCCCATCCCCGTACTGAGAAAAGGGGTATGTCTTACAAGAGAAACAGAGAGTTTCCACCAGCTTACCTTTCAGAGCCTTTCAGCAACGGTTTGCTCCTGCGCTGGAGAAAACGCTCCGCCCCTCACGATGCAACGGGTCAAGCCAGGCACGGGCGATATTGGCGCAGCTGATGGGAAACTGAGCTTAGCGGGCGGCTGTCTGCTCGGGGGGGATGCTAAAATAAGAGGAGCCTTCAAAACGATGATGTCTGCACGTGCTCTGATATGTATACAAAAGTTTAAAAAGCTAGTTTTTAATGATGAGTTGGATCAAGTATAATTCTCACCTGATGTCAAGGCGAGGAGGCTTCGACAGCAAGCTTACGACGACGTTGAAAGCGGAGATCCAAGCACCTTCCCTTAGTTCCAAGGAGACACGACAATGAGCCACATGCCAGGGAGATTTGCCCCACTAATGGAACCAACGGTGACGCTGCCAGCTACAATTAGGGAAGGACCACGAACGTCGCAAGCCAAAAGGAGGTGCGAGAAGGCCGGAATGCGAGGTTTGCTCGTCTAGGAAAAATGGTTTTATTTCCGGGCCTTTCCTTGATGCCAACTTGATGCGAGGATGAGCTCTGAGCTCACAGGGGATGAACTGTCCGCCGTTCCGACCAATGAGGTGGGACAAGACGTTGCGTGCGGCAGAGGAAAGCGGCGGAAATAGCAAAGATGACTCGGACGCGGAGTTCGGCCAGCCCCTTCAAGCTCAGGAAGCGCGCCCCTTTCTTCTGTTGATAGTTGCAACAGCCCAGTCCATTTTACTTCTGCACGGGGGTTTAGCCATAGACCAGAACGCTCAGGATGACGTCGAATGTCCGGGGTTTCCAAGTCCAGATCAGGCGGGAAATATTTTTTCTCATCCTTCCTTTTTCCTGCGGGGCTAGCCCAGATCAAATGATTACAATGGTACCTACCGTCAATGATACCGCAGATGCAAGGATCACTGCAGCCACCAGCGCGGCAAGCCAAGCCAGGTGGGAGATCCAGTGTAACTTTGGTGCTGTGCTAATAGTGGCAATGGAGGGGGCGAACGGCGGAAAAGGCCGACCTCAACTTCAGAGCATGTGGGCAAGGTGGAGTGAGGGGCTACTGCCTGCCACAAGTGGGCGAAACTCGCTCACAAAAAAATCGACGCTAGAAGCTGCGAAATTGTCACAGTTTGTGTCAAAAAGATACTCGTCGCTGAGGCTATTGTCCATAGCTTGGTTAGAGATATCTATACTTATTCAAGAACAGTCTGGCCATTGAGTAGATTGAGACAGCGTGAAGCAATAAAAATAGAACCCGCAAACTCCGGGGTATCATGCCCAACGCCAGCCGTGGACGCCTCCAACTTTCGTGCTCCGACTACCCTCCGATGAAGCAGTCATCGCCCTAGCCTAGTCCAAATACAATTAGTGTCCCAGTGCCCCAATGACCACCCGCGCCAAGGTAAGATTCGTTAGATGCATTTCATTGCCCAGCGCCCCATTGGCCGAGTTCACCTAACGGGCCGTGCGCCCTTTTTGCATATCCTGAAAGGATCGTCATCAACATCGTGCGACCACTTGCTCCCTGAACCTCTCTCCCGAGAGTTGGTTGTTCTCGTCCGAAGTGGTGCGTCTTTTTTAATCGAAAATGGATCTTTAGGAGGGTTTGTTGTAGGGTTGGTGGCATTGCCAACTGCCTTGATAGGCCGCATTGACGAGATTGGTTTTGTGATCTTGAAGGGATCCGTCGCTGGCTCTCTCTCACGTGCTTTCATCACGCTCGTCCTGGTCTGTGAAGAGTCGCCATGGGTTGCATGGGGATTATCCGGTGCAGTTTTGACGATAGCATTCTGTCCTTTAATGGGTCTTGACTGTTGTTCCCTGGCGCGGGAGCTACCGGAGTACCTATCACCCTGGCCTGGCGTTGCTGGCGCGGGAGCGGGCCGTATCGAAGGGGTAGATGCTCTTGATCCGATTCTGAAAGGATCCTGCGTTTCCTTCCATGTCTGAGCCTCGGCCTGGCCCTTGGCCCTGATCGGGACGGTGCGGTCTTTCGGCCGCTTTGTCGTGAGGCTATAGGGATCCACCGGAACCGCAGCTTCCTGTTCTTCCCGTACCTCTAACGTCTTCCGGTTTGCCTGCTTTGTAGTCGGTATTTCATGCGCAGGTACTACCCGTCGACTTTCAGAACCCCGTGCACGTTTCGATGCTAGTCTAGACACGCCCTTGGTAATCTTATATGGATCGCTTTCAGGTTCTTCATCGGGGTGTCTTCCCCGGGACTCCTTCCGTTTCCTCGCAGCTAATTCAAAGTCTGCGCTCTCGGCTTCCTTGCGACACCGTAGAATGTCCTGCTGGGACAGGCACCACGGCTGGTCGAGAATATCTGCCCTAAAATTGTGTCTTTTCTCCCACAACAGAAGCTCTGCGCTTGTTGTGGGCACATGCTTCATGCGTTCAATCCTAAAACCCCTCGAGTGCCGAAATGGACTAATGGTCCCCTTGACGTCGACTACACAGCCAACACCAAAGTCGGTAAACTCGGGGGGGATTGGTAGGCGAGAAACAGAGGGTTCACTTGACTTAGTAGGTCTAGACGGGTCGCCTTTGAAGTAGAGAACACACTCAATGTTCACGCCGCTGCTGTCATCAACGGTATAAACACGGTATCTAGGCTGATCGTCTACAGCAACGATGATACCCACGATTCGAACCAATTTTATGGGCAGTTGTTTATAAAAGTGTAAGCCTAAAGAAACAAGTTAACGCCCCACGAGATCGTTGCGAATAGGATGCACGCTCGGATAGGCGCATGAAAGTTGGCCTACCAGGAAATTCACGGTAGCTCCTCAGGGATGCTATATCAGCACTCCTCAAGAAACACCACACATTATGTGTAGGAGCTTTTTTGAAGCAATATTGAGGGTAGATAGGCACGCTTTGCCCTTGGTTTGCCATGTTCAGGCATATCACCGAGCAGATGGCGCGATCACAGAGGCGGGTGTTTGTCAGACGAACGCGGAGCGAAATGTGGTGACGCGAACGGCCGAGGTAGTATGGGGTCGAAAAGGGGCGAGACTGATATGCAAGAAATAACGATCCGATCGCGGATGAACGGAAAATTGTAAGGAACGACAATGTCGTCAAAATACCCAAAGCGTGAACGTTCACAGCGTCTATCCTTCCTGGTCTATTAGGCTCATGATATTGTTTACATTGACGGGAGCAACCATTTGCACGAACCAAGTCAGCGACTCTATACAGTGTCGTGTTGTGCGTACTGTGCAGAGTAGAACAGTCCTGCGGATTGATGACTGGCGTGAACGCCCCTGTAAATGCATAGGTGAGGCCAGCCGACCTGGTCAGGGCCTCTGGAAGGCCCATTTATAGCCAGCATGCCCGTTGCCAGCTGGCTGTATCCCACATCTTTCACGGGTTCTACAGCGCTATCGCTGGCCCTGGCTTGTCCTTTGCTCAATTGACGTGGGGTCTCCGCCAAGAACCCATTTGAAGACTAGCACCAACAGGACCACGACGCCTCGATTGGAACATACCTTGCACGATGGACGCTCGGTAAATGGGAGCCCTTGTCATGGAGGGGTCTACGTTTGTACACAGTGAAAACAGGCCGACTTCCGAGGCATCTCTCACGGCCACCACGATTATGGTTCATATTACCTCCACCGCTGCAGCGCTGGCTCACAAGCCGTCGAGACTTTTGAGGGGCTTGCGTGGACCCGAGATCTTGCATGCAGCCAGCCAGCGAAGAGTAGTGTACAGTACAGTAAAGCGTGTAACGCGGTCTCTCATCAGCATCAGCGTGCAAGGAGACTGAGACCTGTCACGAGCGCAGAAACCTTTTCCTCTTCTGCCAATCCTTATCCCGTGTGTAGGCCGTCCCCTTGCATCAAAACATTAGAATCATCCAGATGGTGGTGGACAAAGAGGCGCCCATCTTTAGTACTCGCATCAATTGATGCAAGTTCTCCAGCAAGGAAGGCTTTTTGAGGGCATGAAGCCTTTTCTTCTCTTATACCCGATCCCTGCATGTTTGTCGACTCAGGCGAGATTGTCGGGATATCCGTCTGCATCGGTGGAGTGCTGCCGTATGCTCGTCGTTTTAATGCCAGCTGCTTTTTCCCCGTCTTCTCTGTCGCTTGAACGGCTGTACCCCGGGTTAGAGCTTTAGAAGAGCCAGCAAGCGCTTTACAGTCCCTCTCCCTTCCTGCCAAAATGGACCTTGGTGCATACTTGGTGCAGACCCGTTCTGCCATCCCAGACAAGGGGTCGCCCGTCCGTTAGAACGTTTATGAAAATTTTCTGAATTTTTCCATCCGCATGGGCAAACTAGCCCAGTGACGCCGTACCGTATGCACACTGTACCGGGTACATTTTCCCAATGCAGCGCTGCATGACGAAGGCGGGGTATTGGCTGCGCTGTGGGCGAATCGAGACGGGGTATTATAAACTTGACTTGAGAACCACTTACATACTATCTAAGAACCCATTGTTGACTCATAGTGGGTTACTACTCCCAAAGATTGATCAGCACTACAGACCATGAAAGTACCATATACACTGAGTCACACCTGGGCGACTTTGGTACCTTGATCAACTTTTTTTTTTTTTCCAATCCGCCGTCTTTAAATACTCTCCGTTCAGCGGAGTCTTCTCTTCCTCGAAACCCTTAGCCTCTTAACTCTAGTCTTCAAATACCACTCTTGCGCACTCGAGCTTCTCGTTTTCCCCAGGACGCATTCACCTTCATACTCGCTCTAATTTTGTTACTCATCTACGTGATTTCGCTACTCAATCCCTTCTTTTCCCTCCGGCCACTTGCTCTCTACACAACCCCGCCACCGGCATCATGTGCGGAACAGACGCGATTCCCAACGGTGCCAATGGGCACACCAATGGCAACGCCAACGGCGAGACTGTTGCTAACGGCCAGAACGGCTCTACCAACGATCTCTCCGGCCAGGGCAGCCATCCCAAGCCCACTGTTCGTCTCCAACTTGCCCCTCTACCCCGCCATCCATCAGAATCACCTATAAACTGACCACCTACTACTCGTGACAGACTCCCGTTGTCAACCCCTACGCCCCTGTCCACGATGCGCTATCCAACGTGTCCAGCTACAAGTTGATCGAGTCCACTCTTCGTGAGGGCGAGCAGTTTGCTAGCGCCTTCTTCGATACCGGTTCGTTATACCATCCCCGCCTGTAGTGTGCCTTTGCACACCAGCGACTGGAAGCCTGAGACTAACAACTGTACAGAAACCAAGATCAAGATGTGGGTTTCAACGTGATTTATGGTCTTAAATAGACAAGAGACTAACATCCCCGCAGCGCCAAGGCTCTCGATGAGTTCGGTGTTGACTACATCGAGTTGACCTCCCCCGCGGCGTCCGAGCAGTCCCGCAAGGATTGCGAAGCCATCTGCAAGCTCGGTCTCAAGGCCAAGATCCTCACTCGTTAGTCTTGTTGCCAGAACCCGACAGTATGGAGGGTGGTTGCTAACAAAAGTCGTAGACGTAAGGTGTCACATGGACGACGCCAGGCTCGCCGTCGAGACTGGTGTAGACGGACTGTAAGTTTATACAGCGGTCCAGCTGCAGAATAGCAGCTTACTGACTCACTTTTACAGCGATGTCGTCATTGGCACTTCGAGTCTCCTCCGTGAGCACTCTCACGGAAAGGATATGGAGTACATCATCAAGACCGCCGTCGAGGTCATCAACTACGTCAAGTCCAAGGGCCTTGAGGTCCGATTTAGCTCCGAGGACTCGTTCCGAAGCGATCTTGTTGATCTTCTATACCTTTACAAGGCCGTCGACAAGGCCGGAGTACACCGCGTTGGTATTGCTGATACCGTCGGATGCGCCACCCCCCGCCAGGTATATGACCTCGTAAGGACTCTGCGCAGTGTTGTCTGTAAGTAAACTCTGATAAAGCCCATAATTACTCCCATCCGCGGTATTCTAACGCTCCCTTCAGCTTGCGACATCGAGACCCACTTCCACAACGATACCGGATGCTGCATTGCCAACGCTTACTGCGCTCTCGAGGCCGGTGCCACCCACGTCGATGTCTCCGTCCTCGGTATCGGCGAGCGCAACGGTATTACGGTAAGCTAAACACCCGACTTGGTCAACACTTGAGTCTTCGACCGCTAACATTGTTACAGCCCCTTGGTGGTCTTCTCGCCCGCATGGCGGTAAGCGCACCTGAGTACACCAAGAGCAAGTACAAGCTCCACATGATCAAGGAGGTAAGTCACCAGCCTTGTGCCGTTTCCAATGTTTCTTGTCTAACAATGTCAAACAGATCGAGGATATGGTTGCCGAGGCCGTTGCCATCAACACTCCTTTCAACAACCCTATCACCGGTTTCTGCGCCTTCACCCACAAGGCTGGTATTCACGCCAAGGCGATCCTCAACAACCCTAGCACCTACGAGATTCTCGACCCCGCGGACTTCGGCATGACCCGCTACGTCCACTTCGCCTCTCGTCTCACGGGCTGGAACGCCGTCAAGACTAGGGTGGCTCAGCTTGGCCTTTCCATGACTGATGAGCAATGCAAGGAGGTGTACGTATCGCTAAAACAATTGTCAACATGGGCAAAACAACCACTAATCATTCTCTTTTCTACAGGACGGCCAAGATCAAGGCGCTGGCCGATATTAGGCCTATTGCCATTGATGACGCCGATTCGATCATTCGAGGCTACCATCTCCATCTCCAGGATCAGCACGCCGTTCAGAACCAAGCCAAGGCTGCTGAGCCTGCGGTAGAGACCAGCGATGCTGCGGTGCCCGCCCAGTAAATTCCATTGCGGCGGCTAGGGTAAGCGCAGTATAAATAATCAAGTTATGAGAGATTTGGAACCGGAATCGGAGTAGAGCATATTTCGGAATGGGCCGGGATACGAGAAAAAAAAAAGGGTCCAAAGGAGCGCAAAAGTGAATGCATTCATGGGGATCATATGATTTGTTTATGTAGGATTAAAAGCAAACAGCTTTCTGGGGGTTTCGTTTGCGCGTTGCAGCCACGAGCACAACGTATTTTGGACCCTGGGCAGATTCAAAAAGGGAATCTGCGACATGTAGCGGCGTTTTAATGCATGTTTGATACCGTTCAAAGAAAGTCATTATTACCTCTTAACCCACTTATCGGTCGTATTCCGTATCATGCCTTGCGAATCAATACCTTGACACCATGCAATCCGTCTCTAGAAAACCCAAAAGCTATCGTTTTGACCGCCCCTCGCCCTTTCCCTTCTTTAGCCTCGCCGCCGCGGCCTGAAAAGCCTCCTCGGACGGCTCCTCCTCGGCGCGCCGCTTCTTCCCCTTGGCCGACTTGCTCGGGGCACCGTACTTGGCCTCGAGGTGGTCAAAAAAGCCTTCCCTCCTCTGCTGGTTCCCACGGATGAGGGCGGCCAGAGCGTCCTCCGAGCCTCCGTCGTTGCCGGACTTCTTCTTCCCCCTAGCCTTTGCGCCCTTTGGCTTGGCCTCATTGGCGGCGGCGCCAAACAGCTTATCGTGCACGCCGAGCTCCTTGGCGTACTCTTCCGCCTCGGCGGCCTCGGCCTTTGCGGCCCTGACGCGCTCCGCCTTCTTTTTCTTGCTCTCCTTGGTGTAGGCCCCGAAAGCCTCGACCTCGCCCTTCTCGATGGCGTCGTCGATCATGGCGCGGAACCTCTCGTCGTCCTCCAGGACATCGCTGAGCATAACGGACGCATAGACGGCATCCATGTCGCCCTCGGCGTCTTCATAGGCGGCGAGCAGGTCATCGCGTTCTTCGTCGGAGTGGCGGTAGGCTTTGGCGAAGCGCTCGATGGCGTCGGGGGAGATTGCGTCGGCAAAGAGGTCGCGGTAGTAGGAGGACCAGTCGAAGCCTTCGGAGTCGGTGATGGAGTCGGCGGTGGAGCCGGTGGTGTCGTAGCGGTGGCGGCGGGCGGGGTCGGAGAGGATGGCGTAGGCGAAGGCGATGGATTGGAAGGTTTTGTGGGCTTGTTGGCGTTGGTCTTGGGGCACTTTGTCTGTAGATTGGGGGAGAAGTGACGTTGTTAGTATTTGCGATGACAGGTTACAGGATGCGAATCGCGAGAGTGAGCTAAGAACTTGGAAGAATGAAAAAACAAAAAAAGAAAAAAGAGATGGTGATCGTACCGGGGTGGTTCTTGAGGGCTGCTTTGCGGTAGGCAGATTTAACTTGCTCGGCGGTGGCGTCGCGCTCGAGACCCAGGACCTCGTAAGGGTCAATGGTCGGAGGCTCAGCATCGACAATGTTTTCTATTGGCGGTGACATGATAGGTGGGGGCCTGGCTAGGGCGGAAGTTTGTGGGAGAGAAGAGGATGGTTGCTGGAGAGAAGGTTGAGCTGGGAGACGCGATGGGATGAAGGAAACGCGTTAATGGGTTGAGGCTGGCTGGTCGTTATCGATAAGCGGACGGAGCGGAGTGGCAGGGATTACTGGCGGCCAGCCATTCAAATGTTGGTCAGCCAGGCATGCTTTTTGGCGCATGAACAATGGATCAATCCAACTGATAGTGACTTTGAACGTGGGGAAGCCAATGCCCCGCCAAACCACGGTTCTGTACAGCTGCTTTTTATGAGTTCCTCATCCATTCCTTCTTCCAATCATACAATCAAATCATGGCGCCTCTGTTCGAAAAAGACGATCATAAGGCGGTCCTAGAATACGCCCTCACCCTAGCCACCCAATCTCCCCCAAAACCCACCAACTACCGCGTGGGCGCCGTCCTCTTGAACCTGACGACCAACACCGTGACCGAGACGGGCTATACGCTCGAGCTTGAGGGAAACACCCACGCAGAGCAATGCGCCTTTTCCAAGCTCTCTTCGAGGTTAGGCATTGATGAGGGCCCTGGGCTCAGGGAAGCTATGAAGGGACAGCCACACGCGCTCTATACTACCATGGAGCCCTGCTCGTTCAGGTTAAGCGGGAATAAGCCGTGCGTGGACAGGATATTGGAGCAAAGGGACTGGGTAAAGGTCGTGTACGCCGGTGTGGTAGAGCCAAAGGACTTGGTGAAGGAGAATGACGGGCAGGGGAAGCTGGAGGGTGCGGGTGTTAAGGTTGTTCAGGTGCCTGGGCTAGAGGAGGAGATATTAAAGGTTGCAAAGGCCGGGCATGTTCGTAACGACTGAATATACCTGACATTCTCGGGGATTTCTTTTTCTTTTGTTTTTCTTTCTTTTTTTTTTTTTTTTTTTTTTTTTTTTAATCAGGTCCGGTGTGTATGGATTAGCAAACATGACGATATCTTATGCTCCTAGTGTAAGTGTGGAAATGGCCAGCCGTCACCGTGTTTGGGGGGGAGCGCGAAGGGGTTCTCTTTCTTTTTCTTTTTCCTTTTCCTTTCCTTTTTTTTTCCGCCCTGGATCTTTCGTGTTGTATTCACTAATTATCCATGTCACAATGGGATCACGGAAGAATGGATATCACTATTTGCACGAATCTCGGGCTCATCGCAACATCAATGCTACCCTCATTCTGACAAATTGCAACCATGGTTTTATCCGAATAGTTGAAAATCTGCTTTTATGACCACCTTAACGTGATCAGCCAAAAAAAAAAAGGAAGGAAAGCAAAAAAGAAAAAAAAAAAAAGCCGTGCGATATCTCGATTCTTCGCTCAAATCTCTCTCCTACGAGTCAAATGCAGTTCAAAACATGTCCACCGGTTTCAAGGAACCAAGTGTCATGGAAGTACTGCACCCAATCTGGAAGATGGTGACATTGACCATTGAAGGAACCGAGAAAAAAAAAGACCGATTGGCTTGTCCCTGTCCATCCCTGGTCCATCCCCTGCTCGAATACTAACAGCACCGCATCTTGCAAGAGTGATCTAAGCATCATTGTTGTCAGGACTACGTTCCTGGTGATAGCCATCTAGCCATATCAACTGCGAGGAGCCCTGAAGATCCATTCCCAATCAAAAGCCGTACTCTCCAGGAACAGCACCGGAAATAGGATCACCTCCTTTTCTGCCCCGATATATTGCGACTTCGAGAACCCGCGGGGTGAATTTAAACTCCCCAATGGCATCCCGTTCCGTTCCATTACCCATGGCCATCAGCCGAGAACCCGGCTCACTCTTACTGTAACTCCCTCGAACAGCCAGCCTCACAAATAAAATCAGTCGCGCCATGTTTAAACGCGAAAAAGGCCCCAAGTCATCCCACTGCTGTCCCCTCACCTTACTCACCCGGTCCGACATTCGGCTCTGGATCGTGATGATTTTAGCCGCACATCAATTAACACCAGAGCCTCTAGTGGAGCTATCCCGTTCCAATACATGCTCCAGCTCCCTCTCCTTCTCCCGTCCTTTAAAACGACATCGCCCGACAACGGAAACATCCCGTAAATCCCCCCCTCGCCCCGGGCCACACGGGAACCACTGACTGTTTCGTCCTCGCCTGTGTAGGTCTCCCGCTCCTTCTCTGTTGCCTGGCGGGGTAATATCTCTCACCCCTGCCCATGCTCATTCTTCCAAGCTCTGCAGCGCCGGCGCTGACTGTGAGAAGGTGCATTGACTTATGGATCCTATTATCAAAACGGGGCGGCCTGTTTCCCAGCTACGTTGCACCGGCCTGGCTCCGGCAGCCTGGCGGGCGTGCTGGTCCGCCACTACATTGATTTGCGCTCGAAAAGGGCGACATCCCAGCGCAAGGAACATGCTCGGCGCGGCGCGTGCTAAGTCAGACCCAATACCCGGACCCTTTTTTTAATATACGGTGTTACCATAGACTAAGCATGTAATACAACCTTCAGCGTTGCGCTTCAATCTATTGCATCAGATAATATTACGACGTGCGGGCTCTCCGACCTTGGCATGTTGTGGGCGTAGCTAGCGGGATGAATCTATATATGATGGGAAGGGGGACCCGATCCCTCCGGGACGGCCTCTCGAGGCCAGTTAAACCACGCTCTTCCACCTTGATTGTCGGTTCCTCAGTTCTAGCACCCACCCATTGCGTAGACTTTCCTCGTCCACCAAAAAAAAAAATGCCTCCGCGGCGATATCTTGGTCTCAGAGCCGCCCTCGTGGCCCTGCTAGGTGTTGCTGGCGTGTATGCGCGGCCTAGCCAGTGCAAGACCCGCGCCGTCGGCGACCCGCAACTCTTGGCTCCCGAGGAAGTTGAAGATGAGTACGACTACATCATTGTTGGCGGCGGAACTGCAGGGTTGACTGTCGCGGACCGATTGACCGAGAGCGGAGAGCGTAAGCAGCGCCGCCCGTTTGGACGAAGCTTGAGCTTTCACTAACATGGGTGGCGTATTGATAGATACCGTTCTCGTTATTGAGTTGGGCTTCTACGGTAAGTAGGCTGGAAATATGAACGAGGGAACAGCTTTGCATCTTTCCAAAGCCAAGCCACCACATGCGCGATTGACGAAATACCCTGTTAACTTTGTCACGTAGACAATAGCACGTCCGTCAGGACCATTGCCGGCGGCGCGGGAGCCTTTGCCAACCAGAGCCACCTCTTCTCCTTCACCTCCGCCCCTCAAGCCGGCCTCAATAACCGTACCACCGCCGTCATCGGCGGCGTCATGCTCGGCGGCAGCTCCGGCGTCAACGGCCTTCAAGTGCATCGGGGACACAAGGACGACTATAACCGCTGGGCCGCCTACTTTGGAGAGGAAGAGGAAGGTGAGTCTGGCTGGGGTTGGGATGGCCTCCTGCCGTACCTCAAGAAGGCGTGGCACTTCCACCCGCCGAACGAGGATACCGCCGAGGCGCTGGATATCAAGTACGACGCTAGCTACTGGGGCGATACCGCGGATGTTCACGCCTCGTTCCCTACCTTTAATTGGCCTGGTCTGAGTAAGTTTGTTACCTCAAATTCCCCGTATAGTTTGAGAGAAATGGATCCTTACGTTGCCCTTTTTTTTACCCAGGGCTCGAGATGGAAGCGTTCGCCGAGATCGACGGCGCCGAGTTCCCCCCTGATTCCGGAGCCGGGTCCCCCGGCGTCTACTGGTATCCCACCTCGGCAGACCCCAGCAGCATGACCCGCTCCTTTTCCCGCACCGGCCACTATGACGGCATCGCGCGCGACAATTACAAGGTGCTTACTGGCCACCGAGTCCTCAACGTGCTCTTCGACGACGACAGCGCCTCCGGCGTGCGGTACGTAGCCAAGGGCGCCACGAATGATACCGATGCTCGATCCGTCGGCGCGAGGAAGGAGGTTATCCTTGCGGCCGGCACCATCCACACGCCTCAGATCCTCCAGGGAAGCGGTATCGGCGCCGAGGCTCTGCTCGAGTCGGCTGACATTGAGGTCAAGGTCGACTTGCCTGGTGTTGGCTGGAATTTCCAGGACCACCCATTGGGCGGCGGCGCGTCCTTCGACGGTAAGCTAGGGAACTTTTAACGGAATCGCACGACGAGCTAACGAAGAGCATAGTGAATGAACTCCCAGTTTACCCGCTTCCGACCGAGCTGCAGAGCAACGCTTCTTTCCGGGAAGCTGCCCAGGCCGAGTTCGCCGAGTCCCTCTCAGGTGAGACGCTCGTTCACCCGCCCAACAAAGCCCAAAAAGCTGACGCAAAATAGGTCCCCTAACCATTGCCTCCGGCAACGCCGCCTGCTTCCTCCCCCTCCCCGTCATCGCGCCCGAAGCCTTCGAGGACATCGCCTCCCGCTACGAATCCCAAGACCCCGCCGCCTACCTCCCCGCCGACAGCCCGGCCACCATCGTAGCAGGCTACGGCGCACAGCAAAAAGCCATGGCAGCCGCCATGCGGTCGCACGGGACGGCGTACTACAACCTCTTCCTCCGCGGCGGCGGGTCCGAGGGCGCCCTCGTGTTCCTACATCCTGTGTCCCGCGGTACCGTCTACATCAACCCGTCGGACCCGTACTTCTCGGAACCCGTGGTCGACTATCGCGCCATGAGCAACCCGGCCGACGTGGACATCGAGGTCGAGTTCGTCAAGTTCACGCGCCGGTACTGGACCGAGACCAGCCTGAGCCAGTACAACCCCGTGGAGACGCGTCCGGGCGAGGAGGTGCAGGGTGATGAGGACCTGAGGGCGTACGTGCGGGCCAACGTTAGTCCTTCGACGTTCCACCCCGTCGGCACGTCGGCCATGATGCCGAGGGAGCTGGGCGGGGTGGTGGATCGCGAGCTGCTGGTGTATGGTGTGAAGAGTTTGAGTGTGGTGGATGCGAGCGTTATCCCGGACTTGCCGGGAGCTTATACGCAGCATTCGGTGTTTGCTGTTGCTGAGAAGGTGAGTTTTGGCTTGGGATTGGGTCGTGATGAAGATGGCTAACGTTTTTGGGACAGGCTGCGGATTTGATCAAGGCGCGCGCATAGGCTGTGCTGTGAAACAGTGTGTAAGTGGGATCCTGGATACAGAAGCAAGCCAGCGACGCCAGCCACATGAAGCCGATCACTATAATAGGATTCACGACGCTCGCCTGGCCTTGGTTGAGTCGGAGCTGGAGGCATCATGGCTAGCAATTGGAGAAGGATGATCTTCAGAGAGTATATATATATATTTCCCAAAGTACATTATTCAATTGCGTGGCTCCGATAGTAGTGTCAAAAACATCATAAACCAGCACGCGTGAATTTTCCCTCGTGTATCGTTAGTGATTTTGAACGCCAGTCGAAGCTTTCTAGCAGCACTGGTAACTCGACGCACCAGTCCAGTATTATTACCACTTTAATATAATCAACGCATGATTGATCCTTGATGTATTATTATTTACTTTCCACGTAATTCCAAACAGCAACACACAACATACATCCATTCAAACATAATCTCCCCCCAACATCGAACCCATCCCAAACACCGCCACCCATTGAATCAAAGCCGGCCCCGGCACTCCACCGGGCCCACGCCCTCCGCGCAAACAATGCCGAAAACCATCCTCCTCGCCGGCGCCCCAGACCCGTCCTCTCTCAACTGGTCCGCTCCCCTCCTCACAACCTTCACACCGCCTCTCACCTCCCTCCTCGACTCTCCCTCCCCGGCCCCCTCCGCGCCGCCGCCGCCGCCGCCAACCTCCCAACAACCCAGCATCCCGGCCTGGCGCTCCCTCCCCCTCCAACGAACCCGCCTCGAAACCGGCCTGACGCAACCCACCCTCCTCTCCTTCCTCCACCCGGACTACCACCTCCCCCGCCTCCCACGACCCAACGCAACCGGCAACCGGCTCTCCGGACGCCCAATTCTACGAATACTCCCTCTCCCTCCACTCCGCCTCCTCCCCCCAACCCTACTCCGTCGCCCCCTCCTTCTACACCCCCGGCCACCCCACAACCCCAACCGACCTCTGCTCCATCCACAGCCCCTCCCCAACCCACCGCCCCTCCACAATAACCCTTCTCGTCGCCCTCCTCTCCACAACCCCCAAATCCGTCACAACCCGCCACGCCCACCAAAGACACCTCGTCGAGGCCCTCGTAGGCGACGACACCCGCCCCGCCTTCCCGCTAACCCTGTGGCTAGAAGCCTCCGACAACCGTGGGCCCCTGGCAGCCGACCTCAGTGCCCTGAGGGTCGGCGACATCGTGCTCGTGCAGAGCGTCGGCCTTGCGTCCTTTCGCGGGAGGGTCTATGCTCAGAGCGTCGCGAGGGGCCCGGGGACCCGGATTCGACTGCTGTATCGAGAGGAAGATGGCGAGGATGGCGAGCCCAATGCCGGGCATTATTCGTGGGAGGACATGGTTGCAGAGGGGCCCGTGCATCCGCAGCTTGCGAAGACGAGGCGGGTGAGGAGGTGGATTCGGGGGCTTGTTGGCGACCGGGCCGGAAGCGTGCATGGAGAGGATGAGTTGCCGGATGATACGCCAGACTGAAGGACGAGATACAAAAAAGCACTTGTTCTCGGGGAATGAGGATCATTCTTCCAGGTCTATATACATATATACATATATATATATATATATATACATGTCTATAAAGTGAATTATCGACTATAGAAGTCATTACAAAAGCCATAAGAGTGGAAAAAAAAAAAAGGTCTGTCGGGAGAGGGTATCTATCATACACAGCGCAAACAAAGACTCAAATAACGCTCAACATCAAGGAAAGAGTCTAAATGCCACGCAATCTGCGTCTCTAAAACTCAAAAAAAATTTCTGCTTCTTCTTCAAACAGCAGCAGGCGCAGCACCGCCATTCCCCTTGATGCTCTTCCAGCTAAAGCCAAGCGCCAGGAAGAACGCCACGCCGGTGCCGGCAACAGAAATGTAAAAGGTATCCCTCAGCCCGCTCATGTACGCCTCGAGCACCATCGGGATGGCGTCGGCGAGCCCCATCGACGTAAGGATGTCCTTGACCTCGGAGGCGCCGCTGTTGATGAAGACGAGGGGATTGATCGTCTCGCCGTTGGGGAGAGGGTGGGAGGTGATGCCCTCGATGAGGCCGTTCTGGAAGAGGGTCTGGGCGACGGCGATGAAGACGGCGCCACCGAGGGCCTGGCCGAACTGCACGCAAGCGGTTGCTACCGGGACGTCGTCCATGGTCATGATGGTCTGGATGATGAGGACGCCGACCTGGAAGCCGGGCCCCACGCCGAGGCCGCAGAGCACCTGGTAGCCGAACCACTCGCGGAGGGGGCTGTCGACGTCAAGGGTAGTGAGCATGCCGGCACCGACGGTGGCAAGCACCATGCACGGGATAACGACGACGTTGTAGTAGCCGATGTAGGTGATGAGGCCACCGCCGAGCATGGACGAGATGACGACAGAGAGGAGGAGCGGGATGAGCTTGATGCCGGCCTGAACGGCAGAGTCGCCCTTGATGGCCTGGAAGTAGAGAGCTACAGAGACAAAAGAATATTAGCGAGGCGCAAAGTCACAATGCCGGCGGAGGAACAAACGTACAGAGGTAGAAGATGAGAGGGAAGAAAGCAGCGCCAAAGACGACGGCAAACAAAATCGCCAACACAACATCCTTCTTCTTAAAGAAGCGAGGAGGAAGAGTGGCGTTCTCTCCCTGCCAGATCTGAATGATGACGAAGATGATCATCATGACGCCGAAGCCGCAGAAGAGACCAATGATGGTGGCGCTGTTCCAGGCGTACTTCGTGCCGCCCCACTGGAGGGCGAGGAGGAGGAGGATGATCCCGGGGATGAACATGGCGGTTCCGGGGAGATCGAGCTGCAATACGCGCTTAATGAAAGAGAGGTTATCGGGATTGTACACGCGCTTGATCTGGAGGATGAAGAAGATGGCAACCATGGAGATACCCCCGATGGGGAGGTCTGTTGGAAAAAAATCGTTAGTAGCCGTCAGCTAGAAATAGTTGGGAGTCGACGGTGACTTACTGATATAGAAGCACCATCGCCAGGTAGCGTGATCGGTAAAGGCACCGCCGAGAAGGGGACCGGCAACGCTCTAGAGAACAAATTAGATGGCTACGTCTTCTACCACGCAGACAGCCCACGAAGACTTACAGCAATACCCCACATGCTAGAGATGACACCAAAGGCAAGAGGTCGTTGTCTCAAAGGCACTGAAGCGCACGTCAGTTATCTCGGTCAGAGGACTCTTGTGCACCTACCTCAGGCACGAAGGCGGTCATAGACTTACTAGAGTTGGCAAGGATGATGATACCACCGGAGAACATTCCCGCAGTTCCGATCTAATTGGCATCGAAATTAGCCCCAAGTCCTCACCGCTAGGATCGCTCTCCTCAACCACTTACACCAGCGATAGCGCGACCGACGATAAAGGTTGTCGAGTCCTGAGAAACAGCGCAGATCAAACTACCAAGTTCGAAGATGAAGACTGCCATCAAGAAAGCCCACTTGATGTTGAAGCGCTTGTAGATATTTCCAAACATGGGTTGGAGCGCCGTGGTCGTGAGGAAATACGCGGAGCCATCTGTAAGCATCACCGCGTTAGTCAATATACCTCCGGTGTGAAATAGACGGAGGTAGCGGCCAATCTGCCGACAGTTCTAGAGTAAGCGCCTTGGCGGCCATGTGCCAGAAATCTGGAGATGCTTGGCACCGAGGTTCCACAGGATGTTGTGAGACTTACACCAGCCCTTGAAGATCTCGTTAGCATCACTTCCAATCTCAAGTCGGCAGGAAAAAAAAAAAAAAAAAAAAAGGGAAAAGGCACTTACAATGTCCTTGACACTCTGAAACTCTGCGGTAATGGCACCAAGCGCAGGCGCGATAATAGTCTGATCAAGGGCAACGAGGAAAACGACAAGACACAGTGAGGCAATGAGAGCATAGAGCTTCGCGCCGGTAATGTAGTTGGATTCATCCTCGGCCTCAGGACCGGCGACAGACGCAGCATCCTTGGCAGATGCAGCCTTTTCGTTGACAGGGGAGGCGGCACGCGGTTGCTCGAGAGAGCTCTTTTCGTTTCCGGTCTCAGGAATGTCATCGACTCGGGTCTTTGCCGAGTTCTCGTCGGGGATGACGGTGGTGCCGGGAGATTCCTTCCTAACCTCCATTCTGTGTGATGGGTTCTCGAATGGACACTTGAAGGAGCAAGGGAAAACTGCTTGGTGAAAGCAGAAAAGGGAAGAGGGAGTCCTCGAGTTGCCTTCTCTTTGATCGAGGTCGAGGGTTTCGTTTTCAAAGCCGTCTATGAAGGGAAAAAAAAAAAGAAGGCCGATGTGAGAAACGCAAGCAGGAACCGTGGCTCGTCTCAATGTTGTACTATAAGGCGGACCCCGGCTTGAGAGCTGAAGAAGAGCACGGGAGGATGAGGGAAAAGATGATGAAAAAAAAAATACAATATTGGTTGTCGGGCAACGCCGGGTCCAATGTGTCACCGCGTGGTTGATGAGTACTTCGAAACGAGATACGACAAGGCCAGGCCCACCAGACTGGTCTTGCGGCCCTTGCAAATGTCTGGGTCGAGGTGCAAGTTTTAACTTGTGTAGGAACTGTGGTGATGGTGAAGGAGAAGTGCGGAACAAGTCGACTGGGAAAGGATATGACGATCGGATGGAGGCAAAGATCAGGGTCATCAACCTTCTTATGTAGTTGTAATCCGAAGAGCAAAGGTCAGCGCCTGGCGGAACAGCTTTTTTTTTTCGTTTTTCTCCCTTTGTTCCCCAGCTTCAGCTCCACAAATACCATCCGACCCGAATCGTGAACGACCGGAGCAACAACGCACCGGCTCCTGCACATCTTCGGCCGCCAGCCATCGACCACCAGGGAGCGGCATTACGGATACGGATAGTAATACACATCCTGGCGATAAGGTTCGGGGTACCAAAGTACATCGATCAAGATGTTCTTGCCCAATCTAAATGTGAAGATACCCTGAAACGAAAAAAAGAGCAAGGGCGTCATCACGTTGCACTCCAAGTAAGAGAGAGTTTAGAGGCTCGAGTTTTGACATCAATTGATCCGCTAGAGGACGCGGCGCAAGAAACACCCCAAAAAGGCTACTTGGAGCACCCCTGTCCCGCAGAAAGGCACTCCCACCTACCCTTGTCTACCGGGCCCGTACAAAATATTGATAGGGAAATGAAGCTCGAGCTGACTGGTGCTGCAAAGAGGCAGACATCATTCGAAGCCATCAACCAGGCCCTGTCCCGCCCCATCGCCACCTAGCGGAGCTCCGCTGTCTCTGAGCTCGCAATTCCGCCCACTTCAGCCCAGCAAGGTGCAAGTGCAACCCACCTCCCACACCAGACCACACCAGACCTTTACTGGTAAATGGAGAAACACAACAAGTATTGACGAGGAGGGTGCGATCGGTGGGTTTTGTCCGATTCTTTTCGGACAAAGCCATCTTATCTCCGTCCCCTTCCTTTTCCTTTTCCTTTGTTTTTTTTTTTTTTTTTTCACCACACTGCCCAAACAGGGAACGCATTTGAATCTGTATCAGCTACGCAAGACTGCGCGCGCCATTACCGTCGTAGAACCAACAGCCTTTCACCCATAATCCTTGACTTGATCATATCAAAATCTACTTCATAGTCTAAATGCCACTCGATGCGGATGACGGCAGAGAAGGAGGAGACAGACACCACTACCCCATAAATAATTGTGGGCTCGTTGGGGTCTTGGGGCCGACTAGGAATAACTCTAAATGCGCTACGTGAGTCCTCGGGTATGAGGAAAACCTACTCAAAGTCCACACTTCGCGTACCCTCAGCTTGAAAAGTCAAGGCCTCGGCGATTACGGGACCATCGGCCAATAATTGCGATATCACATATACATCATCGCTCCAACTCGTTACGAATGGAATGGCTCCCAACTCTTCGCCGGTGTCATGGTTGGCAAAAGGCGCTACATAATAATAGTGCATTCCGAACCTCCCGGAGGCCCAATGCAGGCTGGCTCAAGAGGAGGTGCCACGACCCATCGGCATCGGCGATAGCCCACCCGACTGCAACCCTCACCCGGGTCGTCGTACCTCTCAGGCAGCAACATTCCTCATCACCTCGTTCGCTAATAATAAACTCCGCCTGCAACTAATAAACCACGTCCCAAGTCCGCCGCACCTCGCAAACCTCGTTTCGGACGAAACCCACGTCAGGGGAAAGTGGCTTTCCACCGTAGTATTGCTGTAATACCAAGGTACAGGACCGCCCCATCCGACCCCTGCCGGTTCCTTGGTGTTGGGTCCTTGTTCCCCCCCCCCCCAAATCAGAAATCTCGAAAAGAAACAAATGCCTGGGCATGCACCCTTTTTTCAGACGTAATACATCGAATTGCGAATGTTCTCGTGCACCTGCCACCTGCCCTTGCCACTGGGGCTCAGCAGACCCCTGTGAATTCGGGCACGCTCGCAGACAATGTCTGCGTAGTACGCCGGAGGGCAAATGCTAACCGCACGCGTCGCCCTACCAAACATGTAGCAAAGATCATGCGTGATCGTTTCGAGGTCATCCGCCGCGTTTCGTCCCGCTCGATGTGTGAAAATTTCGTCAAGTACTACCGTATAATGCGCAGGACGTGCGGTTCCTGCAAATGGGAATTTCAAGTTAGCAAAATGAAAAATTGTTACAACCCAAGGTCCCTGATGATTGAAGGAACCTAACCACAAAGGAAAAAAAAAATTCCAAAAAAATCATAATCACCACTTTTAGGAGTAAATGCAAAGGCGAGGATTGGATTCCCGTTTCAAACTCACCTTTGATAGAGTCATGGGCGGTGAGGAAAAAGTCCCAATATCGAGCCTGAGTCACTCCCCGGTCCACCACCGTTCCCGGTCGGACATTTCCCGTACGCGACGTATGTTCGGGGGTTGTCGGGTAGAATCGAGTGTGATGCCGCTTGACAGACACGATCAGCGCCAAGCGAGGCGGGTTTTTGTATCTCGTGCGGCACGCCGCCCGAATCCGAGGCACTTCCTTCTCGAGCACCAGCGCGAACTGACCCTCGGAGACACCGTCACGATAGATGATGATGTTCTCTGGAAGACGGCCGTTGTTTTTCGCCTTCCACAGATCCAGCCGCGATTCGAATGCCGTCTTAAGCTGCTCATCCTCGCACACTTCCTGTCGGCTTGTATGCACCCAAGCCGTAGCTGGCCACTGTCCGAGGTCTTTATCAATACTGGCGACGAGCCCAACCACACTGGGGGCGGCTGCCTCGGCAGCAGTCGCAACATTAGTTGGGTGCACCACGTCATACCCCACAATCATGGTCTTGCCGTCCTTGATGAGGCCAACGGTATCGACTAGCTGGTGGTTGATGCCCCCCATCTTCAAATTCCACTTAAGAGCGACGTTACCAAAGTATCCCGCTCTTCCCTTGTCCTTGCTTGCCTTCTTCCAGTCCATGCAGACGGTGTGGACGCCGAGATCGACGTCTCCGACCCTCTTGATCGCGGCGTAGAGCTGCGTATCCTTGCGGGGGATAAACACGAGTAGGATCTGGACTCGTTCCTTTGCAAGTCTAGCAAGTGCCGCGTTGATCTTTCCTTGTGCATGAGGGTCACCAGGCTTGACAAAGACCCGGGTCAGACCGTCTGTAGGGGTTTCATCCATAATAAGTCCACAGTTGTTGTTGACCTGTGCGCGGAACTCGTTTGCAATCTTGATGATTTCTCCATCCGGAGCCTGAATGCCGATTGCAACACAACCCCAGCTTGTGATGGGCTTGCCGGGAACGGCAAACTTGAGGCCGCTCATGTTCCATGCGCCAGACGACGGCTTGAACTGTGCAGGCGTCGCCCTGGGACCCTTGGCACCCACGCCAGGTTTGTAGCAGAGAGTAGGCGCCCCGAGCTCTCGTCCGTGGACCGTGAGTAGCCCCTTGCCAACTTTCAACCCAAAATCTTTCTGCTCGAGTTTTTAGTGGGATCGAAAGCATTCGCACGAAAATGTGAGTTATGAACATTATACATACGAGTAGGCCCGCGTCGTGCTGAAGGATATCTTGACCCCGGTTCATGATGGAGTGGTAGTTGTCACCCGGTTGTCGACAGGCAAATTCAATCATGGCCTGCGAGTCCGCGTCGTTGAGCTTGATCTTCACAGGAGCGGGAAGAATGCGGCAGAATTCTGCCGGCACAAACGTCGGCTTGATGGGGGTTCCAACATTCAGAAGCGGCCAGCTAGTGTTAAGGTCGACGTTATACTCTGCCAAGGATCGTTAGCGACAGCAATTCAATACAAGTCCCCATGCTCTCCTGTCGCGCCTTGAAAATTTGAAAGGGTACTCACTTTCTTTATAGTACTGAGTCACGGTGCGGTAGACTGGCGCTACATCATCAGGCAGGGATGTCAAGAATGTCACCTGTGACGGTCCGGGGAACGGAGTGTCTTCGATTTTGAGGCCTTCGACTTGCATTCCGCGGCCGGACTCGAGAATGCCCATGATGGTCTTTTGGCGCTTGAGGTCCTTGTCGCTCTTGGCGCCCCGGAACCGGTACTCCACGCGAGCTCGGTTAAAGACTCGAGCAAGGACATGTAAATCTTCTAGTGAATTTCGACGGTCTATATTAAGGCGTCGGAAGATGTCCTTGACTTCGGCATCCACTCGGAAGACGCCATGAGTGACGTTCGTGTTAAGCAGCAAGCGGCCAGTCGCCAGACGAACGCTCTGAAAATAGCCACGACAAATTGCAAGTACAGTCGGGACCAAAAAATTCTTCTCCTCATCCATGTCGTAGCCGTCGTCCGGATTGCTGCTAGACTTACCAGTCTCGAAGAAACGTCGGGAGCCAACAACCGAAATGCTTGGGTTCGTACGCGCAGTGTGGCCCAAGACAATATTAAGGCCATCGACGACATCCTCAAACTTAGGGAAGCTTGCGTCGACTTCATGCATCGTCTTGAGATACCCTGCCATCTGAGGAAGGTTGAGGATCCGAGGGCCCTCGAAGGAGACAGAGTACAAGTCCCGCCTCGAGCTCCCTTCGGTGGTAAGGGGGACGAGCATGGGGTTTTGAGGTAGGTTGAGCTTCGCCGTGGCGACAATCTTGGACTTGAGCTCTGTGGCAAGGGCCACACCCGTGTTAAAGGTTTTAACGAGGTCGACGGTGGCTGCGACGACCTGGCCGAGCTTGGCACCCTTGAGAGCGGGCGCTTCACCCTTTTCGCGCTTGTTCTTTTTGAAGCTTCCTGTATCCGACTCGGACGCAGACGACTCCGCGTCAATCTTGAAAAACTCAAGGTGGTAGAGGTAGAGATCTTTATGAGCTTTGAGATCGAGGTTGAAGTAGTTGGCCCAAAGCTTGACTCTGGCGCCTCTGGTACCAAAAACGGGGCGGTACGGCAACCGGACAGCAATTTCCTTGCTCACCGATAGCGAGGCCATCTTCCCTTCAACGCTAAAAAGATCATTCTCGAGATCATTGACGGACTTATCAGGCTCGGGGAAACTATTCGAGGAATTTAGCATCCGGCTAGGGGAATGGTAGTTGTGGGTTTCCAACTTACGTCACTGGCAGTGCCTTTGGCTCGAACGATCTGGAAGGACCACCACCGCGACTGAATCCACGGCCACGGCCACCACGATCGCCTCGACCACCGCGATCTCCGAAACCGCGTCCGCCCCGACCGCCTCCTCGGCCTTCATAGCCTCCACGACCGCCTTCATAGCCTCCACGACCGCCTTCATAGCCTCCACGACCGCCTTCATATCCACCGCGGCCACCCCCGTCGCCCGAGTACTCGCCCCGTCCCCGACCACCACCTCGGAAAGGTGCACCTCGGCCACCCCCACGACCATCCTGACTATCGCCGCGTCCTCGACCACGTCCGGCGCCGTCACCACCACCGCGTCCACGTGGGGCACCCCCAGCTCCGCCACGGTCTCGAGGAGCACCGCGACTAGCCCCTCTCTTACCTCTTTCGTAACCACCTCCACGATCCGCCATATCGAGATAGGGATCTTACTGAAACAAGCTCAACTCGCGGCGTTCAGCCAATTGAATCAGACAAAATCAGCCGAGAAGAGCTGGACGTGTAGTGGGAGGAACGGCTTCAATTGCTTAATTAGTGGAGAAACGGAAGGAAGAGAAGCTCCTTTTTTAGGTGGAGCAAATTGGACGTCCGCTTGACGTCCTTAGTTTACTTGGGCATCCACTAAGCCGTATTTAGTCAGGAGCTGCAGGGAAGGGTGAGCTGAGAAAGAAGGGAGCAAAGAGATCAAAGGAAACCGGCGGAGGGGTTCCAGCTGCTTGTTCAAGAAGGGATTTTCTTTTATTTCACTAAAGAGGAGAAAATTCGGTTGGCAAGGACCAAAGAGGTCTTGACCCTTGCCCAAGAAATCCTAGAGAGTTAGTGAGGGTAGCGAGGGATGCTTGGGTGGTTCGTCGACTGGGATTCTTGAGTGTGATCACCAGGTCTTATTCCGTGGTGGGTAAAAAAGCAAACATGAGTCGGCCGGTCGCAGCTGGCTTGTGGAATTCCAATGCTGGCTGGAAAGAGCCCTCTATTAGGGATGTGCTGGAGCCAGCCCTAATAGACAGAGCTCGGGTGCTGGCACCAGTAGCCAGCAGATTCCAACTTGACAATGTACTTGAGTGGAGACTGTTAGAGGCCCAGCTCAGATATTAGTGTTACATTGGGGGAAGAGATTGGGCAGTATCAATTGATGGGCCGCAAGACGGTGGTATTGAGCCAGCCGATCTGATCCATGTTCCGATCTGCTCTAATAGTGTGTCTGTCCATTCATTGAACAAACAGCGCCGAAGCTTTGAAGGAAAATACACTTGAGCAATTGATGTCTTAGTCAGCTTGCAGAAGACAGAATCTCGAGCTTCTAACGTTTGAAGGCTGGCAGTATGAATGGGAAAGGACATTAATAGAAGCTTGATTTCAGTGGGCGGCCGTGGGGTCACCTATTAAATGCCTGACCAAAGGCCCATCCCTCAGGTCGTATGTCACCCCGATTGGTACTGCCAGCTGGCTGGCCGGCATCAATATGGGTGGCCAACTCCGATTAGTACCCCAGCGTTTCCTCACCGCCGAATAGCTCTCCAGCCTGGCTGTCGTCCGTCACGGGTAAGAAGTGCCGGCAACGGAAGATCGAGGGCCCGTCCACATTTTTACTCGAGGTCGGCGCTAACCCAGCTTCTTAAGCCATTGCCAAATGAATATAAGTCGCGCTTACGCGCCATAACTTTTCACTCTGCTCCCTTTACTGCACATTGACGCAAATCTTGCCAATATGAGATCCAGCACTCATCGTCTCGAAGCCCGCAATCATTTCATTCCGGCTAAGTTAAACCCAACCTCCTTTTTCGACAGGTACCTTCAAACACTCGACGACTGGCGACATGACGACTCACCTCATCGAGATACTGCTGGGATCCGGCCTTGATACCTCGGAGCACCGCTCCCTTGGAAAACGCTAGAGCAGCAACATCCGGCATCTTTTCCTGGCGGCCAAGAAGCTAGGAGCCCAAGCACGACGATTGAACCTCCGGAGGTTATCGTATTAATACTTTGGGCAATGGTTGCAGGCCCCCATTCTCAAGAATGTAATCCGCTCCGCGACCGTCCGTAATTTTGAGTACTTCCTCCGACTAATTTGGGTCGCCTTGTAGTTGATAATATGGTAGACACCATAGGTGTCTTGCACCCAGTTGAGCTTAGAGTCGGACGAGGAGTGATGATAGTTGTCGCTCCGGCAGCTCGAGCGAGGATGAGCCCTGTGATGGACACTCCCTCGGCTCCTTACGCAGAGTTGGGATTTTGGACTTCCACCAAATCTTCAACCTCTCGGTATAATCCTACCAAAAAAAGAATGGTTTGGTGTCGGCCCTGTAAGACAAGCGCAGCAAGCTGCGTACAACTCAACTTTTAGTCTGAGGGGATCTTGATGAGCGCAGTCGAGGGCGGAGCAATATATTGTCGTAGTTTACCGTCAAAGCAGCCGCCGAGGCTGTGATTCGGGTCCTTCATAGCTCCGTAGAGTGTGTTCAAGTCGAAGGAGGCAATGACTTTATCACCCTCTGTGTAATCCGTAATGCGCTCGCCCACCTTGACGACCTCCCCGGCGAGATCAGAGCAAGGCACGACATTTTCCTTGACAGGAAAAAGGGGGCCGGGGGCTGCTGTCCCGTAGCGGTAATTCAAAGTAACGTTTCAAATTCGAATTGGGAGGTCGGAAGATGAAGGCGTCGGGGTAGACTCAATGTCTACGGATATTATGAATAGAATCGCGCTTGGTGATGCGATAGACTAGCTGGGAAGTCATGGTGCATGATATCCGCTTGAGTATCGCTGGTTGTGAATAGCCTTTGGGGAAAGTATACTGTCCTCCCATCGTTCTTGTTCCCTCGCTTTTGAAATAGCAAGATTCAGAGGTGTGGAAAGCTTCTTCTCCATCGGATCTATTCATTAAAGTCGTGATTTTCCCAGTTGATATCCTACCTCAAAACACCTGAAGCAATCATCATCTTCCTAACAGCTCCGCTTGCTTGAAGCGGCGCCTCCATCTGCCAGAAGCGCTTCCACTTTCCAGAAGCCCGCGCTCTTCCGGAAGATTCTTCGGAGATTTCACTTGCACTACGCATGATTCAAGAATCTAACGGGTGCTTGTCGCCCTCAGAAACGCCATGTTATTACACCTTTTTGTGGCTTCGATGCGGGACCGACGCCGGTCAAGGTTACGGCATTTCTAATCACCAGAGTAAGCGTAATGTTCCATGAAGTAACCCGCAGACGACCTAACCCGGTGGGACAACTCGTGACTCAACTGGGTCATCTAGAACGGCCCCCGTTAATTCTGCTTTGCTACGAGGAGTGATTGAAACTTTGCGAGGTTACAGATCGACGAGCCCTACCAATATCATACTCATTTGGCCCTTTCACTAATTAGTCTCGGATCCATGTAAGTAGGGAAAAGCTTGGCCACGATCGTTCCCTTTTCAACAACATTGCACTGGAGATAGTGGCTAGGGAAACCATCGATTAGATGGAGTAATGTCTAGTAGTTTGTTGATCCCTCGTTTTAAAGGCTCGTCATGATGTGGGTTGTTCCTAGAGCGCCGCCGCTCTTATTAATCATCACATCGAATAGGGCTGCCTCAAAGCGACTCATCTTAATATGCTTTGGTTATATTTATTAGTATAATATTGGTACATACACTCAAGTTCTGGCGAGGGGCTGATAGAACACTACCTGAAGATGAGACCCAGGTAATAAGTCCACACTATCATACTCGATCGAGACTGAGATGTTAAATGACGAGTACCTTTTGTTGATTGGATATTGCTATCCCGCTTTTGGGACTAAGAGCGTCCTGCTCATATCACCTTTGTTTCAATGCCCATTCCGAGGTTCAGAACGCTTCAGTTCCAATGGTCTTTGCTGGGCCAAGAACAGGGATGTTATCACTGGCATGAGGCCGCTGGCAGCCAGCAGTGAGGGGCGCTGTCCGCCTGATGTTTATATTGTCACGCCCTCGAGTCCTTTTCGGTGAGGTCAAACTTGGACAGGAATTCGAGCTCGGCGAATAGGCTCATGACTGCCAGCTGGACAAGACTGTTCCGGCCGGTGCCTGGCCCAATGTACGGAGTAAGGAACTTTGACAATCTCGGAAGTCGAATGTGGGGGAGCCCAGGGGCTATGCACACCCAAGCTTCGAGGTCGGGATTGCTGGCAAGCGGTGGTTCATCTGCTCGAAGAACACATTTGCGCGATGGAAACAAATATCCGTAGCCCTAAACCTGGGCTCACATCACGCCAGTCTAAGTTGGTAGACCTATGCCAGGCTGTATTTCCAAAGAAATAGATAATGGTTCGGTATGGCGACACTACAAAAAAAAAGTGGTGTGGGGAAAACTTTCCGTTCCGGTGGGAGCTATCATGAATGGGTCAAAAAGTCTAAAAACTTGAGTCCAGCCCCTGAGTGATCGGGAGCTACCAGGGCCAGTGACCCGGATTGCACCTCCATTAACATGGGTGGCGTTACCCACCCACCGCCTTGTCCGTCTGCCGGTAACAGTTCGATGATTTTCTTCTACAAGAAGGGCTGCCTCCAGGTACGAGCTGGGATTTTGCGGCTTGGAGCAGAGTTGAGCATTAGATGGCAACGCTCTGGCCCATCTCCGCCCATACACTAACAACCCTTGTCTTCGATTGATCATTTTTGTGGGGAAGCGATCTCGGCCTCCTAGCGATTTCGGGCTTGGTTTGAAGAACTACGGCCGTATTTGCTGAAGGTATGAAGCTTTCATCCAGTTCATAGTATCTCAGTTGCGGAGAGTTCATGCCACGAACTGGAATAAGGTGGCTGGCTCTGTTAGGCATGCTTGGCTTGTCAGAACCCCAAAGAACGTCAGCTATTACAGCAAGTGCTAGGCTTGACTGAGCTGGCGTATTACTGGGAATGCAACCCTATCCAAGGGTGTTTAAGCTGGCTCATGGGATCCAAGGCGGGCCCACGGCTTCAAGCTGAACACCAAGGCGCGGTGTTTCTGGCTCCTTTATCCCTTAGCCGTGGCATCCCGTCTCCAATATCGCGATATCCTTCAAAAGTTCTGCCGAGATAGCGTTAATTTGTCCATTTGCCATCCAAGGTTCGCTCGCAACGGGGTTGGCTAGACTTCGCGGAGGATCAATCAAAGAGGTGAGAGAGACCCGCAATGATGCCCCTTGTGAACCATGTCAGCGAAAGTAACATCTCACATCTCCCAAATGCTTGTAGCCTGGCATCTGCTCGGCGGAAAGGGAGTATGAGCACGTTCGCAGCCCATATGTGCCCTGTAAGATGACCCATGTGTGTGCCGCAAACTGCCCGTCAAGCTTTTGATGGATGTTGCAACAGTCAGACCGACAGTTGAGAACATCCATTGATCCATTTGAACCCCACCGATGAGTCTTGGGCTCACGCTAGGAGCTGGCGCTGAGAATGACCCGCTAGATTAAACCAGATGACTTGCTGCGGTGCATCTTGTCCAGTCTCGCTTCTACGGGTGCGCAGGAGAAATCTAACGTGGCCAAGGCAAGATGAGGTAGGTCGGCTCCTGGACCAGAATTTAGCTTTGTTCAGGTCTTCTTCTTCCTCTAATTTTCTTTTTCTAAATCCTCATAAAGATGAACCAAAAGGTAGGCAAAACAGGTGCAACCTGCAACGGCAAATCGTCCCCAAGGGGTGTTGGTAACGCCAAGGGGTCAAATTGATGGATCTATAAAACCCCGGGTGCTAAGGCTCTGAACATTGGAACATTGGCCCAGCTGGTCAGCCATCCCTCCTCAGACGTGGCTGAGCCAACCCCCCACTACCACCCACTTTCATCCGCAGCAGAATCGCATCCATCTCCCAGCGGCCTCTTTCCTTGTCCCCTCGGTCGACTGTGAACCGCCCAAAACAACGGACTTATATGAGATCGCTATCGCCTCACTAGACGCCACTAGAAAAATATCATTGTCTTGGCATCAAAATCTCTTTCGGCACCGTCACCTTCATGGAAGAGGGCCAATCGCCACTCCCAAACCGCCCTGCAGCGCCTTTGGGATCGCGTCTTCCTGAGAAGCATTTCCGCCACGTTCGCACCTTCTTTCAACCTTGAGCGGCGCCATTTACCGGGTCGTGCAATATTGAAGATATCAGTTATTTTCTGTCTTTCTTTTCTTTTTTTTTCCTTTTTTTTTTTTTTTTCTTTATTGCATACATTCCCAGGCCTCCAGAGACGGCCGTCTAGGGGACCCTGCCTTTGTGAGGCTTCATCAAAGAACTCGGCATTACATTAAGAGCAAAAGGCCGTCCTCCATGGGAACGTCCTGCTCAAACCAGAGCAAACCCGGGTCTGACGAGAACCTAAACGTCAGGATGGCGGAAAACAACTTAGAAGATTTGCCAAACTCTAAGCCTGCAAAGCGGACGAGGACGATGGAACAAGGATTGGACTATGCCCAGTCCGCGCCCAAGTCCGTCGAGGCCACAGCCCTTCTTCCTCAAGGCACCTCGACCCTGACGTCAGATGTCTATTCCGGCGTTGAAGACTACTTTAGTAGACGGGATGAGGTCGAAAACCGCCAACGTGCTATGGGCTTTGACCACGCGTGTACCATCAAAGCGAGCCGGAAAGAGCAAACAGCGAACGCAATTATCCAGAAGCTGAAGCAACTAGACAAGCAAAGAGTCTACGATACTGCTGAGCCTCGTGTGGGCTTCGCTGGGCAAAGGCATCCGCGGCTTGTTGGTGACCATTTCTTATCAAATGTCGAGTTGATAGACCGGACCGATCTCCTCCGGGTTGCTCAGCGGATGCCCAAAGGCGCGCACCTCCACATCCACTTTAACGCCTGTCTGCTTCCAGACGTACTTCTTGGAATCGCAAAGACTATGAACCGCATGTTCATCACATGCGACCGGCCTCTACTTCCAGACCATGACTACCTGAGTTATCAAGCTTGCGAGATCCAGTTCTGTCTCATCCCACCGGAGCGGGAAAGGCCCGGAAACTTATTCACGACGACGTATCAGCCGAGACAAACAATGCCTTTCGATCGGTTCCTTGGCGAGTTTTCTTCCCATTACCCTCACGCAAGTGCCGATGAGTGGTTAATGAGCAAGGTTGTGTTCGACGAGGAGGAGTCACATAACAAGCTCCAAACATGCGCAGGGCAAGTCATCTCCGCTACGTTTCGAAGTATTCAGGGCGACCTCTAATTGATATCATTATAGAATTTGGCAAAAGTTCAATGGGAGGACACGTCTGCTGAAAGGCCTCTTCAACTATGAGCGAGCCTACCGGGTATACACCCGGTGGCTTCTCGAGGACTTTGTCAGGGACAATATCCAGTATGCCGAGATCCGGCCAAATTTCATGGAGACGAACCAGCTAGTCACTGACGATGGCACTTCGATGATCAACAATGATGGGATAATGGCCATCATCATCGACGAGTACAGGAGGTTCCAAGCGCAGACGAAGGGGTACTTTGGGGGGCTGAAAATCATCTACTGCACCCCGCGGGTGTTTTCAAGGGACAAGGTCAGGTTTGCGCTAAACGAATGCATCAGGTTCAAGAAGCAGTGGCCAGAGTGGATTGCTGGTGTGTATTGGCGAGTCGTGCTCCTGACCCTCGACCAAGAAATGCTAACCGCCGGAACTTAGGCTTCGATCTTGTCGGAGAAGAGGCGCAACCCAACCCCTTGAAAGCCTTCATACCCGAGTTTCTTGAGTTCCGACAGCAATGCCGGAAGGAGAATTTAGATATACCGTTCCTCTTCCACTGCGGAGAAACCCTTGACATCGGCACAGATACGGATGGAAACCTCATTGACGCACTGCTACTCAATGCTAAGCGAATTGGACACGGGTTCGCTCTTGCACGGCATCCATATGTCATGGAGAAAATGAAAGAGCGAGGAGTTTGCCTTGAGCTCTGCCCAATCTCGAACGAGGTATTGGGCCTCACGCCCCGAATAAACGGGCATTCAATGTATACCCTTCTTGCGAACAATGTGCACTGCACAGTAAGTTCCGATAATGGAACGTTTTTCAGGTAAGTCTTCCTGGATTGCTGGCTTGTCTGTTCTCGTTGAAGTGCGTGCTTCGAGAGCTGTTTGCACTCATTTTGGCTGAGCGTGTTACAATGTGGTGGCCAGCTCGCGAGCACCCTTTTCGGGTTTCCCCTCACTTGGCTGACACCAAGCTCGAGCCTGAGTAGGGCTAACCAAAACATATGTGCTCAGGTCGACGCTCTCTCACGATTTTTATCAAGTTATGATTGGCAGAGCAGATATGTCTCTGCACGGTTGGCGGCAACTTATTGAATGGAGTCTCCAGCACTCGTGTATGTCAGATGGCGAGCGACAAGACGTGTGGGCTCAGTGGGAGAAGCGCTGGGAGGAGTTCCTGGATTGGATGCTCGTGGAGTACGGCGCCTTGGTTGCGGACGGTGGCGTGCACGCCACGGCTGACCCAATGCCAAAGTCGGAATAGCGTGGGCAGTGCACGTGTGGTTGGTTGGTTCATGTTGGTCCGGTTGGAACTTGGGTGCCCTATTTTCAACCTGTGATACCCTATTAGAGATGGATTGCCTTCGGTCTAAGGCTGGCTGTTCCTGGATTCTACATTTGAATGATGTCCGTTACAATCGAGTAAAACTCGAGTGCTCCTACTTTTCCCGCCAAAATCTTTGCTGCGGTCGCGGCGCAGAATTGTTTCTGCAAAAAAAAAATGCGTGTGTGTGGGTGTGTGTGTTTTCTTTTTCTTTCTCAAGTCCGAACATTGAATTGGACCATCCCTTGACACTGCGTCCTCAAGCTTACCAGACCGGGCTCAATGCAACCATACCCGCCATGGGCGCCCGCTTCACGCGGGTCTCCAAGTAAAAAGGATTGATACCCATGGACGATCCCAACCACCCCCCCAGCAAAGGTCTGCCAATAGGAAGCGCGGATACAGCAAATGGATCAATGGTTGATCTTAGCATTTTGGACCAGTCTACCTTGGTAGACAGAGGTAAATCATCCACTCTCAGGGCGACTCGGGCGGGCTCCAGCTCGTGGTGCCTCTGAATCCTTCAAGCACACTCGCCGTTCTAATTTCCTCATGCTGGCAATGGAGAGCAATTGGGCTGGCCACAATGTACCTCAGTATCCCCCTTCTCACCCGCCAAGACTTGCAATCTGGAAGCTCATGGGGGCTGCATCGCCTCCAGAGCCTTGCGCCGCCCCGAGTCTCGTCAACGCACGTCGTCAGCGGAGGTGGAGAAGGAGCTGCATACGGATTGATATATATTGTCTTTTTGCATGTTGGGCCCGTGTCGTAGCATTTGAATACCTTCATCCTCCTTTTTCCAATTTTTCGTAATTCGAGTTGTTTTCCCCACCCCTTTATGAGCCTTCGCAATTCCTCATCGTTCTTCCTTGCCCCGTTACCGTGTAGGGCTATGCTAGATTGACATTGTCCATCGAAGAAAGAGAAGAGTACCTCGGTAATATAAACCGAAAACCAGTTTGAGGCAGCCGTTTGCAGTCTTCCTCTATCCAATTCGGCACGGTCAGTCTGCTGAGCCTCGTCTCGTTACCACCCAACCGCCAGTGCATTTTTTTGCTGCTTCACCACTTCTTCATTTCTCGTCGTCCACTTTCTCCCTCCCTTCTTACCGGGCTCGAGGCGAGCGTTGAGGCGAGACGCGATGTCAGATAATACCGATGACCGCGACGCACCATGGTTTCCCGAAAACAAGTTCGACTGGCGCCTCGATGTGGTCACCCTGCTCGCTGTCATTGGCGAGGCGAGCATGGCAGAGCACTCGCAGGCTATCACCGCGTCGGCTTTGTAAGTCTTGTCCGTATCACCTCTCGCATCACCACCTATGTTTTGATATAGGGCCCTCTTGTTTAGATTGCAAGAGCCCAACGTGGTGGATCGAGACTTGAGAAGCCAATTTAAGAGTGGGGGAGAGACAAACGAGCCCCACGGTATGCAAAGAAAAGAAAAACGAGAGCTAACCATTCCGAACTTTGAATTGTTAGTTGCCTGCTCCCTAGGATCCTCCCAGCCCCCCAGGCTTTCCTCAACGCCTCTCGGCCGAAACGACTCCCCGAGACGAAAGCCATCGTCACCGGTGTCTACAGCGGCGTCACCCTAGACTCAATTTCCTTCTTCGCCAACATTCTCATCCCCCTCGATCTACCCCCCTACGCGTTCAAAGTAATAGAGATCAAACATGTCCACCCCTCACGACAGAATAGCTCCAATTCCAAGTCCTCCAGTGGCCCGTCGGATGGGCCAATGAGCTTCCTCCAGTCCATCTTCAAGCGTAATACGTTAAAGGCTGAGGCTGCCGAGGATGTTGAGAGGAGCGGGAACAACCCGCCCAAATCCGCCGCCGCCGCTGCCGAATCCGCATCTGTCCACTCGGACGATGACGATGATCCCGCGAGGGGGGGGATGCGGAGGCGCAATACCCTCAAGGAGATAATGGTCGAAAAGGGCAAGAAGGCGGCCAACGTCATCGTCGCCGGTGGGCAGAACAAGAGACCCGCCGTCCCCGCTCAGCTCTTCAGCCCCCTCCACACACTCACTCTCCTGAGCTTCCTGGTATCCCTTAGCATTGTCGCCGGGGCCATATATTGGCGCGACGGCACTGCCATCCTCGCCATATCGCTTATCAGCCTTGCGTCCTCCATCGTCGGCTATGCGTCCTGGTGGCAGCCCCAGCTCATGTCCACCCAGGGTGCCGAAAACCGCAAGCTCCCAGACGGCGACATCCTGATTCGTACGCGCGAGGGCGCGTTCATCTACGTCAAGTGCGATGAGAGCGTCGCGCGCGAGCTCTTTTCCGGCACCGAAGAATGCAAGTACCACGTCGGCTCACGATCCCACGACGCGCTCATGGCAGCCGGCACCATCATTCTCATGTTGTCAGTCGTACTATTAGGAAACTGCAAGTGGAACTCGCAAATCTTCATAGGCGCCAGCTACATCGTCCTCAATGGCTTCTACTGGGGCATCGGCATGCTCCCCAAGCGCTGGTCGTGGGATCTCGGCCGCTACGAGATTACGGATGTCACCCCCGCGGACGCGAAGCGCGCCCACGAGCAGTACGACGCCAGGGCCATGAAGCCCACCCGTAGCCACACCCGGGCGCTCTCGAGGATCGGCACCAAATTCGGCGGCTCTAAACAGTCTACGGGCATCGCCACGGACGCGGACACCATCGCGACAGTAGACGGCGAGAACGACCCCGGCGAGACCGTCGCTAAAGCGGCCGCCAGCCCGAACCCCGACTCTCCCGAAGCGAGGGCTTGCTTCACGAGGACGCTCTGGTACGCCATTCGGGAGACCAGGTCGGCCGACTGGGCCAAGAGGACCGCTGCGGCCCCGAGAACGAAGGTCTGGGACATGTGGCTGGAACAGGCGCATTTGGAAGCCCAGAAACAGAATCGGTCTTGGGCCGCCGTGACGGCCAAGGATGAGATGATGAAGTCGCTTGGGTAAAAGAGTGGGTGGTCGTTGAGAGATCTACCCCTACGCGTCCCCAGCCGTTGCATTAGACTGTTACGGCCATCATGGGAAGGTGTATCTCGTTTTGAGATTTGAACGAGATTGTATTGATGTTTTCGAGGCAGCGATTTTGGATAGTCATGAAAGGCCCTGCCCTCTTCTCATCAAACAACGGCCGAGACTGGAACACAAAAATCGGAATATAGATCATGCAAAGGATATCGATCACATATAGCATTTTAGGTAATACGGCGCGCAAGTTCTCGGGAATAATAATATATAAAAACGATACTAGTACTTTTTTCAAGCCTACTTCATTCAGAAGAAGAAACAAATGAACCTGAACTCCTAGGCAAGTCTCGAATGTGCGCTATGCTCATCACCCCCTAATCAAAGCTTCACACTCTCAAGGATACACTGAAACCCCCCGGGTCCCTTCCTTCCTTTCTCTACCTATTTTGAATGCCTCTACTATATAAAAAAAATTGATCCTACACCCCTCCTTCTAGTGATAGTTTTTTTAATCCTCAAATTTGATGCCCGTCCTCTGGTTGAGATCAATGGCACCAGCGCGGAAGCTACCCCTCTTCATCTTGTTCTTCTGCTTGGTAAAGCCGTTGCCCTTGACGGCTGCAAGATCGTCGTAAATGCGCTGATCGTAGGCGCTAGAGACATACTCGCCGTGGAATCTAGGATCTACCGCACGACCCTTCTTGATACGGGAAAAGGGTTCGTTCTGGGGCCGCCTGCCCTTGACGGGGTCAGGGGGCAGGGGAGGGTTGGCGGTCGGGTCAGGAGGAAGAGGGGGGTTGGAGATGGGGTCAAGACGGGGGGAGGTCTTGCCGAGGGTTACCGAAGAGTCGGAGGGTTGATCGACCTTGGAGGCCTTGTCCTTCTTCTTTTGAGCTGCAACAGCGGCGGGGGTGGCCTTGATGGCGGCATCAGAGTCGGAAGAAGACGAGTCCGAATCAGAGTCAGAGGAGGAGTCGGAAGACGAGGAATCAGATTCGGGAAGTGGTGTCTTGGCAGCCTTCTTGACTTCCTTCTTGGCATCAGAGTCCGAGCTGTCACTGTCGCTGTCGCTGTCGGAATCGGACGAGGAGTCCGAGTCGGAAGATGAAGAGTCGGACTCAGGAAGAGGGACAGCAGCGGCCTTCTTGGTCTCGTCCTCGGAATCGGAGCTCGAGTCGCTATCCGAGCTGCTATCCGAACTGCTGTCCGAGCTGCTGTCCGAGCTGCTATCTGAGCTGCTATCTGAAGAAGACGAAGACGAGTCAGAGCTAGCCTTGGTCACCTTGGCCTTCTTCGCCTTGGGCTTCTCATCCTCGGAACTCGAATCGCTATCAGACGAACTGCTAGAGTCGGTCGAGGAAGACGAGTCAGAGTCGGAGACGGGCGCCTTCCTCTTCAAGGACTTGGCAGGCGCAGCTGCGGGGACAGGAGCGTCATCCATATCCTCATCACTGGAGTCGCTGTCGCTGTCGCTGTCGCTGCTGTCGGAGCTATCGTCAGAGCTCGAGGCTTCGTCGTCGCTATCGCTATCCGAGGAGCTGGAAGATGAGGAGGACACGGACGCCGCCTTCTTCGCGACCGCTGGTTTCAAAGACGTCTTCCCACCCTTTTTCGTAGCCTCCCAAGTGTCAAAGACGACGGAGAGAGTGGGATTGGTCGCCTTGGTGCTGGAAGCATCCCAACCTTTGCTCTTGCGCTCCTTCTTGAACGCCGCGTGGGCGGCCGTCAACGAGTTGTCGGAAAGGAAAGTCTCGACAATATCCAACAGCTGGGTTGAGGGAGCGGGAGCCGCCGGTGCAGGGGCGGCTTTGTCGGTGCCCTTCGACTTCTTGGGCTTATCGGCCTTCTTCGCCATGGTTGCGGTTGGCTCGGAGGATTGTGACTTGATAGAGGAATTGTTGGCGAAAAGCCAGGAAGGGAGACCTGAACTTTTGCCTGTCATACGCCTACAGGTAGGTCTTCAATTCCTACAAGGGGTAAATGCAGCAAGCCAATGAGGGGTTGTTGAATTGGCTTTAATCGAAGGAAGAAAGACGGGATGCGCCTCCCCGAACTTTTTTTTTTTTAGGGGCGGTGACCACAAATTCCAGGTCAAAAAAAATTTCTGGGGTCTAAGAGATTTAGCCAGCTTTCAGCCGGGCTTATCTTACCAGCCCCACCAAAGCTAAAGCTGGTGCAGGGGCCGGGGCTGCTCTTGGTAGCGTGCCAGGTTGCCACGCTTGAAAATATCTCCAGTGATACGAGTTTGGCAAGCCAGAGGACAGTACGATCGGCTAGGGTGACACCGTGCCGCCAGCTGGCTACTTTTGCTGTAGCGATCACCGTTAACAAAATAAAAACAATGGAACTCAATTCCATCAGCATCCGACGACATCCTCGAACCAAGAAATAGGCACGACTTCGATGTTACTACACCCTCTAATCCTCTACATACGACTGGGAAACTATATCCAGGGATAATCTCGATAATCGGCGCCACCACCAGCGCTTCTCTTTCCCTGGCAACGGCCCGACGACGCAACTCGATCAGCGCCCAGTGTCCCGTCTAATCTCCAGACACCGCATCAACCCACCCCCCACCTCTCACAACTCGCCAAAACATGAACGCCACGAAACGGAAATTCAATGCCATTATCCAAGGCATTGGGAATAAACCCTCGCCGCCTCCGAGCATCACCTCAAATGACGATGGGCCCCCAACTCCCCGAGGCTCTATCCGTTCCGTAGCATCAACTCCAAGCAAGATGGGCGCTGATGCGGATCTGCTGTCTAAGCGCCGGCGGTTAGGCATCCCCGGTTCGACGCCTGACTCCAAAGGCCCTACGTCGATATCGAACGTTGTGCTTAGGAAATGGAGCTCGACCAGGAAGCAGCCCGAGCCGCAACCCCAACCCAAATATTGCCCAAGCGATCGCGGCGAACTACTGAAGCGCCTCGCCACCTTCCAGGAACTCGTCAACTGGGCGCCGAAGCCAGACCGCGTGAATGAGGTAGAGTGGGCTAAGAGGGGCTGGACTTGTCGTGGGAAGGAGAGAGTGCGCTGTGTGTTGTGCAACAAGGAGCTCGTTGTGGGATTGAACAAGAAGGAGGTGGATGGCAAAGAGGTGCCCGTTCTGGTCCCCTCGGAAATTGGTAGGTCTGCCGAGTAGCCTCGTTTGTGGGCGCATGAAGACGCTAACAGTGGTCCAGAGGAGAAACTCGTGGACAAATATGCCGAGCTCATCGTCGAATCCCACCAGGAGGATTGCCTTTGGAAGAAACGCGGGTGTGAAGATTCACTCCTTCGCATATCATTCAGTAATGCGACCGCCAACCTCGAATCACTTCGGAGCAGATATGACGAACTTTGCGCCAGGAAACCATTCCTACCATATGAATTCAATCTGAAGCTTCCCGAGGAAGTCAACATCGATACCATTCTCTCACAACTCCCGACCGACTTCTTTTCAAACCCAGCCTCCGCGAACGATACCTCCGACCCAACTTCTCCGAATAGAACTGCACTTGTGCTCGCCCTTATGGGATGGCAGGGCTTATCGGACTCCCGTATAGGAGCAGTGCCCAATTCTGCGTCGTGTCACACATGCTTACGTCGACTCGGCCTATGGATGTTCAAGAGCAAGGAAGTCGGCCCCAACAATGAGATTATTGTACCAGCGCCCATGGACCATCTCGATCCCGTCAAGGAACACCGTTTCTTCTGCCCTTGGAAGAACGCCCACACACAACGCCTCGGAAGCTCACGTTCAACCCCGGAAAGCGATCTCCCCGCGTGGAAGATGCTCGCCCAGTCTCTCCGAAACGAGGCATATCTCAGGGGAGTACTCGACGACTCTAATAGGGCGGGTAGTAAAAGTGCGAACAGGCGGGCAGTCGAGGTTACAGTTCAGGACGTTCCCTCCACACCCACCAAGATGCCTGCCACCCCAACCACAGGGGGTATAGACTCTCCTTTCAGCGCTGTGGGAGCGGAGGACGGCGAGGATGACACAGCAAGGGACGCAAAGGACAAGGAGAGGTGGGCACGACTGAGGAGAGTAAAGAGCCTCTTTGACTCGAAGGGTTCGAGGAAGTTGAAGAGGGCGAATAGTCGCCCGGGGACGGCAGTATCTACAAAGTCTGCGAAGTCAGGATCGACCAAAGACCAGTAGCGCTGGTCAAGTAGACGATGAGCAACGCATATCCGTAAGCAACGGCTGTATTCGATATATTGAATGTAGATTAGCAAGCGACCATTTTCTTAGATAATGTATAACTAGTACGGATATCCTCAGCACATGGCAGATCGATATGCTGTTACAAGTATCAGGTTGAGACATGCACTTTCGTGCAACGACATCCAGTCAGGTTTACAGGATATGGCAAGAGCAAGAGCAACTCTCAAGAGCAACTCTCGTCAGGTAATGGGATTGATGACTCCCCTTTGACTTTCTTGCCCGCATAACTCGAATCTTCTTGACGACTACCAAGGGGAAAGCCTCGACCAAATACAACACCCGATTATAAAACCTACCAGCGTTGGAAATCTACAATTGATGAGTCCCAGCTAACTAGAAGGGGCACGTTGCCAGCCGTCGACTTGGTGCAGTGAACGTCTATGACAGCTCCATGGGTTTGGATGCATGCGTACCGGCTGTTATCGAACTGCGGTAGGCTACCAAAAGGCCCTTTTGAATCCGAACAACACGAAGTGCTTCGGCTTCTCGCAGAGAGTCCAAGATCAATGTTTGAAGTAGTCAGGGAAAAGGCCCTTATTACAGGGAGCCAAACCTGCAAGTTGGTCTGTTTCTTATTAAAGCCATCGAAGCATTTTCCAGCGAAAGCAAAGATTCAATTGGTGCAGTATTTCGCCAGCCGCATCGATGACACAGTCCCAGTGCAGCCACCGACGATGGATCGACATTGACAAGCTCGCCCTCGCCTGTCGCTCCGTCACCCGTTGTCCATCGCGAGCATAAGACGGCCGAATTCCAGGACCGGAAGAGTACCGCAGAACGCAAGGTACCAGCAAAAAAGTCCGGGTACGGCAATATTCAACGGGTCTATACTCTGGCTGAAATGAAGAGAAGAATCGGTAACGGTGACCAAGGGAATTTCGCGGATAGTAATCGAGGCGAATTAATTAACTAGTTCCATTAATAGAAACCATGTTGTTGTGAGTGCTTCGTATCCCCTTTCGTTTCCTTTCTTTCGCAACTCCTCCGCTTGTTAAGGTCCTGATCATCGACAAGGGAAGGAGGCAAATGAGCTTTCAAAGACATGCAGGGCGTATTGGCAGGTTTCTTCTCGAGATATAAATAATCGAGGGTTGTTCCCAAGACCCAGGTTGTGAGTTTTGGAAGCATAGCCGTTCAGAAACGTTGTCCACACCATCTTCTCCACACTCTTAACTTCACCTTCCCCAAACAACATTAAGGATAGACAAAAAGAAGGAAAGGGCCGGATCGTACCCAATCGAGACTCATCACAAACAACTCCAACTAAAAAAAGTCTACGCCAAGATGATGTACACAAAGACTTTCGTCGTCCTTGCCGCCCTAGTTACATACACCACAGCGGCCGTGTGCCCAAGCCCGAAGCCAACTTACCAGGCTTGCGGCGGGATGCTTCCAAAGGCAAATGAATGCGAAGAGGGATACAAATGTGTCTCTGACCCGAGGGAGAAGGGCTGCGGGTTGGCTTGTGACCAGCCGGGCATCTGTGTAGCGGAGGACATCCCGAAGTGCGGCGGCTACCCCGGCTTCAAGTGCCCCGAGGGCCTCGAATGCTTCGACGACCCGACCGACGACTGCGATCCCGAGAACGGCGGCTTTGATTGTATGGGCTTTTGCCTATGAAATGGGAAAAGTTTCAATTGTTTCATAGGGGCCGAGCGCAGAACGGAACACTGGGTCGCCGAAAGGTTTCCCAAAGGCAGGGAGAGATGGTTCTTTCCGAGTGGGGTGTAGATAGTTGGCAAAGTACATACTTCGCTTCGCACTCAGCTGAACAAAGGCGGTGAACCTTTATAAGAAGTTAAGAAGTTACACGTTACTCATGAGCTTGCAATAGCCAAGGTGTACTCTAAACGTTGTACGGACCGTCCTTGTAGCAAGGGATAGCTTGCTAGCCTGAGTAGCAGCTGACATTCTCGAAATACGGGGCTGAAAGAAAGTTAGGTTTAGGCCTTGAAAAACTACTGGTTAGTCTGCATGAATTCAGACAGTCAGTCGTGCCTCTAATATCTCGTGCTCGTGTGCTCTTCCTTCGGAGGACAGAGGACACGAGACGCGCGTACCTCGCTTGATTGATACTTTGAGGCTTCTGTGGCTGCGCTGTGGCTGCGGCAGCCAGCTGCCAACATTGAAAGCATGGTTCAAATGTTACATTGTACATTGTAGTGCACTTCAGCATCTCGTGGTCTTGTCGTCCGTCTAATGCCAGGCTGCCCCGCAATACCACCCCACCTCACACACCTTGAGTAGTAACTTGGCGTCCTCTCTTGGAAGGGCGAATGACGCACTCCCCAGTGCAGTCCACAATCTTGTGCCTGACTTCTTGTCCCTCCCGAGGTCAAAGGCAGGCTAGATGACCAGCCCCACGCACCTTTGAACCCGTGTACAGCTGGGAAGTCGGTTTCTCGATAGCTTAATCTCTCATCCCATCGCATCTCTTTCTTTCTTTTAAACCCCCAACCTCCGTGAAGCTTGTCTTACCCGAAGCGGGGGACCCTCACGCGCATCCGAGCTCCTTCATGCTGCTCTGCAGTGCCCATCGCCCATCCATATCGGACCTTACGGACCACCCGAACCTCACGCGCCCCGTGTTTATGCCTGAAACTTGCACCCAAGCAACCGCTTCCCATTCGCCTTCGAAGTGAATGTTGTCCGTGAAGCTCCCTCGCAGGCGAATCGATCACCTTTTATCTGTGCCTAAGTGTACAAGCGCATTCGCCCGTTAGGCCTCCCTACGAGCAAGGCCAGTCTCTCTCAATAGAAACTTAACAGCTCGTCTTTTAAATAGCTATCCGCCAGGCGAGGTTCAAGCAGCCATGCCGGTAAGACAACACCTTCGCGCAGAGACTTGCGTCCTTCCTCTATTCCTCTTCAAGTACCGCCCCATTCCCGGCAACAACGCGCGATTCCATGTCTCGTGCAACACTATCCTCCCACATATCCCACTACAAAGGCTACCTGCAATACGAACAATGGGCTAATAAATCTTCCTACGTTGCTTCCAAGCAGAAACCATTCACGGCCGTGACGGTCTCTATCGAGAGCCTCACGAGCGAAATGTACGAGGAGGAGGATATGAGCGGCATCCCCGAACTTGTGGAAGTAATTATGCTCCAAGCCTCTGGACCAACCGAAGCCGCTCGCGCAATCCGGAAGAAGCTCAAGTACGGAAACGTCCACAGACAGATCCGGGCTCTGGTCATTCTCGACGGTCTTATTCAGAATGCCGGTGCCCGCTTCCAGCGTTGCTTCTGTGATGAAGCGCTTCTTGAGCGATTGCGCGTGTGTGGGACATCGGGCACTTCCCACCCGGAGGTTCGAAAGAAGTGTAATGAACTGTTCCGGAGCTGGGCCCAGTTTAAGAATGTTGAGGGAATGAAACAAATTGCCTCGCTCCACAAGGTCAGCCAAGCGAATATTTACACACAGAGGCAGAAGCGCACCGATATTAACTTCTTGTGCAGCAACTCCCCAAGAGGAAAGCCGCGGTCACCCAAGAACGGTCCAAGGTGGTGAGGGAGACGGATAATCCCTTCGACGATGACGATGAAGATGAACATTCCCCCAAGAGGGGAGAATCGTCCAAGTCATCTACCCCCCCATACGAACAAAATATGAAAACTGTCCAGTCCTTTTCTTCCCAGGGACACGGCAGGTCTTCATCTGGCTCAGGTTCTTTCTTTGGTTCCTCATCCAAGGATAAGGATAGGAAGAAGAAGGACAAAGATAAGAGGAATAAGAAGCGCAGGCCCTTCAACCTCGAAGCCGAGAAGGACCAAATGAAGGCCACAATTGCGGAATCTTCGATCGCAGCCACCAACTTAATGAACACTTTGAAGAGCATCAACCGTGAAAAGGAGCGAATTTCCGATAACCAAATGGCGGTCCAAGGTTTCGAATCCTGTAAACAACTTCGACGAAAGATTCTCCGCTACGTATGGTTTTCCTATCACCCTTCCCACATGTCGTTACTAACGAGGCCTGACAGATTCATCACGTCGAAAGCGAACAGTACCTGGGCAGTCTGCTTCATGCCAACGACGAACTTATCCTTGCTCTCATGACGTTTGAGCAGCTGGATCGATCTATCGATGCCGATAGCGACTCGGAAGACGAGCTAGCTGAGCAAGCCCACTTATACCGAAGTATGAGACACTCCCGTGCCTCTCTTATGCTCTTTGATTCTGACAAGTTATATAGTGGCGCAACTTAGAGGGCGTGAATCCAACCCGACTTCTCCGACAAGCGCCACGCCTGATATCGCCGGGCTGAGCCTGAGCGACAGCCCCCCACGCCCCGCTCCTCCTCCGAGGCCGTCGGCGACCACCAAGCCCGTCCCAGTGGTGGCTCCTCAGCGCCCGCGCTACACGACTGATGACGAAAGCGAAGACGAGGACGACCCGTTCGCTGATAGGAATGAATTATCCCACTTTTGAATGTAGGGATGCTACCCCGCGGAATTATCTTGACCTGTTCTATGTTTCATGTTTGCTTTTTGCATTCTCGAGTACTTCTTAACCCCGTCGCAATTTTTTAAACGCCTCTTACGCATTTACAGCCCCGAGTATGACACATACCTTAGAAGAGACTGCGGGTCCAGGATTATGATAGAGCAGGTATATCCAGCGAGTTACACTTGACAATCAAGATGCAGCTTTTATTTTTATTTTTTATTTTCTTATGATATGTCATTGTAGGATGCACAGTCTTGGGCGCATTGTCTGGTTTCCCGGCGTGATCCTATGACCGAGCGAACATGCAAGGTCAATCCCTCGTTCGACCTCAGTTTCTTCGCTGTCGTGCTTCTGTATGCGGGTTCCAGTGCCCGTGTAAGCTGGGGGCCAACGGTGCGTTGCGCCGACAGATCAGACACACCGTGGCGATCAAAAGCTGTGATCATTGATAGCAGCAAGCTCTCGACAACTCATCCGGTGTGGATCGTACCCCAACCAACCTGTTTGAACGAGGACGAGGAAGACCTAAGGCTCAATAACGTGACTTCTAGTGTAATGTGTTTTCGCGTGTTTTGGTTTTTTTTTTTCCTTTCACTTTTATAAACTCTGGGTACCAAGGCATTTGACTGTTTCCTGTCAGGGAGCAGGACACAAGGGGGAAAGGAACGGGATGCTACGCTTCTTGTTTGCAGCATCTGCCCGTCGTGCATATGTCTTGCAGCGGTCATTCCGCTCTTTGTTCTCCTTTGCTGTCCCCTTCATACATGCCTCATGATAGTAAGGGTTGGGAGAAACAGAAAGGGCAAGGTCTATTCTCCGATTCGAGCAAATCTCTCTTTTCTTTTTTTGAATTTTTTTGTTCCCCCTTCCCTCTTCGCACTGAATCCGGATCTGGGTTAGGATGGGTTCTGAAAAAAGAAATAGGCCGAGCGTCGCCTCCCGAATCGAGCGACATGCAGACTCGCCAACCTTTGTGGATGGAAATATGGAACGCGATCTGCGGAGAGTAGGGGCGGGTTGGAGGGCGCGTAACGGCACGGCCGCGTTGGTTGTGTGCGTCCGTGTGGACAAGGGTCTCGTGTGTCGGTGGGAAAGAAAAGGGAGTACGTGCTCTGGGGGACGGGGGCAAGGGAGGAAGCGTCGGTGTCGGTGTGTTGTGTGGTGGGGCGGGGATCGGGGCGCCGGGCCCGGGATCGGCGCTATGGGGGGGATCCCCCTTGAAGAAGAGGGAGGGAGGGAGGGCGGAAACCAGGAATTTCCTCAATTCTACGTGTAGGCAGAGAAAGGAAACGGGACTGAGAGGGAGGGGGCGGGAAATTCTGATCCTACTTTTGAGCTTTGGCCCTATTTTTTTTTTTTTTTCTTAAAAGGGTTCTCCTGAGTTGCTATTTGAGGGAAGGGGGGAGATGGGATGGGGTTGGTAGGCTGGATTTGGAAAAGCGAGGTGTCTGAGGGATCTTCAGGGACTGCATGACAGAGCGTTTTGAATGATAGGACGAGAAAAACGCTGAGCTCGAGTTGGCGAGGCTGTTCTCTTCCTTGGGATGTTCGGGCCTTGACGTCTGAATGACATTATGGGAAGAAAATCACGGCGGAGAATCTTCTGGGGATGAAGGAGGCCAAGCTTCCGGAGCTAGGATCCACGATGAAATCCTCGGGAGAAAAGAAAGACGAAAAGTCCGGGGGCGGAGCATGACTTGACTTGCCGTACAGGAAGAGTGATGTCTTGAGAAGTCTGAGAGCCCTGACATTGTCTCTCGGAACCAGACAAGACCCCAGTTAACTCCATGCCAATTTTCTTTTTCACATATTGAGGAGCAGCAGACGCCGATACTATGTACCCAGAGCATGGAGAGGAAATCTTCCCAGGGACTGCATAGGCCGCGGGCCCGGCTTGGTTGCCACCCGTATCGAGTGAAAGAAACGGCCGTGCCTTGCAAGTCGCAGGGTTCAGAAACCCACCGCTTTGGTGTGTTTGTTGACAAAAGCGGCAGAGAAGAGCGTCCGGAAGGAGTAATGGGGGCGGCGAGACGGAACAGAAAGGGCCAGGGCAGTGAGACACGGCAGAGGAACCCAAGCTTTTGGTCCCAAGTTATAACACGGGAGAGGTGGAAAGAGGGAGGCGGGATCTGTCTCTGGTGTGTGTGTGTGCGTGTGTCTGTGATCCAGGTACCTGGTCCCTCTGACTTGCCGTGTTCCGCTACAACGGCAGCGTATGGCAGGTCGCCTGCCAACGACATACATCAATGTAAGAGAGTAGGCGGAAGTAAACTTCTACGGGATAGACGTGATGTGACCCCGCAAACTAGGAAACCTCGACCACTCTAGCCCATTCATCAATAACCTCCTGTTGAAAGAAAGAATAAGAAACATCCGCAAGAGATGCATTGAATCTACTGTTGAAGACTTAATCCGAGAGTAAAAATACAACGGAAAATCATCGTGCTAGCAACTACGGCGCTAGGAGGGAGCGATCGTCCCATCATCTAGGCGGTCCGTGTATCAAAATCGCCTTACAAGCCGATGGCACGATGTCAAACCACAGAACCCTCTGTGTCGGTTGAGGAAACAAACGTGAAAACAGCATGTCATACGCGACAGTGGTTACTCGGACCCTGTCCCGCACAAGCCTGGCTACTCGCTACTGTCGTGAGGTTGAGCCACGGCTCTCTACCCCGGGCTCCCATCTAAAGCCTCGAAGGGATCGACTACGTCAGAATCTTCCAGGAGACTGGCGTCAAGCCGAGAAAAGAAAAAAAAAGTGAAAAGAAGAAAGTCTCCGACTTGGCATTAACACAACTGTCACTTTGACAAAACCCCCTAGAGAGAGATCACCGCCTTAATGTCGTACCATAACAATTGCACCAGGGCCTCCATACTCACTAGAGGTTGGTATCTTCCTTCTGGAGGGCTATATGCAGTATGTTATTCCTTGTGATGACGCGTGTGTGATCCGGCCGTGGGGCCTTGACGGAAGAAGAGACGAACCTAGTCACGGAACGTTTCCCATCACACACCTCTACCCCCTCCGGACCCTCTGGTGGCCAAAGTTTCTCGGATCATCCGTCTTTCCCGGTTCTGTCTCTCGGGGCGCGCGCTTGGATCTGACGAACCGGAGAGAGTGGGTGTGCGAATGTCACTATACTAAGGTGCAGAGGGGCTACACAACTGGAGCTGATTGAGTGTGATCATCGGGGACGGAAGCAGAAGCGCCCGCCTCTAGTGCCCGAATGTATAACACCTAGAGTAATTTTTCTTCTGTCGAGTAAGGAGCGAGAACAAGTCTAGGTTATAAGGTATAACCCAAGAGCGCCCTGGTAGGGCTTGGTTGAAGGACTCGATGGCAAGAGACCATCTCCATCAATTTATAGACAGGCCTTGCCCCATCATCAACTGAGCCTGGCGATCGGGTGTAGTCGAGATGCCAAAAAGAAACAGAGAAAGGTACGAGCTAAATCTGAGGGGATATCTACATAGGGCTGTGGCTTTGATAATAGTGATGCGTTAACAACGCCGCACGAGTCATACTTGGTATATGCCAAAGTATGGAAGGGCCGTGCTATTGACGGGAAGCATTTAGGTACTGATGGCGCGCAGCCTAAGGGGAAAGCATGCTGTCAAAATACTAGTTATCAGCGGGACGGTAGGACCACGATAGACTGCAACGCCAGGTTGGCCCGTTCGTGACATGGATGGACCAGCCCCGGCCGTATGCCCCCAGAAGTTCCGTGAAATCGTTTGACCGAAAGAACTCTCCCTTGATGCCTTGGAAAACAATAAATCCGGCTCCGAAGAAATGGTATGCACGAAGTAGAGAACCCGTCCCACGGTGCAGCATTCACGTACAAGTCCTTGTTGAGGATGACCGTTGTTGTGAGACCTGCTTGTCTCTTGCCGATTCCCCGTTCGCCATGATCAGGGAGGCGTTTCACTCTCGCCTTCCGCATGTACTCCAGCGCCACCACACCATCGGAGGGCCAGGGCGCTGGCCTGGAGAGGTGGAACAGATCACTTGGAACGAGAAGACGGGGCTTGTAAAGGATACCAGTATCATGCAATGAAGGTATCGTAGGAGGCCCCCGTTCAGGGAGGACCTTGGCCCACGCGCTCAAAACAAGGAATATCGGGTTGCTCTATTCTTGACAATAAGCAAGTCCCAGAAGTGTGGAGTTATAACTCGATCAAGAAGGAGCGCCAGATGTGCTTCTCATTTATTAGGTGAGAAAAGAGTTTCGAGACAATATCCACATTTCCCGATTGACGTGAATGCAGCTGTGAGAAGGGTCCACTGGCGCCTCGGGAATGCCCAGATCACGCAAAACATGTCCATCCGTGAAACACTCTAAACGTAGAGGAAGTGATACACGCAAGGCGAATTAACAAGGTCAGTTTCACAACGCTATTCTCTTTGGCGAATAGATATTATCTGGGCCTCGTGATTTTGGTTTAGCGCCCTTTGTTCTCTCGGCTGAGAAAGCGGACAGCAAGAATAGCTTGGAAACCGCTCTAGGCCAGAGGGCAGCGGAGGAAGTGGGAACGGGGAATATCCTTGCTGGTGCCCCGGCGTGATCTCCTGTCGCATTTGCGAATCTGTTCGTTTCTGCATCAACCAACCGAGAGCGGGTTCAGCACCGTTCTTTGGCGAGGGCGAGAACCAGGTAAACCCAGAAGAAGGATCGCAGGGCAAACGTGCGTTTTTTTTTCGGAATGAAGGGACCCTCTCTGTGCTTTTTGACGGGATCGCTCTTGTATTCCTCCTTCCATTTGCACACGGGCACAGGGCCGACACTACGGAGTCCGCTCTCTGGAACGGATGGTCGGACGGTTTGGGGGGCTTTGGTCAACACTTGGCCATGACCATTTCTTTCATGTCCCTTGTTGGCGTTCACTAAGAATAGACTAGATCCCGAGTGCCAAGGCCTGGAGCATTGCCTGGAAGGGTTTCCTTCCTCATTTTTCTTTCGAGGTACGTCCAGCTCTAGCACGCTACCACCCCTGAATGCTGGACAAGTCGGCCTGGGACCGGACATGGAGAAGAGATCCATAGCAGAGCAGGCAGGGCAGGCGGTATTATTTCGTATGCAAGAGTTATCGTGACCGACCCAAACAGCTGGCTGGGTGATCCTTGTGGCTCCCAACGGTCATTCACAGCCCGATTTTGGTCGACCGAGGCCGCTGTAAAAGTGTGTCTATACCAGGGGCGTTTTCGAGGCGTGAGCCGGCCCCGCGCCCGCCCTCCTTGAATCTTCTTCCACGCCATCTTTCGCTCAAGTTTACTGTATTCGAAGTAGGGCCAGACCACTCCGGTCGGTGGCGCATCGCATCTGCGCCATTCTGCCACCGGTCGAAGAGCAGCTGTGTGTGGTGGGTGGCATTAGCTGGCGGAGGACGTGTTGAGAACCTGTGAAGTGAGGCTGGCCTGAAACAAGTCCATTTCCTAAAAAGGATAGGTTCAGGAAGAATGGGGCCAGACACGGCGGTTTTGGGAGGGGTCTCCACCAGACAAAGCCCACTCTGTGCAGATCCCGACCAGGGACCAGGGCTCCGTGCAATATTCCTTGTGGTGGAAAAGAAGGATACTTCCAGAAGGCATACCAAAAAGGGTCCAATCTTGTCCCCATCCTGTGCCTGAGGTAGGGTACAGTACCTGGTCAACGGAGCCTATGCTCTCCGTGCGATCTCGAAGCGAAGCGAGTTTGCCATGGGTGGTTGACCTGTTCAGGGTCTCTGGTCCGAATGAGGCCCGCCCACGGAGATTATGATGCGGTTGTATTCTCGTCTTTTGACGATTCCCGGGATTTGGAATCGACTCAGCTTCTTTTCGTGGTGCGCCGTCCCTCCCAGCCGCCCAGTGAACGACCCGTAGTGGAATTATGTTTTGTCGATTGTCGACTCTCACTCACGAAGTGGATTCTTTTGGAAAAGTGGAGGGAGTATCGGCCAGTATCAGGCATTTCTTGGTCCTCTCGCACGGACAGCTGATCTCGCCGTTCAACCCCCTAGGACCGGGTTCTATTGCTGGAACCGGAACGCTTTGCATTGAGCCATCTTTGTATATTCAATGCTGTCAGGCGAGGGAGGAAGAGGGAATCATTGATCCCGAACCAGGCGGCACTTTCCCTTTCACGCTGGAATGAGAAGCAAACATACATCCAAGCCACATTCCTGTTGGCCTCGTGACACCCCAGTGCCACGAGTATTAGTTTCGTATAGAGTAATATTTCGACGCCCATTGTACATTCATTTCCTGCACGATGACGCCCAAGGTAAGGTGTTAGTGCCCCCGTGCAGCAGTAGCGGTGACACAGCGGTCCACTGAGCCAAGCAAAAGTAAGAAGAGCTAACACCGTCCAGCGCCAGCTATTTTGGCGGTGTAATCAAATGCGAAGAGGGTGCTGAGAGGTATGGACATGAGGGATGTGTCCTCGGGTTGTCCCTGTGAGATGAGACGGGTGTGTGTGGGGCACCTACACCTGCAGCCAAACGCTTCTAGAAAGCTTCTGGAAGGAGCTCCCCAGCTGGCCAGGCTTGCGCGAGCCCGGCCCACATCTACTTGTAGTAGGCAGGGCCCGCTGAGGAGGTCCCCAGCCAGGTCACCAACTGCTCTGGGTCCATGTCACTTCTCTGCTGGATACTGATGTCACTCCCTGACAGAATGCCATGGCGGAACGTTCATCGGCGATTCCACGCAGCCAACCACTGTGTTGGGATGTGATACCTCAGCACGAGTAGACCACCTTTCTTTCTTTCGCGAATCTCCACCCGAATACCTCCTATTACCACTAAAGCCTGGAAAGCCATGTGTTTTTATGGGGATAGGTGGAGTTCGCGCAGGACGAAAACACCGTAAAGTTGTACGCTAAAACTGCCCAGTGGATAGTTTTGGGGAGAAATCAATCAACCTGGTGACAAGAGTGCCGTCAGTGAGCGTCGTGCGAGAATCCTCTTGTACCTCGTTTGGCCCAAGCCTGGCGAAGTATGGTACAAGCTACCGTGCATATCTGTATGATGAGGGCGATCTGGCCGTCAAGGATGGGACGGAAGATAGGACGGATAGATTGACTGTAGATTCTACTTGATCTTAGCAATTGGAAGGAACCAATATGATAGCCCGTCTCTCCCCTCCATTTCCCCTTTTCTGAAGAATAGGCCCCGCGTTAATATCATTTGTGCATAGGGGTAAAGGGAGAAAGGCTGGGCCTCCTTCCTCAGCATTAATTCATTAATATTTTCTCCTTCTGCAGTTATTATTAGCATCCGTGCCGGGGAGAGGCAGAGGGGGTCGCTGAAATGACGGGAGTTATCCTGCGTCATGCAGGAGGTCGCCAGTCGACACCTTTCGACAAGGGCTGTGAACGCCACAGTGTCCCAGGTAACTACCCAGCCCTCAAGACTGCAGGATGATACCCAGGACGATACGGTCACAGGGGAGGAGGCATTGCATTTCAAGTTATTGAACAGCCAGGCTTGTATAGTACCGCTTGCACGAACGTGAAGGAAGGGAGCACAGTACGGAGCGACTACAATTCGACATCGCTCGATTTCAGACATGCAGTTTCCATCCTTCAATCAAGTGAACGGTGTGGGCTACACGAATCCGCACTGAGCGAGCATGATGTATACGGAGCACCGAATGTCCCGCAAGCTTTCCCTCTCAGGGCTATGCTGTTTGTCAAGTGTTGGCTTCAAAACATGACGTTGAGGTTCGTAGTTTAATTCCAGGTACGATGGTGTCCTCATGCTGCCCCCCTGTCCTGCTGCTTGGCTGTACTCGTACGAAACAAGGTGACTAACGTGGAGAGAAATCACGGTTTTGAAGCTGGCAAGGCCTTCCAGCTGAAGGCCCCTAGCATGAGTCACGGTCGCTTAGTGTAGCAGGTGGTGAAAGCTCGCTCGTCGAAGGGTCACAGAACATTCTTCTTCCCTTCTCTCAGACAAGTTGCTCGGCTAGGTTCTAATAGGGCCAGCGCCAATCCCCATGCACTCGTGTGTCTTGCCCGGGCCTAGAGGTGGCCCTTGCCTCGACAAGTATGCCCGACTCCCTTGAAGTTCCCATGAATATCGAACATCTTCCCGCGTTGGTCCTTCAGCTACGAGCCATGCCTCGATGCTACTTTATCTACGCTATTTCCTTCATTGCGCTGGCCCTTGGTACTGAGGGGAAGGAGATTTCCCTCCTCTCGCTACCCATTTTTTTTTTTTTTTTTTTCACTTTTCCCTTGTTCAACCTACTGTTCCGCCCGGTCAAGATGGGGTGAGAATGATCCCATGAGAAAGGAGGGTCCGAAAAGCCATTACTCACCAAATATTGGACGGGCTAGCTTATGCTTCCCCGATAGGAGCTAAATTTTTGTGACGGACTAGACGCACAACCATCCTGGATGTGTGGGAGTGGTACTTTGCGGAAGTATTACGAGTTGCTGGCTTGCGGCCGGGAATTTGCATCACATTGCTGCATGTCTCTGAAATTTATTCGGGGAGAGAATGGTACAAACATGCATCTCGGTACAACCAAAAAAAGCCACCCCTCCGCAATATCAGATCGTCATCCGCCATGCTTAATTTGGACGAGGACTAAAATGAGAATTTCAGGTTGAAGTTATGCCGCTAACCACGCCCGAGCTAACCTACAGGCATACGTAAATTGTTGTCCTATCGGTAATCTGCGAGGCGAATGACGGAGAGCTTGGGAGGGTCGCTCGTGACGGGCAACGGGTGGTAGCGCGCAGAGCCTGGCCCGATAGTCCGTACGCCAGTCGTCAGCCAAGACAAGAAAGGTTCTGGACGGTAATGTAGCGTGTGCGCACACACCAACGTGTGCCCACCTAAATCTATCCCGTGAATGTGGCCTCGCACATGGCTTTTTGATGGCAGCAGAAGGTCTTACCTGTCGTTCGGGCCCAATGGAAGGTTCTCACAGCCTAGATACTCTTCTCTGGGATTATTTGGCGCCAGTGCGTTGCCATACCTGTTTGCCTCGCCGTGCACATCTCCCTTCCGGACCACGATGGCCCTATTAAATCTGGCGTGGGACTGATATACTGCATATCTCGCGTGGCTCCGGGTTAGGCCTGTATTCTTCGGGTCGTAGCTCTTTGCCAAAGATGGTCGAACAGTACAGCACCGGATTATTCCGCAACGTCTAATGACAGTCGCGAGAATACAAGTTTAATCTTGTTTCTGCTTCGATCTCCGGGTTGCGACCCTTTCTAATCTGCATGAGAAATCATCTTGAAGCTCGCTACTCTCAGCGGTGTACCTACTGTTCAACGGCTAGAGCCTGAAAAGCCAGTCAAGGAAAAAAGGGCACCACACCTGACTTCTACTGGTTGGATGTGGCGTTTGTTTTTTTAGTGAGACTACCTCGGGATCTTGAGGTGGAAATGCGACCACCCTGGCCCATAGCCAGCCAGCGGTTGGCCTATTTGGAGAAGGTTTGTGAGCTTCTATGAGTCGCAACGAACAAATACACCATAAACCCAGGGGCAGGGATGAGCAGGCCGTGGTCGAAGGACCTTGCACGGCAGCTCCGATGAGGTTGCCAAATCAAGGCAAAGCTCGACAAGACTGGGCCGTCTCTCGCGTGGTGGAGGAGCACGGCTCACCATTCAAACAATACGTTCATACATAGAAGGTAGCATCAGCCCTGGAATTTGACATTCACCCTTCCATGTAATCTGTAATCTTAGACGGTTAGGTGGAAGCGCATTGCGAAGGATCCTGGCTATGGCCTCATGTTCCTTGCTGTTTCCACGCGTTTCTGCTCGCCGCCCTGGTGGAGGATGTCTTACTGTTGGTACGACACACTATCACCATCTCTGGATTTTGCTGTTACTATCTGGAGTAAACCGAGATAACGATGGACAAACGAGGCTCCTTTGTAGCCACAACTGCGCCCTGCCTCGTAACCTTTCCTACCTTCGTCATCACTGCTCTCAGTCGCCCGTTGCTTGCGCGCGCCTTCCGGTCCTGCGTTTCGTTTGGGAGACTCGAACGCGCCGGGATATGCGCGACCTCATCCCTGCGAAGAATGAGTAGTCGGGCGCGCACAAGACAAAGGGCAGCCGAGGGTTTGAGTTATGTTCCGCTGGACGGGAGTGTGTTAGCTTACAACACAGACACACATCCTCCATCAGATACACTTCTCGCACCTCGTTTTCTTGTACCCTTTTTTTTTCTTTCATTTTTTACACCCCCCCCTTTCTGCGTTCGACACACAGATCACTGGCCCAAGCTGGGGAAGGGACCGCACAAGAATTGAAAGGGTGCTCGACTTCAGACCGGGTGGGCCCTGGTTCCAGCCTAGGGCCCCCTGCTCACGCTCTAGTGCACCCCCGGACAACATCCCCCGGAAGTCCTAACGTCACACCAACTGTGGACTCCAGGGTTTTCGTACTTGTGAATTTACCGGACTTGACACTGCAGGGCACATGAAGCAGGGGGTGGATATGGAGCTACAGTACTTACCTGTCTTCATCTTGTTACTGCATTTCTTCCATGTTGTGGAGAAGACGTGTGACCGAACGCTGAGCGTCTTTCGCAAGAGTCGCTGCTTCCTACGATGAGGGCTGCACTCATGTTCGGGACATACCTCTCTAATGTGAAGCATTGTGCTGTTGTGTTAACACTCTGGGATACAACCGTTTCTACTTGCCGAAATCAGATTGGGATAAAAAGTAATAGGCTCCAGCGCAAACTTCATCATTCGAAGCACTGGTGCTTAGGCAAAGAACAAGTGAAGGACGCTGGCCCTTTTGTATCACTCCGGTAGGGTGCAGGTAAGAAAGGTACGAAACACTCCATATAATATGCCCTGGCCCAAGGGAATTTTCCAGACCTTCCACCAGGGTACATAGTGGGTACAACTACATTGGTGCTTTGGGCGAGGGGGTTCAACATCGCTCGTTCTCCTCAATCGAAGAAAAGGATCACTACCACCCTCTTCGCACTACATTTACATCGTCCTTGTTTTTCTCCTCTTCTTGTCACAAACACAGCAACCAGTCCCTTCGTTTTCGCCCCTCCCTGTCGCGAGAAACCTCATTCAGCTTTCTAATACCCTTGGAAACTCTCCGACTCTCTCCGCCCATCTTTGCCGCCTGGTGCGTTTGTCTTACACTCTTGTAATCACATCCTGTCGACGGATTCAACCAAAGCGACACGACGCCAACTATTCCTTCTCGCTGCACAACCTCAGCTCTACAAAAATCGTCGTACGGCAGAGACTCGAATCCAATTCACAGCATTACCGCTGGCAGACAAACGTCACCTCCCATCTCGCTGCGCACGACTGCACCTTCCCATCTCGAGTTCATATCCGAGAGACTAGATTGCATCGCAACTCCCCGGCGACGCGAACGTCATATCTAAACGCGCAAGCTTCAACCCTTGTTTGAAGTAGCTTTATTGCACACCATTCTGTATTGTTCCATTAGGCCGTACTGCTCGCCTGATATCGCGGCTTAAATCTTCAATTCGGCCTGGCAAACGGCAAACGGAGGCTCAATTACTTTACTTGTTTCTTTGCCTAAAAAGAACGAGGTTAGTCTTTCCCTTTTCCACTTCTCTTTTTGACAGCGTCAGGTTTGTTTTTTCTTGTTCAATTTCCTCCTGGTTTGCGGTCTTGCGCCCGAGACGTGTACTTTTGCACCTGGTGTTTCTTCAATTGTTTCTTTTTTCTTCTCCCTGTCTAAATGTACCTTCTCTCTTTGCTTGTCATCCTCTAAATTCGCTAGCATACTTGATCATCCGCTTGGTTTTTAGCTTGTCTAGTTCAGGGTGGGTGAGGAATGCTGCAGGTCCCCTAAAGTGCCTTCCACACTCCGATCCACTGACTGGGTGCCTTCAATTTGCATTTTTTTTGTTTTGTTTTTACTGTTCTGGTTGGTCGCTCCTCACTGCAAACCAAACATCCATTTCTTGAACCCTTTCCCCTACCACTGGCCTTCTTCGCTTTACTCCTGTCCTCGGGCAAACAAAAATCGCCATCTGTCACCTATACCATCCATCAACCCTCCTTGTCTCGCGTTACCGCACATGTGCGTTTACCCAGTTGTCGAACTCACCGCGACAGCTATTGTTATTATTGTTTGGCTAGAGGTCTTAGACTAACTCACTGCGCCGCCCAGAATTGACCGTGCGTTCCCCAAGGTGCAGGCAGTACCGGGTCATTGCGTCGTCTCCCGCCCGACTCGAATCTAGACGAACCGCGATTGTTGGTGCGATATTAGCAATTTTCAACGACGACACAGCTCCCTCGCGGCTTCAAGTCCTTTTTGCAGTTTCCTGGGCTGTCCACCAAACGTCGGTTTCCCGCCCTTCCCCGCTGCCGAATACCAATTCATGGCCACAACTTTCTGCGCCTAAACAGACTTCCCAAGGCCCTTTTTCGCCTCCGTACCGGTTCTAGCTGTACTCATATATTAAGGAGAACCAAGTCGTCCGATAATTGTGTGACACCGACACTACACATTTAGCTACTCCGACCGCAGACAGAATTTGTGAGCCTCGTTTATCGCGCAGCTGCCCATTTCCTTTTATCAGCCAATAACTGGTCTATTTCATTTTAGGTGAGTTCGTTCCCCTTACTCCTACATCACCCCGTGGTTCGCTACACGTCGGCCGAAAACAAATCTCAATGAACCGCGCTTCCTTGTCCGCCCTGGGGCTTTTGTCACCCTTTGCCCACCGCTGGTTGTCCCTGCGCGTTTGACCTGCGCTCGTGTTTCCCTTGCATCTCACTAAAGCAAAACTACAAATTCTTTGCTAGCAACTGGTTGCTGATTATTGTCTTCTCCCTCTGCTAGGTGTAGTAGCCGTTCTGGTCAAGACCGCGAGTAGCCTCAGCTACCTACTTCGATCGCCTTTCCTGCCTCTTGGTGAGGATGAAATCACCAGCTCCTGCCGAAGTGATGGGTATCGACATGCTTGTCAATGCCAAGGGGGGCGTCGCCAACCACCAGCACACCATACCTTCCATTCCTTCTCCTGACCAGATCCAACTACCCCAGATCGCCTCCCGACCCATGACCGACCCTCTAGATCGATCTGCCTCTCCGCACGGCTCCATACATTCGTCACACTCCCGCTACTCGACGCCCCGGCCCGGTGACCTCCCCGACACGCTTCCTCGGTCATATCCCTCCCCGACCGCGATGCTGCAGGCTCAGGATCACCTCACGCCCATGTCTCTCCCAAGCATGCCACCCACGATCGTAGCACCGCAATACCAGACCGAATACAGACCACCCCCGGTTCTTCCTGGCACTTGGAACCAATCCATCCAGCCTATGCCTAACCACCAGCCGGCTCCTCAGCCTCCCGTAAAGGCGTTCCCGTGTAGCACGTGTGGAAAGGGTTTCGCCCGGCGTAGTGATCTGGCGCGACATGGTAAGATTACCAGGGACTTTCGCCACGATGCTTACCCTTTTGCTAACGCATCTCTTATAGAACGTATCCACACTGGCCATCGACCCCATGTCTGTGACTTCCCTGAGTGCGGAAAACAGTTTATCCAGCGATCGGCTTTGACTGTGCATTATCGCGTACATACCGGCGAGAAACCGCACATGTGTGAGAGGTGTGGAAGGGTGAGTGATTGCTCGAAATATCCGTCTCTTGGCAATCGCGTTATACTAACTAGTCGTTGTGCAGACTTTTAGCGATAGCAGTTCCCTAGCCCGTCATCGACGTACCCATTCGGGTAATCGTCCTTACAAATGCCCCTACGCCAACTGTCAGAAGACTTTCACTCGCCGCACCACCTTGACTAGGCACCAGAACCAGCACGTCGGCACGATTGAAGAGGCTGCCGCCGCGACCGCTGCGGCACTCGCGTCCAGAATGAATGGTGTAAAGTCGATCAAGGCCGAAGGTGACCAGCTCTCCAGCCACGCCTCACCAGTCACAACTCCCTCCCCCGGGCATAGAAATATATCTATGTCGCCCAGCGCCCAGCTCGATGGTGCTGGTCTTCAGAGGCAGGATTTCCAGCAATATGTCGCGAACAGCTCGCTTCCGGCCCACATTAGAAGTGATATCCATGTCGGCAGTCCTACTTCGACGACTTCGGCTGGCTACAACCCCATCCGACCTACGTCGCATCCAACCAGCTACCCCCCTCCCACCTTGGAGCCTAGTATTGAGAACCACTCCGGTCCCGGTAGCGCTAGTGGTAGCCCTCACATGAGCAGCCTTGGCTGGCAGTCTCCTACGCACGCTGGCTCTCCTTCTCAGAGCAGTGCTAGTGCGTTCATGTATCCCGATCCCGACTACCAAAACACCACCAACAATATGAATCAATTCTACTACGCGCACTCGGGTCAGATTCGCAGACCTCAGAGCACGGAACCCAATCTCGTATCTATCTCATGAAGTCCACATGATCATCGACGCCCGGTTTCCTTTGTCCTGTGAAGAATAATCTTTTCTCCCTGGGAGTAAGATCTGAGACTTTGCAAAATGAGGCCAACTCATCACCTTCATGGGCTGGCCCCAAAAGACCATCCTCTCGATGCACATAGACCTGGATTAACACTTAATAATCGCCAACCGAACAACGACTACTCGATACCCCCGCGTGTTTACTTTTTCCTTTATCCCGGGTTCGGCATGGCCATCCCTGGTTCCCGGTGAACGGCCGCACCCACCCTTACCCCGAGGGTTTAACTTCGGCCAGACTCTCTTTTCCTTTCCGGATCGGAAACCTAATGACTTCTTTTATAGAGTTGGGACTCGTTCCATCTCACGCATACATTCTGATCTTTACTATTTTCAAGTTGTCTCCGCCAAAGTAATATTTCTCTCTCCTGGTTTTCTGTTTTCTGGTGGCGACTACCACGGGCTAAACATAGATGGAACTCACGGAACTCTCTCATTTTTGAACTTTCCTATATTGTCTCGCAACGCGTGTCTGTGAGCAAAGGATATGGTAACCTCTTTTGTCAAGGGGGGAAACGGCGGGAGTTCTTTTGTTCGGTCCTTTTTATTTTCTGCTTCTTTTTTCCCCCCTCCGCTTACCGGCCGGCGGGTCACCCTTGATGTGTTTGCTCTCTGTATTTGACTCGTTCGAGTCTCTCGAGTGTGTTCTGTTCCTTGCTCATTTCCCTTTTTTTAGTATTTAGTAGATAGAAGGTAGTGGAGTGGGGGGGGTAGCCCGAGCTACGAGTGAGGTTTTGATGTGTGAAACGTTTTGCGCAATATAGACCTTGATTTATGTCCATGGTAAATCCTTTCTTGGCTATTGTATGACGCATTATGTGGTTAAGCTGGCAATGCGGCATCTGAGTCTTTAGAAAGGCGGCGTTGTCCCTGATTTAGCTGAGGATCCTGAGGCTACGACGGCTCACGCCTCACGCCTCACACCTCACATTGGATGTTAAGAGCCAATGCGCCGTTAACCACACAGGCTCTCTAGTGCGCTTTAGTATACCAAGGGATGATGGATTCTGAGCCAGGGCGTGCTTCTCGCATCATTCAACGCAGACAAGTCTATTGGGGGGAATAGCGCAGGAACATAGGAGTTGAACAAGGGAAATAATGTTCGCTAGATCTAGCATGGAGTTGCCTCCACCTTTCCACTAGCGATGCTCTAATACGCGGGTTAAGAACGACGCAAAACGGTATATAAAAGTCAATGTCCCTCTCTAAAATCAGATCCGGTTTTCTGCCTTGAAACGCCGTGCTATGATCGTTATGTTGCCTTTTTCAGTCCTTTAATGCCGTTTCCGACGCTACCCCTCACCTACAAATATCATGATACATGGTTACAAAGTGGTCTTTGGGAAGAACAGGAGGGGAAACAAAAAAGGAGTGTCCTGTGGTGGCTGCCTCGAGTGTTGACCCGCCTGTCCCATATTTTTATAAGCTTGTTAGTGAAGTGAAGGGTTCAACCCTACAAATGACTATCGCTTGGTTAGGTGGCTAAAGTCCTTGAGCACGCCTTCCATGTGCGTGTTAGTAACCTTGCCAGGCCTCTTGCTGGTCCTCTTCTTCTGCTGCTTGGGCTTGGCGGCAACGATTTTGCCTCCCGCAGTGGGATCCTCGCTCGTAGGCTTCTGACCAACGGCCTGCAGCTTCCTAGGTAGTTCTTCCGACTTGGGAATGGGGACGCGGAGCCACATGTTCTTGAACTCGAGGTCGATGTCGACGGAGAGGGAAGCGTCGTCAAGGTACACGTGCTTCGGGTTATTCTCCTTCTTAGTGCGAATAACAAGCACTTTGTGGGACTTTTCCAGATCGGCGAGAGCTGGTTCACAGTCGGGCCAGCCGTCCTTCAGGTCCTTGACGGCGACGCCTGAGGCGTCCTTGCGGTTCTGGAGGAACTTGAGGAGCGAGGTCTTGTCCTTAACACCCGGGATGATTGGGCGATACGTGTACTTGCCGACGTTCCACTTCTGCTCTGTGACGTCGGGTTGGGGGATGAACTCGACACGGGGGTGGCGGCGGATCATCTCGGCGAAAGTCTCCTTGTACTGGTCATTATGTTTCATCAGACTCAGGTGGCCAAGGATGTCGTCGAGGGTCTTGGGCTCGTTCTTCTCGCGGAGGTAGGTCAAGGCGAAGTGCATCTGAGTACCGATCTGGTCGCCAAAGTTTGTGTTTTCGGGCTGAGAGTAAACAATGTCCTGGCGCTTGCGCTTACCCGGAGGAGTGCTCGTCGTGGCGTCATTGCGGGAGGTTGTCGAGCCGATCGAGGGCGATGGTGATGCGGGAGCTTTGGGAATCGGCTTCTTAGTCTGGATCTTGGACGCTGCCGACGACAGGGCGCCCTTGAAGGCGGCCCGCTGGCTCTCCAAGTACGACGACATGTTGCGTCACGTTCCTGGGGGGCCAGCAGCAGGATTCTTCAGGGAGATGGAGCGAGGATGGTTTGAAGACGTCGCGCGAGGCCGGGGTAGCGATAAAGATACCCGAGGTGAGCGTTGTGTGAAACCTAGAGAGCGGCTGGTGTTTCCTGAGGACGGGGCTGCCACTTTAGCATCTGTGCTTTGATCCGACGGTAATCTCCAAATCCAAGGTTCAGTGGGAGTTTTGTCATCCATCATCTTAAAGTCACATGACTTTATTGTTATCTTCATGTGACAGAGAGGTGTCAGGTCCCCTGAGCAGCCACCTACTAAGGATCTGCATCAGGGGCTGAGACTGTCCGTGGTGCCAGGGACCAAAAAGTTTGGATGAAAAGAATAACCCGATTAGGAGGTTAACATATGAGGGGCGCCCGAGATTATGTGAAATGAGCAGAGAAAAAAAAATTCCCACAGGTCTTTGTTCGTCCTCAGTCAATCGCTATGGGGCTCGCGATATCCCGCGGGAAGCATCCGAGGCAAGAACCTGCATATGCTTTTTCGCTCAACAATCGCGAGCTAAGTCCGAGACGGAGAAAATTGCTAGAAGAGGCAAGAGTATCGGTAAGGCCAGGAGAATTGAGCAGAGACAAGAAAAAAGTTTATTACATCAAAAATATTAACTGCATGTCAAAAACCTTGGCTCATCATGGATCTGTAAAGCCACCTCTCCTTTTGTTGGGGGCGTTCCTCCTGTCGGAACCCCAGCCAACAGAACGCGTCCTAATTCGACGGCAAGGACTGCTTTCCTGGAGGTCTCTTCTCCAAGCAGCCAAACTACTGTCTGACATTGCGCCATTGCTAAACTAACAGAAAGTGTGAAGACATGATGCGAGGCCCTTTCTCTCCCCCCCAAACGAGGAATGCCCAGCTTCTAAAATCAGGTCTATAACAAACTCGCGACTACTCCCCAGACATTATTTTGGTTTAGACGGCAACAGCCTGCTTCTGGGTGTATTGGTAGGCGAAGAAGGAGAGAAGACCACCGATGAAGACAATCGCGTACATGCCAACACCGATGCTGCTGGCGTCGGCGGAAGAGGCGTTGTAGGAGGAGGCAGAATGGGCCTTGGGCTGGGGGTCGCCGGGCTAGTTGATGAATCCCCATTAGTAAATGTAATAGAGAAAGTAAATCCCGATCATTCTGACGGATGGGGGAAGCTACTCACCTGTCGGTTGATAGTTCCGACGAGAAGGGAATCCAGCATCTCCCTGGCCTCATCACTGTGGCCAACATCCTCAAACGCCTCGGTGGCATCTTGGCCGCCGACGTCTAGAAGGACCTCCTCACCACCACTGTAGCATCACCGGATATATGTAAGCGTCCGAACTTGCGACGAAGGCGGGATCATTAGGGAAAAAGATGAGGAGCAACGCGGTCAGCTGCGACGAGTAATCGCTGCTACCCTCCAAAAATGTAGCGAGACTTACGGATGCTCGTCGACGAACTTGGTGACATCGTAAACCTTGTCGTGGATTACCATATAGAGGCTATCCTTGGTGTTGTGACCAGCGACGTCTTGGTAGGTGATCGTGGCGGACATGTTGGCGGTATTGCTGAGTAGGTGCCTGGAAAACAACGGCGACAGACAGGAGACAGAATTGGCGATATGAAGGCCGAGCCACAGCAGAGAAAATTCTATGAGATCAAGAGGGACGCTGGGGAAAGGAAAACGACGAACAGAGTGTACACACAACCGACGGAGAGGAAGGGGGAAAGGAGGATGGACAGCGCAACAAAAATGTGAAGAAATAGAGAGCTGGAAGTACCCCGAAGGAATCGCCTGCAAAAGTCGAACGGCGCGGGTGGAGACGCTCCATGCACCGAGAAATTAGTACGATTCCATCCTGGTCCAGGTTTTGCAAGACAGCCCATGGGCCCTTGGGCCAATCACAACAATTAGAATTCGACATGATTTCCATCCCCGTTCTAGAGTTGCGCTCCGAGAGAGTGTCTGCGCTGACTAAGGTAACCTCGCCGAAAAATTGCTGCTAGCTACTCCGTACACTACCCGGCAAGTGGCTTTTGACACTTGTGCATGTGGGGTTGCCCCTCAGATTCGGGATGTGTTTCGCGGCACTTGGCCCAAAGACGAAGGTTTTCAGCGCTGGCCCGGCTAGGGATGTCGGGCTATCGCCTGGAGCTACCTCCACCAATATCCTGGCCTAACCTGTACGACGTAATCTTCTCCCACTCAATTTTTTGTCTTGTCACAGGTAGCTGCCGTCTCAGACTCTTAAATGCACCCTCGCTCAACCCGGTGAAGGCCCTGTTCACTTCCTCCTGATACTTCTTCTCTGCTGCGGAGATCTCCCTCGCAACTCCGTTTCCGGTGCCTGATGGCACCGAAGCGGTAACGGACCTATTAGTCAGAAGGCGGACATTACCATCCTCGTAGTAATGTACATCGATCTTAATTGAACCTTCAAGGTTTCCTGACGACGGATCAAAAATGTAGAGAGACCTCCACCGCCCGTTCCTGCATCTTCATGGTCAGAATTGTACGTATGGACCCGTGTAATCTCCCATACGAAACGTACCAGAAGTTGTTCGGACTGTATTTATTGGCCACAATGATCACCGCGATCTTGGAGTCGTTCTCGATCGGATACGCGCCGTACGATGCGCTAGGGTAGTGCTCGCCGACGTAGCTCCCGAGGCTCTTCAAAATCGAGTTTCTAAGGTCATGTTCTTAGCACAATGTAATCCTGGCTGGGAATCCGTAGCAACGTACACAAGGTCCGATTGGGAGCTTTCAAGGACGTGAGACTGAACAGCACTCGCTTGCTGGGTACCTTGTTAATAAAACGCCGGTTGGACAGTAGATGTCCTAGCAACGTACTCGCTTCATGTGGTCGAACTGGAAGCTCGACGAGCTCCCTACATCGTAATACCTCCCATCACCAAGGGAGCTGTGTGAACTGATAATGACCTTGCAAATTCGTCAGAGCGTTTCTCCATCAGTTATTTAATCCAAAGCTTTCTCACATGTTGACTGCTGCCTGGCAACTTGACTGTCGTGAACTGCTCCTCGTTGTATTTCTCAAAGGCGGGGGCAAGCTTGGAAACTACTTGAGGAGTCGATATTGTAAGGGCCTTGATATCTATGGGCAAGAACGTTAGAGCCTCGCTATCGGTTCATCGTCAACACTCGTACCTGCAATGACGTCGTCGAGCTATTGACTATTAGCTTAAGGCACCGAGAGAGCGTCACGGCGCAACTTACCTCTCCAGGGGGGGCACCCTCGACAAAGGACGAGATTGTGTCAATGTGCTCCATCGCAATGAACGGCTGGACGGATTGGCCAAGGAAGAGAGACGACCTTTGCTACAAAACTGGAGAAAGGCTGGGTTGACGAAGCAAGAGCATTGGGTGTTCTACGGATGCGGGGCATAATCATAATCAGGTTGCGACAACTCCGCAGCCGGGTGGGTAGGCAAACTGGAATCGTTAGTAAGGTACCGCCGTTACATAATGACCGAGCGGCTATAAAATGGTACATCCATACCAGCACCCAATATTGATATCGCGCTTCATCAATGATCGGTTTGCGCATTCATGGGCAGACACAACATCGTTGCTCCGTGACCAATATGAATCGAATTCATATCCCAGCAGCATATGCCTTGGATAGTGCTCTGCGCGTAGGGAATTTATTGTGGACCCTTATTCTCTGGCCAGATATAATTCCGCATCGAACGTAGAGAACCTCTCGCTCATGGCACGGTCCTGAGGGAACATCTCCCAAATAGTAGTAAATCGATTGATCCTTCTCTATTACCTCTTGACTATCTAAGGGGTAAAAGTTTAGGGTTTTCTTCAGCTCCACGCACGTCTAGATCAGAGACTACCTGGAGAAGGAAGGAAGTCCTCGAAGATCAGCTTGATTATTTAGGACGTGGCAATCCTCGAGATTATTATCTGGTTTAAAAACAGTTATCCCTCTATCGAATTGCCTGCTTTTACACCCTCGCGGCATGTTGAAGTGATATCAAGCGCGAAACCAAGATGATAAAGTTGGGAAGCTGCTAGGTATGAGGCTCTCCGAGACCTGTAAATCATGTGACCTCGCGTCAATTCGGCGGCGCAGGAGCATGATGTCAAATCACGGTTTCCGCGTCATTCGCCCATGGCGCCCCCACCTTTGATCAGCTTCATCACATCTGCAACTCCTGCCTTCATACCATTTGGATACTATTTGAACAGTTAAAATGCCCCTAAGAAAGAGAGCAGCTTCTAGCGTCATAGACGAACCCCGCAGGTCACGCCGCATTTCCTCAACTGTGAAAAAGAGCAATTACTTCGAAGATGGCGACTCTGATGACCCTCTCACAACTGGGGTCGCGAAAAAAGCCAAAGGCAAATCTACACCCAGGGGCAAACGCAGAGAGGTAGTGGAAGATGATATTTCCGATGAGTATCAGGAGGAGGATACTGCAGACCAAGACGAAGAGCATGATGAAGAGGAAGAGCACGAGGATGGTGGAGATCAAGACGACTTCGCTACCAAAGTTACCGTTGTCAAGGTTCAGTCCTTGAGACCGGATGGCGGTGTTGAGTACAGAGATGATTTCTTACATAAGAACACCTCACTTTTTTTGAAAGATTTGAAAGCCCACAATGAAAGGGAGTGGCTTAAGTGTGAGTCCTTGCAGCGTCACGTTAGTGCCGTTACTAACATTTGACCTAGCAAACGACCGGGAATTTCGGAGGGCCCAACAGGACTGGGAATCATTTGTGATGAGCTTCACTTCGAAACTGTCTAGCCTTGATTTCACCATTCCGGAGCTACCCGCCAGGGATGTCATCTTCAGGATATATAGGGACACAAGATTCAGCAAGGATCCAACGCCCTACAAGGTAAGCCTAAATTTCCTCCAAGTGCCGTGTTCCATAAACTAACGTGGATTAGCCTCACTTTTCTGCCGCCTGGTACGTGTATTAGAACCCGGTATGCTGACCCTACAATACTAACCCTGGAATTCAAGGTCTCGGACGGGAAGGAAAGGGCCCTTTGCTTGCTATTATATCCATGCGGAGCCGGGCAATTGTTATGTCGGCGGCGGTTTATGGCATCCCGAGAATGATTCGGTGTACAAGATCAGAGAGAGCATTGATGAGCGGCCACGTCGATGGCGGCGCATCCTCAACAACCCGGACTTGAAGAAACAATTTCTTCCTGACGCTAGCAAGAGCTCTGATCCCGAAGAGGCGCTGAAAGCTTTTGCCGTTCGGAATAAGGAGAATGCCATGAAGGCACGACCGAAGGTAAGTGAGACGGTTCCAGCTTCAGGTTCCAAGTGACTCAAATAAACCTTTTCGTAGGGAATCCCCGCGGATCATCGCGATTTGGCGCTTTTAAAGCTTAGAAACTATGTACTAAGCAAAAAGGTCCCGGATGGCGTTATCTTCGGACCAGGCTCTCAGGACAAACTCGTGGAAATCTTTACCCCCTTGGTACCTTTTGTAAGAACCGCCCATCTCACCGTCACCAAGAAAAAATAGTCGACTAATACAACAGTATTAGGTGTCTCTCTTGAATAGCATTGTTAGACCGGATCCAAATGTCGACGGAGAATTTGACTCCGGCGACGACAACGAATAGCTAGAATTACACCGGTGCCAGCATATTTTCTTGATGTGCTGATGCTAGGGAAGGCAGGGTTTCCACCGTATTCGACAAGAAATTGTCTCTTCGTGACCTTGGCGCTTGTGTACCTCTTTCCCGCTGGCCTTAATTGGGATTTGTACCTTCGTAGACTTACTGGCGTTGCGTTTTAATAACTAATTTTTCCTAGACCGGGCGTAGGAGCAAGTTTGATGGCGTATTCGTCACCTCTTGCAGGACCATACTCCAGTAATTAAAGAGACAAAAATTGGAGGTCAGCGAAGGAGTTATTCTTTCGGCGTGAAAAGAAGGCGTCGGGCCGTCCCTTTTCAGGGCACGTCACAGCCCCTAATTATTGCCAGGCTGTGATATCTCGAAGAACCGAGTGGCATGCGGTCCATATCAGGTTCCACAATGAACTAGATCCACGTCATAAAGAAAGCACATGGCGCGCAGACGGCAAGCGCCGTCAACGAACTACTTTGTTTAAGGGTAAACAGAGCCAGCAGACGAGTGGGGGGGATGCTCGAAAACCTGCATGTTCGGGGGCAGGAGGTTGGGCAAGTGGTGCCTGAGCACGTGATCTAAGCGGACTCACTGGAGCTCCCCATTCGAGGTTCGAGGTTGTTCCCCGCCACACCGACTAGAGGAGGTACCCGAAGGCTGCACATTGGTACGTCGCAGGGGTGATACACTTGTTTGGCGGCAAAAACAACCAGCCCTGGTTGCCAGCACGCGTTGTTGTACTGGGCGAGAAGGCGGGAGTGTTATTATCACCACAACCACCACCATCCCTACCTCCCACCTTTCGGAGAGTGTTCACGCAACCCACCACGTCGATACACAATTAATACCTATCCTATTACTTTACCAGGTCAACACCCGCCAGCCTTGCCGGATTGAATTGATCGTTGGCCGACCTCCAGCTCCCGCTTTCCCACCGTTTTTTTTTCGAGGTGTTGGGAACAGCCTCTTCGCATGCTAGTGTATGTTTGGGCGCTTCGTGTTTACAAACGTGCCTAGCTCAAATTTTCCCCATGGCAAGCTAACGGCCTCCCTCTCCTTCCCAGAATCAACGACCGCCCTTGGGCTTCTTGAAGCATCGGCTGCGATCCCCCCAGACACCGCAAGACGTGGGCTCCCGCCACGTCCTCCCAAGCTTCCCCCATCATGGATGCTCGGTTGCGGCTCGTCTACGACCTCCTCGACAACGATCTCTGCGAGAACGCTCTATTCATCACGGAGAGGTTACATGCTCTTGACCCAGATAGCTCATCCTGGACACACCTCCTCTCCCTCTGCTGCCTACGGCTTGGACGGCCCTCCCTCGCCGCCGAACACAGTCGAGAAAGGGGTTTACGAGGCTTGCACCTCGGATGCTCCTACGTGTTTGCACAAGCATGTTTGCGGCAAAAGAACTATTCGGAGGGCATCACAGCCCTAAGGCAAGCTCAGCCGTTATGGACTGGTATGCTACTATACGCGAAGTAGTTCTAGGCTACATACTGACGCACTCATTCACAGAAGAACACGCCGTTTCCGAACGTTTCGCCCCTGACTACGCGGCTGTTAACAGGCTGCTTGGGAAGCTCTATAAAGCAAGTGGGGATATGAAATCCGCGATAAATTGTTATGTTGCTGCCATCGAGGCGAACCCCTTCATGTGGGACGCGTTTACTGACCTTTGCGACAATGGTGGGATTGTGAGCGTCTTGGTTACTACAGATACAGAATTACTAATGGCTTCACAGGTGTGCAACTCCGCGTGGCCAATATTTTCAAGCTACGGGATAGTGCGAACAGCAAGAGCGACCACGGCAAACTAACGAAATCGGCGCCGTCGGAAATGAACGCCCCTTATCCCGCGACTAAAGCGAATTCGCTTCGAGCGGGCCAGTCCTTTGACTCCGGCTTACGTGAGGCTATGCAACAACCTTTTTGCATCTCGAGGAACGATGCGCCAGTTGGTGACGAGAATATGGATACTACCGAGACGCGGAACGTTCGTAGTGTGTCAGGGGACGTCTCCATGAGCCATTCTGGCATAGCGATACCCTCCCTTTCTAAAAAGAGGCAGAGGTCTGTGCTTGATGGTCCGCCAACGGAAGTCACGGAGTTGCGCTCCGGCCCGAACAAGAAAGAGAATGATGTTTTCTCTAGTAGATATGCATCATCTTCTCTGACCCTAGCCCCGCAACGGAGGAGCGCCCGGTTACTGAACCAAACGGCACCGGCTGCCGGTTTGACGGACCGTTCAACGACCGAATCAGCCATGGCTCGAGATGCGTTTAAGCGATTAGCGAGACCGAGAAACCCTGTCCGCCCGGTGGAACGCAAGACATCGGCTCTAAACCGTGCAGCCAATGCTATCCGATCATCGGCCGCTGCTGGGGGGCGTGATCCAAAGGTCACAGGACCCTCCTCGCCTACTCCAGTTGGCAAGCCTGGTCATCCAGGAAGAATGACATCAGTTGCTGCGGCCGCTGCAGCACTAGATCAAGAGAAGCTGCAAGCGTTGATGAATCTACTTTTAAAACTAGGCGCTGGCTATCACCACCTCAGCCAATTTCAGCCACAGGCTTGCATTGATGCTCTATCCTCGCTTCCACCCGAGCAACAGATGACGCCGTGGGTCCTTTCTAAAATTGCTCGAGCTCAGTACGAGATGATGGCGTACAAGGAGGCGAAAGCCACCTTCCAGGTGCTGCGGAAGATAGCTCCGTCGTGGCTTGAGGATATGGAGGTCTACTCTACTGTCTTGTGGCATCTCAAGGATGATGTTGAACTCGCGTTTTTAGGCCACGAGCTCTCAGATGATCACTATCTCGCACCGCAGACTTGGTGCGCTGTAGGGAATTCCTTTTCATTACAACGATGCCACCAAGAAGCCATCAAGTGTTTCAGGCGTGCCGGCCAGCTCGAACCCCAACTTGCAAACTCTTACTCACTCCTTGGCCACGAGCACTTTGAGGCGGAGGAGTACGGTGAAGCGACGACCGCGTTTCGAAGAGCGTTACAGGTAGACCCTCGACACTACTCGGCGTGGGTTGGACTGGGCCGCGTACAGGAAAGACTAGGCCAGGGCGAGAAGGCCTTGAAGTACTACCGCTCGGCGGAAAAGGTCAACCCGAACAATGCTGCGTTGTTGACCTATATTGCTAGGGTAAGTTGTTCACCGTGGTACTTTCACTTGAAAATAGGCCAAAACGCTAACACAGCATGTTAAAAGATCCTGGAGAAGATGGGCAAACATCGACAAGCGCTAAGTTATCTGCGGCGGGGCACCGAGCTTGAGCCATCGGATAATTTGGGAAGCCTAATCAGGCTACAGACTGCCAGGCTATACTTACGCCTTGGCCAACCCCTCGAGGCCTTGACAGACCTCCAGTTGGTGCAGCAGATGGCGCCCGATGAGCCCAGCGTTCACTTCCTACTCGGGCAGGCCTTTTCTATGACTGGCCCGGCAAAGAGAGGGGATGCATTGCGATCCTACACCAACGCCCTCAGCCTTGATCCTTCTGTAGGTTTTGGGCCAATTCCGATCGATGAGTTCCGCAGCTAACGATGTGGTAGAACGAGACTATCAAGGATGCAATAGCCATGCTCGGCAGTGGCCATTAAGTACAATCGCGAAATGGCCATGGATGAGCAATTGTTTTATGCCGACACATGTATTTATAACGCGTTCTTGTTTGGGGAGTTGTGTGTGTGTTCTTTCTTTTTTTTTTTTTTCCTCTTTTTCACCTTCTTGTTTTCACTACGCCTTTGGCGTTCGCTGCCTTGTTTGTGCTCGCTTTATGGACGGGTGTTCGGAGTAGAGATGGGTTACGTTTTAAGGTTTTGCATTCTTTGCAGGGCATGCTAACGCAATGATGGTCCGGGGAACATTCGCATTGCGGGAGTATTAAAGGGTTCGCATTGCACGTCGCGCATAGCACCATTTTTACATGTTACCTTAATCATGGAGGCAGGGCGGTGGAAACGGACGGCATGTTGGATGAACGTATATGAAGTTCCACTTGGGAGGTTGTTTTTGAAATGGGAAGTCGTTGCCAGGAGTTGTACCATGGCCATGTTCAAGGTGATCATGTCATGTTCCTCAGAGTGCTGCCGTATCTGGCATGTAGCGAGCATGTAAGTGGTTGGCAATCTCCCACCCGGTGTCTTGGGACGACCAATCGGGCGATACCCGCGTGGCCTTTTGCGCTCTTCCGCCGAGACGTTTGACCTCGACGGATCGTTTCCCGGAGTGGAGACACCTGGTAGAGAGGTGCGTCCTATAAAGACCCTGACACGCCGGATAGCTTCCGATTCACGACGGCGCTGTGCTCTAGACCTTGTGTAATCTTACTTGGGGAGTATACGACAAGGGCCGAGCCGAACGGGAAGAGGGCAGGGACAAGCAGGCTGGGGGGGCACTTGCACCCAGCGTCTCACCCCGCATCAGTTGATGATACCTGTAATCAGCACATACATTTCGCAGAGAGTTTTCCAAGCCGGGAGATTCTATCTGTCCCAAGAATGGGTCTAAACTTCGAACCCAACCGGTATTTCCAGGCCGAGTTAATTGGTCTCTGACCAGACTCTGCTAACCTCCTCTAAGCACCTGTATCTCGCCGGAATGCGTTTTTTCTTTGATAGGCTTGGGATTTCGTCGTTCGAAATCAGAGTTAAGAATTATCGATGAGTCTCACGAATAGATGCACTAGTGTTTAAGACGTTTTCACCTAGGCAGCACCTTATTCACAACGGCCAGCAATCATATCCCCGCAGGGCTGCGCATGCGGATCCCTGACCTTCACCAATACAGGGTGTATAAGGGAACAGACGTCATATCTGCCACACCCTACGCGGACATAACTCGGGAAGCTCTCTGGTCGTTGAGTCCTGTTCTTCTGGAACCGTTGTCGGTCTCCGGCGATGCTTAATGCGGATTGGCGTGCTTAGAAAAAGAAGGGGGTGGGGGAGTGCTTCGTGGACCCTTGGGCAACCGGCAAGAGTTTCGGGTGGGAAAAAAGTCAACGATCTCTGGAGGTTATAAAAAGCAGCGCAAATCCCAAAATATGTCGGTGACACTTGCCAAGGAGAATTTCCATTGTTCATCTTGAGATCATGTTGGTTGCCCGTGCCGGCTATGGAAATGTCCACGGCATCTTCCGCGGTTATGACTTCTTCCGAGGCGTGCTCGCCAGCTAGACTCTGTAGCCGCCCTCAGAGCCGGTCCGAATGTCCGGAGTGGGATTTTTTTAAAGCAGAGCCACAGCAAGTAAGGGGCGAAGGCTTAGTGTTGGCTGCACTTGTTCAATCTTGTCTTTTAGCGTGTCTCGTTACCGCCCACCAGCGAATCCGTGGCCGAAAAAAATTTGAGGGGCAACTACGGTTGCGGGGGACGGCATAAAGCTTTGATAGTGGGATGGGTGGCCAGCCACAAGCGGGTGTGCTCGTGGTCGGCGTGGGAGGATCGAACTTTTTTCCGCTAGCTGACGTCGGCACTTGAGTTTACTTCACGTTTCCTATGTCCGCAGTCTCCTGCGCTCAATGTGGGCCCGACTTCGGGTGTACTTGGTCATAGAGAATGTGCCCCTCAGTGAATAGGAAAGGCTCGTGTGTGCCTACGTAGCTGGCTTGCTGGCTGTCACGTTTCCCGGCTCTGTTTTTGGAGAAGAGTCTTCATCGAAAGTTGGAGAGCTTGCAACCTCTTCCTTTTCGTCGCTTTTGACCTTTGCTTCTTGTATCTAGTCCATCTCCGTGACAACCACACGCTCTAGACCCGTCCCCAATTCCGTACCACGCCTTGTGATCGCTAGCAACGATGCCTGTCCATCATCTCATGATTGGCACCTGGACCCCTCCGGGTGCCATATTCACCGTCGCCTTTGACGATGAGGCGCTTACTCTCACCCTCGTGAAGAGGACTGAGATTCCCGAGGACGAGCCCATCTCGTGGATGGCCTTTGATGTAAGTATGGTAGACTTATCGCGGGGCAATACGCTGAAGGGCGATTGGGTTACGCCGGGCCTTCGCTTCGACCTGGGGATTGATGGCAATTGCGCAATTACCATGCCTACACAGCTGCTTACCGACAGTCTCTAGCATGCGAAGAAAAACATCTACGGAGCTGCGATGAAGAAGTGGGGTAGCTATGCCGTCAAGACCCCCTCCGAGATTGTCCACGAGGCTTCTCACCCCATGGGAGTTGATCGTAAGTCGCATCATGACAGCCATGCCTGCCTTTTTTGCGCACAGCGGCCGCGCGACCAGATTTCCTAGCTTGGCCATTTCCTAACGAGCTTGCAGCCCAGGCCAACTCCAAGGAGACCAACACACGAGCCATCTTCCTCCTCCCCGCTAAGAAGCCTCCCTACGCCGTCTACTGCAACCCCTTCTATAAACACGCCGGGTACGGCAACATCTTCCTCCCCTCTGCCACCGGCGCCCTCGAGACCAACATCCAGAACTACGAATACCAGCCCAACTCCGGCATCCACGGCATGGTGTTCGACCCTACCGAGACCTACCTCTACTCCGCTGATCTAACTGCCAACAAGCTCTGGTGTCACCGCAAGGACCCCGCCGACCCCGAGTCCGGCAAGGTTGTGCTCGTCGGCTCGGTCGATGCCCCCGGCGAGAAGGATCACCCCCGCTGGGTCGCCATGCACCCCACGGGCAACTACCTCTACGCCCTCATGGAGAAGGGCAACCGCATCTGCGAATACCTCATCGATCCCGACACCCACATGCCCATCTTCACCCACCGCCACTTTCCCCTCATCCCGCCCGGCATCCCCGACCGCTGGACCATGTACCGCGCCGACGTGTGCGCCCTCACCTTTAGCGGCAAATACATGTTTGCCTCGAGCCGAGCAAACAGCTTCGACCTGACCGGCTACATCTCCGCCTTCAAGCTGGCGGATAATGGTAGCATCGAGAGGCAGATCTTGTTGAACCCCACCCCCACCAGCGGTGGCCACAGCAACGCGGTGGCTCCTTGCGACTGGAGCGACGAGTGGGTGGCCATCACGGATGACCAGGAGGGCTGGATTGAGATTTACAGGTGGCAGGATGAGTTCTTGGCGAGGGTTGCTAGGTTGAGAATTCCTGAGCCTGGGTTCGGCATGAATGCTATTTGGTATGATTAAGCGTGTTTCATTCACGGGATTGGGAAAATATAGAAGGCATATAGAAGAAGCTTGGAGGCACGTACGGCCAAAAGGATGGGATGCTGGCTGCAAGGTGTAGATGATTTCCACTGGGGTTTGATGACATGGTATGAATGTGCTATTACTGAAAGACAACCGGCATCAGCCGCGACTTGCTCCAATTGCTGGTCATTCAATGACAACATTCTGAATGTAGCATCAGCCCCGCCCGGTTTAATAGCCAAACACGATACGCGCGACTTCGAGCGAGCGCGTACTAAAAGTACACACTACTTTACAACCCCTCCAAACAAGTATCCTCCCAACAAAATTTAGCGAACAATGTACTAAATTTTAGCGTATCCCCGTCGTGTATACTTAGCCAGCTGTCAGGTGACCGCCTGCTTTCTTCGCGTTTCTGCCTGCGGCTCTTATTGAGGCGTCGACGCCATCACGTCCCTGTCCCGCTATCTCTCACGCGTCGAATTACCTTTTTTCTTGATCCGCTTCATGTTCAGCGTTCGAATTGGAATTTCGTTGACGATAGGTCAATCCCTAAGCTCAGTCTTGATTTTACACCAATAAACTCGGTCCAGCTTCGCAGTTATCTCACTGGCCTCCCCATTCTCGTGCAACTATTGCGGGTTCTCGTATGCCAAGGTAGCCCACGATGGGGAGCAAGCAGCTCTTTTCGCAATGCTCGATTGCATTCGTCTCAAGTGCGGCGTTGCCTTCTAAAAAGGTTGCAGAGGTATGCACGAAATGTTCCCCAGTTCGCCTGTATTGCCCCAAACTACGCTTGCGCTAACACGCGTCGGATAGCTCTCATCGATCATCAAGAACAACGGCGGAGAGGTTTGCGAGCCGCGCTTCAACGGGTCGATCCCCGTCGAGAAGGTCACCCACATCGTCTCCAACACCATCGACTTCCCCCAGTACACAGAGGCCCAGGCCCTCATGATTCCCGTCGTCACCTATACCTGGATACAGCTGTCTCTTGCCAAGAGCCGTCTCGCGCAGATCCGACCTTTTTCTCCTGATCCTCGCATGATATTTTCTTCGGTTGTCATCACCTGTGCCGGCCTTCCGGTGACGGACAGGGAGAGCATTATAGGCGCGACGGCGGCTCTGGGTGGTATGGACTCGCCGGATGTGACACGGTTGACGACGCATATCTGTGCGCTTTCGGCCGACCATCCTACGTGTGTTGAGGCGAAGGCGAAGGGGTATAAGGCTAAGATCGTTTTGCCCCATTGGTAAGAATATGACGGCTCTTCCCCAGTGTTGCTGACCTATGCTCATGTTTCCTTTGCCGTGTAGGTTCGACGACTGCTTCAAACTTGGCAAGCGAATTGACGAAGGACCCTACCTACTTCCTAACGCTGCTATCCTCCAAGCCAACCCAGACGACTCGGTGGAGCTTCCATCGAGTCAGCATCTCGAGGGGGCCACGAGCGCCCGACCCGCACACCTCCCCCAGCCCACTCAGAGCTCCGCCAGGGAACCTTTGAGCGTGTTCAAGAACAAGACGGTAATGCTCGCCGACGACTTGGCCCTCAGCTCACGTCTTCGAACCATTATCGAGGAAGTTATTATCGCCTCTAGTGGCGAGGTGACAAACAATGTGGACGAATGCAACATGTACATTTGCCAGTTCCGGGAGGGCGAAGATTATATCAGGGCGGCTAGGTTATGCAAAGAGGTCGGTAATCTAGCTTGGTTATATCACCTTCTCACCACCGACCAGTGGTCCTCACCTCTCCGCCGTCTCCTTCATTATCCCATACCTAAGAATGGTATCCCGGGATTCGAAGGATTCAAGATTACCCTGTCGAACTATGGCGGCGAGGCCCGTACGTACCTTGAAAATCTCATCAAGGCTTCGGGAGCTACGTATACGAAGACAATGAAGGCGGAAAACACCCACCTCATCACAGCGCGAGACAACAGTGAGAAGTGCGAGGCGGCTGCAGACTGGGGCATCAATATGGTGAATCACTTATGGATCGAGGAGAGCTATGCCAAGTGCGCCGTCCAACCATGCAGCAACAAGAAGTACACTCACTTCCCGTCGCGTACCAACCTCGGTGAGGTTATCGGCCAGACATTCTTTGACGAGGCTAAGCTGCGCGAAAAGTACTACCCCGGCGAGGACGAAGACCTTCCGCCCTCCGCCAAGAGGAGACGTCTTATTCTTCAAGCCGCGCAGGCTAATGCCTACGATCACGGCCCCGCGGAGGGTGTTGTTATCGGTCGTGACGATGTGAAGGTGTGGAGAGAGGAAGTCACCAAGGCGGCGGAGAAGCCTACGACCCCGGCACCCAAGAAGCATTATCTGGCGTCAGGCAAGGAGAACGACGAATCTCTGCTGTCTACGGGTGGCCGGAGTGCGAAGAGCAAGGCAGCTGCGACGTTGAAACTCCTTGCTACTGACATGGAGCAATATGAAAAGGAGAAGAAACGGCACAGCAAAGACGGCCGTGGGCCGTGGGGCGGCAAGCGAGCTGCAGACCAACTAGATATGGATGTAGAGGAGGACAAGGAGAAAGAGAAAGAGAGGGAGAAAGGGAAGAAAGGGAGAAAGGGCGCCAAGGTAGACGAGGTTGATGAGGCCGAGGCGGACGTCGGAAAACCCAGCAAGAAGAGGAGGAAGATGGAAAAGCCTTATAACATTACCGTGACGATTACTAGCTATTCGCGCTGGGTCGACGATTCGAGGAGGGAGGACAAAGATAGGGTGAGTTCACACTGGATATTACCAAGTGGTTTCTATTACTAACGCAGACGTAGCTGAAACTGGCTGAACTTGGCATCCGAATCCTGCCGGAGAACTCGGCGTGCCAGTACCTCGTCGCTCCCCGGATTCTACGGACGCTAAAGTTCCTCTGTGGTCTCGTCCGCGGAGCGACCGTCATCTCAACTGAGTTCATTGACCATGTCCTGACGAGTAAGGAGATTGTGGACCCAAACGACTTCATCCTTGTCGACAAGGAGGGCGAGAAGACGAACAACATCAAGCTATCTAGATCGGTAGCCCGCGCAAGGGCCAACGCCGGCAAGCTCCTCCAGGGAGTGCCGATCTACTGCACCCCGCAGATCCGCCACGGCGTGAAGACGTACGAGACCATTGCCAAGGCGTGCCACGCCATCTGGAAGACGTATGACGGCAAGCATGTCACCATCAAGAAGACGACGCCGGAGGAGGACGGCGGCCTACCTCCCGATCCCGTGTACCTGCTAACGTCTAGCATGCCGGTGGAAAAGGATCTATTCCCTAAATTTATCAAGATGGCCAAGGACGGCAATATGGAGCCGAGGATCGTATCGCCGGACTGGTTGTTGGACGTATGTATGAGGCAGGAGGTGACGTATGATGAGAAGTTTGCCGCGGAGATCTAGGCGTGGCGTTAGGATGCCGGATGCGTGTGCGTATGGGCTTTGCATGTTTGGGTTCTATGGGCCGGAACCTGGGCCATCATGGTTTTGATATTGAGCGGGAGTCGGGGGCATCTGTTAGCTTATGGGCATAATGCGTACTTCTTGTATTATTCCTAAGCAAAATCGAATGCATTGATGTATATATTTGCAGTCTAGGACAGCTATCCACTGAAATACTCAACCGGACACCGGGACGAAGCGGGGCGCCCGGGATCTCGTCTAGAGAAAGAACAAGCTCCTTGCCTCATCTCGTGTGTCTACCTCGCCATCGAGATCGGCTGGCAGGCCAGATGTTCTATGTATATGTATCCAAAGAGCATGTAATGCTTCCGTGCTTCACCAGGCGCATGGCAACGGAGCCTAGCTATCCCTCGATCGATCCGCGGTGATGAACCCTTTCTTTTGGCCTTTTTATCCTTCCATTTTGCTCTTCTTTTGCCAACCTGCAGCGCACACCGACTTGCCTAGCCTCTCCTCCTCCAGCGCAATTCTCTGCTTGGACCATTTGAATTGGACCCAATGTTAGGTATTCTTCATAACCACGTATCTCTTGCTAACACTTTCTTTGCCGATGCGCCATGGTCTATTCGTGAGGGTGGTATCTGGGAGTAGCGCTGGAGTTGGATAGGAGGGATGAAAAGCGTATGTATATATATCTCAATACATACCTAGGAATAGCAGTACCACGCCTGGTTGGTTCACGCGAAGAACTTGACACCCTGGGAGTCCTCCTGGCCAAAGATCTGGGCCTTGTTCCTCTTGACGAGGACCTGAAGCGCCTTGATCATCAACTCTCGATCGAGCCCGTAGAACTCTAATTCAACCCGTCAGCGAAACAACTCCGGTTTTTTCGCAGCAGACGCCCTAGAACCACCCCAAGGAATAAAGGAAGGAAGAAGAAGAGAGAAAGAGCAAAACTTACCGGTCCCCCGACAAGTGTCGCCCTCGGTCAACTCATAAACCGTCATAACCATGCCCCTTTGCGCCGTCTCCTCCACCCACCTCTCCACCACCGCGGCCCACTCCTCCGGCGTCCGCCAGTAAATCCACCACACATCCTTGCCGCGGTCCTCCGCCGACCCCGACGCCGCAGCGTACGGCTCCGCCCGGCCCTGCTTGCGCATAAACTCGATGACCTCCTTGATGTCGGCGTTCGAGAGGCGGCGGTTGATGGCGGGGTTGTGGAAGAGGGTTTCCACCGGCGGGTCAGCGGACGGGGTGGCGGAGGAGGAGGAGGAGGAAGGGGGGGGCCCCGAGCCCGGGTTGAACTGTGAGAGGGAGAGGCGGTGGATGCGGTAGTGCTGGCAGAAGGCGAGGATGAGGGAGGACCATTTCGTTAGTTGGGCGTGGTGTGTCGTTAGGTTGGTTTGACGCGTGAAGAAGGGCGGGAAGTGGTATTCGCGGGGGAAGGCGAACGGCGCTGTGGCCGGTGGTGGGCCTGCGCCTGGTGCGCTCATGCCTTTTTCTTTTCCTTTTTGTTCTTCTCTTTTGTTTTCTTTCTCTTTTTTTTTTCCGTTTCTGTTTTTTTGGGGGATTTTGCTTCTCTCTTTGTGTTGGCGCGACTGGTTAGGATTTGGGAAACCGAGTGCCGTGAGATCGATAGGGTTCAATGATAAAGAGGACGTTTGCCTTGTGAAGATCAATTTGATGGATCCACAGCCAGCCGGCTGGCCAGCGAGGCGCGCCAAAGTCCACCCTACCATTAGATGGAGCTACCCCGCTAAATTATTGTGCCAGCAGTGGGTTGAGGCCTGGCTGGCTGGCGGCGGACTCAGCGTTCCCGCCCCGCCAGCACAGCCAGCCAGCCAGCCAGCACAGCGATGACGTTGGTCCATCATAGCGCCGTCGTGCCCTGTGCTGGCAAATTTCTCCCCGATGTGGTTCATTGATTGATCCAGGGATGTAGACACATTTGGCTGGCACAAAACTGGGCAGTTGTGGCTCCAAGCACCCCATCCAACGACCCGCGCTGGCTGTCGGGACCGTCGGTTTTGTTTTCCGCTGGCTGCGAGTGCTGTGTTCTCAATGCTGGCCAGGCCACCACCACGTTTGGTGACTTGCTGGCTGGCGCTGTGGGTGGGTTCAGGAGCAACCGCCAGCAGCCAGCTCTACTTCGTTTCTGGCCAAGCATTGATCTACTCGTACCAAGTCATCAATCCCACTAATATAAGAAGAATCCCGGGGAAGCCCGAAGGCGCTCAAGTGCGGATCGATCCTACCACCATGGCCTTTCAACCCAGTATCCACTGCTGGATATTGATGATATTACTTAATATAGCCAGCGAAAGGCGGCTTGGGTACTCACAAAGAGCCTTACGAGAGCAAGCGCTTTGTTTTACGTCAAGGTAGCCTTCTTTGCATGCGATCAATTCCTATGTGTGCCTCTAGAATAAAGACTGGAATAGAAAAAAAAAATATCTAGTAATAAAACATATGCTCTCAAAACACCATGCATATCGAAGCGGCGAGCGGATCTGCTTTCTCCCTCCTGTCTTAGAAACACTAGTTTCCCTTTCTCCGTTATGTTTTAAGAATGTATGTATCACTCTCAAGAGATACAGAAGAGAAAGAGAAATCGAAAACCAAAAAAATAAAAGAATCAACGCCGACGCCTCGCTCCTCTCCGTGATGCAATGATGTTGTTTCTGTATCAATAGACATACGTACGCGTGCCGAGGTAAATTCTGAGAGTATGTGGTTTCAAGAAAATGTAAAAGAACAAACTAAGAACGAGTATAAGTAGTGGGGGGAAAGAGGCGAAGTCGCCATAGAAAGGACCATCAGCTAAGAAGGCGCTCAGAGACCGTTAGTAAAAAATACCCCGAACGCCTAGCAAGAGAATCCTTTTAATATCGAGAAATTCTACCAAGCAGAAAAGAGACATAAGGAATGAATGGAGTGGTGTCGATGTAACTCGCACCCGGGCGCAAGACAAACAACGTGAGACGCGTTAACAAGCCAAAGGGTCTAGGACATAAGTGCGTGTTCATGGTTTTGGCGGCATGTTGCTCGTGTTCTGGGTGGTGGTGTGGTTGTTGGTGCCTAGTAGCCATAGTGGTGAGGGTGATTGGTAAAGATCTTATTGAATGCCGAGTTCTATCAAGAGAACCGTTGAAAACTTGGGCCCCAAGCCGGTTCATTTTTCGGCGTCGACGGTCGGTCGTTAGTCCTAGTCGGCCGCGATTCCGATGGCGATTTCGGTGGACGTGCTGAACTCGTGAATCCAGAGACCGATATCGGCATGGTGGACGCGCCGAGAGGGAAGCGGGTTGATTGATTAGTGCCGGACGCAGGAACCAAGATCCTTTAATCAAACCGTGAAGTGTATAGCCGTAATTCCGAATTTGCGGATATTGCTGCCTAAGATCCACTTTGACTGGTTGGAAGCATCACAGGCATGTCCGGCAATCGAGTACGAGTCCAGAGTAGAGTGGAATGGCCATGTGTTGTTCTTTCGTAGAGGGGTTTTATAAAGTAGGAATAACGGGAATAAGCAAGTGTGCAAAAGCCCTGTACATCCGAATAGAGGGCTGTAAAGATGTGCGTGGAAAGTCCTTTCATGTCGAAAGGCAGAGGCGACGAATGAAGCCTCAGAAGAAAGCGGTAGAAGCTCGGAGAGGACAGGTACTGGCAGCACCCTCACTACATGAGTCCAGCCAGTGACCCGACCATGAGCTTGCCGAGATAGGGCGTTGAATTGCGCCAACGATTTTGTTGCATCTGCTGCATCTGTTGGATCTGTTGCTGGCGGACGACGGACGAGTTCGGATTGTATGGCTGCTGGGGAACCGGGTACGGTTGTTGGTTCATCTGCGCCTGGAGTATTCGCTTCATGTCCTCAGGGACTTGGATCATCCCAGCCGGAGAGGCCTCTGACGAACTTTGGTTGCTCATACCCTGGTTCATAAAGCCCTGATTCTCCTGCGACGGATATTGCATCGGCGGTGGTTGCTGGAGAGGACTGATGGCGCCGTTCATGGCACCCGCCATGAAGAGCTTCTCAAAGGCCGCTATCCTCTGCTGCATGGCGTGGTTCTCATCGATCAGGCGGTTATTCCTCTTCTCCAAGTGCCTAATGTACTCAGTGGCTTTGCTCAAGACCTATGGCGTCGTTAGTTTAGTGTTTCACTTCTTCATTCTCACCAAAGGCTTTGGATACGTACCGTAGCTTTGTTAAGCTTGTGAGCCGGGGTAAGGCCGTGGAGTTCTTCGCGGTCCTCGGTGGTATCTTCGCCCCTCGCGCTCTTGGACATGATCCGGAGGCTCGGAACGCTGTCTCGAAGAGCGGCAATCTTGTCATTGAGGTTCGTTCGATACCTCTTCTCAATCATGTTGTGCGCAGTCTTCTTGACTGGCTGAGTACCGTCGTCGTCCTCATCATCTTCATCGACGTCGGCCGAAGACTTGCGCTTCCGATTTCCGAGCCTCAAGTCGTTTTCAGGCGACGAGGCCGCGCCAGGCCTCAAGCTGCTTGGGGACTCGAGCGGCTTATCGCTGCTCGTCGACTGTTGGAACTGTATATGTGATGGCATAGCGATATTGCGCAGGGCTTCTTGTTGGGCGGGCGTTAGACTTCCTAGCGCGCCAGGTGGCAGGCTTAAAACATCGTTCGGGTTACTACTCTGGCCTTGAGCGGGTATTTGGCCAAGATTCTGTCCGCCTGTCATGGGATTGGAAAATATGGGGGCCGAGGCAACGTCTTGTTGACTAACGCTCCAGGGAGAGTTCTGAAATAGTTCTTCGGAGGCTTGCTCAGTCGATGAAGGATCGAACGGCCAATTAGGGGTTGGATTAAAGTAGGATCGCGATTCGTCGTTCGAGAAGGCACTATTAGAAGGATCGGCTGTTGTCGATGCTGATTGAGGAAGTTGGGGGTTCGGTTGGGGTGTGACATTATCGAGAAGGTTGTTGTTCGTGTTATTGTCAAGGACGGGGGATGTTCCTTGACTATTGCTATCCTCGAGGCCATACATGGCCGAGGGGTCTTGGTCCGTCATATTGTCAGAGACGGCCTCACTCCCTACAATTATGGGCTGATCCCAAGCAGGGAAGGTCGTCCTGAGCGCGGCACCGGGAGATTGGCCCCTAGGAGGGCGGGAGCCAGCAAAGAGACGAGGGGTTTCTAGCAATAGGCGGTGCGCGAAGACAACCACGGGGACGCGAGCCGAAAGGGCTCACGCGGGAAGGGTCTCAGCTGGAAGATGGGGTGGGGCGGGGACTGCCGCTATGAGAGAAGGTAATGTCGGATATGAGGCGATATCGAAGTTGTCGGTGCAAGATGTTTCGCGGATTGAGGAGCGTTGTATGGTAGCTGAGGCCCAATGGCACGAGGGAGGGCAGGTTGGGAGGGGGCGTGCGACCAAAGGTGGGCAATGCCAAAACGAGGGAACCTCAGAGAGTGTTACGAGTAACACCCACGAAGGAAACTTGCTAGAAAGGCAATGGGAGGACTAGTAGGTAAGGCGCAGAAATTGCGAGGAGAAGGTCGTATGATGATTGAGGGTGCGCAGGGGTGCGGTGTCCCGAAAGGATGCTCCGCCTGTGTGTTTCCGCTTTCGCTGCGCTTTTTCACACTCTCGAGGTAGTTTTGCTTCCTCTGAGCTATCGTCGACGGGGAATCGCTGATTAGAGCTTGAAATGCGGCGGGAAGATTAAAACGGCACAGGTACGACGTATAAAAGTGTGGCTTCCTTCTACTTTTGAATTTGGGCGCTGAAGTCCCCAGATTGCAGTCAAATTCGTAGGTCGCGATGTCTCGCTGCAGGCTAGGGACTTCTCGGAGGGTGGGTTTTTCGGGAGGTTCTGCGAGAAAAATCCTGGGCCCGGAACTTGAAAAGCGGCCATCGTACGATTCTGGGTGGGGATCAGCCCAGAGCCAACGCTGGTAAAAGTTAAGACTGGCAGGTTCAGGGTACGTACTTTCCCCAACCAGGCGTTCATTGTTTCCATGTGCCAGCAGCACCTTGACCCGCAGCGGAAACGTTTGGCAACGGCCACTGTCTGATTAGTCATCTCCAGAAACCAGCACCTTCCGGCCGAACAGGGAAGGAGCGAGGATTACCTCCGTATTCCGCATACAAAGCCCCGGCCATCCAGGTCCCCTCCGGACACTAGCAACTTCCGTTTGCCCGTTTCGGCTCACCTTGCAAATTCCAAGGGCCGCTGGCTAATTTGTGTTTGTGAAATTTTCTTCCGTGAGCTCGCCGAGAAACTATATCCAGACAAGGCGACGAGTTGACTTAGGCCAACACCGGCCCCTGCGCTTCTCAAGTCATGACTAAAAGCGTATCTGTCTCGCTTTCTGCTATTTCAAAAGGTCTAGGCCCCGACACTATTTGTCACATGTCGAGTCTCGACCGGTTAAAGTGAAGGATCGCTCTTTTCGAATATATCAACATCTGGTCTGTGTCCCGGTCCGCATCTCAGTACTTGTCTCACAGCCTCCTCATTCAGAGGCCGGGGGGGCCCGTAAGGTGACACCGAAAAGTTTTAGACGAAGATGGGAATATCTTCCAACACTTTCCGCAAGGCCGCCGGCCGACACTTGTTCCCTTCACCTCCTGGAAGCTACGAAAAGCGGGCAGCTCGCCACGCCTCGATTGTGGCTACCAAAGCCGAGGTTGGACGCCGGGCATGACACAGTCCTGTCACCGGTTTCATGTCCGGCCGAGGATCGTTAGCAGCTGGTCTTTCTTCGGGAATCCGAATATGATATCGTGCGCGACGCCATTGACGACTGGGTTTGCTTAAGGAACGCGCTAAACCTCAACTTTGCGTCTCCGCACACGACGTACCGAGGATGAAGTTAACAAAGTATTGCAGAAAGCAAAATTTGAGCTTTGTTCGCCAAAGTTAATTGAGCTGACTTGAAATTAGAAGCGGCGCTAGCAAACGCCCCGAGATGGCTTCCTTTTACATGACAGATACCGACCAAGGCCCGTTCGCACTCTAATTTCGAGGATGAGCTTCTAAATAGGGCACTGCAAAGAGGTCCCGTTAAACTAATGCGGGGCTCGGCATGTTAGCCGCACCCGCGGCGCCTGCTAGACTCCGCCTGGGATGGGACGGCATCCGCTTCTCATCTGGCCGAAATGCGGGCCCGCGGAAACATTCTCGCAGCTGTTTCTGAGAGCTTCACATGAAGATCTGCTGACCTAAATTCTCCACTCCGCCGGTGGCGTTGGCAGAGGAAAACTGCTCAAGGCCGAGAGTATGCATTTGGCGAAAGGCATTTCATTAGATCTGTGAGATCTGTGAAGGTCACTCGTTCTTCCCGGACTAAAGCTGCGCAGTCGATGTAGGCTTTGACTCTTAGAGATTGTCGTCATCATCAAGTTTCACACTAATAGATCGCCGCCCATACTTAGTTCATATGCTTATACTTCATCATTAAATGTCATTGATAGGTTTGCAAGATATCTCGCCATTCCCTCTAAACCTTCCTCCTCCCAGCCAGGCTTATGCTGGACTATAAATGGTATAAACAACATAGGAAAAACGAACAGCGAGGGCTAAAAAAAATGTATAGACATGAAACGAGGATACCGTTACCACATCTGGATCAATACTCAATCCATCTGCCCCTGACTCCGCTCCCGCCATGAGATCCCCGAAACTGAAGATGAAATGAAAAAACGGTATACGGGAGAGACGAAGAAGGCGGAATAAACGAACACAAAAATAGGCAGACGCGGCCCTGATAGATGGTTTTCGAAAGCCCGCCGCCGTCAAGATGGGTTTTCAACCTCCGGAGTCGAGACCATCCAACGTCTAAAAAAAAGAAAAAGGAAAAAGAATTGGATCCGTATAAGCGTAGTTTTTGCCAACGCTTTCAGCTTCTTGTCTCTCTCCCCTTACTAAATTACCACAAGTCCTCGGTGCTCTTAACCATCTCTACAGTAGGAGTCTTGGGTTCGAGCTTCCTCATGCGCTTCCTATCCGCCTTGGTCACCAATGACGGGGTCATGGGGATACAAGGACTGAATGGCTGGTAAGGAGAGTAAGGAACTGCAGTTGCAGTGAAGGGAGTCCTTCCACCACCGGGTGAGAGAGGTCCCATGCGCTCGAAAACGGTCTGCTTGGTCTGCGTGTTGGTTGTTGGGGATGCCAAGGGGTTCTCGTACGCACGAAGGGGCAAAGCTCCTCCAGTTCTGACAGCCGAAGGGGCGTTGGCCCGCGAGAAGCTCGAACCCGGCTTAGGGGTCTGGGGCGATGGCAAGGTCATGGGGCCCTTGAAAGACCTGGGAGATGCAGGAAGGGTGGGGAATCGGTTTACGCCGGGCTTGGGCGACTGAGGAAGGCCAACCAAGGGGCTCTGGGAGTGGGTGGAAACCGCGGACACGGGCTCATTCTCCGAAGGGGCAAAAGAGACATTGCGTGCGTGGGTGCGGTTCTCCATCGGGAGAGCGCCGAGCCTCTCATCAATGCTTTGGGTGCCATCGGGAGACAGGTCTGGAGTGAGTGGCATGATATTCCTGGGTCCAGCGAAACCGGATTGATCGGTGGGAACTGGGGGAGGAGCAGCTGGCGCATATTGACGGGGGGGGATGGTGTTAAGCTCCTGAGACTCGCGGGGGAACGTGCCCGACATGGGAGTCATGATGGGAGATGAAATGGTCATGCCCTTCATCTTATTCTTCTTGGGTGACCTCAACGCGGAGAAGAGTGCGGAGGCCTTAGACTGGCGCTTCTCCTCAGGGACAGGCTGGGAAAGGTTGAGCTGGGCAGGCCTAGCCCTCTCCTTCTTGATGGTGGCGGCGGTCCCGGATCCAGAGGATGAGTTGGACACTCTGGGGTTAGCAAGACCCGCACCAGCGGTGATCGGAACGGGAGGCGCCTCGACGCCGTTCAGCTTGGCCTCTTCATGTTCCATGACATACTTGTACATGTCTTCAAGCTGTGTTTGAGCCATTTCTCGATCTGCTGCGACGACGCTCTGGTCGACGGCTGTGTCAATACCTAAGGGCGACCTGATAGTAGATGTAGGAGAAGTGGGGAGGACGTAAGAGTGGTTCTCCTGGGTGTAAGGGCTGCGATCTTGCGCGTAAGGGTTCTGAGCGATATGGCCTTGCGCGTAAGGGTTATAAGCCTGCGTCGAGTCTATCGATGCGTATCCAACGTCGGTGTTGAGAACGACAGGGCTACGGGGGATGCTTCGAGGAGAAGTGGGAGGCCAGGCGTAAGTGGGCTGCCGCTCCTGTATGAGTTGTTCCTGGACTACAACGGTGGCCTGCGGCTTGTCCACTTGTTGCAAAAACTCGACCTCGTTCTCACCAGCGCTGAGATGCTCTCTGCGCCTCTTGGATAAAACGAGGAGCGCGATAGCGACGATGACAAGCGAGATGGCGTAGGATCCGACGATACCTCCAATCTGTGCGGGAAGGTAGGTGGATACCGTCGGAGTAGTCGAGGGAGCCGCGTCGTCTGCTACGGCAGCGGCTGAAATGGTGTTGTCTGCAGCCTGTCTGTGTTGGAGAGTGGAGGGGAGGGCGGTGACGACGTGACACAAGAGCAAAGAAGGAGCGACGAGGCTGGCTAGAAGGGAGCGTGAGCGGCGAAGTGACCAGGCTCTGGTAGATGATGTAGTAAAGGATGAAGCAAGATTAGAAGAGGAAGAAGCAATAACTGAGATTGAATCCGAAGAAGTAGAGGCCTGGTTAAGTTTAAAAGGTATGTGATGACCGTCTATCATGTTGATGCAAGGTCCTGGTGTACGGATGATCCTCCACTTTGAGATCGGCCGTCGTCGCAAACAAGACGAAACATGATTTGAATGAAAAGTCGCATGGGAGGAGGAAAGGGGGGAACAAGAGCCAGGCTATCCAGCGAGACAAAGGGCCCGGAGGGGTATATACTCGAATGGCCGGCGACGAGGTGGGCGGCTGGTGATGTACAGCTGTGTGTCAAGATTGGGGGCGGGAAGAACGAACCAAGGTGTATTGTGCATACGGTATGTATACCTACCCCCCCCTTCCCCCTGGTCAACAGGTCAGCGATAGTCTGTCTTTTTGTCGCTTTTTCTTTTTTCCTCGGGTGGTATGAAGGTGGACTTGGAGCTCTGATGCGAGATCTGACTGGTTACCTTGCTGGAGTACATACATGGTGGTTGTTCACCCATCACCGCATATATCCAATCCACGGTCTCGTCACGCAGGAGCTAGGCTTTAGTGCCTTTCTTGCGTTCGGGAAGCTACTAGCTAGGAAAGAGCCATCAATGTAATACCACATCTCGCCCCACCTCTTCGCCCTCTCTTTGTGTATCCTCTTTTGCTCTGGGGATGCATTTACTGCTCCGTGATGGGAGTACGCTTCGCTTGCGCTCTCCCCTGTCTGTATTATTATTTTCTTCTTGTCTGATTTGTACTAGACTACAACCAGTTTAATGACTCTCCCTTTCCTTCCTGTTTTTACTCAATGCTCACACCCCCGTCTCGTCCTAGTTCGCATGAAAAACGCAGAAAAGATAAAAACAGGATGGAGTTGTCGAGCCAGATGTGAAGAACAAGGCCGTTCGTCCAATGGGGATACGAAGAAAAAAACTGAGAACATGGCCAGGATAGCGCCCACAATTTGGAGAGCGGCGGCTGGAAAAGGATGCACAGGCCGAGCGGGACGTGGAGATGCGGGACTTCTCGCATGTGGTTGGCCAGATCGACGTGATGGCAAGGGTCAGTTAAGCGCCCGGAACTGAGGGGATGAATGGGGGTCTAGCGTTGATTGGGCGGTGTGGGAGGTGATTCTCGCATGGGAGAGGAACGAGCACGACCACTCGACATGGGTGTACCCTTTCCAGCCTCTGTCGACCTTGTTCGAACTTGTCGTTTTGCTGGACGGTTCAGGTCCAGTCCTTTTGTCTTTTCGTGTAGGGGTTTTCACTTGTCAGTTTCGCTGGATGGCCTGTGTGAGCCAGGCATCATCAGTGGGGACATGGACAAATTCAATCGTAGAGGGATTCGGTGGAACTTGCACTGGCTGGCCCTCGTCCCGTCCAGTAGGTGCCTGCTGGACCCAGTGGCTAATATGGATCGCGTGAACTATTCTCGTGAGGGCTATGTTCCTTCGCTTCGAAGCTGGCGTTGCGGCGTCGAGCGGCATCTCTGAATGCCGTTGCTGCGCCGTTCCTGACATTCCAGCAATTTTTATCGAAAAGAAAGAAAAAGAGTGGCTTTGGTGCAACTCATACTTCGTACACTGCAAGGTCGTACTATACTGGAGACCCTCATTCTCACGCACACCCCCAACCATCAACGGTCCAGCAATGGGAGGGAAATGCAGGCAAACCATGTGGGATTACTCTATTCCTGCACTCAATGCGTCAAGGTGTAATATCCAATTCTTCAAGGATCCAGCACCGCTGGCACTTCCGCACGCCGTGGGTCCGGGAGCATTAATCTTTTTGAATTCGGCACGCGTCCGCTCTTTATTACTATCCTTTTTTCCTCGCACCCTTGCGTTTGCAAGGCCCTTCCCGGATAATAATAGATGTTCAAGCATTGGAGGCGTTGACGACATATTTAGTGAGGAACAATGGTTAGCAACAGTTTGTGTTGGGCGATGACGAACCCCACCCGGGGGCGCTGTGTCCATGACTGGAGACGATGGGCTCCGCAACAGCCGCCGAAGCTCCTAGCTAATCTGCCGTTTCTTATTCTGATCGACCCAGGCATTCGATTTTTATTTTCGTTGGTTCACTTTCTGTCCTTGCCGTCGTCTGGGCTTTGCGCCGAGCCCGACTTGATGCCATGGCCGCGCAAAAGGTGACATCTTGATTTGATTGAATCACAGCCCGTCCATTATGCGGATAGTCGAGTCACAGAACTAAGATGTGACGACTATTCCCGATAGGCTCTTTACAGAAGCTCGGCGGTCAGCATGGATCTCCAAAGAGCAACCGAGCAAGGAGCCCAAGGCCGAAAAGCATAGGTGATTGACTTTCTGGGTCAAGTTGCCAGGGGGGTTTCCAGGGCTAGACTCGAGATAATATTTATCAATCGCATAAGAGGCCGTTCACGCGGACGGGCGCTGCGGAGAGACAGGGTTGTCCTCGGCGCGAGAGGACTCGAGGTGATTTGTGCACTGACACCGACTAGCGTAGATCCCATCTCCGAACTTGACGAATCTTGGTCTTTTTTGTCCCGTTTATGTGCTGTGACGAGAAGCACTCGTGAGATCAACGTCGACTGTTCCAATTACAAGAGGACGGATATGTTCCCCTGTGTGACGAGAAGCAGGGGAAAGGGAAATGCATATTGCACCACATGGCACATAAGTCATTTTTTTCCTACTACCGTAGTTATCGGCGTTTTACATCTTCTCTTCTGAGTAGTCGCTTCGATCCTTTCCTCTCACGTTAGTGATGCAAGTCGCAATTGCGCTAGATTGGTGGTGTATTTGGGCTGGCTGGTGTTCTAGTGTGCTCTGGCCCCTACGACTCCTCGTCCTACCCACCCACCCCGCGCAGATGGGTGCCCAATCTGGTGGATGATGGCTTGCGGTGTAAGCTTCTGCCATGTAGCATGCTATTTTTATATTAAGATTACACCTTTAGCTGTCAGGCCTGGCACATGCAGCAGGCCAAGGGGAATACAGACCAGCACACCCGCCACACCCTGAAGGAACGGTATGCCAGCGGCCTGCATTGTGAATATGTTAGGGCTGCCTGTGCTCTAAAGGTGCGGTGGAATGGTCACGAATCACAAGATGCGCTTCTGATGCAAGATGTTGACTTGAGTTGGAACTTGCGAGATGGGGCAATCCATCCTGATAGGGCGGATATGTGATAGGTAAAAACACACTGGAACTGCAGTAGCAGGGCAATGAAGTGATTGGTGTCATCACCTTTTTGGTCTTGCCTAGCATGCCTGGGGCATAGAATGGGAGATGCTGGCGTGAGGGAGGTCGAGACCTGGTTGGAAGAAGTCAGCCGAAAATGTATTGTTTCAGGAATATTGTTCGGCAGGAGGAATATAGTCTCCAGCATCTCGCTTAGGTGGGACTACCGCACACCAATCAAAATGTTTGCAGTCCGGATATACTCTGTTCCTTTGTGCCAGGTGAAGACCATCCTGGGTGCGTGAGAGTGCCCTCGATGGTGGCGCTGTTGACTCGGTACCGCGACGCACCCAATATTCATCAATACCGGGCACAGGGCTCCCACTAGGCGGACGGGCCCGTCCCATTTAGTCAGCGCAGTTCTGCTGAGTCAACAGCAGAAATGCATCTAACGAAACGCCCCATACTACCAAAAAAAAAAAAAAAAAAAAAAAAAAAAAAAAACACCATAATAAACAAAGATCAACACCAAGATCAACACTAAGATATCAACACTACAATAACGTTATATACCAGAGAAAAGCAATGGGCACGCCCTAGCACCTCTTCTATGGCCTATAGAATGACAGTCGCTACACGTAGGAGGATGCCGTGTCGCCTGCGCCTCGACAACCTCGAATTGGCTAGGCTCACGCTTCGTACTCGTTAGATGCATTTCTGCTGTTGACTCAGCAGAACTGCGCTGACTAAATGGGACGGGCCCGTCCGCCTAGTGGGAGCCCGGGCACAGGGATTGGCTTGTGCTTAGTCACCTGCCGAGAACTTCCTTAGTCAAGAAGGTCTTGACAAGGGTGACACTGACCGGTAATGCCAGCTGAGCGGTCTGTAGCCCCACTAAACCAGAACGGGAGCCTCCAGTGTTATGGAATCGCGTCTCGCTCTCTGAGATCAGGCTGCGGGTGAGCGATGTGTCTTAGGGATTGAAGAAATGCCATTGTTATTCGCCGCCACAGGACCAAGGATTGGTCTACTAAGGCACAGCCGATAGTCCTTCCTTTGTATACTTTCACAAAACCGAGCCCACCACATGATATTAGCATACGGATCTGCTGCGCCCTTGACCATTCCATCATGGCCGACGCGTCGGCCGTGAACCACCCTCTCCTCCGAACCCTCAACACGGCGCAGAAACGAGCCGTAACATCCAACGCTGACACTGTAGCGATCCTCGCCGGCCCCGGAAGCGGCAAGACGCATACCCTCACGACACGCGTAGTATGGCTCGTCGACCAGGTCGGCTACCGGCCGTGCAACATCATTGTTGCAACCTTCACGGTCAAAGCCGCGCGGGAGATGAAGGAACGCATAGCCAAAGCCTTGGGAGAAGAGAGGTCGAAAAAGATTGTGCTCGGCACGTTTCACAGCATAGCAAGGCGGTATCTGGCGGTGTATGGGGAGAAGATTGGACTCAGCAAAAAGTTTGTCATCGCGGATGATAGCGATTCGAAGGCCATCATTACGCGGATATGCAAGAGAATGGAGAATGGGGTCGATCCGGTGGGTGCGAAGGAGTGGATTAGCAAGAGGAAGGTGAGGGGCCCGTGGGATGCGCCTACGAGACCCGGGGAGGGAAGGAAGCCTGACCCGCCGGAGTTGTTAAGGGTGTTTGAGGAGTACAAGGATCATATGGCGAGGCATCATCTTTTGGATTACGACGATTTGTTGGTGAAGGGGGTGGAGCTCCTCAAGCAACATCCGTCATGTGTGAAGAATGTGCAGTCTGTCTTGATCGACGAGTACCAAGACACGAACGGGATCCAATACGAGCTCATGAAGCTTTTCGCGAGCGCGCAGAAGAGGATTACTGTTGTTGGAGATCCAGACCAGAGTATCTACGGGTGGCGCTCGGCGGAGATTAGAAATCTGCACCGGCTACTCGAGGAGTTCCCCAAGACGGATGAGATTTCGCTCGAAGAGAACTACCGGTCCTCGCAGTTGATCCTGAGCGCATCGCTCAAGGTGATTCAGCAGGATACGAAGCGATACCAAAAGGTGCTGAAGCCCACGCACAATCGGGGGACCACACCGGTCTTACGCACGCTATACTCTAGCGCTGTTGAGGGAGAGTGGGTCGTTAGCGAGATCAGGAGGGTGATTGTCATGTCGGGCGAGATGTTGAATTACAAAGATGTTGCGATCCTCCTGCGGTCGGCTGCACTGTCTCGGTATCTTGAGAGCGCCTTGGGAAAGGCGGGCATACCCTATAAAATGGTTGGTAAGTGGATGTCCCGGGGAGTAGAGTTTATTTCGCATGGCCTAACCCATCGGCTCCACAGGCGGTCTCAAGTTCTACGAGCGGGTAGAAATTAAGCTCCTTCTGGACTACCTCCGTGTTATATATCAACCAGACAATAACGACCCGCTGGTACGGATAATAAACAAGCCAAAGAGGGGAATCGGCGACGCGACAATTAAGAAGCTTCTTGAGGAAGCGGAAACATCTAAGCTGAGCCTCTGGAGTATTCTACTTGGCCACGTTCGGGGCCAACGCAAGCTCACAACTAACCTTACAAAAGCCGCTGAGCAGAGGCTAAGCGGAAGCCTCATTCGCATCATCTGTGGGCTCCGACACCGTCTAGAGCGCAAAGCCGCCGATGGCGAACCCAGCATTGGGCTCGTATCGCTCATTGAGGATTTGATAGCGCAGCTCGACTTCAGGAATCACATCGAAGAGGCTTACCCCCAGGAGTCTGAGGGGAGGCTCGCCAACGTTGACGAGTTCCTGACGCTTGCGGGCGATTTCGTGCGGGATATCAATCTAGAAGAAGACCTCCCTGATGTAGAAGACGTTGAGCAGGAGTGGACGGATACGGATGTGCTCGGAAAATTCCTGGCAAACGTAGCGCTAGCGACGGATGCACAGACGACAGATACGTCGGAGGAGAACAAGCCGGCCGTGACGATATCAACGATTCACGCCGCCAAGGGTCTTGAGTGGCCTGTCGTCTTCGTTCCCGCCGTGTATACCGGCTCGCTGCCGCACTCTAGGTCGGAAGACGAGGACGAGGAGCGGAGACTGCTGTACGTTGCGATGACGAGAGCGCAAGCGATGCTCTACCTGACGGTTCCTTGGCACATCCGCGGAGAAAACAAAGTGTCGAGGTCCCATTTCGTGCCAGACGACCTTGTCAAGTACTTTACTACGTTTGGCCCGTCGTTCGATGCCAAGACAATTGAGGTAATGGCGAAAATTCTCGGACGCAAGGCACCATCCATGACGGAAACGCTCAGAAAGCTACCCGACATGTTTCCCATCGAGGATAACTTCATGCCCGAGTTCCCTCCGGGCTACGAGAAGCCCGCAGGCCACATATCGATGATACCTCCTGGAGGCCAGTTGCAGGGGCAAGAAAACACATGGTCGAATCAGGCCAAGAGGCAACATCCTTCGCAGGCTGCATGGGACGGAGGATTCGCGTCACCGTGGCAAAAGGACTACACAACTACGATGGAGAGCCGGGCGCAGTTTACCATGGCCGCAGCGTTACCGGGATTCACCACTGCTGGAGCCCACCACTCGGCTCTTGCAGCTGTTAAGCCCCAAGGAGGTACGAGTAAATCACATCAGCAGGAGCCGCGAGGTTTTCACCAGGCTGCGTCGACCAAGAGACCGGCGAATCAACCTACGTTATCGAGCTTCGTCCGCCAGGGTAGCATCTCGGGATTCACGAATGCCTACGCGCCGCCGACGCTGAAGAGGCCCGCGGAGGACGAACTGCCCGGCGTGCCCCAGCCTCGGAAGCCAGCCCTCAACCCGAACCAGGTCGGGAACAATTTTAACCAACCGCTCTCTCAAAACACCATTCACGAATTGACGAAACGCGGACTGCAGGACGTGAAGAGGCGTGTACAGGCGCGAAGATCCCAGGCGGAGACAATCCCCGTTAAAGAAGAAGGCGGCGGCGACGATTCTGACGTTGAGATTGTCGAGGTTAGAAAGGTCGGATCGTCGAGCAAGTACCCGGGCTTCTCCAGCTCGCCGCCCCGGCCGGAACCACCGGAAAAGCCGCCCGTGAAAGCGGCGGCGGCGGCGGCCCAGGAGAACGCGCAAAACAGGGCAATGGGGTACGGCGCGCGTCGGCCGGTGAGCTTCCACGCTACGACTATGGGGGCGGCGCGTTTCGGCGGTGTGGCCGGGAACCAGCTCGCCGCGGTGACCAACAAGTTTGGGGGCGTGGGCGGCGCCGGGGTGCAGAGGCAGAGCGGGTTGGCGCCGGTGGAGAAGCTTACGAGGCCGTTTAAGCCGCTTACTGTGAATCGAAATGGGAACTTGGCGAGGGCGCCGGAGAAGAAAGTGAGACGATTTTAGACAGAGACGAAAAGAGATAGATATGACTCAGAGGGTGATCAGAACGCCTCGTTGTCTTTGTCTCGAAATTGGTATGAACGGAAATAAACCGGACGGGATGGGTTTGCGGCGTTATTTTAGAGGATTACGATGCTACCAGGCATTGCCGGATTAGGAAATAAAAGGTAACGAGGTACAATATTCCCGTGTTGTCGAGGTCCCGCCAATGCCGCTGGCTAATCACCAACTCTCCTGTTATGCTTGTCAGTAAGGCTGTGGGGTCCGCAGATATCGCATTATGCTTCAAGGCCTTGTTTGAGCGTTGGTTTTACGTGCACGACAGCGGGGATTATCGCGTTATGATTGAAGGGCGGATTCCGTGGAATTACGGAGGAGAGGTGTTAGCAGTGAGGACTCGACTATTTAAAAGGTTGGCTTCACCGTTCGGTCGAGGGAGTTTTTGAAGCCATCTCCATCACCAACATCAACGCAGACCAGAAGAACCATTTACCTACACGGCACAATACTATAAATTTACAAATCCAAACGATCAATTGATACCTACTCTTTCAACTAGACCATTCATACTACACATATAATCACGCAACGCAAACCACACACACAAGAACTCTCCTAAAAAAAGAAAAAAAATGTCTGCCGCCGTCCTCCGCCCAACCATGCGCCTCTCTGCACTCCCCTCGCGCCAGCTGTTCTCGACCAGCATGCGCCGTTTCGCAGAAAGTGGACAAAAGGCCGCCAACACGAACCCTCAGCTTCCGAGCTTCAGCCTCAAGCACCTCGCGTCGACCCCTCGAGGTCGCTTTTATCTCATTGCGGCGTTCAGTATTGGGGCTTTTGTGGAGGGGTACGCGTGGGCCACGTACGGACCCAAGATTATGGGCTGGGATAAGGAAGCGAAGGAGTAAAAGGGACGACTCTGGCTCATTTTACCTTGGTACAAGGGGGGGGATTCGGGGTGGAATTAATATTGGAAGATTTTAAATGGATTGTTCGCAGGGGGGATTGGGAATTGGAGGGTGATTCGCTGCTGTGGTGTACACTAAATGCTGGTCTCGATTAGGGGCTAGCCAAAGCAAAACTACGAGAAACCTATAGACTCTTATTCATCGTTACTCAGATTTTGTTTGTCAACTCGGCCGGAGCGCTTCTCCAAGCACAAATCTGTGGGCGCGCGCCCAATGTGGTGTCTGCATGACATCCCGACATGACAAGAGATCCCAGGGCACGATCCAATCACGCCCACCCGATCGCTTTTTGGGGTTTCAAGCAGGGTGACAAGCTGGGGAAGGGGATGGCACCGGACCGAGCAAGGTGTGCGGATGGGTGGCCAGGCGCCTACATGCTCATTGGGAAAACAGAGAAGATGGTGTTGATGGTTTACGGAACTTTACATGCACCATCACCGCTGATCTTCCTGCTCAGGTATACTGAGCGAGCAAGAGTATTGGCAGCATCCAACAACAAGATATTCTTTTATGTTAGTGGCGGCCCCGAGAAGCCGTTAGTTTCCCGACTTTGCCTAAAATTCTCCACTCGCGTAGAAATGGGAACTAGGTGCCGGATGGTGATGTAGGATCGGGGGCTGGTCCCAAAGGACGAATCTTGGGGGGGGGGGGAACGAGACTTTGGGAAGCTACGAAGTAATCTCTCTTTGGCGAAGGCGCTTTGCTGAAAGTGGAGGGTAGCATTGGCAGCGGAGTGGGGGACAATTTGGCTGGAAGGAAAGGGGCCTTGGATCGCGCTTTCTCACGGCCTTGATTGGCGAGGGAGGGACGACGCAGAATTGGAGGGCTACGTCACATGGCAGCTTTGGGAAGGACCAAGACAACCAAGCACCTGAGCAAACGGACTAGGCTCGCTTTGACGGCATCGATGGATGTTGCAACTTTGTCAGTGAACTCTCCGCTCGACACCTATTTTTTTTTTTCATTCTTCTTCTGCTTAATCCTGGTCTGGTGCTAATCTGGCAGACCCTCTTTTGCTGGCCAGTAACATTTCGTGCCCTCGAGTTGGCAGGCCCTGTGAACTGGTTCATCGCCAATCGTAGAGTCAAGAGATGATCTTCATTTCTATCGACGAGGGAGAACAGGAGAATCATTCCCTACTTCAGCTCATGCCTAGCGCCATCCGAACTTGCCGAGGATTTACTTAATACACCATCTCGATAGTTTTGGATCTTGGTCCACTGGGAATTTCCATCCCATTCGTCCTCGTCTTTTGCTCCCGAGTGCAGGAGACAGGACAGTGACCGTTGGACTCAACTGGTGGTGGCATTCGCCAGACTTGATAGATACTCGTAATATAGCGAACGCTTGATCACACTCCCCACAGACAGAGCAATGCATGTCTCTTCTCTCTCTGTCTCTCTCTCTCTCGTGGCACCCGTGTTCCTCTCTTCCATGTATCTCACCGTAACTCTTCGTTACACTCAACCGGGAGCCAAAAAGAAGCATATATCCCACCCCAGCTGGACCCCATCCAAGTCCTCAACTCCGTGAGCAACACTTCTCCCCTCTACGGACATTCCCCCATTCTCCTTTTGGCATCTCATCGCCGCGCAGCGTCACTTCGGCCTTGCCGCAGAAAGCAAAAGCAACACACCCGCCTGCACGAGCTATAGCTTGCCGTTTGCCGCCCTTTCCTTTTTCCTCTGCACGCCTTGAGGCGTGTGCGCGTCCCTTACCAGCTTACCTTGGTTTGTGACCCTGATCTTATCCAAGAACAGAGGGCGAGAGGCGGGGAAATCAGCCACTTCCCATTCTTCAAATCGTGATACCATACGGAATAGTTGCACTACGGTATATGAGGGGTTGAATCGGGCATCGGCTAGTTGGGACACGAGACCTCTATGTTACATCTGTCTCTAGGCTTTGGTTCTGGCGGCGGGCCCTTTTTTTCTTTGCTTCTTTTGCCTTTTATTACTCTAATTGGGGAGACTTGTGGTGTACTAACTAATACGTGTTACGGGACATAAGTACGACAAGATATATAAAGGGAAGGAAGCATCTTCACACCTTCTACGCAAAGACTAATCACTATTTTCTAATCAAAAAAAATCCCGGGCTTCGGTTTTCTTCCCCTGTTAGATCAAGGTTGAACAAAACTATCTTGCCATGGCCCGCCACTTACACGCGGGGCTCTGTCCGACCTTGCTCACCCTCTTCACCCTCATCCTCACTTTCCTCGCCACATGCTCCCTCGCCTCTCCGGTCACCAACGAGCCACCCCAGCTGGACAGGCACATTCGGCTCCCTCGAACCACCAACGGAGACAAGTACCTTATTGGCGTGGGTAAGGGCGACATTACTGGCCCCGTCGTGGAGATCAACTTTGCCGGATACGCCGACACCGACCAAGTTGGATCCGGTTTGCGCCAGCGACTCTACAGCCGCGCTTTTATTGTCGGTGACAAGAGCAAGCCTGCCGACCGCTTCGTGTACCTCGTCATTGATACGGCAGCAGGAGATACTGCTGTAAGGAATGGTATTGTCGACGGCGTAAAGGCGCTTGGTGGGGATTATGCAAAGTACTACACCAACGAGAATATTGCCGTTACCGGAACGCACAGCCATTCGGGTCCTGGAGGATGGTGGAATTATCTGCTGCCGCAGGTTACGAGTTTGGGGTTCGATAGGCAAGGTTACCAGGCTATCGTGGATGGCGCCGTCCTTTCTATTAAGCGAGCCCACGACTCGCTGACTGAGGTAGGCCTGCTAAACATTAGAGAAACGGTCAAAAGAGAACTAACGCGAGATAGGGTTATCTTGATGTCGGCACAACCAACATCGCTGATGGCGCCATTAACCGTAGCCGCTGGGCGTACCTCGCCAATCCTGACTCTGAACGCGCCCGCTACTCTGCCGAAACGGACACAACCATGACCCTCTTGCGCTTCCGCCGTGCGTCAGACGGCAAGACTACCGGCGTGCTCAGCTGGTACCCCGTCCACGGTACCTCCCTTCTCCAGAACAACACCCACGTAGCCGGCGACAACAAGGGCGTCGCTGCCTGGCTTTTCGAGCGCGAGATGGCTCGTGGAGGCCAGTGGGCCGATGTGGCCGCTGACAACTTTGTTGCTGGGTTCAGCCAGGCGAACGTTGGCGATACGACACCCAACGTTCTCGGTGCATACTGTGATGATGGTAGCGGTCAGATGTGTAGCTTGGAGAACAGTACTTGCGCGGACGGAAAGTCACAGTCTTGTCATGGGCGCGGGCCCGAGTTTTCCAAGCTAGATCTCGGCGTATCGTCGTGTTTTGAGATTGGACGAAGGCAGTACGCGGGTGCCTTGTCGATCCTGAGCGATCTCGAGTCTACCTCGACTCCTGTGGTCGGCTCGAGCGTCAAGTCTTTCCACTTTTATCACGACATGGCGTTCTCCAAGTTCACACTCCCCGACGGCAGCGAGGCGACCACCTGCCCCGCAGCGCTGGGTTACTCCTTCGCCGCGGGAACTACCGACGGACCCGGTCACTTTGACTTTACGCAGGCTGACTCTGGCGATCCGGACGCCAATCCGGTGTGGTCCATCATCTCGGGCGTCCTGCGCTCACCCACCGCCGAACAAAAGAAGTGCCAGGAGCCTAAGCCGATCCTCTTAGATGTCGGCGAGATGAACACTCCGTACGCCTGGTCGCCCAACATCGTTGACGTGCAAATGCTTCGCGTGGGCCAATTCGTCATCATCGTCAGCCCCGGCGAGGCGACTACCATGGCGGGCCGACGATGGAGGGAAGCCGTTGGCGCTGAGATGGAGACCATCCTCGGCCAGAAGCCCGTCGTGGTGCTCGGCGGGCCCGCAAACACCTACTCGCACTACATCACCACGCTCGAGGAGTTCGGCATCCAGCGCTACGAGGGTGCCTCGACCCTCTACGGCCAGCACACCCTGTCCGCCTATATCAACCTCACCGTCTCTGCGGCGTCCTATCTGGCCCCCGACGCCTCCTCCAGGCCCCCGGCCGGGCCGTCCCCACCAGACAACCGCGAAAAGTCCCTCTCCTTCATCACGGGCGTCGTCCAGGACAACCCGCCCATCGGAAGCTCCTTCGGCAAGGTCACGGCCCAGCCGGCGGCTAGATACGCGCGAGGGGCCACGGCCAGAGCCGTCTTCGTGGGCGCCAACCCGCGCAATAACCTGCGGCTTGAGGGGACTTATGCGGCCGTGGAGAGGCAGGAGGGCGGGCAGTGGAAGAGGGTGCGCAGCGACGCCGACTGGTTCCTCGTGTACTCGTGGAAGAGGAAGGATTGGTTGCTCGGCACGAGCGAGGTCACCATTGAGTGGTTTACGGGCGAGGATGGGAGCGAGAGCGTGCAGCCGGGGACGTACCGGTTCAAGTATTATGGGGATTCGAAAAGCTTGTTTGGGCGCGTTTCGTCGTTTGAGGGGACGAGTAATAGTTTTACGTTGGTTTAATGTGTAATGGCCTTGCTTGGAGCGGGCGAACTGCATGGGATATGAGATGTGTTCAACGTAAATACTAAAGATCACACTTGTTCAAATGCTTTTATGAAATTAGGTTTGGGTATCATTAAACTGTGAAATACGCGGAATGGAGATGGTACCAAGTCTATCTATTGCATCCGTCAGTAACCGCACTTGTCTTTCAGCCACCCACTAATAACATTTGCCGCATATCCGCCCTCAATGCCCCAAGCAGGATCATCCGCCGGCGAGGTCTCAAAAAGCTGGACCCTCCTCTCCGCAAGATCCTCCCAGTCGTCGAAATCCTCATCCCACATCCTCCGCTCCTTGATCTCCAGCTTCTCCACGCTGCGGCGCATCAGGGCGCCGAACTCGAGAGCCTGCGTCTCGAACGTGTTGCCCCACGGTTTCGTGCGGCGCAGTTTCTTCCCCGACGAGGCGAGGCCCGGCGGGCGGGAGTACAGGAGAAGAGTCTCTGGGATTTTGAGGGTTGACGCGCGCGGTGGGAAGACGAGGGCTGCGCGGCGGGGCGGAGCGGGCGGCTTAGGCGGCTTGTAGCCGCTGGAATCCTCGCCGTCGGGAGAGGGAGGTGGGGCGGGCACGGAGGCGAGCCAGTCGATCTGGGAAGCGAGCTCCTGGCTCCTGGTAAAGGACTTGGGCACATCCATGCCGGACGTCTGGAACATGAGGGCGGGGCTGGCGAAAACGTCAAAGAGACGGTCCGGCCGCTCGAACAGGCCGGGCATGCGGTCGGCCAGATCGGCAAGCACGGGGCATCCCTGGTCGGAGACGGCGCCGAAGGACTCGGCTTTTCGGGCGGCGGCGGCGCGGGAGCGGGGGGTCTTGCGGTTTGCGCGGTGGTCGGGGAGGAACATTGTCCAGTTGTAGATGCCGTTGAGGGCGGCGAGGCCGCGGACGGCGAAGGGGAGGTGGGGGTGGGATGCGGTGAGGGCGAGGGAGGTGGCGAGGGAGGCGCCGAGGTGGGAGGAGAGGATGAGGATGTCGCGGCGGGAGAGGCCTGGGGGGGAGAGGTGGGAGGTGATCCAGTCGTAGGCGAAGGCCACGTCGTGGACGGGGGTGGGCCAATGGAGGGGCGAGGTGAAGGAGTCGGCGGTGGTGGAAGGAGGAGACGGAGACCAGCGGTAGTGGATGACGGCTGTGGGGTAGGGGCGGAGGAGAGGGGGGAGGAAGTCCGGGGAGGGCTCGGGGGTTGGGAAGGGGGGAATGTAGATGAGGAGCGGTGTTGATGATGTCCTCTCTGTGATGTTGTAGAGGCTGGGAAGAGGAAGTTGGGTGTCAGTGGGGAAAGAGAGAGTTGGCACGAGGCGGGATGAGATGTAGCACGTACGAGATGGCTACGGAGCCGGCGGAACCGCAGGGAGTTTCGACGGTCTGGAAGGTGGACGCGATACTATTATACCATCGTCTGGGGATCCGGCGATGTTTGCCAGCGTAGAGGGGCTGGATGAGGTTAGGGTGGAGGATGGCGACGCGCTTGGAAAGGCGAGGAAGCCATCGCATGGTGAGTAAGGGCGGCGCGCGGAATGAGGTAATGGCGATGGGACAATACAGACAGGGATCGGACAAGTATCTTTCCAGAGCTTCTCAAGGATTTATATATATTATTGTTTTGAATGAGCGGACGGCGATAGATGGTCGCCTAGTTGGGATGGTCGTGATGGAATGAACCAACTTGAGAGTCGTCGCTTGAGAACTTGGGACCAGTACCGGGATGCCAGCAATGTCGTCACCCAATTGGCCAGCCAATTTCGTCCACCACCTTCCCGCCCCGCCACAACTGGACAATCACGGCCTCATCAACTCGACTTGCTAGGGATGCCATTCAAACCGAGCTGCCCGCGCTCGCTGCGAGGGGGGCATGTAGCATGTGGTCTCATTATCCTTCTCAAATTGGTGACGCATTCTTGTCAATCTTAAGACAGAGGCCCTTTCTGATCAACGGATCCTTTTTACGGCGGCCCCTTGCTTGCTGGCATGACACTCCTTACCGCAGAGATTGCTCATGCCGATTGAACAATGGAGTCGAAGTTTGTGCTAGGTTGACGTAGTATTCTCGACTTCGACGCTGTGGGAACCTGGCGAGGTGCGAGGATCCAGAAGATATCGTTTTCCAACCTTGTTTCAAGCACTCTCACTCCATTTTCAGACCCTTCACAGAACCCTCTTACGCGGGTTTGAAGGCAGTCCTGGGGAGCCAAGTGTCAAAAGGAAGACTGTACCTCATCTTCAATGCGCGACAGCCCAGGAAACCGAGAACCGCAAAGGTGTGGAATGAGGTAGTGCATCCTAGGGCACGTCATTCGCATGCCGATGAAGAGTCAACAATTGATCAGGAATTCCATGAATAATCAATCGTCACATCAACAGCCAGCCTAGCCACAAGCGGCAAACCCAAAATTATCACGGTGACAAGAGCTAGTCCGCCCGACCCCTTCTTCCCTTCGCCGTTCGTTCGGTTTCTATGGTTATTCAAGCTTCATTCAACCCGCGTCAAGTTCCTCGACCGGTGGGAGCACGGATGAGCTACTGTAGCACGACTAGACGCGAAGAAGGCCCCCGATGAGTGGGACAAGTTTTTCTCTAAATTGGATTAAAGGCGGAATAATTGCAGGCTCCGTTGATCATGCCTCCATAGACTGCTTTATATCCGCTCGATTAGGGGCGCGCTTGAGCGTTCCTCCGATGCTTTCTCGATTTCTCAGGGTCCCTCGTGGATGACCAGACATCATTGATAGCCCAGTTCGCACCTCTCAGTCTCTCTTCTTCCCTCTTCGTCAAGCCCCCATTGAGTCAACCAACCTCGCCTCTCCTCGTTATTATAGGCAGGATTACCTATAAGCCGGCACCGTGTGATCTGGTAGGGGAGACCGAGCTCACGTACAAGAATTTGATAGTAATTTGAGACAGATCGAGGATCAACCTGACTGATGAATGGAAACAAAGTTACGAAGCGCCGCCTTAGTGAGCCAAATGGTGGTCTTTGGCCCAAACCTTAAATCGCCGCCATCATCACCATCTGGTCTCATGCTTCTCGAATTCTCTCATCCGAAAACGATAAAAAACTATAGCCACCCACGGCGAACCGAAGACGTGGTTTTCGGCTTCCGCATCCCTGTTACGATTTCCATTTTCAAGGAGGATTGTAGCTATTCTCGGCCGTTTGAACCCGTCGGATTAGAACTGCACTTAGCACAGCTCTCCGATGTATCCGTCCCTTAACAACTGTAGTCGTCCAACTTGGGTCCTCGATATTGCCTGTTAAGATGGCCTCAAGTGACCCCGCCGATAGGGCGGATTCCAGCCAGATTCAGAATAGACCGTATGAGAGGGATGGCAGCCCTACCGACGGGAAGGATGATCATCTCGGTTCCCATGATCCACTGCTAGAACCAAGGTAAGAAAAGAGTTCCTCCTCCCTGAGCGACTCGACCAACACTCTCGTCGCAGCTGCTGGTGGTTCGCATCCTCCGCATGTCCACTCATAGCAGGGACCCTCGGCCCCGTCGCCTCCGCCTTCAGCATCTGCGCCCTGGCCCAACCGTGGCAACAGTACCGCATAGCGGACAACCGCTTGAACACCCGCCATTTTATCCATGATCCGAGCTGGTATCTCTAACCTCTTCCTTCTCCCTAGTTCGCAAGCCCATCGCACTAGCTACTCACACCGTTTCGTAACCTAGGGTCCTGTCGGTCAACCTAATACAGCTCGCCCTCGCAATCATCTCCAATGTCTTCCTTCTCCTCAACATGACCCACCGCGTCCGCTTTTCCATCGCACAGCCCATCACCATCGCCGGCTGGTACCTCTCCGCCGTCTGTCTCAGCACCATCATCGCTGTAGCAAACACCCACCTCAAGCCCAACTTCCCCCCAGACGTCGTCTGGGGCGAAGCCTTCTGGTATGGCGTCTGGGCTGCTGTACTATACTTCTTCGTCGCCTCCCTCATGGTTATCACTTTCTACGGCGCGTATACGAATCGCTATGCAAAGGATTTCCAGCTCACCTCCAACGAGCGCACACTGATGCTACAGACCATCATGTACCTCATATACCTCCTCCTCGGCGCGCTTGTCTTCTCCCACATAGAGGGCTGGACCTACCTGGATGGCGTGTACTGGGCCAATGTCACCCTCTTCACCATTGGCTTTGGCGACATGACCCTCAACACCCACGTCAGCCGCGCACTATTGATCCCCTTCGCCCTCATCGGCATCATCAGCGTCGGCCTCGTCATAGGCTCCATCCGCTCCTTTGTCCTCGACCGCGGAAGCGAGCGTGTCGACGCCCGTGTCACCGAAAAAAAGCGCCAAAAGGTCCTGGGCCGCGTCGAGCGTCTTGGCCAGGGTGATATCCTCCGCCCGGTCCGCGACCCATCCCCGTCCTGCGGCGCATCGACGTCATCGTCGGCGCCGACCTGCGGCGAACCCTCCGCGCGCCCCGTCTCAACCTTTCACGACGTCGCGCGCAAGGCAGAGCTTGCCCGCCGCGAGGCCGAGTTCAACCTCATGCACATAATTCGGCACGACGCGCGGATCCGGCGCCGCTGGATCTCGCTAGCCTTCTCCACGGGGCCCTGGCTTGCCCTTTGGCTTGCCGGCGCCGCTGTCTTTCAGCACTTTGAGGAACCTTACCAGCAGTGGTCGTACTTTGACGGCTTCTACTTTGCCTTTGTCTCCCTCGCCACTCTGGGCTACGGAGACCGCGCACCCGTATCTAACGGTGGCAGATCGTTCTTTGTCTTCTGGAGCCTTCTAGCCCTCCCGACGATGACGGTCCTCATCTCAAACGCAAGCGAGACCGTCATCAAGTTTATCAGCATCGCCACCCTCGAGCTAGGAAAGAACACGATCCTCCCCGGAAAGCACGGCTTCGAGTTCGAAGTCCAGTATCTCATCTACAAAATCTCCTTTCACTACTTCTTCCGCGACAAGTTTAGCCTCAGCTGCAGCCGCCACGTCCAAGCCTTCCGTGAACCTCTGGCCCAGCTCCGCGAAAAGCGCAACCCCAACGGCAGCGCCGCCGATCTCGAAAAGGGTGACCGGCGCGAGCACACTGACCGCTCCCCATCCGCTGAGGAACCGATCCAGCCTCACTCCCCATCCGCTGAGGAACCGATCCAGCCTCACTCCCCAGAACCACCCGTGATCCCGCTGCCAAAGTCGACCTGGACGCCCCACGACCCGGCGTACTACCACTACCGCCTCATAACTGCCATCTCGGCAATCTCGCGCGACGTCAAGGCCGACCCGGGAAAACGCTACCTCTTCCATCAGTGGGTGGAGTATCTGAGCCTAATAGGGGAGGACGAAGCCTCTGCTAATCTGCACTGCATGCCGAGCCTTCGCTCTTCCCCCGGCTGGGGCCTGGAAGGCTGGAAGATGTGGGAGCGCAAGCTTGAGAGAGATGCCCGGAGACGATTCAACGCTGTGAGGGAGCGGGTTCGGGGTGATGACGAGGAAGAAGTCGAAGTAGAGGGGGAGAGCCCCGACAAGTGGAGCTGGGTCGGGAATCATAGCCCGCTCATGAAAGGTGTATCGGAAGGTGAATGGATCTTGGACAAGTTGACTACGAAGCTCAAGGTCGAGTTGGAGACTGCTTGGAACGAGACACGACGCAAAGCGCACATTCCCAAGAGGACACACTAGGATGGAGCTTTGGAGAGATACGCTGATTGATGATTTCCTTGATACCCATTAGTACACGAGGGCGCACTGCGATATTTTTAAAGCACAACGACTCCATGGAGTTTGGTAAAATGCAACTTTATTTTATACCTCCTGATGCGGTGTTCTGTGGGCTTCCCTAGTATGCATGATGCGATTCTATCTTTGTAAATGGAAAACAAGGGTATAAAGGCCGACCAACGCCGTACCAGCCTGGGCCATGGATGGTATAAGAACCGAAAATAAAACATAGAGAGTGGAGAGTGTAACTGTCAGAAACGCTGACGAGAGGTGCAGCCAACCTGCAGACGCTGACACGATCGAGCATCGTTAGAACTCGACCTGGTGCGAAGAAGGACGGACAAACAGGAGAACTGATCTTGTGCAGACACCGAACCAGTTGTCTGCCATCTTCCCTCTGCCCCAGTACCAAGTCAATAAAAGATGTTGCAAATTGCCGGCGTCAAATCTACATCTCTGTCGAAGTAGTAATACCATCAGGCATGCCTCTGCACGCCTGCACACACGCTTTCAGGACCTCGAGCACAACGCTTAACCCGAGCCCGAGAACAACGATAATCAAGCCCGCAAGCATGTCGAAGCACGTGGCGACGCCCCAGAACGCGACTATGAGTCAATTTCCACCGAGAAGGAGCCGCTTATTCTTCTTAATGATCGCGTTGAGCGCCTTCTCGTACTTGTCGGTTTCTTTCTTCGAAGCCAAGAACGCCTTCTCCAGCTCCTCGGGGTTGAGAGGTGGGGCGGGCTTGGGGGGGAAGGTATCCCTGCCGCCGGGTCCGAGGAAGCGCGGGAGAAGCTCATCGTTGATGGGATTCTCGTCGACTTCGTCCGCAAATAGATTTTCTCTGGACCTAGCCGGCACATCCTTCTTAGCCTTGGCGGCAGTCTCTGCCTCGCCCTCGGCTTGGGGCTGCTCATCCCGTCCGGCAGCAGCCTCTTGCGTTTCTCCACCAAAGTCGGATTGGAAAAGTGCATTAACTCTAGGCTTGCGGCTGTCCGTTGACTTCTGATCATAGAACATTGCCTTAAGACGATTCATGACTTCGGCCGTGTTAGGGTCCTCAAGCTCATCGCGCCAGTTGCTTCCGACAAGAGTGCGGTTTCCGAGACGCATACTGGGCATGGCGAACTGGTTCGCAAAGGCAATGGCTTCCTCGCGACGGATCTTGGTATTGTATGACTTAGGAATGTCATCTTCGCCTTGAGGGAAAAAGCTGGGAGGCCCGTTGGCCACCATGCGGCCCTCCACGATGGAAAAGTCTCCCGTATGAACCCTATGTTGGTCGGCCTTGAAAGCGACGGGGTCGTTTGCATGTTGGGCTACACGGTCCTGTAGCATCAAGTAGCGGTCTTCTTCCTCTTCGGTCAAGCTACGGACCACATCACCGTAGGGCGTAATGAGCACCCGTTGTCCGTTCTCCACGCGACGGATCGGCTTTCCTGCTAAGAGGACAATCTCCTCGTGGTTCGATACAAAGTCTTTGCAGAAAAGTTTTGGATCATGCATGTTGCCGATGCTACCGCCGTTCTTGCTCGCCATAGCACTGGCCTCTGCGCGTAGGGCATGGCTATTGATAGGTTTGAGCAGGCTCAGTTTGTCAGGGTTCAAACCGTCCCGTACAAGTTCACGGAATATTAGCTCCGGAGTGGGTTCGGGCTTTTCGAAAGGTTTCTCCGGCTCTGGACGGACAACTTCTGGTTGGGCCGGAGCTGGTGCCGGGGTTAGAGAAACTAACTCCTTCGCCTTACCTTTTGCCTTCTTGCTGTCCTTTCCTTTCTTAGCAGGGGACATGCTGACAGGAGCGGGAGGCATCGGCTGTTCGTTTTCATTGGCGGACTCCGGTTGGGCCTTGGTGCCGCTCTCGCTAGCCTCCGCGATGGCACTGCTTGTCTCCGCAACGAGATCAGCCTTCTTGGATGCCTTGGAAGGTTTCTCCTTCTTCTGCTTCTTCTTGCGGCCCAGTACCGGTGCATGTTCCTCGACATCGGGTTTGGCCGCCTCGACAATCACCTCCGTCATACCCTTGTGTGCCTCTTTGCGTTGCTTGCGCTGTTGGCTCTTCGTGGTAGCCCGGACGTGAGCGGAGCCAACAATCTTAGAAGGTGGGGGCGAGTTGGCGCGAGAGGTGGGGATGGAGGCCGAGACAATCGACGCGCTATCGCTAATTATCTCGCTCGTAGGAGTTCCCGGCCTTACGATTCGGCCAGGCATTGCGAGCAGGCCGGATGCCGCACCACTCGCTGAAGCGCCAGGAACGCCTTCAGTCTTGGGGGTTGACACGAGTCTCAATGTCTTAGGTACCGCCCGAGAGACGCTCGAAGCTGGAACGCCGCTGACAGATGAGGGTGTGCTAGGTCTGGCTTCAGATAGGGGAACGGTGGACGAGGGCGTACCGGTGGCGGGCGAAGATTCGGAGGTTTCGACCGTGGGTTTATCAATAGGAGTGACGTCGACAGACTTTGCTTGTGCAGCCTTGCTAGATGTGGCGGCCGCAATGTTCAGCACAGTCTTGGGAGGTCGCTTGTCATTTGCCCGCTTGCCAGGTTTGACAGGAGAGATCGATGGCTCTTGCTGGGACGATTTTTTGGGTGTTGCCATGATGGGTTTGGGGGTTGGAACCTGAGTTTTCGCAGAGGGTTGTAGCGTGGCCTGCTGGACGCCTGACTTAGGTCTATGCAGCGCCGGGAAATCCTCGTCTTGAAGGATAGCTTTTCCCTTGGATGGACTCGCATGCGATGCTATATCCCTGGACAAGCCGCTATCCACAGCTAGCGCCCTCAATTTCTTCTTGGCCTCTGCTCCCGGGGTCGCTTTCTTTGAAGTGTCCTGCTTGGGCCCGGTAGGTGCGCTTCGAGGCATTTGACTAGAGAGAGTAGCTGCAACCATTGTCGGGGTAATGGGTACTGCGGGCTGCATAGGTACCACATGGCCAGGTCCAAACACTAAACCAGGCGGCGCGGCGGCAGGTGGGACCTCAAAGCCTGTTAGGGGTGACCCGTGGGTAACTGGGAGGAAGCCTTGCGACAACTGTGTTGTGAACGGTGGGACACACGATTGCGACCGGCCTGGTGTATGTTCGTTACGTAGGAGACCCTTCTCATCATCATCCGCAACAAGAGCATCCACAGAGGTAGATGCCTCATCAAGTGAAGGCAGTTCATCGTCTGTAACCAGAGAACGTTAGCATAAGCCTGTTTTCTCTTAGTATGTCCTTCACCAACGCGATCAACCAGAACCCATATTGAGGAGCAGCCCAGAACTAAATGAACAGACGAAATAGACAAATAGAACAGAAAAACAGAGGTGCAAACTAGCAAGGCTTGAAAAGAGAAATACAAGATTGCAGAGCCAGCGATATTGATGCTCCTATAGACATGAAGCAAATGCTTTGTCTATTAAGCCTAATAATGTATACCAAATGTATACAGGATACATGCTCTGGTTCTCAGTCACAGCATCCTCCATCATCGTCTTTGTACAGTGGCCGGGTGACTTGATGGAGGTAAAGATGCAACTTGTTCAGCAGATGAACAACGATGTGGTGAAACGAAGAGGATCGTCATCTATTTGACCCTCTAGAATTGCTTCCAATCTAGGCAAGAGAGAATATGCCTTTTGCCAAGTTAACGTACATGGAGGCTTAAGGAAGACGATGATGGCTTGCCTGATGTGTTGACCTCCGAACCTCCCGAAAATGCAATAACCCGGAGGAAAGCCGGCGCGGAAGCTTGGACGGGTTGTACTCTCCGAGGACGACCAACATATCAAGCCGCCACCTTCCTGCCAAGGGGATGTAATGGAGAGAATGATGAATGATGAATAGAAAGGTGATGACGCCCAAATGCAAAACCCTCCTGGGGGGTATAGAACCCAGGTCCTTGCAATGCTCATGGCTCGAGAACAAAAATGCGTCCCATGCGTGCTTTGTGTCCAGGGCTTGACACCCGAGACCGTAGGAAGTATGAGAAAAACAAAATGCCTTTCCGCCGACCCTGACCTGCCCGGTGATGGCTGGACAAAAACTCCTCTCCCTAGACGCCTTCATAATACATGCTGAAAAAAAAGAAAGAGTAGAAAAAAAAGGAAAAAGAGAAAGAAAACGAAAAGGAAAAGAGAAGAAAAGGAAAAAAATGCCAACGAATAGCTCAACGAGGCCGATATCCTATACACTTTCACCACCGCCGCCTCGCTGGTTTTTGCTCTGGAATGACTGGGCAGCTCCTCGAAACGAAAAAAAAAAAAGACCTTTTACCATCGGGCATAGGTCGAATTATACATCATGCTAGGATTGTACCCACCTTGACTCTGACCACCGAACAATCCCTGTCCAACCCCGGCGTTGCTCTGAGACTGGTGCTGCATTCTCGCTTGCAGGATACTCGGGTCTGCAAGATCTACTAAGCCACTCCCCCCAGAGGAGGAAGTGTTAGCATGTCTGTGCTTCTTCCCCTTCTTCTTCTGCTTTGAACCGAAGTCTTGGAATGCTCCAGGCTGATTACCGTAGAGCGACGCCAGGAGGCCCGAAGCAGGAGCTGGGGTAGAGGAGGTGGAAGACGGGTACTGGTTGGAAAAAGGAGAATTCATGTACTCACGCTTTGCCGCATCATGAGCCTGGCTGTTGCCAGCGGCTCTTCCGCGGATGATGCTCTGCAACAAGTCGCTATTGGTATCCTTTGGTGCAGCACCAAATGGCGACCCGCCGAACGACGGCCCCTGGCCAAACATGCTTGGGGGGGTCCCCGTAGACTTCAAACCGGGGGGAGGACCGGGAACTGAGCTAGTATAATACTGGCTACCCTGCTGAGACGGGAAGGAAGTGGGCATCATAGCCTTCTGCTGCGCCATGATCCTGGGGTTGGCGGCGATCTGGATCGAGGCGGCATTACCAGCATTCTCATTGGCAAAGCTAAACCTCGAAGATTGGCGGCTATGACCCTGCTGTTGCATCAGGGAGGTAAGGGACTGGGTGGTAGAAATACCAGGAGGCAAGTGCTCACTGAATGCACTCTGGGGTCGCATATAAGCCTGCTGCTGGGGTGTCATCGTCCGGCTCCCAATAGATCCAACATTGGCGTTCTGAGCCAAAGCTGGGCCGAATATACCGTCCGCGCTGGTCCGCTGGATAGGCGGTTGGACCCCGCCACGCCGGGGGTCAAAACCTTGACCCTCCCGGCTAGGTTCCCTCTCCTCCGGCTCGCCGCCGAGAGCAAGACTACCACCGGCCTCGGGCTCGCCTTCCTCGGACGGCTCCTGGGCCTCAACGGTTTCTTCCTGTCCTCCGCCTAGACGAGCTTCCTCTTCGCGCATGGCGCGTCTCTTTTCGCCACCTCGAATATCAAACAAAGGGGGATAAAGCTCGACGGATTGCTTGATTTCGGGAGTAATTTCGGGAAGCTTCCATGAGTACAGCTTCTTGATGATATTCCTGAGTGCGTCTTCGGGAAGACCGCCAGCCTGAGTAACTGGCTGAGTAGGGGCGGTAATAGACACAGGCTCTTTCGAGGCCTTGCTTTCCTTTGGTTGCTGGCCAGTAACGGGCTTCGCGGGCTCGGTTACGGGAGAGTCGATAACTGCCTCCTCAGTTGTAGCAGGTAAAGACGCGGAAATGGCAGGACTAGGAGCAGCTCCACTAGTGGCGTGGCTACCGCGTCGACTTCGTTGAGGGTTACGAGCCCAGTTCGCCGAAGAGGGGAGGGCCGATCCGTCAGCGCCATTCTCTTCGGAGCCGTCTTTGCTCACTGGTCGACCGGTGCTCTGTGCGGTCGGAGGTGAAGGCAGTTGCGGCGCTTGATACTGGGACGGAGCTTGTTGGGGTTGAGGGCGAGGAGCCGCCCGAGACGAGCCGCCCGAGGCGATAGGTCGCTGGGTGTGGATGCTGTTCATAGATGAAAGATCCTGCCGGGTATAACTGTCCTCTTCATCACCACGTTCGTGAAGGAACATACACCCCCGGTTAGTACACTGCTCGTGCTTCAACCACGCAGAGCAGTACTTGGTCGTGCCGAGCTGAGCTCGAAGAATACGATCACCGTTTTGTGATCCATTCACGGCCCTAATGCAACGATCGGCCTCTTCAGGTTTCTCGAAAGTCACGTAGATGCCAAGCGAAGGGTTCTGGCCTTCGCCACCCTTCCGATTCGATATCGAAATTTTCTGGATGTTACCATATTGCCCGAAAAACTCGGGCTTTCGTAACGTCTTGGTGAGCTCATCCTCTCGAACGGTCGGGGTCAAGCCTGTGACGTATACTAAATTCTTCTGGACAACGCGTACGCCGACGAGGTTCTTGCGATTCTCTTTCTCGGCCTCCCGCTTTTGAGCTTCTTTTTGCCGTTGCTCTTGGGCTCGTTTCTTCTGATTCTTCGTGATATTTGCTCGGAATTCAGCCTCCCTGGTAAGAAGTTAATATTGAGTGCGGGCCTAGGGGATCGCGGCGTGATTTGTATATGTGGAGACACGTACTCTTCAGGAGTCACAACCTTCCACTGTATTGTCTTCTCGTCGTAAGGTCGTCGGCAAGCGGGGCACAGTCCGTTCATATTTGATTTGATGTTGTTGAAGCAGAACTGGCACACCTAGAGACAGGGAACGAAAAGTGGTTAGAGCTGATTTCTCTAGATTATTTGATGGTTCGGGCTTTCGGGAAGCAAATTTGTCACGTACTTGATAGCCACAGGGGCATGGTCTGAAATTACGATCGGAAAGATCAAACTCTTCGATGCAGAGAGGGCTGGTAGAAGAAAAGAGTGGTTAGAGAAACGTCGTGTTGCTGAATGCAGGACGACGGAGCGACGCGAAAAATCGAGACTGCTCAGGCCGCGGGTCCCAACGGGATAGAAACAAATGACTTACCAGGAATCGTCCTCATCGTCGATGAACGTGTCTTGCGGCGCCATGATAAATGTGGATTAATTATTGGATGAGTATCTAGAGGTGTAGAAAGCGGAAATGGAGGGTGATAGAGGGTGGGTATGCGGATGTTTTTGAAGTTGAGAATGGTTGATGTCGAGGATCAGGCAGGGAGAGATTTGGAGGAACGAAGCAGGTAGAGTAAGGTTTTGGAAGAACCAGAGCCTTCCAAATGGAATCACAGTGCAGGATGGGAGGGAAAGAAACGCACAAACGCGCTAGTTTGGAAAGAGCGGCTTGCATATGGTCATGTGACTTTAGGCGTGACTGAAACCTTCCGCTGAAATAATAGTAGGGTACACTGCCAAACACGCAAAGGGCTGCAGAGGGCTCAGGTACTACGGTAACTGATCAAGAGGCTATCCAATACCACGCCAGAAATTGTTAATGCCGCCTTTGCCAGAGACATCATCAATTCCTCACTCTCCCAAGATTTCGCTCGACCTGCCGCGGCGATATTCACCAATTCACCGTCCATTGGCCATACGAGGCATCGGGTACACACAATGGCCAGCCGAGTCTGTCGAAGCAGAGCTCTGGCCTCGGCTCTCCAGCCAGCCAAGCCTTCCATCCAAGCTCAGAACGCCCAGGCCCTCCGCTGCCTCTCTGCGACAGCCACTCAAAATGTCGCCGTTGGAAAGGACTCGCCCAACATGAGGCACGCGCCTAGGAGCCCAATTGGCACTCTCAAGGCTCCAGTTATCAACCCTGCCGACAAGTTCGCCTCCAAGGCTGACGCCCTCCACCGATATGGCACCTGGGTCATGGGCTGCTTGCCCAAATACGTCCAGCAGTTCTCGGTCTGGAAGGATGAGCTCACCATCTACATCCCTCCCTCCGGCGTTATTCCTGTCTTCTCTTTCCTCAAGTGTATGCGATAACCTCACTGATCCCACTTTTCTCTATTCTTTGATACGCTTTACTAACCGGGCGCCTATCTTCAGATAACACCGCCGCCGAGTTTACCCAATGTAGCACTATCACTGCTGCCGACTATCCCACCCGCGACCAACGCTTCGAGATTGTTTACAACCTTCTCAGTGTCCGCCACAACGCTCGTATTCGAGTTAAGACGTACGCCGATGAGGTTACCCCCGTTCCCAGCGTCACTCCTCTTTACGATGGCGCCAACTGGTACGAGCGTGAAGTCTACGACCTGTTCGGTGTCTTCTTCGTCGGCCACCCTGATCTCCGCCGCATCATGACCGACTATGGTTTCGAAGGCCACCCTCTCCGGAAGGACTTCCCTCTCACTGGTTATACTGAGATTCGGTACGATGAAGAGAAGAAGCGCATCGTCACCGAGCCGCTCGAGCTCACTCAGGCTTTCCGCAATTTTGAGGGTGGTTCCAGCGCTTGGGAGCAGATTGGCCCTGGTGTCGACCGGAAGCCTGACACTTTCAAGCTGCCTACGCCAAAGCCAGAGGAGAAAAAGGAGGAACCTAAGAAATAGAGAGGAGGCGGGTAAACCCACCCCCCCTCAACAGACTTGTAAATAAATCCTTGTGTTAGAATTATCAATTATTCATTTTGCACTTTGTCACCCAGCCTTGTACAAAGCCCTCCTTTACGCAGGGTTTCTGTACGGTTACACGGGGTTTCGTCCCCAAATGACAACGACAGTACCACAAAGAGTAGAGAAATGATAGAAGAAGGCGAGTATTGTTGGGACCAATCTAATAAAAACTACAATGTTCAATCTCAAAAACCGCTCCCTCGGAAGCAGGCTTTCCCGCTAAAAGCAAGGGACTGACTGAGACTTCGTCCGCTTTTGGGTTGTAGTTGAGCCGCACTAATTACCACTACCGCGACCGTACTGAGGTACATTGAGTAAAAAAGGATCAGAGAATCGAAAGCAATAGACGGTGTGGACGATGAAACACCTTCTCCTACGCCATACCAAGTCCGTTTCCATGATGCATGCCTGTACTGTATTGGCCATCTAACCCTCCTGCAATTCCAGTGATCATCCGTGGTCCACAGCGTGCGTCGTAAAGCCGTGGAGAGAGTGAGATTCGTAAAATCGGGATTGCCATTGAGAAACAGAAAATCATATAAGTAAACCATCGTTTTTATAGAGGCCTTAGTAGGTACGCTCCACAAAAACATGTCGTTAGGGAGGTGGAAAATTTACCACCCTCAGTTCATGAAATACCTCCCTGGGGCGGCGAGGGTTTGAGAGACAAAGAAGGACACAGCGTTTTAAGAGAGATGGAACGCCCCCTGCCCCTCCCTCATGGCCATGAATAGCTGCTTTTTCATGACGTCAATAGTTGTATAGTCAGGCAGCTTCAGGTAGTTGACACAGGTCATAACGCTGGGCAGATAATCGTCGGAGGTGTATGGGTGCTCGCTCGGCTTGCAGACGACGGTGAACATGGGCGTGAGAGATTTGAAACCTGTGTAAGAATATGTTAGGACTTGAATGTATCGATCAGTGGACTAGAAAACGAAGATCAGCTTACCTCCAATCGGCAGCTTAGGGCTACCTGTTGTGAATTGAAGGAATTCTCGACGTTGGCTGAGATTAAGTTCACTCATTGTCTGGAGCAGGTTCTTGACCGATCGGCTATCCATATTGTAGCCATGGTCCGCCTTGATCGAATCCATCAGGGCTGCAAAAGCACATGTTAAAATTGTCATCTTTTACATCGAGAAAATATAATGTTTGCTTACTTTCGAGGGACCAATCTTCATCCACCTTGCCAAACAGGGAGACGAGCTCATCGGGGGTAAAGGCACTCAAGGCCGAATAAGGGAATACGTGGCTGAAGCCAGCACGGAAGGCATCGATTTGTCGACGAACACCAGTTCCAAGTGTTAAATCGATGACGCGGTCAAGATAGTCATCCACGTTGGAAATCGTGACGCGGATTTGAGAACCGTTGGGAACAAGCTCAATCTCAGGATAGCCCGGAAGGGTGAAATCAAGGCAGAGGTCCTCTATCTTGGACCCGTCAAGCACAATATTCTCAGTACGCATAACCTTTTGTGTGGGCGTAAGGCTGGGGTCCTCGTCAATCTGTCTCTTGGCAATGGAGAACCGCTTAATGGCCTTCAAAGAGCGGGCCAGGCCAGGGTCAACGACCTTGACCGCGCCGAGGGACGGTCGAATACCGACAGGGGAGGACTCATCCCCAATTCGGAAGAAGATTGGGTTGAAGTTAATGTCAATAATTCGAGAGTCGAGCATAGAACGTGCGACGAATTTTCCTAAGGAGGTGAACAAATGCAGCACTCGTTCTCCGTTGGGAGACGACGCTTCCTCGTCGCTCATTGGACGGGGGAAGAGGCCCGTAATGCCGTTGATAAATTCATCCGCATCGTTCGAATCAACCTCGCGCCAAAGTTTAAGCTTTTTCTTCGAGAATTCCTTGCTAATAGTCGAGTAAAACTCAAGGGTAGGGCCAAGTCCCGTCCCAACCTCCTCGAAGTACTCGACTTCGAGAACACTCTGGCTGGCACCATACAATTCCATCACTTTCAAAGCCGATTCGAGAATCTTGGCGCGGCCAATCCTAACCTTTTGGCGCTGCAGGCGTCCTAAGAAGGGACGATCATCTCGCCGTTCGCGCCGAGAATCTTCGGCGGATTGGGCATTCTGCCAGCGCGTCATCGATCGTGCATAGCCGAACGAGGTAGACTGAAGGAAGAGATGTCGCGTCTCGAACGGGAACAGGAATGGATAGAGTCTGGCAAGATCCTCAGACCAGCTTGGAAGGCAGTTACTGGCCACTATCAAAGGCTCTTCCAGCTGGCGATTCAGCTTGGCTGTAAGCTTCGTGTTCACAAACTGAGAGAGTGGCTCAGCGGTGAGGCGAATATTTTCCCGGTTCTCTACAAGGACGTCCTCGAGGTTTGCGTTAAGATCATGCAATATCCGCAAAAGCCGAAGGATGGACGCGGTTGTAGGGTGCTTAGCAAGAGACGCGGGGATGCCATCAATAGCGGGCTCCCCGTCCGAGGGGACCGTGAACGAAGATGACGACTCCTGAGGAACAGGCCCAGATACGCGCTTGAACCTAATAGAGTGAACCTGGGACCAAATGCTCCTACCAACATGATCGTCGGAGGAAGAAGCTAGGTGGTGAACAGCCCTATAAATAGTAGTGTCGTTCCCAATCGGCTTTCCCTCCAAGCTAAACTCAACATGCCAGTCCTGAGGCGTTGATTGCGTGGCGGCTGCGTAGGACATGGTGCGTGATGCTGCGGAAGGAGTTGGAGTAGCTTGGGTAGCGGATTGGGTAGGGAGTGGTCGACTGTTGGCGTTACTCGGGGTATGAACCCTTGTTCCGTCTTCATTTCGGGCCGTGACCTTATCACCGGCGACCTCCAGATTAACAGCGGATGGATCAGCAGTGGCCTCCTCATTCATTTCCTCATCAACGTCGCCCGCCAGCTCAGCAAGGGTTCCACCTTCTTCAGGGCCGTCCTCTTCATCATCAGTCAAATGCTTCTCATCAGCACACTCCAGCGCATCCTGCAGGTCATCTTCTTCCTCCGGTGGGGGAAGGGGAGGGGTTGGGGTTTCCGTGGATCCATCTTGAAGACACGACGACCTTCGCAGTACTCTCTTGTCGTGAGAGGGGCCAGATGGAGTGGACGGCGTCTGGGCGGAATCAGGCGCAGCGGTGGAGCGTGACTTAGACTTGCGGGACGTCCTCACGCTTGACGGAGTAGTGTTGGTGGGAGGGGGTGGGGGAGTAGCCACCAAGCCGGGAGCGGGTCGATCAGCCAATCTCCCAGATGACGAACCAGCAAAAGGGGGAAGTGCTCGAGCTCCAGTCATAGCGGCTAGTGCCTTGGAAAGTCCATCGCGACGGGCGCTTCGAGCTCTTTCCGTAATAGAGATACGAGGGCGCAAGTAGTCGTCCAGTGATTGGAATGTAGCTATCGCTTGAATAGAAACAACGATATTCCGATATGGGCGAGGTATATCTGAGTCGTCCTCAGCAATGAGTCGGAGGCGGATTTGCTTGCCTAGCATAGACACAGCGCTGCTGCGGTTACCATCCACAGCGTTGTTGTGAACAGTAATGACTTCAAAATGCTCAGACCTACTGAGCAGGTCTTGAAGTTTATGTATCATGATGCTGAAGGCGGTCGCAGAAGAGTCACCACCACCAACCTTAGTATTGTTGTTGCCAACACCGCCCATGAAGACTTGGAGGAAGGCGGATTGGGCAGCACGGGCCAGACTCTCATCTGGGTTGCTAAACACGTCTAGAAGCACGCGCACTAAACCAGAGGCTAAAAGCTCCGCGCTTGTGACGCTTTCCAAAACGTCGGAATCGAAATACGACGCCAGTCTCGAGAAGGCCTCAATGCCTGCCTTGGTGGTATGCGCTCCAGATGACGGCTCAAGGTAAAGCTTGCCGAGATCTTTTGCGAGACTTGATAAGCCGGCGAGAATTTCCGAGGCCTTTTCTTTCATTGCCCGACTCTGCTTTTCCGTTTCGTGCATCTCGAGGAACTTTTTAGCCACGTTGCGGATAGTGTTGCGAGTGTTCTGCGCTTCAGAAAGGATAAGGTGCTGCGGCCCATCATCGATGGACATAGTAGATCCTCGGGAACTAACCGGCGAACCGGAAACATCATCGTTCTGGGCGTAATTGCCGTCCTCGTCTTCGTTATCATCATCTGACGATCCATGCTCTCCGTCCTCTTCAGCATCGGAGCCCTCGTGGTCTGACGATCGGTCTGCAGAATCAGCTGAGACTTGAGAGTCCACATTCTGATTTTCCTCCGCTTGCGTCATGGATTCAGGCGATGAATCTCTGGTTTCTTCCTCGGCTGCAAGCCTAGTAATCTCCGCCATAACACCTTCACGGTAAAGTTGGTATCGGTAGATTTTGTTAAGTCGACTGACTAATAGTTCCGTAGCTTGAAGACCTAGCATCACGAGAGAAGGATGATCCTTTTGAGATAAAATAGATGCCAGAAAGGAGGCATACGGGACGGATCTAAGGGCCTCAACTAAGACGCTCTCATCAAGGTTCGACAACATCTTGAGTTGAGCGGTGAGGACTTTTTGTCGAACTGTTAAGTTAACAGTGCTAGAGAAGGCGTCCGTAAGAGTCGGGAAGAGAATCAAGGCGAATCGTCGCACTTCATCCTTGCAATCCTGTAGCATCCCCAACCTCTGATCACTACCTTGATCTGGGGACCCACCCGAGCCAATGACCGCGGCTAGGGAGATAGGTTCGGGGAAAGAGGCCGACTCAAGGAGGAGAGATGCGTCAACACCGTGTGGCAGTCCGGGAAGGAGCTCGCAGATCACATTCAAAGTCTCGATGATTTGCTCTCTCGGGCGATGGATCAACGCTTGCATAATAATAACGCTGTCCAATTTCGATGCAACATCCTCAGTGCCATTCGGGGGGGAGACACCCGTGAGAATTTGATAAAGAGTCTCAACGACGTTGAGCTTAAATAGGTCAGCGGAAAGTCGTGGGCTGGCCCTGGCAGTGAACGCAAGAACTCGGAGGAACTGGGTGTGAATGTTAGGTCCAATCAAGTTGGTAGTCCCTGGAACAAGGAGCCGAAGAATAGCTCTCAGGAGATCAACATCGACAAGTTGTTCAAGTTTTGAAGGGTGGTACTTGAAGCTCTCTACAATCCCCGAAACACACAATGAAGCCTGCTCGACCACTCGCTGATCGCTACTACCGAGAACATCAAGTAGTTTGGGCATAACATCTCGAACAACGGCGAACGAGTCTTCGGGAATGTTACGACAGCAGTTGGCGGCAGTCGTAACCGCCGTTCTCTGAGTGCTGGTCGCAAAGAAGTCGAGGTAGGAAAGACAGGCAGTCAAGCCTCCTTCTCGTACAATGGCGGTGGGATACTCGGTCGAGATCTTTTCCAGAGTACTCAAAGACTGCTCGGCCACGTCGATAAAGGAGATCTCCAGAAGCTTGCTACAGAGAACGGGTACAGCACCGCCATAAACGACGTTAGCAACGCTAGCAGGAAGAGCCTCCATGAGATTTGCCAGGCAACGACAGGCGAGGAGCATAACCTCGGGGCTGTTAGGAGACTGCATGAGTGAAACGAGCTCCTTGACAAAGGAGTCGGGTGAAAAATGACCAGAGAGGTTATCCTCGTTGGAGACAAGGAGGATCTCAGAAAGCTCCTGTAGAGCAGCCTGCTGCGTAAATTCGTCTTTCTGGCGGAGACTATTTAGAATGTCTCGTAATCGCGAAGACACCCCTGACATCATTCCAGTCAGAGCGCGGAGGGTATTAGAGAAGCCCGCAGCATGTCGCCCGCCGAAGGCACCAAAGGGACCATCGTCATCATCGTCGTCGTCGTAACGCTGCGGATCGTCCTCGTCCATCTCGTCACTATCTTCATCAGCAGAGCGGTTTTCCTCCGCATCCTCTGGCACAGACGTCGCAGGATCCGGAGCGTCCTGCGGTTCGTCATCCGCTCCAGTCATTTCGGTATCTTCATCAGCGGCATCGTTGGAGCCATTGGCATTCCTTCTCGACCGACGGTGAGAGCTTGAGAGACCGGTGTCTTGAGGGCCGTTAGCACTATTAATAGACGGGCGTAAACTGGCGAGTGAAGCCCTGGACTCATGATGTATGGTATATCAGGGGTTGTAGTTAAGGACGTACCTGGAGCAGTGTTTGAAGGTTTCTTGCTACGGCTCGACTTCCGGCTGGATGAGGCAGATGGGGTCGCCGACCTAGCACCGTCGAATGGGCCCGACGAGTCGCTGTAAAGGCGGAGAATGTTTAGTAAGATTGAGACAAGTATGAACGGACACTTCGCATAAAGACTTACTCTTGGCCGGACATATTTGAGGATGATTTGCTCTTCCTCGTCTGTGGTCCACCGATGGCGGACTGGGTATCGGGCGAAGACTCTCCCGGATCCAAGCCCTTCTGTCGCTTGGATCTACGAGTAAAAGAGGTCCGCTGGTTTCCAGCAGTTGGGGGACTCGAGCCTTGGTTGTTAGCAGCCTTACGCTTTCGGTTGTTTGCCGTGGTGGGCTGGCTGGGGGTGGTTGTGGCAGAAGGGGAAGGCACGGTCGTCGATTCAGAAGTGTTGGTGGGGCCCAAGGCTGAGGACTGTGCTGCTAAGTTCGCGGCCTGTCTCGCAGCTGATCTAGTAATTCTAGGTGACATAGTGTCAGCATAGGGAGTATAGAATTAGCTAAACCCTAAGGGCTAGAAGTTGAACAGATAGTTGAACAGATTGTCTAGAACAAGGGGTGGTGGCAGAGCCCCAGGCTTGGGCGTTGCACTGAAGGGGAGTCTGAAGCCTCCTAGGTGATCCCTAGGAAACTTTGATGTTGTCCTGGTTATTGTAGGGTAGATATTTAGGGTCCCAATAAAAGAGATTGGTGGGCTTTGGTTATGCTGACGAGAGGTGGTAGTAAGATCGCTTGGAGAAGCTGGTGAGAGAAAAGGATGTGAGGTGAGGAAAGAGGCATTGGTAGTGGGGACGAAGGAAAGGCGAGTGCCCAAGAGGAAAGTTGTGCCAGGGGAGGTTTAACTCTTGCTCCACTTGGCAATAGATGATTCACTCGTTGGTGAATTGGGGGGAATCGACCAGCACGGGAAGCCTCAGGCTGATAACCGAAAGGGGAAAGAGAGGTGGAAGGTGTGGACGGGGATATCTTGAAAGAAGAAAAAAGGCAGGAGCAAAGCCTTGCGGAATGCACGAATTACCGCACAGGTACAGCAGGAACAGACACCCGGGTGGACTTGCACTCGGCCGAATTCTAGAAGCAATGAGCCCCCGGATGATATGCTCAAAAACATCAACACTGTACAAGTGCGAGGTGTTTTTGAAGAAACCACAGTAGGCAACGAGGTTCGGCAGCCTTGGGAATGTGTTCAAGGGGTGCGGCAACGTATTACAGAGATTGGGGCAAACTACGGTAGGAAATCGGGCAGGGCGTAAACAAATTGGTATACCTTTGCCTCGGATTCGGTGGGCTTTCCGTCACACCTGGAGCAGCGCCGCTTTCTCCTTGAGTATAGGAAGGGGAGGACGGCTGTGAAGACGTATGGCGAAATATGGATGTTTGATGTTGAGAACGCGAAGAGTGTCGACCGGGCGGACGTGGATCGCTATCGACAACGACCGAGGTTTGTTCTGCCATGGATTACGCCATGAGGCAGACTGGCCGTGGCCTCGGAAATGTGTAGATGGAACGGTTCGTGTGCGTCGCTAAAAGGTGGATGAGGGATCAATAGGTTCGGCCGATGGCTTGGATAGTTGCGCTTGTCAAGGTACGAGATGGAGATCGGGCTGTTGGGGGGGAAGCTGTTCTATATCTCAACAGGCGATCGCAGCGGCAGTATCGAACGGGATCGATTTCGAAAACTCGTCTGCACTGAAGGGAAGGAAGAAACGCCACTATATCGACAGGTCCGGGGCTCGCATTCGTCGATGTCTGTCGACGGTTAATGAAGCTGAGGCGGTTGTTGAAAGATGATGCACGAGGTCAAGTTCAGCCTTCAGAGAGGGATGACTTAGGCGGCCGCACTTCGACCGACCGTTGTCGTTAGGTGCTAAAACAGTGCCTGGCCCTTACTAAAGCCCTCTCTCCCCCCAACTAGTCTATTAATAAGGGTTGCAAGTCATCGGTCACCATAACGGCGAGAGGCGAATGTGCTGGCAACGCAGCTGCGCACGGTGAGGCCAACAGTGCACCGTTAGAGCAGAGGAATCCATTAAAGTTTCACAAACCCGCTGGCTAGGCATCACCAGCCAGCCAAAATCAGTCCGTCATCAGGAAACGGTGCCGATACCCCGCTAAAACGGATCCATGATGTAACCTTCTTCACCTCATGCAATGAAACCGTCTCCGTGCCAAAAGCAAAGCACCTAACTTACTTCATTCAAACTCACACCCCGACATACCAAAAATAGGGCTAGTTATAGTTCAAATCCTTTTTCATTTTCTCGAGAAACCGCGGCCCTTTGCACAGCGCAAGGTATGCGTGTCCCCCCCGTCATCTACAGGCTGTCCAGTTCAAAAGCATGATGGCCCACGGAGGGAGCCAAGTGTCAGTCGACCAGCAGACTTTCATTCACTAACCGCCGACGCACGTAGGCTTAGATCCAAATTGTGGACTTTGTGGTATGTTTTAATAATCGGTACGTATTACGCCATACGCTGTGGGTTTATTCTAGCGACTTCTTTCCACCCTCGTAGTCATTCAAGTCGTACTCGTCGGGATATCTATCCAGGATCGACCTTAGGTCCGCCATCTGCTTCCTCAAGTCCGGCGTAAGCTCCTCGTAGACGTCCTCAAACATCGCCCTCATAGGAGGCTTCTTCTCGCGTTCAGCCTCCTTGAATGCCTGCAACACCTCCCTTCTGAGCCGATCCCTGGCTTCCTTTTCTTTCTCGTCGCTCCACATGCCCTGCGCCTCCATCCACTTCCGTAGCCGGATAATGGGATTATCCCTTCGCTTCCAATCTTCTACCTCCACCCTCGCTCTGTAGGCAAAGGAGTCATCAGAAGTACTGTGGTGGCTGACACGGTAGGTTAATGCTTCAATAAGTACTGGCTTTCCGCCGTCTTCGAGGGCGAGTTCGCGTGCTCGCTTCGTAGCCTCCCTGACTGCCCAAATGTCGTTTCCGTCCACTCGGATCGTTTCAATGCCGTATCCGATACCGCGACTAGCTATGCCATCGCCGCGATACTGTTCCAGGGTCGGTGTAGAAATTGCATACCCGTTGTTCCTGCAGATGAAAATCACAGGGCAAGATCTAGTGGCTGCCATGTTAAGAGCGGCATGGAAATCTCCCTCGCTTGCGGCACCCTCTCCGAAGTAGACTGCTACGACACGAGGCGGTATCGTAGGATCATTCTGCCTCTGAACTTTCAAGGCGTACGCGGCCCCAGAGGCTTGAGGCAATTGTGTCGCAAGGGGAGAAGAAATTGTATGCTAGGGAACAGTGTTAGACATCTTTCTGATCTACCAGTAGCCACATGTGGGCTACAACTTACAATATTCAATTCCTTGCTTCCGTAGTGAACTGGCATATTCCGCCCACATCCAGCGTCATTCTTGTTCGCGAACAATTGGTCCATGAAATCATTGGCGGTAAACCCGCGATGTTTGAAAACGCCTTGTTCTCTGTACTGGCAATATATCACGTCCTCTTTGGACAGTGCCGATGCCGAGCCCACGCAGACAGCCTCTTCGCCAGCTGATACCATATAAAAGCTTACGCGACCTTGACGCTGCGCATCAAACATTATGATGTCCAAAAGAGAGATGAATAACATATCTTCGTATATTTTTATCACCTCCTCTTTGGAAAGGTCCGGGGTGAAGGTGTCGTCAACAATGGTTCCATGCTGGTCAACAACACGATAGGTGGGTATCGCCGGGTGGTCCGTTGGTTTGTCGAACTTGAGCATGGTTGTAAACGCACTCTTGACGGCTCCCGGGAATGAAACGAACTCGGAATCTGGACGCTGAGAAAGACTGCTGGCAGCGCGGATGTGAAGGGGGGAGGCCGTTTGTGACTGCCGAGCGAGTGGTTTCGCAAGTCGAGCAATGGCTCGCCCGCGTAAAAGCCGGGGCGACATGGTCGATTTTTTACGGGATCTTTTCCTACGCCCTTGATAAGAAATCTCCTGGCCACAAAATTGAGTCGATATGGATACAGTATCTTGAATTCGCAGCTTTAATTGAAAAAGGTCGAAGGAAGAGCTCTCCCCCAAAGGTGCTCTTGTGTTGGGCCGGGTGCGGTTCTTTGACGACGTCATAGAGCCGACGCAAAGCGAATGCCTCTGGAAGCCGACGCCGAAGGGCATGCGGGCCGCCCGATCCAACACCAACCCACTCGAGCAATTAATTGACCCGATTGAAAACGGCTCCAGGTGACTGTTCCTGAATCTAAGCCTTTACTATCACCTCGGCGATTCTTTAAATATGGTAGACTCTCCTCTTGACTTAGCTAGTGCCCCTAGGTTTGGCTGCTTGGTGCCACACCTCTGGATTCACACAGGTACACCCCACCATCACTGGCTCCTGTGCAATAACAACACACACAATGAGCCTCACGATGGCTTCAAAGCCCACGATAGAAGAATATAGAAAGCTTTCCTTAAGTCTGTAATACTGTTTTCTGGTAGAACAGAAATGTAAAACCATCTAATCAAAACCTTTCCTTCATCATCACACTCGACCTCCACTTCGATCCAAGATCAAGCAGTCGTCCATCAACACTTTCAAAACAATGAGTGCGAGAAACAACATCATTCTGACATTTTTTATTGTCCTCTTCTTCGTGCTAATTGTCCTCTGGTACGCGCGAACCTGTCTAATGGACTTCATCGTCGGCGTGCTCTTGCGCAAGAGGCAGCGCGAGCAGAATAACGACGATATGGAAACTGGCACCGTTCGCCGTCACCAAAGTACCCCTAGAGGCCGCGCCCGCCGCACCCGCTCCCAGTCCATTTAATCGCGTCAATGCCTTGAAACGCCGAGGGGGGGAGAGAGCCATGCCATTTTGCCATCGTTGCTCGGATGGTAAGTTAAGGAACCCCGTGCCCCACGGCCGGTACTTTGGTACCTCTTCCGCGGGGCGTGAAACCCCTAGAGCCACATCGTGGCAAATGCGCCACACCTTCCGAAAATTCCCATGCATATCGCCAGACAGCTTCATCTAAATTTCTTGCCTCGCGAAGAACCTCATTGCTGACGCTTTCGCAATTCTCGATTTCCAGTTCGCATTCCGCCTAATTCGCCCGTTGAAAATGGCGTCGCGACCATTCTTACGCGCCGCTAGGCGTGTACGAGCCCCCATCTCCCGGCAATCAATCCAAACCCGGCCCTTCACACGATCCGCGACCCAGCTCGACGCCCAGACCTCGTCGCAAACGACCAACGATAGCCAACGGACAACACATTTCGGATTTCAGACCGTCACTGAGGATGAGAAGACGAAGCGCGTTGCTGGAGTGTTTCATAGCGTCGCCGAGTCCTACGATAAGATGAATGACCTCATGTCATTTGGCTGGCACCGAGTATGGAAGTATGTCTCCATCGACGTAGTCCGTTTTCCTTTGTCATAGTTCCAATTGCACCGAAACAAGATCCATGGCCCGTTCCCCCTTGTGTATATGTGCTTACAGTGCTCCCTGTCCAAAGGGACCAATTCGTCTCCGGTCTCTCTGCCGGCCTTGTCCCCGCAAGTCCCAACGCCGAGCTTCGCCTCCTCGATATCGCCGGCGGTACCGGCGATATCGCCTTCCGCCTCCTCCGTCAGGCCATCGACGTCCACCAACACCCTTCCGTCCACCTCACAATTTCCGACATCAACCCTTCCATGCTGGACGTCGGCCGTTCCCGCTCCGAATCGCTCCCCATCTCCCACCAAGCCGCTCTATCTTTCCTCGTCGCCGACGCCACCAAGCTCCCTGCCTCCATCCCCGACAACTCTGTCGATCTCTACACCGTGGCGTTCGGTATCCGTAACTTCACCGACATCCCCGCTGCGCTGCGCGAGGCTCACCGCATCCTCCGCCCAGGCGGTGTCTTTGCTTGCTTGGAGTTCAGCGCCGTCCAAGGCAACCCCATCCTCGATGCCCTTTACAAGCGATGGTCTTTCAGCGCCATTCCCTTGATTGGCCATGTCGTTGCCGGCGATAGGGATAGCTACCAGTACCTTGTCGAGAGTATTGAGCGCTTCCCCAAGCAGGAAGACTTCCGTGATATGATTGTCGATGCGGGTTTCGCTGTTTCCGGTGACGGCTATGAGAACTTGACGAATGGCATTGCCGCCATTCACAAGGGCATCAAACCCGTCGTGTAACTATAGAACTATTGAAGAGGTGTTACTTGGGCATCTCTCTTTCATCCGCTCCCTAACCGGCACGTTAGGCGGCGGCATGGATTGTATTTCAAGTTTCAATGTACACTAGAATAGATGATGGTGAGGGTTTATATAGAGTCAAATGACACAACAGTCCAACTCACAATGCGAGTTCATCTTTACTCGATATTTGAGTAAAAATTACATCCATTACGATTCAAGTCACGGGATCTAGGTAGCGGTCGTAGAATCAGACGATCAAAGCAGCATTTTATTGCCTCCAGTCCTCCCCTCTCTCCAACCCAAGAACAACCCCCATTTTCTCTCAGTTACACACACTTTCAAGATACACAAGGAAGAGAAAAAGTTAAAAAGACAAAAAGAATGTTGGTAGAAAAGTCTTGAAGGTAGAAAGTCTTAAAACCTACTCTTGCAAGTACAAGAAAGGACACTGGAAACGGATGCAGGAGTTCGGTGTTTTAAAGAGGCAACAACTAGAAACTAGGCCACGAACCGATCTTTTAAGAACCAGAAGTTGGATACAAACAAGATTGGTGAAACAGAGGTTTCATTAGGCGGCACCTAATACAGGAGCACAAGGTGCGAAAAGAGATGACGTGCTAAACTCAAATCATCCGACTCCAGGTAAAAGGATCGCGGCCAGAGCATCACCTCGGGTCGGTGACGTCTGATCGCAAAACAAAGGCAAAATGGACAAAAAAGATGAACGGTGGAAGGGGTACGACGCCGAGATCCTGCAACCAATGCCTCTTCAAGTTGCTGATCTCTTCTTCACCGTATTACCAGTACATAGCCGTTTTGGCGGATAGGAAGAGAAATCACAGTGGTATCTTTGCAACCAAGACCACCTAATCCACTTCTAAGACTTCAAAAGAGTACATCACGCTTCTGCTCTTCCTCTAGCGATACCCTCATATCTAAGGTCGGGAAGCAGCGTTACGTCGAACCCTTGTTAGGCTCAAACACACTTGCTGGAGCTAAACTCGCCCGACACGGTCTGGTCGTGGACGGTAGCCTGTCGCCCACGACAGATGAGACTGGCGGCGAGGAATCAACACGCACAACAGGCGTTTTATGAGTCAGGACCGGGAGTAGCAGAGGAGGGTGCGGGGGAGGAAGCGCCGCCGTCCTTCAAGCCACGGCCCCTACCTCCTCGACCACGGTCACCGCGACCGCGGCCACCCCTGCCGCCTCGCCGGGTGCTCTCGGAGTCGCTAGCGCCGCCGCCAGCACTTCGGTAGCCGCTACCCGAATTAGAAGAACCACCACGGCCGCTGCTGCCCCAGTTCCCGGCACCGCCGCCCCTACCGTAGGGCTTAGACTCGCGGTGTTGGAAGATCTTAACGAGGGGTTTAGACCGATCCTCCTGAGTTCGGTTCTTCACATCATCGGGGAGTCGTGCCATGGCAGCGTCACGCTCCTCGATCGTCCTGAATTGGACGACCTTGTTTGATGCACCCCATTTCTCGACATTGAGAATCTTGGCCTTATCTTCATCGGTGAAGAGGTCCCGAGCCTGCTCGTCGGAGTTGACATTCATAATGAAGAGACCGATAATGTCCTGGGCAGGGGTCTTTGGCGCGGGGGAGGCCGAGGTCTCAGGAGTGGGAGTCGTTCCATTAGCCGCAGGGGCCTGCTTCTCGGGCTCCTTTGTGGCGGGAGCGGGCTGAGGAGTAGCGGACTTGGGCTGCGCGCTGGAAAGCGCGGGGGAAGGAACAGCGGGCTTAGGCTGTTGGGCAGGCGGGGCTTGTCTGTTACTGGCTGGGGGGGGCGGGTTGCTGGCCCGGCTTGGGATTGGGAGAAGAAACCGCCGGAGGCGGGGCGGCGGACTGCGGAGCGACGTTTGTGGGAGGTTGCTTGGATCCACGATGGGCAAAGTTGAAGCCTTGGGCACGCATTTCGGTACCAATCCTGCCATCCTGGATCTCAAGAACAAGCCAGCCAAAGGCAGCGTCAGCGAGGTTGAAGTTCCACATATTTTTAAAAGCACTCTCGTCAACTTGGCCAAGGGCAGTCTGGCCGGCAACGGGGCCGCCGAAGGGATTACCACCAGCGGCGGTAGTGGGCATTTTCTCCACAATCTGCAGAGCATTCTTGAGAAGGTTCTGCTGCGCTTCGTTCTGCTGGATGGCAGGCTCGACCTCGCCCTTGACGGTCTCCCAAACGTCGTTGAAGGAGGCCTTAGACGCGGCGAGTTTTCCACGGTAGTGATCAAGGGTAGGGTTCACACTGAACTCGTTGTACGAGCTGCCGTATCGGAAGTGCAGGCCAGCGGAGATGGAGAAATCGGCCTTCAGTGTAACGGAAAGCTGGTTAAGGATACCCTCACGGGCGGGGGAGGCGTGGGTTACGAAGATCCTCGTCTCAGTTGGGTCGTAGACTCGGTTGGCAGTATCAATGAGTTCGCCCATCTGGAGCAGGGTAGTCCACATAGTACCCTGACCGCCAGCGATGGTAGTCCTGCCTTCACCATTGTCGAAAAGCTTATGCATGACGACGGCACCACCAAGACCCAATAGTCTCAACTTGACACCTCCAATCTCGAGAAGCATGGATCGCGCCTCGTCGATAATGTGAAGGTTGTTCACCTTATACTCGCCGGATCGAAACCTCTCTAGCACGCGGACGTCCTCGCAGGCTCCCCAGACAGTGTACACAGGTACATCAAGCTTTAGATCACCGCTGAGAAGGAGAGGAAGCTCGGATAGAGGGAGCTCGGAAGGCGAGAAGCGAGACTTAACCGGGCTAGGGCCAGTCTGGATCGCCTTTTTAACATTTTCGGAGATCAAGGGGGAGTATTGAGCAACGTGCTTCAGCGTCCTAAAGTAGTAAGTGGTTAGTATGGTCATCCAGAGGACGCATGCCACTTCCCCAGGACCAAGCATTCTGATGCCTGCGAGTGGGGAACACAAACTTTTCGGCAATTCTCTCCAGAGAGGTGTCATCATAGAAACCGAAATCGCCGGTGTGGATGATGTGGTCGGCGCGGGCCTGCTTCGCTAGGTCGTTGAGAGAGCGAAGGTTTCCTGCGCAGCATATGGTTAGCATAAATGTTGAAGACCGGGATGTGGGAGTTGGGCTGGTATCTGGGCAATGGCGCACCTCGAACGTCGGCTATACAGAGAACCCGAATGGGGCCGGTCTGGATGATTCGGCCCTGGTTGGGCAGGAGAGGGGCAGCGCCAGGAGGCAGGTTGGTAGCTCCATTAGGCAGGTAGCCTGAGTTGTTATAGAGTCGGGGCTGGTGGGATCGACGAGTCATTAGTGGCAGATTCAATGTCAAGTTATGAACGGTAAGACGAAATATTTTGAAGGCAGACGCAGGGCAGCCGGGCAATGCGCTGGACACGAACAAGGGCGCAATGGTATCGCAAACGATAGGTAAGGCCGAAGAGGATTTTCTCCACCGGCAGGCAGACGGATCAAACAGAGGAAAGTGATGGGTATGCCATGCGAGCTTCAGGGTAGACGCAAAGCACTCCAGGTAGGGAAAAGCTCGAAATAGCTCGATGCAGACGGGCGGGGGGAGCTAGACAGTTACTTACAGCGGCCATCCTAGGAGAATCGGGGAGGCTCGATGAGCTTCGTCTGAGAGAGATTGGTGGAAGGGGCGAGGGAATAATTCGGCGAGGGCGGGTGGTTCTTTCGAGATGGATCGTATGCTCGCCTTAGCTATCTACAAGGAGGGGTGTGTGTGTGTGTGTGTGTGCGTGCGTGTTTAGGCAAGCTTTGGGCGACGATTCGAATCAGAAAGCTGTTGAAATCCTCGCGATCGATCGCGTTCGTGGGTTGGGGTATCAGTGGCTATCGGGGAGGAATGTTTAGGAGGAGAATTTGATGGAAACGGGCGAGTATGGGGTCGGGCGAAAAAGGGAGGGATCGAAAGACGTCGGAATGCAGCACGAGGCTGGTGGTTGGTGATAATTCGTAGTTGGTAAGAGAGCTAGAAAAATATCAAACGCTGAATGGGTCAAAAAAATTCCCTGGGATTGGTGCTGAGGAAGTGACGGACCAAGGTGGGAAGGAGACGACAGCCAGCCTTCCAAAAATGCAATGCTTTCAATCCCAACGAAGTGGACCGAGCGTGTTTCCTTGTGCCTGGAACCTTGGAGCGAGAGCTGGCACAGTGGACATTTCGGTGGGTAGAACCTGGGCTGCCTGTAAAGGGGTCTGGTCAGGGAGGCAGGTCCAAGCCAAGCAAGTGTCTATCGGTCGAATCTCGGCTAATACAGCCAGCCAGCTGGAGCTTCTGGCCTTGTGCAACCCCCCAGTGAACTGGAACTTACAACTTAACATCAAATTCGACCTCGCTTGAATTGGCGCGGTCATCTGTAAACCCATCCATGGATTTAAAGACTTAACTAGACTCCTAGTGGCCTGTGATCTTGTGTTTGCAACTATGTTTTCCTCCTCCTAAAAAAGATAGTCTAAGGCCTTGTATCTCGGATCCATGGATATCATAAAGCATGGCCCACGGGCCATGGTCGCCTAAGGAAGCCCGGGCTCATCGTCCTCCGCGTTCATCCATTCTTGAGTGGTACCACATCGATTCTTGCTTGGCAGCTTACGCAAATACATAGTAGATACGGGTATTCCCACAAACACGAGTACGCATTACGTTTCAACATGTTTAAAAGGGATTAAAAGAACGAAATCGACCGAATCGAGCGAGCGATGCGAAATGCAAGGAAGCCCAACCTCAAGATATTAAATGATGGCTACCTCCCATGAGCTCTTAAATACTCGATGCTCCTTCAGGTTCTCTCTCTTTTCCCTTCTACACTTGTGAATACATCTTCTTCCTACCTTGCGCTCTGGGGCGTGCAGGAGTGACGTAGCAGCTGCGCCGGGGGAATCTCTATGGTGAAATAAGGACTACAGAGGAAGAGTCCGGGGTAAGAAGGCAGAAGAACACTCCAGAATAACGAATCAAGGTATAGTGAGGGTGAAAGAGCTGAAAAGAGCCAGACGCAGGGGTAAAAAGTGATCTCTGTACAAAAGATAAGGAGAATACAGAATCGGACTCGGCCAGAGAAAAAGTAAGTTTGTACCTCCCACTTCCTTCCCGTTCCCAATCGAAAGAAATAAAAGGAAAAAACGCCGCCCTGATGCATTTGGAACAGTAATATGTTTGAAAGCTTTCGAAGATTCATTTCATACACACACACACACACACAAACACATACACACACACACATCAACACGCATACCCAATCGAAACTCCGTCCCGCTGTCCGGAATCCTCTATGAACACCCGTACTCCCATGTCTCTTTATCTTCCCATAGCGGCATCATAGGTCGAGCACAACCGGGTGGCAAGCAGCATTGCTTGGTCCGAGGCATGATGCAACTCTTGACAAAGCCTTGGCTACGGTTATAGACACCGACCCTAGGGGTTCGTGTTACCACATGTCCCCTCTTCGGCCGTCGTCACCGTTGTGCTGGTTCCCATATGAGTAGTAATCTTTGCCACCCTGTTGTTGGTGTCGCCCATAATCGTCATGACCACTGTAACCGCTTCCATGATTTGTAGGATCGTTGGGATCACCTTCATCGTCGTAATCATAAATATGAGTATCGTCCATGTAATCGACACTTTCATCAGCCGCATGTGCCTCGCTGTATTGGGCCTGATTCGCATCCTAGATTTCAAGTTAGCAAAGACGTGGAATACTCGCCTGAATGTCATGCCAGGAGACTTACCCTGTGGTAGTCAAACGTGTACCGGTCAATGCTATCCTGACCACCCTGCATCTGCTGCTGCTGCTGCTGCTCGGAAAGATACTGCTTTTCTTGCTCCTTCCGCCTGCGCTCCTCTTCAAGACGCCTCTGCTGGGGTGATACCGGGATCTGCATTTGAGGATGCATGGCCTGCACGATCGCGAGGTAGTTATACATGAAGTTGCTGAGCAGTACTTGGCTGTGGAGTGATCGCCGGGGATTAGCGAGCTTGATGTGGGCCATGCGGTAGATGGCGCGCTCTTCCAAGAGCGGGAAGCGAGTCCACGGGTAATCCATATCTGGCCGTAGAGGTCGGTAAGGTGGCTCCTCGGAGACTCTTCGGGCATGTCCCTTCTTGCTGCTCTCTTTCTCGCTCTTCTTCTTGCTACCACCGAACAGGTTAGAGAAGAGGCCTCCATCCTTCTCCTTCTTAGAATCGGATTTACGGTTGCTCTGCTTCTTCTTCTCCTCCTCGATTTTTGTATCTACAGCTTCCCTATCGAGGAGGAGGCTTTCTCGGCCTTTTGTGACAGCGTTCTCAATCGAGGTCTGAATCACATCAAGGCGCACATTATCCTGGGCTCTCTCCACGAACGCCTTCGTCTTGGACTTCTTATGGTCATCGTCCTTCTTCTTCTTGTCGTCTCCCTTGAACCACTTCCAACTCGATTTCGACGACGTGGTGCTGCTAGCATCGTCATCCCTTTCCCGCCTGTTCTTCTTTTTCTCTTCGCCAGAGTAGGTCGGAATGTAGGTAAGGGCATCTGTTCGGTTAGACCTACCATCGGCAACGACATGGCTGGAGTTGGGGCCCATATCCACAGCGGCGGGCGTTAAAGTCTTTGAAGGGGCATGTTGAGAGGGCGATTGCGTAGCTGCCTGTGCTTGACGTGCACCCGCTTGGCGTTTGCTCGATTTCACCGGCGGCTCTTCGGGGATGGTTGGTTCATGCTGGGGCTGGGTTTGCGGGAGAAGTTGGGCGCCCGCTTTCTGCGAGGATGATCGTTGGGGGAAGCGTTGGGTGTTGGCGGTATTCTCCTCGGGCGGCGTTTCTACAATTTGAGGAACCGCGGCTGCTCTGTCAACCTGGAATGTGCGGTTGGAGTGAGCATCCTTCGTTAGCGGAGGTGTCGCGTCCGCGGGGGTGCTCGGTGCGCTGATCGAGTCTTGCAGTATATTTTGTTGTCTCCTCAAGGAGCGGTTCGGTCGCGAATAATTCTCGGAAACAGGCTCCGATTGTGTTCGAGAGAGGCCATGGCCTGCTGGCGCACTTGGCGCAGGAAGCTGCGCATTGTCACCAGCGGCTTCAGCCTCAGCCTGTCGTGAAGCAATGCGTTTCGAAAAGGGGAGTTTGTCACCACGCAAACTTCCACCTTTCCTATAGGTGGTCCTAGTCGAACGTCGCAGACCCCCACCAGGGGCAATCGGGAGGATAGGCATATCTTCAACATTGGTGTCCGGACCAGCATCTTGCATCGATTCTTGAGTGAGTTTCTGAACGACTTTGGTCGGATCCTTCACGAGTTCATCGATTGTCAGCTCGGGCGTCGATCCGCCTGTCTGCGACCTCTGCCGTCCGAGCCTCTCTGCGCCGTCCACATAACCGGCGCCGCCCATGCCACCAGAGGGATCAATCTGTCTCGACAGCATAGACTTCTTCCGCCTCAGGCCAGCCGAATTACTTCGAGCCAAGCCGTCATCCGTAGAGAGGGTCGACTCGCTTCCGGACCTCCTCTTGATGGACTGAACCCTATTCTCCAAAAAGGACTTGAACTCCATGGGAGCTAATTCGGGGTGGACTCTAGCCGGAACCCACAATAACCTAGAAGGATCGGCCTCATCGTCACCCCCTGAGGGGGGCTATGGAGGGCATGGCCATGAGAGACATGCTCGAGAAGGGCAACAAATCAGGGTCGTTGTTGTTAACCACGTCCATCGACATCCTCCTAAGCGCCTGGAGATTACTGAGCTCCTGAGCGATGTCATTGGGGTTGTCAATATTCGTGAGTGGGAACTGAGACGTGGCGGGGTCCGCTTGCACATCCTTGAGGGACAACGTTGGCGAAATCGGCGCCATGTTGCTCGAGTCGAACGAGGTGCTTAGTCGGTTCGGTATCCGCGTGGGCATCGTTTGGGTCTTCTTCAGGGCGGGGTTGGCGGCAGAGGTAGGGCTCAGAAACCCGGTGTTGTCCGACGTGGATCTCTCAAGGGGCGGCCGCGTTTCCTCAGAGGTGGGAAGGGTTCTGCTGATTTGTTCCGTGTAAGGGGATTGCATGAAGCTCAGCGGTCGGCCACCGAGCTGCGGGCGGTGGGGTTGTTCGAGGGGTGAATCGTCGTCCTCGTCATCGTACAACGTGCCGATGGCTTCGGTTACGTGGTGGCTAGGGTCTGATATTGACAACTTATTGGAATGGCCGCGTCGGCTGGAGAAGCTTGCGCCAACCTGGTTGGGTCGAGATGAGGTCTGCACAGATCGAAAGAGACACATATTAGCCTAACAAGTAGATGGAGCGAGAGAATCGTGTTGTAGTGAAACAAGGTGGAAATAACCGCTCTCGTTGGGCTCGTCAACGGCACCAAGGCGGAACCCAGCCTATAGATGTCTATAGAGAGGGTTTGGGGCGGGTCATTCCTGCCTGGCAATGCTTGACAAGGCATAGGGGCACAGCAAGGTAAGGAATTATGGGCACATCGGCATAAGTCTAGAACGAACCATCATCGAGGACTAGGATCCGGCCCTGAACCGGGCAAGTGCCAAATGGCGGCTTCAGACTTAAAACTTCTTTGTCGTTTTCCTCCTTTGCTATACACCAAGTATGTAAGCTCACTCCTTTCAGATGGATCCCGTTTAAAGACTATCGGTTCGTCATGAGGATAGGGAGGGTTATAGAGTCGGAAATTCGAATCTCGTCGCACGACAGGGGGCAGGGAGGATACGGGGTCTCGACGGTGATTTTCTTGAACGTGACGCTTTCTTCGACGAAAGGTGGGCACGGTTCGGGGGCGGTCAGGAGACGATTAAATGGAGCGTGCGTCGCATGTGGTCGCTGGAGACTGACAGAGGAACTCGCGAGACGCGCTGCCTTCAAGAAAGGGAGGCCAAGGAGGGGAGGGGGGAGATGCGAGGAATTAAGCGGCGCCAGTCTTACGGGTGCGAAGGCCGTGAATATCTAATAGCACCAAACCGGGCTGGGCAGTGCCGAGAGGAATCGTGCGCCGTGTGTGTGTCCTTGGGCGTTGCAGAGAAACTTGGGGTGGGAATTTTCTCTGGATTTGGGGAGAATGGAGGCGAATAGTATTGCGGTCTATTACTCCTGGCTGGCTGGCAATTGATGGATTGGATGGGGTGGTAGGAGTGGTAGTAGGTGGTAATAGTGCGCGGTAATAGTGGCGAGTACAAATCAATTGCCAGCCCGCAGTGCACGCTGGCACACACCATCCGCACCCACTTGGACAAGGCGGCAGGGTTATGTACAGTACAACGTCTGCTGTGCAGGACGGCCGGTTTCTGGTGGAGAAGCCAGGACGAGAAGGCAGGACAGGAACATTGTCAACGATCGGGACAGGGGATCTGAGTGAAAAGATTGGCGCGGTGGAGGCCAGAGGAAGAAATAGTGGAGGGCATCGCCGACGGAATAAACGACTCAAGAGAGGATACCATTCTAGTACCTCTAAAACGCGCTAATACTTCTCTGTTTGTTGAGTATCGACATGTATCACTATCTTGACTCTGCATTGCGTCTGTAAAATTGGACTGCTTCCAAATTAAGACATAAACTGCCACGGCGGCTTCGGTCTGGAGAGACCCAGTCTCCCGCTTCTTCAGTGGCTTCTAGTGGAGATGACTTTTTTTTCTTCTTCCCTCTTCCTCGCTTCATAGTATTGGCCTCGGTTGGATTCGTCGCTTTGCCAGGCTCCCGCTTGCCCAGCTCTGCGCCAGGGTGGGGAGAAAAAAAAAAAAAAAGCCAATGTAGGACCTACCCTTCCTCCTGTGATAGCCGTACGCCATCCCGACGATAGGAAGGACAGGTGATTTAATGAAGTAGCAACATAAGCCCGCCTTGAATTACGACTGAAGATCGGTCTTGATTTCTCACGTAAATTCGTCCGGGCAGCTTTCGTTTTTGCCCTCATCCTCTACCCTTTGCATCCAAGATCCATCAACGATGGCATGAGATCACTGTCAAGAAATGTGGGGGTGTGTACATGTCGTCCCTCCCAGGGCGACTTCCATGGATTTGATGCGTTGTGTGGAAGACGAAGCAGCGACAGAGGGCGCCAGGTGACGGGACATGACTTACTGGCTTGACATGATTGGAGATGGGTATTTTGGGGGTGCTGGGAGGTTGCAGAGATGGATATGGATGGCCTACATCAGACCGCTCAAGCACTCGTGAGCACTCTCCACCATCAAGGTGGTGCCTAAACTAGCTGCATGCAAGTACTCCATTCTCTCGATGTACTCGTAGGGCAGAGCCAGAGTTGATGTCGTTCATTCTACCAGGGGTCCTCGGAGCTCGAAATGGGCCCCACCGCGGAGAAATGAAGGGAAAGGAGACAAGGAAATATGGCGCGCCGCAGTCAAAGCGCTTCCATCTCGTCAGCCTGGAGGCCATCACAGGGGTTCTCAAGAGCCTATTTGGTGCCAGCGAATGGCTCTCCTGTCCTCGGTCGCTGGCCTTTTTGAGAGACGGCGCTATGGTACTGGACTTGTGTCAGTCGCGAGAAATCAATGATGCTGGCAACTGGAATGCATCCTCCACGGGACGCCACGAGGACTGAGACATCCAAAGTCGGTTCATTACTAAATTGAAGATTCAAGGAAGACTTCTTCTCCCTGCATCCGAACGACTTGGTTTCCCCTCATCGCCTTTTATGCTTGGAACATTCTCCAGCATGGATCCTGTTCAAGGTCGGACAGCATCGGTCCAAGAGGAAGAGACCAAGCCACCACGCCAGCAACGCTGGCACCGTCACACAACCCTGTCAGTTGGGCAATTTCCCCATCCGGATTCAGACGAGAAGCAGCCAGCGGATCCGGATCGCCGGGCCTAAGCCAGCCAGAGAGAGCCTCCACAACCCCAGCGTTGGCACGCGATCTGACTAGCGAGAAGCAGCTAGGGTGGAAACACCAACCTTCAATCTCAAGCATTTTAAGCGTGCAAGCTTGAACATTCGCAATGCTTTATCAATCACAGGTTATTAACCAACTTCAGACCATTGCGACAATCATAGCGGCCCACAGAGCAAACACTAAATGAGCTCTGACCAATTTCAAGACCCTGCCTAGGTGTATGCGGCCCTCGCGAGTTCTCACTGGAAGGATGACAAACAATGGCGTGTCCGTTCCTCAACGTGGGAGAGGGCAGAAAGGTTCACTCGGCACAAATATTACTACCGAGAGCGTCGGATCCTATCCCATCGGCGTTGCCCGGGAGCTCAGGGTTAGCGATGGACCCGAGAGTGGCCGAACAGTTCGTTTTGATGCTGAGAGAATCTCTCTCAATTTCAGCAAATCTTTGCTTTAGAGAGGGAGATCATATGTGTGTAAGGACGGCATCTACAAAGCCCCGTGGTCAGGTGTGAGGCATCCCTGAGTTGACACAACTGTGCTTCACCCTCACATTTTGACTAACATCACTTTCCCTTCACCTGTAAGACTAAACTACGCCCAAGTTTCCGTAGCTATTCTATATCTACCCTTAGTCCTACCCCTGGCATGGCCCGTTTAAGCCCATCCTGGCTCCGTCGTGATGGAGGTGAGATTACGAATAGATTAACAGCATTGACGTCGATTGGCTGGCGGATACTGCAATCCAGTACTTTCTTTTCAACCTTTTTCCGCAAGCCGCTGGTAGGGTCCGAATTTCGACTGTTAAAACATCGAGAAAGTCGAATGGTTTGAAGATGCGGAGACCAAATAAAAAAGTTATCGGCCACCCTAGGCCAAGCAGTATACCAAACCAACATCTGGAAATTCTTCCGTAGCGGGAGGACCTTGAGGCCCAAGAGCCTTGCCTCGCATCTATATAAACGATCCATGACCATAAGCCATCTACCACCCTTCCCTCTTTGAAAACGGCAGAAATAGACCGATCCTGTTCTACCACTGAAGTAGTCAAGGAAGCCCCTACCCCTCCCATCTCCGAGGTGGCCGCAATTCCGCCCACTTCGACTTCCTCGGTAGAACCCCGCGAGGCACACGACCATCCTGAACGAGGAGCGTCGCGGCGGCTCCCTGCGGAGCTGGAACTGGTCTGATAGACGCCGGCGGCTGATAACGGTGACGGATATGCTTATTAACTTGACGATGAGCAGAAGCTTGTGAAGACCCCAACTTGCTCGCCTGATCAGAGCTTTGAATTCAACAGTTGCTGGGCAGGCTAAGGGGCCCTTCTCCATAAGGATGCGAGGCATATGGAGACTGGTTCGGCACGAACTCTTGATCTAGCCATGGGTAACTTTTGTTCCGAAATGGGAATCAGCCGGGGAAGGCAAAAATGGCGGCCAGCTCTACGGTTGCTTCGATGTATGAGAAGGAATACGTATGTAAGGGCGAGTACTGGCCTCGGTTTACCTATCCTTGGCGGACAACGTAGCACCACTACAAAGGGGCAAAAGAAGTGAGGATTAAACGATAAGAAGAAAATCCGGGGAAATAAACTATGATTCGTACCTAATCATCCCGATACGTACATTTAAACCTACAATTGTAACACCATTCCCGTCTATTGCAATGTTGGTGTGCCGCATTGTACCATAGCATATCTTGCATCCTCCGTTGCGATTTTCATTTCCTTAACAGGGCCAGCTCATAACTGTGTCATTTGGCTCTTCCTTGCAGGGGCTGGGAATCAAACAGACACCTCAAATACAACCTCACGCCTGTAGAATGCTACATTACACTTTGATTACAAGTCGTCATCGAAATCACAGCCCGCTGGGGGTCCGCTTTCGTCATCGCGCATCAATGTTTCTGGTAGTAGCTGGCTTGCTGATAGGAGCTGGGAGGTCCGTAAATCAAACTCGCCTTCTGGTATCCTCACGGGGCTTCCGCTCTCATGGAACGCAATAAGGCTGGAGCAGGAGTTCGTCGATTGCTGCATCGGATGCCTTTGCGAACGTGAAGGCGATGGCGAACCACTGGCCGTTGTTGCCTGTGAAGAAGGAATTGTTGGCGTGCCACGTTTGCGCTTCTGGTTCGAGGAAGTCACTCGTTGTGGCGGTGTCTTTTGGCCCTGTCGGGTTGAGGGTCTGAGTCGCCGAGGTGTTTGCTGACTCGAGACTGGAGGTGCGCGCGAATCTGATGTCGGATGCTGCGTAGAATACGCAATATCGCTCAATAGTTGGGCTTCGACTTCTCCCACTTCTTGAGAAAGGCTAGCGGATTGCTTAGGTTGAGAGTCCTGTATGCGATCCTCGAAGACGCGGTCTTCCGATTCGAGAAGTAACTGGCAACGAAGGTTCGCCTGTAGCTGTGATACGACTACGGGGGGTACAAATGTGTACTTTTGGGGGGCAGCCTCAACCCATCCGTTCTCTTTCATCTTTTTGAGAGGAACGGGGTTGTTCAGCTCGTAAAGCTCTTCAATCTCGTACGCGTAACTCGATCTCTTCACTCCCTTGTTGAATTGTGTGTTGCCAACTCCCTTCTCGTTTGCAATCTCACCTGGTAGCTTTGCAGAACCGATGCAGGCCATGTAGCGGAGCATAGACTCCGGTTTAGTGACATAAATCCAAATTCGGGATACCGTACTGGGCATCTTCCAAGTCCTAAACTCGTGGTCCTTTGTCCCATTGACGATCTTTTCCACATGCTCGGGATGGATTGAGATAAAGATATCGGATCGGTCCGTAGGAGGTGGCATGGCTCGAATGATTTCGAGGTCGATACGCTGGCTATTCATCTGGGTATAGACTTGGGTTTTGTGTTGTGCGGCATGGTCATCTTCCTCTTCGGGGCAAAATTGGGGTGATGAGAAGGCTACCGCAGCCTTCCTTCGTGGATGTTTCGGTGTTGTTTGCAATATGCTGTTCTGTTTCCGTGTGCTACACTGAGACGCGGCACGGCTGGGGTCTTGGATGTTCGGGGGCGCTAGTTCGGTTCCCGAGGCAAGAATTTCGAAGGCAAACTGAGTCTCTTCACCAATGGGATAGTTGTCCTCCTCCCTCGCTGGCTGTTTGGCTGACTGAGTGCTTCTTTGCTTCTCCGTCGTTTCGCCCGCCGCTAGCACATCGACTGGTTCGGTATAGGATTTCTCCAAGGGTTGATTACTGAGATAACCTGGGTCGTCGTCTTCTTCCCCTTCCTCGTCCGAGTCCGCGATAATCGCTGTTTTTGAGCAGTCTTGTTGACTTTCGGGGTCTTCATTCTCGTCATTGCATTCTTCGCTAGTTGTTTCGTCATCTCCGGGAGCCGGTTGCTTCGTTTGACTACTTGATATCCTTTGGCTACTACTACCACATCCCTTCATGGCCCGAGCGGAGGATTGCGAAGGTCCTGAGGACAACGTCACAGCGGACGCGAATGAGTCCTCTATGACGAGGGTCCGCGGTGCCCTCTTCCCGATCCGCAAGGGGGATCCTACATTTGTGGATCGGGATTTGAGTGGAGAACCCCTTGGCCCTAGAGGGGAATATCGAAGGAGCATTGGGGTGCATGGAGAGGGCTGCGAGGAGGGAATTTCGATTCTAGTCTGCTTCTTCAGCGGCGTTTGTGGGATCACCGAGGGGCTCTTTGTTTCGAGTCGATTGTTGGATATCTCTTCCTCCACATCGTTGATTCGAACCCGTCGCCCGGTAGTGATAAACTCGTCCAAGCCTCCATCAGAACCCTCGTCTTCCGAATCTTTGATTGTTCTTCGGCTCACTTCCTTTTTCAACCGGTCACCACCGTAAAATTGAGTCAGCGTCTGCGTGTGGAAGCTCGAAGTCGACCCCGAATCCGGTTCGTCCCCCTCCGTCTTTCTCCTCTTCTTTTTCCGCTTCTTTTCTTCCTCTTCTTCGAACCCGGCCGCCACATCCATGTGGGAATTGCCTTCGAACCCGTCAAGTTCCTCGGGGTAGATGGGCTGTAAGAAATCGATTTGTGTGATCGTTTGTTGTTTAAGTGGACCGGCACGTTTGGTACTCTGCTTTCCGTATGTTCGGATGACCTTTCGTCGTGGTGGAAATTGGATTTGTTGGAGGGATGGGCTCGAGGAGTAGACACGGGATGCGGGAGCCTGTCCCTTGGATCGTGTTTTCGGTGGCATTGTGGATGCCAAAATATACAAATGCGTATTGGGGAGTTCTAAAGCGTCAACATTGGTCCGCGATCGATGGTCTTATGGAAACAAATGGGAGATTGTTGAGGTGGAGGAGCGGGAAGGTGACAAAGGCCTTAGACGCGTAAAGTGGACGCGCATGATAGATTACGCGTGTTGTCGATAAGCTGCTTAGACCGATCCAAAGAGCCAATTTCTCCGCCGGTTTATGCGTCAAACGAGGTGCATGAACTAACCGTTGCATTTGCTGAACAACTCTTGGAAACCGTAATCGACTGTTGGCTTAAACTCGCTAACTTTCGCAGCGTCCATTCAATCACACATACTCAACATCTCACAGCTCCAATACCGTATTGCATACAATACATCCATTCATATAGGACCCCTCAAGAAAACGCAAGCCCATTTAAGACAACCAAGAATGTTACATATCATCCTCCCCCGCTTCTACACCATAACTGACATCAAAACAATGAACCCCTTCTCCCTTCCTTCTTGCCCCTCCAAGTAATATCTACCTGCCGGCAAATGCACTCCTAACCTCTTGTCTCGGCCACTCGAACAAGACATCCCCTCCGTAGACCTCCGCTGTGATGGCAGCGATGCGGAGCTCCACCTTTCCGTAGTACTTCTCGCACTCCTCCGTAACCTTATCGACAAGCTCCCGACCGCTGCTTCCAACGCCTGTCGCCTCCTCGGCATCGCCAAAGTGCTTTTCGACGCGCTTCCTTAGGGCCTCAATACCCTTGCGCACTTCCTTGGCGTCGTAGACACTGAGAACCTTGTTAAAGACAGCCTTGGAGTTGGATGGCTGGGATGCAATCTGCGACGGCGTCTTCATGGCCTGGAGTTGCGCCTCGACGTTCTCGATATAGTCGAGGAGCTTACCAAGGGGCCGGCGCATGACGGATGATAGGTACTGGTCAAGGTGCTTATTGTACTCCTGTAGCGCCTCTTGTTTCCTATCCTCAAGGACGTCTACGTCCGCGTGGTCGCCCATCTCCTCAATGAAGTAGCTGAGATTCTCAATGAGGAGGATATGATAGTTGAGAGCCTCCTTGTCCTCGGGATCGTTGGTGCTGGCAGAGACACCGACACCCTTGCTCTCCCTGGCGATGACCTTGAGTGCATCAAACATCGCTTTCAGGACGCGTCCGTACTCTTCATTAACCATGTGCCGCACATCGACGGCACCTGGATAGAAGGTAGCCATGATGTTCTCGACAGCAACGGCGAAATGAGGGAATACTCTAAAGAAGTGGATGACACCGCGCCGCTTCTTGACCATCTTGACTTTGGTTTCCTCAATCGCACGAACTTGTTCGTCAACGAACTTTCGGAAGCGGACTTCAAGAGCAGATCGGAGTTTTTGGAGGAGCCCATTAAGGAATTCCTGGTTCGAGCCACTAAGAGACTCCATTTTGATCTCTAGGGAAGCCAAGACACCAATTGCGTGACTGTAAAAGTTAGTTGATGCATTGATGCACTTGTAGGTGTATGGGAAGTTTGTATACTTACAGTGGATTGTTGAAGACGACCCACTCTACTAGCTTCTGCAAGTCGCCTTCGAGAAAAGAGAATATATTCTCCATGGCCTTCGTGACTCTCCGGGCCATCTCACGATCGGGTTCCATGCGGCGGAAACCCAGCCATTCGTGGTCTGGGGCCTTGCGTTCTCGTCCAGGAGGATGCGCCGCGAGGTAGTCCTCGAAAGTGGTCTGCTCCAGAGTCGTGGCATGGAAAAAGTCTATGACAAAGTTATGCTCCATCTCAACTAGGGGGACTAGATCGTCTAATACGCCTCGGAACACCTCATAGGACTGGCTCTTGTTGTCGGTGCCCTTGTCGGCGACGATCTTGTTGACGGCGTCAGACCTAAATCGGCCGGCCAAAGTTTCGCTTCGCTTGACAGTAAGTTTTCGGGCCGCCGTAGCGAGGCCTTCATGTTGTTTCTCTGGTTGATGAGTGAAGAGAAGCTCCGCTTCGTCGCCCGTCGCCTTCTTGGCATAGCCTTTCCAGGATTCAATCATGCCACCAAAAGCGGGTCTGAATAGAGGATTTCCTTGCTGCTGGTATTTTTGCATGAGAGTATCCCAGCTGTCAAGGTGAATGTCGCGGGCATATAACGTAAGCCCAACATACTTCCAGAGGTATCGTCGGTGCGTCTGGTAAATTTCCTTATCCGACTTTCGGGAGAGTGCTCGATCAAGCATATTCTTAGTACTTGAAAATGCGGAGTCAAATTCAGCTTCCATCTGTCGGAGGAACCGGCTGATGAAGATGTTGCTCTCTTGTAGACAAATTTCCTTCTTCTCTTGAACTACGCGCATCTTCTTGTAACTGCTGGTAAGACCGCTAGTGGGATCAGCATCGAGTCCCAAGGCGGCCGCTAGTTCGAGATCGTCAGCCAACGGACCAAGGTCGGAGCCTATACCGCCGGTCTTGTCCTTGTTGCCATAGCCGCAGAGAGATGGGTCAATCTTCCGCATCGTCTTGTAAAGCTGAAGGAGGCTGTCCTCAATATCTGCTAGGCCGTTCAGCTTTTCGAGCGGCGCGCGACGCAGAGGTTCTACATTCCAGTCTCTATCGAGAGCGCAGGTGTCTGTAAGCATGCGGAGCTCGTTTTGGAGAGCCTTCTGGTTGGCGACTTGGACCTGGATACCCTCGGCTTGAGCCTCAAGATAATCGATATCAGAAGTAATAGTCTGCGCGAAGTGTTAGACATGGTGTTAATTGATGCAAAGGTTCTCCAGATACTTACGCCAAGACCAGCACTGTAGAGGGTGAGGAGATCATCAAGCTGTTCACACTCAGCTATAACCTGCTCAATTCCTTCTTTGATAGCTTCAATGCGTTCATCGTCATCCTTGAATCGGGAAAGCCAGCCGCCAGCCTGGGCCTTGTCGAGTTCGCGGTCGAGGTCGCTCTTCATTTTGTCCCATGTGCAAGAGCGCATCAGTTCTCCTGGCACGAAGCCAGACACGTCCATCCATTGGCGGAGCTGGACGCTCTTTGGAGATTCTAGAAGGACAGAGATTTGAGCAGGGTCCACCCCAAGAGTGGCCAGGTATTTTCCATCGTTTCCAGCCAGAATTGCCCGCTGTTCTTCTTCTTTTGGCTGTTGCTGTTCTGCTTTGGGCGCTGTCTTCTGGTCAATGCTCTGTCGGTTGTCCTTGATGGAGGACTGCACGCTGTTAGGTCGACTGGACCCAGAAACTGTAACCTTGACCTCGGGAACGTTTGACGTCCTCTCTTCAGGTTTGGTAGGCTTAGAAAGCTCAGGTTCTACAGACACCGGCTCAGGAGGCGGCGGAGGTCGAGGAGGCGCAGGAACAACGCTTGTGATACCGTCCGGGCCATCCTCGGACTTATTCTGGGCTAAACGAAGCCTTTCGCCCGCTCCGCCAGGACGCGGCTTGAAAGCCCCTGCAACAGCAGCGGCTTTCCACAACGACCCAGCAATGTCTCCTCGAGATCGTTGGGTTCTGATCATGGGGCCGAGACCGGGGCGGGATTCTTCTTCACCCTCTGGTGATGTAGGAGAAGTAGGGTCAGTATTCAACCTCCTAGACTTGATCATGGGGCCAAGGCCAGGGCGAGTTTCTTCCGCCTCCTCTGGTGGGGCAGGAGGAGGGGTCGGTTCGGGGTTTGCCCTCCTCGACTTGATCATGGGTCCGAGACCCGGACGTGAATCTTCAGGTTCAATAGGGGCAGGAGATTCCGAGCGCGGTAGTGGTGGTTCAGGAGTTGGAGTTGCCCGCAAGAAAGAAGATTGGGACGGGCTCTTAGGTGGGAGAGTGCCTGCGGTATCTTCCCGTCTCGGAGTTTCACGGGGGAGTTCGTTTTGACTAGAAAACGACCGCTCTCTAAGAGAGCTGGTATCGGACCGTTGAGACATGGAGTTGTTCCTGGGAGATATGCGATCCATGCTGCGAGGAGGGGGGGCAACTGGATCCTTCTTCATGCCCGGACTCATCAGGGGAGCTGGAACGAGGTCTCTATCGGCAAACTGCTGGGGTCGCGCTAGATCGATTGGAGGTCGCCTCCTCTCAGGCGGTGGCCTATCCGGCTGCGGTCTTTCCGCGGGAAGGTTAGGTGTCGGTTCAGGTGATGGGTCTCCGAAGCGGCCATAAGCCCCAGGGCCGGCCATTCCTCCGCGGGACCGGGGGGGGAGAGGAGACGGCTCATCGCCACGGGAGGGGGGTACGTTAAAGGAGCTATTACTGTTGTTGTTAAGTGAGTCCTGGCTCTTATCATTTCCGGCCAATCGCCTTAAAGCGGCTTGGTTCTGGGAGCGCGACGAGTCAAAGCTACCAGCAGGGGAGCTTGTGCCTGTTGGAGGGTATGCGCGGCCAGATAGACCGGGAGAAGGCTGGGGTGGCGGGATAGGTGTCCTGGGAGGATTGATTGTAGAACCACTCGAGGCACTTCGTTGACTAGCATTCTCACTAGGACCACCGGGTGGTGGGCGAACGGGCGGAGGTCTGCGTCCGAGCACCTGGTCAAGTTCGCGCGGTTCGAAGCCAGAAAGCTCGGGGACTTTGCCGTTGGTATATTTACCGTAAATCTTGATTAGACTGGCGATAAAGAACTTTTTCTCCTTGTCGGTCTGGGCATTCCAAAAGTAAGGTTTCTGTATGGTTACGAGAAAGCCAGTCTCTCCGGCCCACTGCCTCTGGTTCGCGTCGACAGCAGGACTTGTGTAGGAGTGAATATGGGTTAAATCGTCGAGGTTCCACGTCTTGCCAATCGAGAATGTGCCGTTAGAATTTTCCTTGGACTTGTGCATGCGCACACGTCCCGACTTTCGGACTGCGACGATGATGACTCTAGGCTTCTCGACTTCGGGGGTTCGAGAGTAGGGGGGTGGTGGATTGGAGGGGTGTGTCGAATACTCGGTGATGCGGATGTGAGTGATATATGTTTCTTGTACTGCGAGGTAAAGGGTAGCACGTTAGCAAGTAGCTTGATCACAGCAGACAAGAGTCCTAACGCCTCAGGACATGTTCCAGAGGGTGCTCCCAGGGCAAGAAATTGACGAACATGAGCCATCAGCGTCTGTTTTGTTGAAACAAGAGTCTATTATCCTTCGCCTCTCATCTTCAAATAACTCTGCCCTGGATTTTGCGGCCAGGGCGCCGTTTCCGTTGCGATCCATCTTTCAAGGGAATGGCTCAGGACTGGCTGCGAAAGGGGAGATTAGGAGGTCTGGTGTCGAGCATCTTTGCTCCCAGTCGGGATTTGGTGATTGACGGTTCGTACTTGCGCTCCAAGCAGGGAATTGATTGGGCTGTCGAAAAATCGGCGTAAAGTGATGATAGATGCTGCTATCGCGCGTTCGGAGCGGGCACCTACGAGGTTGGTTTGCCTGTGGGAGAGGTCGTCATGAAGCTTTAAGGAGCCTAAGACTTGAACGTGGAGGTTGGAGGAAGGCGGACAGGTAGCAGTGTCTCAGTGGGTAGGTTTCGAGCGGCGAGTATGAGTACTACCAAGCTCATATTAGTGCGTAGATTGATTTTGTACCAGTACATAATTGGCCTCGAGATACTACTGACTACAGTTCAACTGCGTAGTGTGGAGCCTCTGGATGACTAAGGTCTCCAGTTTCATAAGTTAAGATTTCGCGGAAGGACACACAAGGTGCGAACCAAGCGGAATTCCGCTTATTATGGGCCTAGGCCAAGGATCCTATGGTCATGTTCCTGATTCTGCGAGATCTTGGTGCTGTCGCAAACCGGTCGAGTAGCTTAATGACCCTGAAATAAGCCGAGTGCGTGCCTCTGTTATGCTCGAAGATGGTGGTACACGATACATTCACCCACACCTGACCTGCTCTTCGAGTAGTTCTCGACCGGCCTGCAACTCGGAAACCCGTCAGGCTATTATTCCCTTGCTTTTCTGCTGAGTGAGCAGGCTGTCGGGTGGGTGGAGCCATGAGCTGCTGGCTATTGACCGAAAACGGCATGACCTTGGCTGTTGCTTTGCCTGCAGAGATCTCAGTCGCCTTTAATTCTACGCCGCATTCAAAGTGGGATCCGGCACCGAACAAAGGGTGACTTGACGTGTCGAGATTCTATTTGCCTGATCCCTTTCACAAAATCGCACTTTTTTCAAGACTTGGGATACTCCTATTATCCCCAGCGAATAATAGAATACCGGGGCTCCGGGACCCACCACTGACACTAAACACCAACGGACCCGGAAGGGTCCTCCTGCCTACCGAAAGTGATCCGGGGTGGATACCGAGATCGGAAATAGTGGGGGTAATGAGCGACTACCAGCAATGAGGGAAGCGAACCGAATAAATCCATGCCAGTATGAAAGGAAAGTGGTCATTTCGGGAAAGCCCTCCTATCTCCGCCACCTTGTCTCCTTTCCATCTCCGACAACTGGCGGGCTATCGGTGAGTTTCCGCGTGGTCAAAAATCAGCGATGCAAACCAACGCCGGTTCGCAGCCTGGTCTTCCCCCCCCCAAGCCGGAGCGCCACGCCAGTTGAATGCGCAGCATCCGAATGCATAATGATCTTACAAAGGCGTGGGACGAACCAAGACGGGGTCGCAACCGTGACGGAACGTATCACACAAAGCCCGTTTTACCAATAGGCCACCTGCAGCGAGACCGCTCGAAGTTTGAATAAGGATGCAGCAAGTCTCTCTCTATAGGTTTTCAGTCAGAATCCCACAGTTGACGCACCGCGCTCAGTGGCGGGTTTGCGCTGCGAGAATGTCACATTCCCCGCATATAGGCAGAGGAGGTTTTCGCAGAATGACCCTCCCGAGCCTCGTAAAGATGGCTGTCGTTTGTGGCAGACCTGCGCCCACGCCTCTACAACGTCCGAGCTTCGAATTTCATTCTAAGAGAGCGGGAAGGGAGTATGTTGGGAGGAGAAAGGAGGTGGGCGCTGGATAATCACGACCGCCAGCCTGCGCAACCCCGTTCCGTCGCCTACTCTCACCACTCGAGGAGGTGACAGAGGTCATCTGCAGCGACTGCTTCCCGACTGGTGAAAAAGCCTTTAAATCAGGAAGCCGAATAATTCTAAAAAAGGGGATTGAGTTGCAACAAAACTTCTCCAAAAATTACCATCTCGTAGTGGGGGCAGGGGTGAGGGGAAATGGAAGGGCAAGAAGGAGCCGTAAAGACTCGACGCTCTCGGGAAGAAAGGGTGCGGTTTAGAAGCAGATTGGTTTGGAGCAGCTGACTACTAGCATCCAGCAGACGTGCTTTACGGCGTCCAGAGATGACGGAATGTGGTTCGCTAGCACTTTGAGTCTGACGTGGGTAGTCCCGCCTGCCGTCCTCGAGTCAACAGCCAGGGGGGTGTCAGTTACCATCGTAGTCATCTCCAACCGGAGACGCAGGAGTGGTTTGAAGGTGTTATCACACATACGAGGAACACAAGCCTGATATGCGGGTAGCATTCGCAGGAGGTATCTAGCTTGCCACGCGCATGTGCTAGATAAATATTCCCTTTCTCTCTCAAAAATGGGGTGTGCTTCCTTTTGTAGGCTGTCTCCAAACATCGTCCTTAACGCCGGTACCACTGATGACTCTATTTTCAATACACCAAGAGATTGCCAATATATTGAGGCCCCGCCTGGGCAATGGGTGGGGATACGACCACTCTATTACATTGATAACATTTCTCGAGAATCACAATTGGGATGTTGTCGTAGGGGCCGGGGTTCGAATAGTTGCAACGTTTCGCCTCTCTGGGGACACGAAGTTTAGTTATATACGGCCGTCCGTCCTTCAAGCTGCAGGCATCGGTTACTATCCGCCAACTCCGACTGTTGTCATGACCCTTCGGAACAATGGTATGGACCCACGCCTAATTGCCGTAGCGCCGACTGTCACCCTTGCGAGTGCGGAGTTGGGCGTGCGTGAAAATACATATTCTATTGCTGTACCCTTCGAACCCGCAATATTAGAGGAGAGAGATCTCATAATCGGCCGAGTAATGTTTATCAACAAGCTACTTGTCGATCCTGACTTTCTTTCCTATTATATTCGCAATGTTTTGGCCCAATTTTAAGACTCCAGTGAGTATTCAGAATTACAGATAGGCCCCATGCCGTTCTGGAACTGACATTTAGTCTTTTAGTTTAGATGGGAGATTTCGATTCCCTCCAGCCAGCGATCTATGGCAGTCAGTACCATGACACTGGTGAACTGACTGGCAAACTACGAGGCTCGCCAAGACTAGTGTTGATCGCGTTACCATTGGTTAGGCGAAAGTTAATTGGGGAATTCTGCGATGTTCCAGCTGTACGAGAGGATGGAACATTTTGGGCTGGATATATTACCTGAGAATGGTTGTGTGCGGTAGTCGAATTCTAGGTTTGTACAGATAAAGAAGTATCAAGAAATCTGCATCACTCAACAAAATCAATCCATATCAATAGTCTTACGAAATCCCAAATAGACCCACTAATTAAGCCATCGTCATTCTTTTCCATCAAGTTCAAGAGAACCTGAACTAGTAGCTTACATTTCCTTTCATTCTCGAATCAGATATTTTACGTACAAGAACGAAACCGATTACTCGAGTCATTGGAACAACCATCCATGTTACTGTTCTCACGAGATTTTAGCCCATAGATAGGTTACCGCGCCTCGCGTCACCCTGTAGAGTTTACTAACAGCCAGCTTTAACAGTAGAGAAACGGAATCTTGACGATCATGACAGTCTAAGCGCTCAACATCAACCAACCTAGTTCATGGCGTGCAATCGCTATTTGCCCACCTAACTAGACATAAATGGTATCCTCAACTAAAAGTGACAGGGTAAATAATCCAAGAAGGAGAGGAATATAAGGAAAGGAAGAAAGAGTTGTGGGCAAGATATCAGTCTAGCTCAGCTGGGCAATATATGACCTCTCCCGTATTCTTGTCTTCATGTTTCCATTGCTCAGCCTTTGGATCCCATTCCCAAAAATTAAGTGCCTCTCGATTCTCGTGGAAGTCAATGTAGGATGGTATATCTTTCCACGGGATCGGGGGCGTGTCTGCCGACTGGTCCGCCCAATCGTAATTGAAAGAAAGTCCTTGGCCCTTCCGTCTAATCTTGTTTCCCCTTCTGTCATTTTCATACTCCTCGGGCCAGGTTGTCATGGAGGAGTCACTGTCGCCATCGTCAGCAGCATCGCCGCCAACGCTATCGGTTGGTTGGACGTTGTGACTGCCATGTTCGAGACGCTCCGATCGAAGAGAGATCTCATTTCTGTGTAGCTCGTTGGATGAGGTCCCTTTAGTACCCCTATTCTCCTTCCCAACCAGGTGTACTGTGTAGTCTTCATGATAGGCTTTATTTCGAAGTGGTGATGGTGGGTGCTGAACCCACGTGGTCTCATCTTCAGATTCGTTGGATTGTGGCGGAGATAGACGCGGTGGTACGGGGTTGAGGCGGCGGTTTTGGCTTGATTGTCTGGAATATCGGCCAATGCCCAAGCCGTTGCTCCTGGTAGGGCTCAGTCGTTGAAGCCGTCGCCCGGGCTCGGCCACTCGAGCATGGACTAGGGGGGCGTAGGAGTCAGGAAGCATGTGTTTTTCATTGGGATCTAGTTTTGGTGCCAATTATTGAGGCAAGGTCGGAGCGCTGAAGGCAGAATGAACAAACCTGTTCGATTAATGCAAAGAATCAAAAAATTCTCAAGAAAAAAAACATCCATGATAGGTCCATAGATATATAGTGTGAACACTGGTATAGATTCGCTCCTATCTATAGGCTCTCAACTGGGGTGCCCAAAATTCCAAATCTTCTGGGGCTGATGGCACGAGACGCGGATAGTCGCGGTCTGAGCCTGAGTGAGGCTTCAAAAGAAAGACAATGAATGCACATGTAGTGGATTGATTGACTATGGCTGCCACTCACTGTTGTTGAGGGTCTTGTCTAGTGCATACTACCCATAGGTTTCGACAGCCTCATTATCTGATTTTTCAGAGTCTGAGAATCACTCTCTACAACCCGCCGAGGGCTCAGGCGAAATATTGGAGGAGATTCTGGCATACATAATGGTGATCCTTGTAAGCCCTGGATATGTGGGCAGGCTGTGATATGGAAATATGCCGCATCAGCAGGTGGCCAGACGCCACTCTGCATAATGCCAATTGTGGTGATGTTGTTCATCGAGCCTTCCCACTCACCCTTGAGCCACACCACCAACCAGTTTCCACCTCCACGTCAGCTGCTCATTCCTGGGCTGCGATGAGATGTGATGCGTGATGTGTGATGCGCAGAATTCCGAATCGGAAGGTGACCAACTTACAAACCCCGCCCCCCATCTCTCTCCCAACGCATTTCACACCAGCAAATCATGTATGGCTTCGTCCTGACCCTACAACCCTATAGATCTATACACTCTGAGAGCTCTGCACGTTGGAATTTCTGGCATCAGTGCCATCTAAGGAATTCTTAAGAAGTTGATAAAGCTTTCCTGAGTGGTTGGGTTGTGGAAATACATATAATACACTCTCCAACTTGGTCCCCTAATGCTACCTTCGTATTATATATTAGATTATATATGCTTCACACGTTAGCTATGCCCTATGTCCCTGATTGAGACCTCTGGTTGATCTCAGCATTTGCCTTTGACTTTTTTCCCTTTCAACCTAGCTCTTTGGTAGCTGTGCTTCGTTCTTCCCTGACACCTCTCCCTGCTGTATTGATCATTACTAGTTTGCACTCTAGATCTCCTAGTATATATGGAGAAAAGGGGTTGAGTCTATTTGGTTTCTTTTCTCTAACCTACTGACTCTTATTATTTTATACACTGAAACTTCTGAAATGAGAAGTGGAGGGCTATTACTCTACCCCACGCGCACATTCCAAAAGCTCATATGCGTGAACGAGATCCTAACCTGTACCCCTCAATAAAAAACTGTGGTCTAGGGATTCAGAACAAGACTGTCAGACGCTCTCGCTCTACGCCGACAAAGCAGTCACCGAGACAATCAAGGACCCAGAGGCATCAGCCTCATCACTCAAGACCCCAACTTCTACCTCGGCAGCCGTGCACTCAAGATGGAAAGCCATTACTGCAGAACTCGCGGACCATCGTTCAGGACCCTACCCCGACGCCTATAACCCCGGCTTATCTGATGCCTATGGGGGATACCTTCCAGTCTCTCAACCATGAGTCTGAGCTCTTGTCGACTACACACCTGGGGACACCCGTTGGGTTTCCACCTACACCAACTGCAAGTAACACCACGGACCCATCTCGAATACAGACCGCGCCGATTCAAGAGCGCAGCGGCTACCACATAGGGCCTATAGACAATGGCCCTGCGCTCTACCTGATCGACTCGGGAACCTTCAAGCTAGAGTTTGATATGATCGACACGCTAAGCATGGTCCGGGGAACTTTCGGTGGGCCTGGCGTACAAACTGTCACAGAGAGGGGAACTTTGACCCACCGGGATGAAGGAGAACTCTGGGGGTGTTCATGCATAGATGCGGATATGGTTCGCCAACTCGGTCTCAGGTGTCTCCCTTACAGACCAACAGGGCACGGCTCGCGGAAGTATGTAGAGGTCGAACTCTACCACCCCTGCCATCCTTCAAAACGACGAACCGGCTTCGACGTAAAACTGCTTCGCCTTGAAGTTGTCGAAGGCTTGAAACAAACGGAAAAGGCGGCGTTCACCTTAACCCTCAAAGCTCAGAGGCGCTTACAGAAAGAAATTGGCGCTGCACTCTCGCCTTCGTCTCTTTCTCGCAAACCGCCTCCAGCTATTGATGTGCCGTCACCGACCTTCAACTCGGCGTCCTCGAGTAAGTTCAAAGTTTCATGATATGCGTTTCGATCGAGCCAAATGCGTCGAGTCGTTTCTAACGAATGTCCTCTGAAGGTTTCCCGGAGGCCCCAATATCCATTCCTACTACCACCGTACCCCAATTTGAGTCTGAGTCCTTGGTCCAGGGAAATCAATTACTAGGTTCTCAACTGGACTCTATATATATGGAGCCTGGAACCGAGTGGCCGTTCAATTCATTCATGCCAGCACAATTAACTCAGCCAACAACCGAGGCGTCTAACTCGAGGGGCGGTTTTCATACGATAAACAACTCTAATGAGCTCGGAGACGTGGACTATCCCAACATGGAAGATATATTGGGAGCTTCCCAATATAGCCTTCCCAATTTCTAGAAAAAATACGTTGTGTGTGATGCTTCTTTGTCCTTCTGTCTTAGCATCCACCTTTTTTTTCCTACGTTCCTGGCAGCCGCACTTGATCTATAATAGAAGGAGCTATGCCAGGTTATCAAGGCAGTCGGGCCTTACAACGTTATCTTTAAAAAAACCGAAGGTTTCCCATTGCGAGCAGCTTTGGGGGACCTTCTTCCCAGTAAGTGCACCTAATCTATGATGGCTATTATCATCATCCTTCTGTATCTAAGGAGCTAACATGATTTAGTACCCTGATCAGGGATATTAAGGGAACTGTGAGATTAGAATATCTTGCTATATAACCAAGTACTTGCTTTTATCATTCTACGATATGAAATTCTTAAATCCAGCCTCTCAGTAAGTGCACCTAATCTATAATAGCCATCATCATCCTCTTTCTCCACCTAGGGATCTAACTACGATTTAGCACTGTGATCAGGGTTGTGAAAGGAACTGTGGGATTGGGAAGTTGCCTCTGAATGACCAATACTGTTTTTTGTTGTTCCATCGGATGGGTTTCTTTCCTCAGGGCTGTATTTCCTTGGTCCTTTGTCCTATTCCTTCTTTTCACTTGCTATGGGATGGCCACACCTATGGATACTATTTTACCTGATTGATTGAAGTGCTCGTCTAGTCAAGCTTCTTTGATTGATTGATTGATTGCGTGACGCCGCAGCTTGGCATCGGCCCAAGAACTTGCTCTGTAATTGCTTGAACTATAGTGTCAATTTTAAGCTGGGGGACTTTTTTTTTTTTTTTTTTTTTTTTTTTTTTTTAATTTTACTGGCCGTGTTCGGCGTGATTACCCTCTGTACTTTTGACTGGCACCGCTCTTTACTTTGATCAAGCTCTGGGGGACAGCTGCGCCCGGTGGCACGTATCCGCCTTCCGCCGTAGCTGCTGCGTAAAACTCTCTCCAAAAGTCGCAGGCAGACTTGGGCATCTGGGTGTCCTCGATCTCCCGGACGAGAATATTTCCCACATCCACCACCCTACCCACCACTTCGCTGGAGCTGCGCGGATGGTTCCACTTTACTGTAGGCGGGAGGTTGAGGATGACTCTGTCAGTGTTTGGATCGCCATGTACAGCATATGACGCTAGATAGCTCTGTAGTGCCGTGCTAATACCCGAGTAAACGATGCCCAGCGGCAGCAAGACAAGGGTTTTCAACACATCGTCCCAGCTTGACGACGAAAAGTACTTGTTGTAGAACACGGCAATGAGGTCCGTGGCATGCCAGCCGGGAGCCACGGAATATTGCATATTCCACACCTTTGATTCGCCGTAGGCCTCGTTCAAGTAGCGGATGTTGCAGGTCATGCTGCTATCGCGGACAAAATCCGAGGTGCGATCCGTCTGCGACTTGTACTTGGATTGGCCACCGACGGCTGGGTAAAAGGCCGATGCCTTCTCGTTGAGGCCGATGTCGACGGTGTAGTTGGAGAAGACGGCGGCGAGGAAGTTGTCAAAGTCTGCGTTTGTGGTGATGGAGCCGTCTACGAAGAGGATGGCTTCGTTTGAGCAATGGGAAGTGAGGAGGGATTCAATCTTCCAAAAGTTTCCTGTCGCGAGCTCGAGGACCGGGAGTTGGCGGATGAAGGACCCATCAGGCGTGGGTCCTACGGCAAAGGTGCCGGGGACCTGGTCCAGCATCAGGTCATGGTTGGCGGTTATTAGTTTACTGGCGTCGGCTTTCCGGAGGCACGCGAGGCCCTGGCCTTCGCAGCCCGCTAGCCGTTCGAATTGCTGGAAGACCTCCTCGCTTCTGCCGGCTCTATCCCACATTGGCTGGAACGCAGGGCTAAGGAGGATGGCTTTGCTAAAAAGGGGATCTTTGGTTCCCCCTTCGGCGACTAGGTGGTGCATGATCGAGGACGCACCCGCCGACTCTCCCATGGCTGTCACTTGCTTTGGGTCTCCGCCTAGAAGATGGATGTATGACTGGACCCATTCGAACACGGCTCTCTGATCCCAAAGTCCAGCGTTTGGCAGGCCATCCTTCTCCATCGAAGATCCCGCAAGAAAGCCGAACGCTCCAAGGCGATAGTTGAACGTAATGAAAATCATGTTGTTGTCAGATTGGCTGATTAGGCCCGAACCATCGTAAAATGGTAGACTAGGCTGGTAAATGTCCTTGCTCCCCAAGATGTAGCCCCCCCCAAATATGTAGACAACCACGGGCAACGGTGTCTTGGGATTCTTAATAGCTTTGGATGGGACAAATATATCCATGTAAAGGCAATCCTCGCTTTCTTGGCCGAAGCTAGGGATTGGCAACCCTCCAAGACTGGGTCCCTTATTAGTACGTCTTGCTCTTCAGACTTGGCAATATGAGGAGACTTCGTACAACTGATTGATCGCGGACCCTATGGGACTATCGTTACCGGTGCCCATGAGATTGATGCCATCTATGATGGCTTGAGGACAGGTAGGTTTTGCGCCGATCTTTTGGCCCTCGAATTGTTTCACCAGCGGAGCCGGCTTCGCCCATCTTAACTCCCCAACAGGCGGAGCCGCGTAGGGTACATTGCGGAACACATGTCTAGACCGGTGAGGTTAGCCATATCCCGACGATTCCTAGAGCGGGCATTCTCACATATCAGATGCGTCGTTGTACTCAGCCTTGAACGATCCATAAGGGAGATCGAGAATAGCTGACTCGGTTGCCTTGGCTTTGCTTGAGCCAAAGATGAAGTCGAATAGCCCACTCGCAGAAACGAGTGGTAGAAATAGAAGCAAAATCCACTGATACAAAAGCATTTTGGAGAAATTCTTTGTGCCGAGGAATGTCGTTTCTAAAAGATGGAAAAGTTTAGAGAAGAGAAGGCTTAGGTGCTATCTTTCTCACTCACCGGCACCTCTGCGGCGTTGTACAGGGCGAACGTATTTCTGGAGGAAGTCTCTAGTCCTACACGCTCCGCTCTGTCCTACCCAGCAGAAAAGAACCACAAGACAGCGCCAATACGCCTTTCCCAAAGAGACAGAGAGAGGGGGAGAGGGAGAGGGAGAGAGAGAGAGAGAGAGAGAGGAGATTAAGCCATAACGTCGCTGAAGCGCACTGCGCGATATTGCCAGCTTCTATGCGTCCCGTTCTGCGCAAATAGGTAGAGTGCCACTGGGATCATTCCTCTCATAGACATCGTCCCGCCAATCCCTTTAATGTGACAAGCCCATATCCTCCCATCAAATCACGAGCCCTCCCGCGTCTCCCTCAACGCTCGGGTTTGGGGGCATCCATGATCGATCGTGCGCCCATCGGGTCGGGAACCAATCTGTCCCGTGATCGGACCGGATGCCTGGCCCCAAAGAGGAAAGGAGCCTTCCGAAAGAATAATTTCACCTTTGAACGTGGTCATCCAATCTCGTGCACCATCCTGCCCTCTGGGTGATTTACTCCCTGACAAGACTGGGAAGCTATTGGTGATGTGTGGTTGGTAATGTGGCGAATGAAAGCGTGAGAAACGTTACTTTAGAGTTGGCAGGCCCGCTTTAGGCGCCGCGCCTTCCCGCACGAGCTTCTCGAGCTGGAACCGCCCAATTAGCGGGCTCTGTTACATTTAACTGGTTCTTCATTTCTACATTGTAGTATCGCCGAACTCGAAGGCACGAATCGCGCAAATGTTGCCTCGATACTGGGACTAAGGATGCGTCGAGCCAGCAATGGGATCACCAGGGCGAAGACGCGTAGAGCTACGCGGTGTCGCTTTGTGACTTTCATCTCCTGCCAGCTGCCGCCGGCTACCGAACAATGTAATTCATGTTCATTATCTGAATGCTCTGACATCATGATGGAATGAATACTATGGGCAGACAATGCTGCGCCAAGAAATGCCAATACCTTCGTGTATAGGCCAAGTATAATCTAAAATAGTTTGTGCTACCTCCTATGCATTGTCGTGGGAATCATGAAGAAAAGCCGGGACCACCAATACACGCCGAAAAAAGACCATGGACGCATCAAACCTGGAGAACGCGACCGACGCCACCAACACCGAAGCACGTCTAACTAAACCCAACTGCCTTCTAGTTCCGTCTGTTCCTAGTTTTCTTGCCCACTGGTAGTGTGTCTTCCTCTTCTTCATCCTGGCCCTTCTTCAAGTCCTCAGTCAGTTTCCACTCTTCCATATCATACCAATCCTCGCCGTCCGACAGTTCTCCAACATGACCTTCAGCCTTGGACCACTTGAAAACTTCGTGGCGAAGTCGATCTGCCTTCAAGAGGTTAAAATAGAGCTTTATCGCCCCACGGCAAACCTCTTCCTGTTTCTGGACGTAATGTGAGAGGAGTTGGCGAACGTGTTCCGCCTCGTTTTCCGGAAGCCCCATGTCTTTGTCCGACCGAGGATACGACGGCGGAGCGAAGAACGGATGTACCGGGAAGTCGTCCGAGTCGGCGTCGGCGCTTGCTGACCGTTGTCTCACCTCAACGTTCGCCCGCGAGTTGTTGGACTCGCTATTACTTGAGGTACTATCTGCATCCTTCATCTCCACGGCATTTTCAGCTGCTTTTCTTGAGCCTGTGTCCGCTTTTCCGCTTTCTTCAGAGTTCGTGAGTTTCTCTGACGGGTTCGCCGTTAGTGCGGGTTCCGCGCTTGCGCCTGTAGAGTTTAAGACTTCGAGCTTATCCGGACCGGTACCCTCACGGGGCTTATCAGCCTTTGATTCTTTATCCAGGGTTTCTGTATCACCTGGTTCCTTATCGGTATCGCTCTTTTCCACCTGCGGTCCACCGGCGTCCCCCATCGTTATGTCTTCAACGGCGGCAGCCTTCCCTTCCGAGTCTTTTGTGGGCAAGCCAGTCGCCGCGGTCGACGTACCATTTACGGTTGTTTTCTTGGCACCATTGAGTGTTGCGGGGGATGAGGTATTCGGCTTAGCCTCCGTAAGTAGCCGTTCCCGAATGAAATCCTGGAATGCGCTATCGTCCCTATAAAGCTCTATATCGTTTGGGCCAACGAGAAGCCCGCAGGGAATCCATGTATAATCCCCACAAAAGCCCGTCATTAGCTTCTTGACTTTGGAAAGGGCGTGTTGCTCCTTGCGCATCAATTCACTAGCTTGATTGGCGAGTTGGGTCAGGCTTTTCGAGTTGTAGGCGGTTGCGAGTGAGGGGTGGTTGGCAAGATCGGTCACGGAAGTTAGGGGAGCAAGAATGCCTGGAGAAAGAAACGTTAGCGAGACCACCTCCGTCAATGAGTAGGGGAGAATCAACGGCCTTACGTTCGAGGTGGATATTTGCGTATGGGTTGGTGTCCGCGGCATTGGCGAGCGCGTCTTGGAAGCGTTCTTCGTCGTCTTCGCTATCAACTTCAAAGCCGTCGTCGTCGATAAGTGGTGGGTTCCGATTAATGATGCTGCGCCTTGTGCCGGCGTACTCAACCTCCTGTACGCATTGTTAGGAAGGGGGGTTCGGACTGAGTAGTATTGGTAGTGCAGCATGCCTCTTTATAAACTTCAGGGCCAGTGGGAGGCGCCAGTTGCCCCTGTCGAGTGAATCGCGCTCGCTTCTTGAGTTTCTGGCCGCGGTTTCCGTTATGGTCGATTGAATCGTCCGAGTCGGATTCTGGTCAAAGACTATGGTCTTAGTTTTCCGCGCCCGTGAGGAAGACCGGGGGTGGGGGGAGGGATTGGGAGATGGGCGTACCGTATGTTTTCCTTTTCAAATTTCTTTTTATTGCCGCGATGGTTTCTGCGAAAATGATCTGTTGCGACGCCATGGCGAACTCGCTCCCAGCCGATTGTTCTCCAGCAGTAGAAAATAAAGGCTGGTAGTGTCTAGCAATGTTTGAGCACTAGTGGGGGAGGGGTGTCTGATTGGGACTTTATTCAGCTGATAAGGTCACTGATAAAAGGCAGGCGCTATATCGCGAATGTTGGGGCGTCAAGGTCTGTGGTGAGTGTTATGAACTGCACTTTGCGTCCGAACGGAGGAGATCCAAGAAATCAATGTACGAGAGGCGGCGACAGGTTCTGGGGGTTTGCGAGGCTGACGAAAGTTGGATGACCAGGGCGCAGGGGCATGAAAGCAGCTGTGCCAGCACTGTGTGGGACTGTGGAGCCGGAAACGGAGACCGGACCAAATGATTTTCCGTTAACGGCCACATACAGTACGGCTTAGGCATTTTAGCTTCTTAAACACTGTACTCTCTGGTGGTGATGGCGGGGTGCTTGAAGCTCTGAGCCCATTGACGAGGATGCGCTCTGCTTCGTTTTGGAGACGGTATTCTGGCGACTGCTTGTGGATAAATTCCTCGAGAGCCTCTAATAACTGAAGTAACTTGGGAATAGCTTCCCGATTGCACCCGGTAATACTTTCCAACCCCGTTAAGCCCGGAATGCAATCCCAATGAGTAAGTTAGTTCTCCCTTTGGACAGAGATAATGATACATCATCCAAGGAGAGACCCTAACGCTTCGGGCATATACCAGTGAAAAACCGAGCTATATCGACTTTAACTTACGCAAATACGCGCTCAGTAACATCCGCCTCGATATAGACCTTCTCGAGCGACGCTCCATTCGAAGCTATGGACGGCTATCCTCTAGGGAGCCTTGATCCTAGTGTGCCCTTCTTGGTTGCATCTGGCCTGTTAGATGTGCCGTCGGATGGCCAAATTGAGGAAAGGGATGCAGATACTCTCCACACTGTCTTGAGCTCAGATGTTCCTAGCCTCTCGGGGAAGAATGCTGAGGTGCTTCACCGCTACCTCGCGAGCATCGACGCTACACAACCCCCCTGGACATTTGGGGATAAGAAGCAGCCATACAGATTCCGTGTTGAGTCTGTCGGGAGGGTAATAGAAACAGCTATCGAGTCTATTAAACCGTTGCTAACTCCACTCTACGTAGTCCTATGCCCTTCCACCTCGACATGCTACTCTCCCGGAAAATATAGAGAAGCCCGAAACCGAAATTGTGCTACACTCGCCGCTCTCTCCTCTCAGCCCCTCATCAAAACTCTACCCAGATGGCCTCATTAACCCCGAATGGCTTCGGAAGCACCAGGACCTCGTCCCCAGCATATACTTATGCTTCTACACTCTTACCTCTGACCAGAGCCGCGCAACATTGCTCGACAACCAGCTCAAAACGGACATAAATGCTATCAAGGCCGAAATTGCAAGATCCGGCTATAAGACGAAACTAGCCGTCGCGCTGATGAGCGACACTGCTCCTTTGCCGCAATCAATGACTCAAGGCATACAGGAGCGTCTGGAGAATATCCGCAAGGGGACTGGACTGGATACGGGAAGGTCGATTTTCTACATTGCGCCTCGCGAGTCTCCCGATGAACTCACGGAAGCGGCTGATACTATCCTCACTGCACTATATCCCCAGTCTGTAGAATATTATCGAGACCTTGGCAGACATGCGAGGAAGAAGAGGAGCCGAGGTATCACGCCTCAACCTACTATCCCCCCGACCTCCGGCACATCCCAAACCCTATCTCTCTCGGGCTGGCAGGTAAGATACGACTTCAAGACTGCCGTATTTTCCGAGTTTCGACAGGAAATAGACGCTGCCATGCGAGCATACGAACAAGCATATGATGGTCTCCTTAGTGAGGATGTTTGGGATCTCATACCGAGCTGGAGTCCTAGGTGGAATGAAGCTCGTCTCCTCTCTGACATCATTGCTGTCCGTGTCCTGCGTTGCTTCCTCTGGAATGAACAGCCTTCTATGGCAGTTTCGAGGTGGCAGGCCCACCGCGATCGGATCGGCCAGTTCGTCGACCATCGTGGCCGGGGTACCAGTAATTACGGCTGGAAGGCGTGGGAAACCCGCTGGTCCTTAGTAATGGCGAATCTCATGGAGAGGATAGAAATTGCCGCTCTTAACCCCTCTACGGGTCTGCTCTTCCTACAACCCGAAAAAGGCGTCCCACGAGAACGCCTCTATCCCTGGGAACTCCTGCATCACACGGGCTACTGGTACCGACAGGCTGCATGGCATACTGCCGCAAGACGGGCGCTCGCCTATCATATGCCTGAAGATGCCCGTCAACCGCCCGCCAATCCCTCAACTGACGCTCCCGCCAACGCTGGCTATTCCTATGATACCTATATGTGTCCAGAACCCTGGGAAGAGTTTCCGATAGATAAGCCAGGTGTGGATTATTCTCAACTAATAATCGACTGCTTAATGGCTGCGAGAGGCCAGTTTCACGCCCGGGGGCAAAATCGCTTGGTCGCTGAGGTGTCTCTTGAATGCGCAAGGGAGTCAGCAAAGTTGGAACAGTGGGAAGACGTAATAGCTCTGCTGCGGCCGGTCTGGGAGGATATGCCTTTCCGAAAAGAAGGGTGGACGGACATTGTCGAAGATGTAAACTGGACGCTAAGAGCAGCCGCCGTCGAAAAGGGACTTGGAGACCTGGTTCTCGCAATTGACTGGGAACTACTCCACAAAAGTGAGTACTGCTTCTACAACGTATCTTCCGGCTTTGGTTGCTAACGACACCCTAGGGTTCACAAGGCGAAAGAACTGGACTTACGACCTATCTAAATCCCTTGAAGGCGTCACACTCACTTCTAAGCCATGCGCAAGCCTTGCTGATGACACTATTTCGTCTTTTCTCTCTGCCTCGTTCGCTTTCAGGGCAGGCGAGGGCAAAGCTGGTGAGGCAGCTTTAGCACAACTCATCATCACGTCAGACGCATTTAAGGACTCTTCTCCTGTTCAGATATCATCATTGAAGGTTGAATTCGAAGGCAGCTTAAAAACCATATGGTTGACACATGATACAGAAGCCTCTGGCACTCCTGTTGTTAAGCGGAATACTATTGTGACAAAGGTCCCACTCAAGGAACAAAAAAGCGAGACGGAAACTGAGGGAGATGACGATGATGATTCTGGGGAGCCCACCAAACTTTGCGGCTCCGCAGACCTCGTGCTGGGTGCTGGACAATGCAGGGTTTACGACCTTGCCATTCCTCTACGCGAGCCCGGAGAAGCTCGTGCATCGTCAGTCCTGATATCTCTCGACACTGAGAAATTTAGACTGGACTATAGCATTGCGTTCCCTGAGGTGAGCACCGGAAATGTCTGGGTTGAGCCATCCGGTTATAGGAGGACTATGGGTAGGCTGGACCCCCGGTCAATTCAAGTGCAGCCTCGCCCACCCAAGATGGACATTAAGCTTGTTGGGGCTTTAGAGCAATACTACGCCAACGAAGCGATTACTTTGGACTTCGAGGTTGAGAACGCGGAAGATGAGGACGCTATTGCCAAGCTCGATATTCACGCATTTGGAGAACAGGTGCCTGCGGCCAAAGTCAAAGTATTGGAGCTTCCCGAGATTGTCTCGCCCATGAACGCGGAAGCCTCGAAGCTTGCGGGCGTGAGCGTCGGGACGATAAAGAAGGGCGAGAAAGCCACGGCCCGAGTAGTTCTGGACGAGGTATCGCAGCCGATGTCTATAGAATTCAGTGTCAGGGCATCGTACCACCTAGCTTCGGACCCGGGGACTCGTATCTTACAGAAGGAATCATTTACTGTCAAGATTGTCAGCCCATTCGAGGCCAATTACGAGTTGGTCCCCCGGCTGCACTTGGATCCGTGGCCGAGCCTCTTCGACCCAGACACAATACAGGACCTTCCTGATGAAGAAGAAGCCTCCACGAAACCGGCTCTTGGGCTGGCTCAAAAGTGGTGTCTCATGTGCCACTACGCGTCGTTTGCGACAGAGGAACTGCTTGTTGTCGAACTTGATGCGCAGATAACCTCGAATAGTCCAGGCATAAGATGCGTGAGCAAGGGAAAGCAAGCACTGCCGGGAGACGGCTTGGAAATACAGCCGCGCGGGATGAAAATCGCTGAGTTTGATATTATGGTACAAAAGCTTAGCCTTGACGACCGCAGCTCGGCGCGGGTTGAAGTCGCGTTCATGATCAAATGGAAACGGCCCAATAGCTCCGTCGTCAATACGACAACGATGCTCGTCCCTCCCTACACGGTCCTGAGCACGGAACCCCGCGTTCTTGCGTCACTATCCGAGCCGCAGCTATCCGCCAAGGAGGCCTCGGAAGTTGACGGGCTCGTCAACCTCGACATCACCATCGAGAACCCTTCCAGTCACTTCCTCACTTTCGGGTTGACGATGGAGCCGAGCGACGAGTTCGCCTTTTCGGGCTCCAAGAAGACGACGGTCCATGTACTTCCTGTATCGCGACGTACGACAACCTACCGCCTATTGCCACTTGTGAGAGGCGCCTTTATACGACCGGGTCTAACGGTGAGGGACAAGTATTTCCAGAAGGTGCTGAGGATCATTCCAACAGAAGGGATGAAGGCCGACAAGGAAGGGTTATTAGTGTGGATTCCAGATGACGAGGACGAGACGGACGAAGCGTGATTTAGTGATGGTCTTAGTCTTGGTTCTTGTTGTATAATGACAGTAGAGAGCAGGCATTGCATGGTAGATATACTCTAACATTTCCAAACGTAGTCTATACCTCTATTCTAGGTGCTAATACGTGCAGCTTCCTCAGCCATCAGCGGCCCAATCGGATATAATGAGATATTAGCATGGAGAAAAAGCTCCTAAATCTTAGCCTTAGGTTTCCTTGGAGGAACGCCAAGACGCGTGCCCCACTCCTCATCCAAGACGGTCTTCTCCTTCAAGCTCTTCGCCTTCCACTCTTCAAACTCCTTCGCCTCACCCTCCTTCCACCTCGTGATTTCCTGAGAAATCCACTCGGCGCCCAAGCGCGCGCAATCGCCGGGGTTCTCCATAGGCACGAGGTGGCCCTGCTCGGGAAGGATGACCTGCCTCACGCGGCCGTACAGGACGCCTCCGCTGCCTCCGACCCCGGCGCCGGTCGTTCGGAGACGGTTGCTTAAGCTGGGCGGGTGGGAGAGGTTACTCTTGCCTCCGAGGACGTAAAGGACGGATGGGCGGATGCTGGGGACCCTCGAGAGGGTAAGAGAGGGTTCGGGGCGATAGAAGGGGTAGACGGGAAAATTCTTCTCAATGTCCAGCTCGGGGGCCTTGGTCCTATCGACGAGCTTCTCGCCGCTGGGGTCGAAGGCGGACCACGTGGGCCTCAAGAAGGTGAAGACTTCCTGGTGCTTGGTGGTGGTGAGGGTGACTTCCTTTGACTTGCCGGGGGCGACGTCGGTGAGGCCGTGGTTCACCCAGGCTTGGAGGACGCGAGGGTCCCAGGTCTGGTAGAAAGGGCTCTTGGCGAAGGACTTGGCGGCGTCCTCGCGGGAGGGCCAGACGTCGCGGCGGCGGAAGGAGTGGGCGGCGGGGCTCTCGTTGAGGGGCCCCGGGGTGGAGGCGTAGGGAGAGATGACGGGGTCGAGGAGGATGAGGGAGGTGAGGAGGCGGGGGTTGGAGTAGGCGAGGTTGGTGAGGGCGGCTCCGCCGAAAGAGTGGGAGATGCCGACTATGGGCATTGGGGGGCGGAGGTGGTTGATTACTTGGTTGATGTCGCGGGAGTAGTCGAGCCAGCCGGCTGTGGAGGGGCAAGGGGTTCTTCATGTTAGCCTTTCTTTTGATTATTCATGAGATGGGATGAGAGACGAGTGAAGCTGAGTGAGGCGGGTTAGGGGGAGAGGGGAATTGCAGGCGGAGGAGGCTGGTGCTGGTGCGCGGCCGGAGGAAAAGTCGACGGGGAGGACACTCACGATCGTTGCCGAGCTTTGAGGCGTTGAGGATGCTAGACTGTCCCTGCCATGCCGCATCGCAGATGATGATGCTCCGTATGCGGAAGCCAAAGTTCTTAGACTCTCGGTGCAAATCCTCCCAAAGGGGCTCATACAATTCCTTTTTTTTTTTTTCCTAAATGTTAGCCTCATTCTTATCAAGCCTCCTCGTGTTCGTAGGCGCGGTGAAGCCACGCCAGAGGAAATGCAGAGCGCATCGAGACATCATCCGGTCTCGGCTGGGGCAAACCCACCTTGGGGAAGCCGTTGGCATGGGCACCTAGGATCGTCACATCGCCTGGCTGCGGGTTCTGGTTGTCCTTGGGAATATACTCCTTGACGGCCAAATACAGCACATCATTTTGCGAATTGGCCAGCGCATGCGGGTACTCGCGGATATGCTGGCCAGGCACCTTGTGCTCCTTGACGATGAACGCCGAAGACATGTTCAGGGACCGAACTGCCGGACTACCCACTACTTTTGGAAAGGGAGATATGAATAAGAATAGAGCTGCACCGTGCCCTCTGCCGAGAGTCAGATTTTCCGAATAAAAATCAAAGGTTGTCTATAGATCAAAGTGATACAAGAGAGTACGAGAGAATACCCAAGGAAAGTTGGAGGTGAGGTGAGGTGAGGTATATGAAACAGTCAATTTGATGCAATTCCCGAGCCGGTTCGATGATGGTTTCCCCGGATCGATATTAGAGCCAGCCTGGTATTTGGCGCTTCGCTTCGGTTGGGCCTCGCCTCGCCCGTCCCTCGTTTAGTGGATCGGGCGGACCTGAGCCAGCGCGCTACGACGCTGGTGTTGCCGAGGCTCGTGGAAGCAGGTTGAGTGCTGGTGCGATGGGAGCGCGGCATTTGACGTCGGATTCATCATGGATTGGTTGAGGTCTTGCTTAATAACCAGCTGCACAGGCAAATTGCCAGGCCAGCAAGACAACCAGGCGCCACACACTCACTTGACCAGTCTCGGCCTGTTCGGCATTTGCATCCAGGAATAGGTCCAATGCCAGCCAGCGACAGATCAGGGCCCCTCAACGTCTGGCGTACCTTTCTTCCTGGATGACCAAGACCGTCAAGTTGACGATACAGTTAGCCTAGTCTATCGGACGAGTATAAGGGTCTATGTTGTGGGAGCGCTGGACATACGCTTGCGCTGGCCCATTGAACCTGTTGTGGGGGGGTTGCCAGGCTCTCTTAAAATAGTTGACCGCCAGCTGGCATCCACATCGAGGCTTGAGGAGAATACTGCCCCTCATTATTGGGTGGCAGAATCACAGTCTTGCGCGGCAGCCTGGCCTTGTCCCCCTCCTATCACGACCACCTCTTGGCCCTCATTTTACTGATTAAATATTTTTCATCCGTAGATACTAGTAGTGTCGCCGTTCAGTACACCTCTTCCTTGTCGGGTACAAGTGCGAATTCTTGCTTGCCACATAGTGAATAGCCGCATTGCAGGAATATGGCCTGTTCGACTTCGAACAATATCGAAAATGCCATGGCGAATAATTCAACCGTCATTGTCGGAAACGTGTTTACAGGGCAATTGACGGGTATTCCAAGAACTGCCCACCTGAGTGGACTACTCTAGTGCACGTTATATCAAATGTATGGGCTCTTGGCGCCATTAGGAACCATTTGGCCAAGGGTTCAGGTTCCAGGAGCTATCAAGGCCATGGATCAGCCTGGCCAGCCACCGCTACCATCGCTTGCTGCAAAGCTGGCTACTGCCGAAAAGACGCAATGCTAAGCTATTTATGGACGCAAAAGATTCCTCTGGCCGGACGCCGCTATTGTTGACTTCTTGGAATGGGCATGAGGATGTTGTCAAGCTCCTCCTTAATACAGGCAAGGTCGACATCGACTCAAAAGATGAATCTGGCCAGGCGCCGCTATTGTTGGCTTCTGGGAATGGGCATGAGGCCGTCGTCAAGCTCCTCCTTAATACAGGCAGGACCAGGAACGGGCATGAGGTCAATGTAAAGCCCTGACGTCAATCGCCAGCTGTAGTATCAAGTGCTTTTCCTCGTCCCTTCTCGTCCTTTATCTGGCATCTCGTCTCTGATCTCTACTATCTTCTGGTTTACCTAGGGCCCTGACGCTCGCAAAATACAGGTAGCTCCTCGGTTGACGATGCGAATGATCCTGCTGCAAGCTTTTCAATGTCTCTTCATGTTGCTTATGGTTGGGAAATACGATTGCTTGTACCTCAGGTAGCGTCTCGTATGTTTCTGGAAGTCAAGTTATAGAGTGACGCATAAAATCGGAGGCATTAGAAAACAGCCAGCAGCATACTAGACCTTTCCACCTAATCCTTTGTCAACTACTGACCGTCGTCTCTTCAAAAGCAGTTTATTATTTTATCCTCAGCGCCGTAATTTTGGGCTATACTTGTCAGCCAAAGCGTGGTATCTCTCCGGAACGGCGCAAGCGTGGTAAGTTCAATGGACTTTTATCACTGAACCGTAATGGTGGCTTACACTACGCGGCCTAATAGTGGCCTAGAGCCTGGTTCTGCCTGGCACTCTCGCCAGCAGTGTGCAGTGCCAGCCTGGCGTGCTGAAGCTGGCTGGCTTATCGCCTCCTTGACATATCTTCTAAGTCGGTCGACGCATCAAACCGATAAGTCTCTAGGAGACTGCCGCTACTCAGCTCTCACTATATTGACTGCATCGGTCATTATGTCAGAGACATTCACCGTTTCACCCTGCCCACTTAAGCCGAAAGACTGTATATCATGGGGCCCTCACAGCGGCATGGACCAGTTGAAAGCACAGCCAGCGTGCCAAATACAACCAGGACCTCCTTCACCTTGCTGGCTACAAGTATAATCCGGCTCGTCCCTTTTTTTTTCTTTTTTTTTCTTCGCCTTCGCCGCCTTAACAGTGGCCCCAGACTTGCTCGCTGCCTGACCTGATCGTTTAAAGTCTGGCTGCACCCGTCATCGGTCTGTGTCCCAGCTTAGCCGCCGGCAAGTTTGACTGGTCAAAGAGGAGACGGAAGTTGGATTGGTTCTTTCCCGGCGATACACGACTGGGAGCACTTGACGCCTCTGGGGCTAGACAGACTCCAGCCCTGGGGCCACAAAAGTCACTAGATCCGATTGTATACCCGCCGACTTTCCCGCCGTTCCTGCATATGGCTCTGTAGGTGCCGTGATAGCTTTAGCCATGGGATTGTCTAACGGTGAAGGCCAACAAGTCTCTGATCCCGTTTCTCAACTTCTTCATCTCCGAACTAGGACCTTTGGCGTCGTATTCCTCTATTACCCCTGGCTGGGAGCCGTCGGGGATGTCGAAAACTACGAATATTGTACCGCGAACGGGAAAGCCAACATGGATCAGCAGGCAATGGTCGAGTTATGACAACTCACGGGATAAGTCCAAGCTCACGGGCTTGCTCGATTTGCCGGAGATGAGCCTTCTCGGCTCTTTTTGAATTACCAAGAGAGTGTCAGAAAATTCATCAAGCAGCATCAATTTACATTTATTCGAGAATAAGACATTTCTGTGGGGGTATCTTGTCGCTTGACTCCTCTGTCCCGGTCCTTCCCAACCCGCCTATCTTCACCAGTAATTCACTTATCTCATTTCCGCCAACTCTAACCCTCATCTAAGAGCAAATTATCATGTCGTCTCCTCCCCAGGCACCTTGAACTTCCTCGCCCGAAACCCCACCCCGGGGATCCCCCACCTCAGCGCCAGACTGCTCAACACAACACTAATACTACTCAGCGCCATCGCCAGTGCTGCCCACACAGGATCCAGCTTGATCCTCTCCCCGCCGCCAGTCCTAATGGGGTACAGAACGCCGGCCGCCACGGGAACGGCACACAGGTTGAAGACGCAAGCCCAGCCAAAGTTGAACATGATGCGGCGGAACACGGCGCGGCTGAGATCGATGAGCGTGACGACGGAGCGGAGGTCCGACTTGACGAGGACGAAGTCGGCCGACGAGATAGCGATGTCGCTGCCGCTGCCGATGGCGATGCCGACGTCCGCCATGGTGAGCGCGGGCGAGTCGTTGATGCCGTCGCCCACCATGGCCACGAGGGCGCGCTTCGTTGTCGACTCTTCGCCCTTGCGGCCCGCGCGCTGCTTGAGCGTCTTCTGGAGGTAGGTGATCTTGTCGGCCTTTTCGGATGGTAGCACGCCGGCGATGACGTTTGCTTCGTCAATACCGACGAGCCGCGCGACAGCCTTGGCCGTGAGCGCGTTGTCGCCGGAAATCATCCAGACTTGCTTGCCGCTCTCCTTGAGCATGCGAATGATGGAGATTGCTTCAGGCCGGATGTTGTCCGAGATCGAGAGGGCTGCTCCAAGCCTCCAGGTGGATTCGGCACCGGGCGCCTTGGTGGCCACGAGGGCAATGGACTTGGCCTCGTTGCTCCACCGCTGGAGGAGACGGCCCACGTTTTCGGAAATGGCGACGTCAAACTCGCGCATCAAACCCTCGTTTCCAACTAGCATATTCCACGGTTTCGTGGCGTCGCCCATGTGATATGTAGCTTTCATTCCCTTTCCAGGCACCTCTTCGAGGTCGTCGACAGTGACTCTCTCGGTGCTTCGGGAAGCGCAGTAGGCCGCGATTGCCTTGGCAATAGGGTGACTGCTATTATCCTCAACGGCCTTGAGCGCGGCGAGTAGTTGGAGCGCCTCGTCATCATCGACCGTTTCGATATCGGGGTATATCACTGCGTCCGTAATCTTTGGCTCCCCGCCTCGTGTGAGTGTGCCGGTTTTGTCAAACACCACACAATCAATCTTGCTCGCCTTTTCGAACGCTTCACCTCCACCCTTTACCAAGATACCGTTCCTGGCTGCCAGCCCACCGCCAACAAAAATGGCAGTCGGCGCTGCGAGGGCCAAGCCGCAGGGGCAAGCGACAACGAAGACGGCAATGGCGAATTGAAGCGCAAAGGCAACCCAGCTCTCATCAGTAGCGACATCATCGGGGACCGCGCCAGTATACCCGACCGCGATCCATACCACCCAGGTAATAATGGCGAATAAGGTGATGACGGGGACAAAGTACGACGTCATGGTATCGGCAATTTGTTCCATCGGAGCGCGTTTCGTTTGGCCTTCCTGAACAATGTTGACAATTTGGTCAAGCATCGAAGTCCCACCAACTCCAGTAATTTGGATTAAGATGGGGCTCTGTTTGTTGACTGTACCGGCGAACACCTCATCGCCGAGGGCCTTGGGAACAAGGCGGGCCTCACCCGTAAGACTCGATTCGTCAAACTTGGACTCACCCTTGACGACAACTCCGTCACCTGGTGGTGAAGCACCACTAGGTACTCGAACAAAATCACCAATCTCAAGCTTGTCAACGTCAACTGTACTATCGTGTTCCATTTCTTTGGTCTTTTCGACGAGGACCGCTGCGTTAGGTTTCAACTTTCGCAACATGTCGACCGCATCTCCGGTTTTAGACTTGCTGTATGACTCAATCAACCGGCCGCCGAGAATAAAAAGAGTGAGGAAGACGACGGTATCGAAGTACACGTCTTTGCCTTCAAAGTGATGCGGGTTGCTAGCGGCGGCGTAAATCATCTGGATAACGGATGAAAAGTATGCGACGGTAGTACCCAAGCTAATGAGCATATTCATGCTCCCGAAAGTGGTAAATCGCCTGATTATAGGTGTCCTGCTCCCTGGCTTCCACATCGCTCTCACCTCTTTGAAAGATCTAACGTGGAAGACATCGGCGCCGAAGAAGTAGGTGATCGTGGCTAGAATGCATAGTGAAACTTGCATCCGCGAGAGTCCCGAGGTCCAAGGTTTCATGAAGAAGTGCGCCACGGGATCGTCGTGCGGGATTAGACTCATGTAAACGATACCGATGATAAACGTTGGTATCGCCACGATGAATGTGAGAATTAGTCTTCGCATGAGCTGCATCTGATGTCTCCTGCGAATGATCTTGGCCCTCTCTTCCAAAGTAGGTGGGTGGTATATAGAGGCCTTGAATGATGGGTCGGCAGCTTCAATAGCGGAAAGGATATGACGAATTGTAAAGTTGGGGGCGTCTGGAACGTAGCTGATTTTAACAATAGGCGACTGAAGAGTTGCGGGAGTGACAATCTTGAGCTTCTTCTGGAACCCATCGAGAGACGCGGATAGACGGTCAGGACACTGTTGACAGAACAATCCATCCACCCTGATCTCGACTGTTCTCTCCTCTCTCGTTTCTTGCTTCTTCTCAAGGTTCACAACTTGGTCCAGTGTTGCCTCGTAGCCCAGATCTTCGATGTTTTCAGCGATGTCTGCGGCTCTACCTTCCTCGACAAAGTCAACCGTGGCGCTATTGGACACAAGGTTCACCACAACCTTGGATATCCATGGAACCTTGTTGAGTTCCTCTGTGATTGTATTTACGCAAACCGCGCAGGTCATTCCACCCACGGCAAAGGTAGCCCGCCAAACAGGACCATCGCCGGCAACAGCCACACTTTCGAGTTCGGAGACGGACGGCCTACCCGAGGTCGGTGTTGATATCCGGGAGCTGCCAGTTTCTGTCTCCTTCTTGAGTGCCGAGCTAGGACGCAGTCCGTTCTCTACCTTTCCGCAAATCTGGCCCTCCCGACGACATTGCTCACAATTTTGCAGGTGAGCACGGTCCTTGGCAGCCTGGACATGGCCCGGAAGCCTCTTCGGGCTGCGGTTCCACAGCCACCCATCCATGATGCCCCTTCCTTCTTCGAGGTTGCGGCTCGTTTCGGCTGAGTTGGAGCCCTGGTCTGCAGCTGTGTTCAAAAGGAGATGACGTTGGACGGCCGCGTCGACGGGCGCAGTGGTGGTGACGGCCTCGACCTCGAAGCCGACGTCTTCGAGCGCGCGTGTCATGTTGGTTACGCTCGCCCTGGCGGTTGGCTTGTGTTCAACGGTGACGACTGACGTTACAATGTTGGGGGAAACCCAAAAGATGTCGGGGCCACACGTCTCGCGCAAGACATCTTTAATAGAGGAGACACAGGATGGGCAGTGGAGGTTAGCCAGTAGATATGAGGTCGTGACGTGGGCACCCTCGGGTGGGAAGCTTTTGGGAGCCGGCGCCATGGCGGGCTCGATGGGACGCAAGCGGGAGCAACGGCGGGGCCAAGCCGGTCAAACACTGATGCTGTGACCTGCTTTCGTGAGGTCGAGATTGTTTTGGGTAATCGTTAATATCGAGGTGCTGTAGGTTGATTTAGATTAAGCTGGTTGATTGCTTCTCTGTTCGGGTATCCCTTGGCATGCGATGCTAGTTCTGGCTGATAAGACGGTACTTTGATGCCGAGAATCCGGGACTGGCCACGGAGATGCACACTTGTATTAGTGGCACACAGGATAGATGGCGGTTTCACCGTCGCGTAGCAGCCACCCTGCGCGGCGAAATTTTAAACAAACGATATCCTCGAAAAAGCGGTACCGCTTTCAAGTTTGTCCTTGTATTATGTTGAGCATGTGCAGTGCAAACAACGACAATAGCTCTTTCGTATAAATCGGACGGCGGTTTGGGTGGTCTTCGGGAGTAAGCACTCCGATAAAAGACGAGTCTCCCACTAACACACGGGACAATCCTAGCTACCTAGGAAGACGGCCCGTGGAGCTTGACGTTGCGAAGGGGTAGATGATATCAGGCTGAAGGCAGTGGGTGTGGAGAGGGAACGTCTAGTGGAAGCTGGCTACCTCTTGGCCCGGAAAGTCGGTATTGCACGCTGCTCCCCTCTATAATCGCCCGCTTCTGTGGGGCCTGACTCGCGTTGATCCCCAAGCGGAACTCTGCTGAAAACCTGGGGAACGGCGAGAATTATCCGTGGAGGATTGTGGAGGATTAGGGGAGGTGGAGACTGCTCAATCAACTTGATGGTAAAGCAATATGTAGTCCTTTGCGAGTGTCTCAAAAAACTCAACAATGCCTGGCCTTCAGCCGAAGCCTTCTGGCTGTGAGAACTATGGTTGATGTATTTCGATGGAATGTGAAATGGTAACAGGAAGTCGCTTGTGGAATGAACAGATAAAATATTTGAGAAGAAACCGAGCAATCTGTTCCCGAGGCAGTAGAGATACGGGAATGGAATATTTTGATCCGAATTTTCCATCATCTTGATGTTCGCCTTGGTCTTGCGCTCACTTATAAAACGTTCCTGATGACATGAGGGAACCAGATTTGCATTACGAAGCCATGATGGCAAAACCGCACAAATAGCGCAGCTGCAGCCCGCACAAATAACTCAAGCAACGCTAGCTGGCTGGCTGGCGGTCGCGACTCTGTCTCTTGCGGGCTAGTGCCAGGGGAGCCCAGATGACCACTGGGTAAGGTAGTTTAGGTTAGCGTGGCCCCCTGTAGCGCAGGTACATTTGCGTGCCTTGGACATGGAGACCACCAACTGACTAACCACTACTATACTGTGTCTAGCCACTACCTGGTGGTCGGTCATGGACTCGGACACAGCCAGGCATACACTGTGCCTGCCTTCCGGGGCTGGCCCGTCAATCTCGGAAGCCAGTGGAAGTGCCAGCGCGTGAGAGCATTGAGCTTCAAGATTCTGTCCATGAAGTCAACAGCATGTTTGATGCTGAAACCAAGTGCGCGAACACTAGTACCTCTGAGGTCAAACATCGCCTTATTCTATCGACCCCCTTCGCTATACAGACTCTTTCACAATCCGTCGCCAAGGACGGCTAGCAAAGTGGAAATGCGATGTTGAATTTTCCCACCTGTGGACAATGGGTCTTTTTTGATTTGAGATGGGGCCCCAAGACGGTCGAGGCATTTGTGCGGCCACCAATCACCACCTGGCTAGGAAACGGAACGACCTTTGACACACCACCCACGCTAGCAGCTATTAACGGCCCCATGATGCAAGTCGGGAAAATTGCGCCGTCGAAAGTCAAACTTGCCTCTGCAACTACAGCCGCCTATCCGTCAAGCTGGCTTGGATACACACGTGGTGTCGCACTACTCTCCATGTATACATACCACTGGACGGCATTCGACGAGTGCCAGAGAGTACGTGTAGAGAGGGGGGACGCTGACGGAGTCCGTGTGAGCTGTCGCCACTTGTCCCAAGCCTGGGCGGTCCCTTGGCATTAACAAGCTGGCTAGTAATATATTAAAAGCAATCAAAATTCTTCGACACATGCACCAGGGGACGCCATCGCACAAATGATAGGACCGTTCTATCACTTTCCACTGTTTCTATTAATCTAATTTATCTTCAGTCCTGCTGTACAATAACTCTAAGCCCACCCATCTTCGCATATCTCGGCAGGCCTTCGGGGAGGGGAAAGAACGAAGGCTTACTTGCTGCACGACGAGCCCGTCGTTAACCGTCGTCCTCGCACAGTGAATGTCCGGGAGAGCCAGCGCTGGCACCGGTCAATGCTGGCAGGAGTAGCCTTCGCCTTCTGACGTCACAACCAACGGCGCGCCAGCGGCAACCTGGTGCTTCGGGGACTCCCGCACTGAGAACCAACTATTGCAGACTTGTTGAGACTTTTGTGCGTCTTTTTGCTGATAAATACTGCTAAGGAAAAGGCAAAATGACGCTAGCGAAACGTGGCCGCGTAGACGCGGCTCTTTTGCGTCTCTCGTCTCCAGTACTTTGTTGAATCTCGATCTCGTCCCATCGGTGCCTGGATACGCTTCCCCACATAACAAGACCGTGTGTATATGTATATGCACGAGGTTAGCAGCCGGAACTTGATTTGAGTCCAAAGTGCATTTCCCCACCTCCACTTCCGACCGAGACCAGAACTTCCCGGCGCATTTTGCTGAGAGGGCCTGTTCCGGCATGCTGGTCTCCGGCCGTCCATGGTTTTTGCTCGGGATTAAGAGCCGTGTCACGAAGATTCTAGACTGACCTCGCAGTTGCCGCCTTAGCCAGAGCTGGTGCCAACTTTTGCATTCGCGTTCGCTCTACCCGCGATAGCATCTCGCTTTCAAGCATTTGTGCTTATCCAGCAAACGGAAGAGAAGGCAGATCTGTTAAATTCAAAACAACTCGATCCATGCCTTGGCATAACACTATGCAGGCATCACCTTATAGTACGTTGTACCGGACAGTGCCCAAGAACGCCGAGCTAATCTAGACCATGTTGGCGCTCCCGCCACCGTTTAACCAGCGGCCGACGTGATCAACCAAGCACCTGTGAGAAGGACCCCATCGTCCGAACAAGCCTATCAGTCACATCGAAAAAAATTTGAGCTTGGCCAAGCGATCGACATATATTGACTCAAGGCAACTCCCTACTACATCTGATAGCCTCTCTCGTGCCGCTCAAGCTAACCGAGATGGAAAGCCGCTTAGGAAGCATGAAATGCGGCCCGCATGGGACATACGGTTCCGCGACGAACCCCTCCCAATATCAGCCATTTTTCTCATAGATGGGGTCCCGCTTCGAGTAGATTCAGTCTGAAAGCAACCATTTAATTACAGCTTACACTCTACGTGGCTTCCCGTTGCGGATACTCAGCTTCGTCTTGGCAAACCGTACCTCGGACGAGATGGACGAAGCGGACCACGAAGCGCCAAAGTCCGTACAATCCGTACACTTCGGAGCCGATTTCCCAGCAGTCGCGTCAAGGCGAAACCCATACCCCGGATTTAGCTACACGCTGCGCGTGGCTCGTAAATTTGACAGGGATTACAGATAGAAGAAGAAAGACGCCAGCTCTCGCAATGCAATCAATCCCACGTGATCACTATTCTACTGAGGCTTAGAGCCTGGAGACGGGCTGTTCGTTTTCGGCCTGCCATTCATTCGTAAGCTCTGACTTGCGCCGTCGCCGGTCGCGATAATCTTCGCCGACAGGTGGTAATCGGGGACCCCAGCCACCTTTTTTTTTTTTTTTTTTTTTTTTTTTTGGTTCGCCGCTTCAATTAAGCTCGCGATCGTCGGAAGAGTCACGAGCTCAACTTGCTTACGTCGCTTTTAAAATTTTGATTTCGAGCCGTAGCTTAAATTCCTTGCGCCCGCTTCGTCAGCCAAGATTGGCCTCCGCGCAACCCTTGTCACGACGTAGGAATGAAGAAGGCTGCTGCTCTCGTAAGCCACCCTGTGCCGCCCCTTGCCCCGTCACTATTCATAGTAACAAAGATTCCACTGTGACGCACACTTGCGGACTCCTCTAATGATCCGGCGCCGAACGTTGAACCACCACGTCGTTTTTTTCGCTCCTTTGTCCGAGCCTGAAAAGAAAACTTGTGCTTCCCTCGGGGCCTTGGAGCGTTGCGCTTGTCCGTGCTCTTGTTCCTCTCTGTTCCATCGCGGCGCCTCAGCCACACTCGCACGAAACGATGACATGCCCTTACGGCCGCACAATTGGCTCTCGCTCCAGCTGCATGTCTCGGAAATTTTTCCAGCTCGTCCTCTTCACGATGTCTTCCCTCCATTTCAATCCCTGATTCCTCGTTCCACGTCGCTCAATCACAAGCGTGGAGGAGCATTCCGCAACTTGCCGAGGGAAGGTCGATCCCTACTCCTATTGCCACTTACGGGCGCCTTCATTGCTGGCAACTTGAAAGGGCAAACTCGGCCGCCCGGGCGCACACACACCCCTCCTTGTCCACCCCCGGCTCGCCCCACACACTCCGAGAAGGAACCTGCCTAACCCCGCACCGAGACCGAAAAAGGTTCGGGTTAACTACCACCAGGCTCCGATCCCTCCTTCCTCCCTCATTCCCATCCTGCGTTGTGCAGGCGAGGGTTGGTTACACGGATTTTGTGTTGGTGGTTATTTTTTTATTTTTTTTTACACCTGGGCCTCAAACTTGTGCGTGATTGGGGAGAGAGAAGGGCTCCAGTCGGGTGTACCGCCAGCCTGGCACGGTAGCCGGCAGCCCTTTTCTTCAGGTTGGGCATTGTGAAGGTGTGAACTTTTACACTTTCTAATAGCCGTTTGGACGGTCAAGACTAAAGCAACTAGCCCCTATTTTGTTGAGGCGAGGCGTTCCCGTTCTTCACGCCCTTTTGCTCACGTCCGTTGAGGCGCAGCGCCCTGCTTTTCCTCCACGGCTTCCGGGGACGGATACCAACAATTCGCAATCTCGCCAACTTACAATACCTCTCTGTACGATTCGACACGTCGTAAAATACAAGATGATAACACGCCCCTTTTAGAGTGTGGCGGGCTGTAAGTGAAAAAGGCAAATGGAAGGGGGAATAAAGTAGAACAGCATATCAACAGAAATCCCCCCGAGCTTCGTGGCAGCAAAAGGGGGGAAAGTGCTCCACTTGGGGCTGTAGGGCTTACCGTAGCTTTGTGCTTTCGAGCCTCTCTCCGGAACGCAATTCTCAGGTTTTCTCGCCGCGTGACAGGAGCCGGTCACAACCGATGTACTTGAGCCTCACGCTTCCTTGTAGGCACACCCCTCATGCTACTTTTTGATAGAGTTTCTTGATCGGTTCGGTGGAATAGTTTTTTTGGAGGCGCAGCTAGTATTGACGCATTCGTAGCAGATCCCGACGATCCGGCCACAATATCGAACCGCCAGCCTAACAACATCACTTAGGTGCGGTGTGGATACGCCTATCCGCAGGAAATGCTGAACACTTCGTGATAGCGGTATGCGATTATGCGATAATCATTCGTGCTCTCGAGCGCTGAGCTCAATGGTTTGGGCAATTGGTCGCTTGCTGGGTCTGTAGGATGGCTAGTCCAGAATCCTTTATGCCTTCGGAGACGAGGCGCAAACATTTCCGTCCCCGGCCTAGAGGATTACCGGGGTATCTCTTCCCTTCAAAGCTAGGGATTATACGGGAAAGTTCCGTGATTTGATAGCTTAGGACCCAAAGCGGCATTGAAGAGCCCCTCCTGATCCAGAATCCCTATCCTGTTTGATATGACGGGTGACAAGAGCATCCCCATCATCATACAAGTCTTGACCTGGTCTACCAGTATGCGGAGGGGCTGTTTTGGGACCAAACTCCCCATCTGATAGAGGCTAAAGTAGTATGTTGGCGCATGCGGTCCAAGGATTCGCGGCCGCCCGTATTCTAATGCGGTCTTCAAATATGCCCTGGAGCGAAACCATCTTGATACAAGACACCCCAACTATGCATCCTGGGCTTCAAGCCCACACCCTCAACTGCCTTCTACTGTAATATCGGAATCAGCGTGGAATACACGGAGCCAGGATAATCTCCATCTATCTCCAGGTGCCTAACGGACACTCGGGACCGAGGAGTTTCGACTTGTATGCCCAGCGTTGGCAATTTCCTCGTCTCACCTCTGCTATGGCCGGAACTCCGTTGCCCATCGCATAGGGTCCCTTACACGTGGCGGTGACATATTCATCGAGCCCGGGTACTTTCATAGTATAGATGACGTCCAGGGGGCGGAAGCGAACGTAGATGCCTAGACCATCCTGGCGGACACCGGGCCCACTCCGAGGCGTGATCGTGCGTGATCGTGCTCTAGTACCGCGTAATGGGTGATTTGTAGGGAAATTCTCTAGAAATGGTTGAAAACAAAGTGCTGGTGCCGTGGCGAGATCATGGTCTAACGAGTCTCATGATCGGACTTTGATGAAGTTACACGGATCGTTTCGACTCCAAGGTGAATCAAAGCCTTTACTCTCTATAGGCTTCGATATGGACGTTTTGCCTTTCTTGTTCAACTACCAGTGCTTCGGATATATACCTACTTTAGTCTCGTAGGCACCCCGTTACGAGGACGCGTTACTATGTAGAAACTAAGCAACTAGAGGGAACATCCATGGCTGTTAGCTTACATTAATGACTCCTGGGGGTTTGCGACTATAGACTAGACGAACAAATCAGTGCCCTTTTCTTACCGCATACTACTGATTCGACTGGTGCCAGGGTCTGGCGTGTGATACTTGCAATCAAAGGTAAGTCCGCCATATATTCTAAACCCCGCATCCTGACATTATCTTACAGAAAACGGTCGGAAACTCTTTCATATTACGTTAGTCCGGAAGTCAAGCTGGCAAGCAACCCCAACATTGTAGCTATTCGATATTGCGGCACAGATGCCCAGCCTGACCGCCAGCATACGCCCCTCCCCATAGCTCGAGAGTTAAGTGTGAACAATGTGTGCCTGAGAGCTAGCCAGGACCGAAACCTGGAACATCAATGGATCCTCATGGCTCAAAAGGAGAAATTTCCAACCGTCCGTGGGGCAGGAGGCGCAAGGGAACCTTAGCCAGCGGCATACGCAAGGTGGTGGGTACAATAGGAGAATAAGCTACGTCGTCGACTGCGCCGCCTGCGCATTCCACCCAAAATGGGTAATAAAAAAAGAGAAGAAAAAAACCCCTCGAGCCGGCCCGTTTTCCCAAAACAATTACGCCTTTCTTCCTCCCAGTTGAGCAGGTCGATTAGACTCAAGGCAGACAAGCTGAAATAAGACAGACACCGACAAAGAAAAAAGAAGAAAAAACAGAAATAATATGACTAAAAGAGGCATGCTCATGTCTAGTTAGTCAAGATGGAACGCCAGGCTGGCTTCCCCAAGGCGAACTGCCTATATTGACGTCGGGCCGGTGGATGATGGTCACTTGTCCACTTACACGAGCGCAAACACTCCGAGACAGGCCCGTTTGGCAGACCAAAAACGTGCACCTGCCAGTCAGGCCAGATAGAGTAAACATGGATAGCAAAAAGAGCTTCCAGATTGGACCAACGGTCTGAGCCTCCGCGTTCCATCTATTGACATCCTCAATACCGAAATGGCCGCGCAGAAGGCGCCCCCAACTCAATCCCTCTGTTCTTAATTTGGAAGCTGCTAAAATCCTCCCCCGAAGCAACCCTCGTTTCCAAGCCCTCGGGTCTCGACTCCCACGGAGCACAATTTTGGCCTTGCTTATGGGCCTTGTTTTTTCTAGGCCTGGGTCTGAGTAGGTTCGACCTTTTTTTTTCTTTTTTCTTTTTTCTTTTTCTTTTTTTTTGTTCTCTTGTCCCCTTTCCTGCGTCCTCTGTTCCTTACTCGAGGATTACGTGCGCGCGGGAGAAAAATGTTTCGTCTTACTGACGAATGCTTCCTCGCAAACGTGGTATTGGCTGCGACCTTGAAACGATCCCCGCTTCCTGCTTACTCTTTAGTGATGTGCAACTAAGGCCGAGGGTCAATATCTGCGACCGGGCTTCACTGCCGTTTATAGCCCGCTATGGGGATATATTCAAAAAGAAGTGTTTCAGTAACTTATCGCGAAACCAAAGGAACCCTTCCAAACAAGGGAGAATTTGAAAAGTGTGGGGAGCATCCATTGGAAGAATAGCTGGCCGTGTGCAGTTGATGACGCTGGCCTCAACTTCATCCCGGATTCCAATAGTGCACATCCATGTTGCTTCGATGGAATCATTTTCGTGACGACCAACCTGCACGCCCCCCTTCCCAGGTTGATCCTAGGGAAGGGGTGGATATCTGATTCGTCTCCCTCGGTATAGAAGAATAAACGAATGTGGCTTCATCGCAGGCATCATTCGAAAGCCGTGAATATTCGTGCGTAAAACCCTTACAGTATGACAGGTTCGGGATTGAAGATCTCTTTCATATTCCACCGAATGCTGATGGGCCTAAATAAAGAAATAATGTTAAAAGCGAGGGCCCGAAAACGACTAATCGTGGCATAGCCCATGCTGGCGTTCCTCTCATTATTACCCTAAAAGAGCGCCATCCTGCGCTGATGACAGGGAGAAGTCCTGTCCACAAGGATCACAAACGATGCACTCGCAGAGCAACAACGGCGACCTGCACAAATGCAACTCTAATAGACTCTACCAAGGTACGCGGGAAGGGGAAAAGCCACCGTCGTCGGCGCGATATCCAACCCTATTCAGCCACTTTTCGTCGACGGGTTTATTCTTTTCCACGATTAATCCTGCTCCGCCTGTGGCATTCTTCCCCAGTGAAGGGCTGAGAAGGAGAAAAAAAAAGAAAGAAAGAAAAAAAATGAAAAATGAAACAATGCTGCATGATGGGCGCGTTCCCGCGGGGCGTGGCATGTCACCGTGAGGGTTTGCAGCGAGGACGAGCACCATGGCGGAGCAACCTCCCAACTTCAGCCCCCGGTCAGCCTTTTTACATCTTTTGTCCGGCCTCAACAAACGGGAGCAAAGGCTTACGAGGGGAGGAAGGCTGAGAGAGCCTAAGCTTGATGAAGTAAATTATGTTTATTCAATACTCTTTGTTGTAACGAAAAGAAAAAAAAAAAAAAAAAAAAGACAGCCCCCCTCTCAATACGCCCCTCCTCCCAACATCTACGCCCTCGAAAGGCTGATCTCTTGTTCGAATCCTCAGCCACACGCCGTTGACGAGGGGTTTCTCCAGGTATTAGGCCAGCCAACATCAATATCATACAAAGCGAGTTGGGCTACGATATCCAGGAACAACCCATCGAAATAGAGCTCAACACACTGCTCATAGCCAGCGATGTGCGGCGGGGACCCGATCCATCGCCAGCCAGCTGCCTACCTTAACAGCCAGCGGGGCCATGGGAAAAACTCACCCAACCCTCATCCTACCGGGATCACCAGGCAGCACAGGGCACCCCGGCGCGCTCCATCGCTCCATTCACAAGATTGAAAACAGCCTCAAAATTCCAAGTGCCCAACAGATCTCGAGATTGACCAAAGAACGCTCACCTGGGCCTCCCCCGGTCAGGCCTCTCACCCCCCTTTTGTAGCTTACACGCGGACCCTAACCCCGTGATTCGGCGTATCGTAACCGTCAACCCGACCCTTGGAACAAATGTTCCCATGGATGAGTGCCGACGACATAACAGCCTGGAATCCTTCCTCATGGCCACTAGCAATGAGCACACCATCTCAGATGTGTCGTGGAGCCTACTAGCGGGGAAAGAAGGTCGTAAAAGAGGCTCGCTCGCTCGCACAAAGTGAGCCTGCTAAACAAGAAGAAACAAGCGGTCAACTCAGTGTAGCAGACTAGCTAGCATCATCAAATGAGCCAGGCTTCCTTGCATCATCCATCACCCCCAACTTGCCAAGCTTTCGGTCAGTTCTCCATCTTGATCGAACATTCCCCTTAGTTGTTTTTTTGAAGCTTTAATTTCATCGATTCCCCTCCCGGCTTCAGGTGAAATGGGAAAAGGGGAGAATGAAAAAGGCAGCCAGAACGAAAGTGATTCGCTCGATCTCTCGTTTTCCTGCCATGAGGAGAGGGGATGCGAACTCACAGGATCCATGTTCTGGCCTCCGGATAGGCTCTCTGGCCGGTACCCAACCCCCGCCAGGTTGGCACTATTAATTAGTGCTGGCCTTTACTGGATGCTAGCCTCTACTTAGCCCCCTCCTTTCCCAGAAGGCTGGGGCTGACAGCCCCACGGTTGTAAAGACAACAACATAACATACCTGCCCTACTGCTGGCGTGTGTCGGGATTTGTTGTTCTATTTTGCAATCGAAGTGAAGGCATTGTTGTCCATATTCATATATTGATGTACCCTTCGTAGTAAGTAAGTAATACAAACACCCCTCCGGCGGAATTTCGTCCATCGTTATGGCTGTCCGTAAGCTTCCATCCAACATTTCCTGTATTATCCAAAGAGAGCAACAACCCGCAGACCGAAAGCCCTCATCCACGGTCGTCTCCAAAAATCGGCATATTCCAAGATTCCAAAGAAGGACAGTCTTACCCGAGCCAATATCCTAGTCTAGCACTCCACCTCGCCGTCACTAGTTATTCTTTTCCACCTCCATCGAGGTCGGTGTCGTACTCTCGCTTCCTTAATTCCTTGAAAAAGAATGCCTCGTGATCGCCTGTCGGCTCCGCTGATCCCTCCACACGTCCACACACCTCCTCTAGCTCACCCCCACAATACCTTCCTACCTTCCTCAAAAAATGGCTCTCGAAACCCAACCAAAAAAGGAAAAAAAGAAAAACGACCTTGGATCCCGAAGGGCCTACCTGAGCTTCAACCATACTACACTAGCTTCGAGGTCACCGCTTGTTTCAAACCCCCCTCCATGTTAGTCCTCGGGGTGCACTAAGAACCATGTTTTTTCAATCCCCGTGGCTCTTGGACAAGGGAGGGCGAACTCTGAGGGTCTGTGACACATTCTCATTTGCATTTGACCCGACCGAATTGTAGACATGTGTAAATATCCATCCAAACATGCAAGGCCGAACAACCCAGAAGTGAATGCGGGCATGTAGTCAAGTAGAATAATAACTCGCCAGACCAGGAGTTCACGTTTGAAAATATCATTATAGCGAGGACGAGGCACAGCGCCATCTTGCACGCACACGCACACGCCCCCGTCTGACCCGATCTGGAGTACCCTCGTTGACAAAATACTGACCTGGCCTAGGTGACACGCATGGTCCGCCTCAGAGAGACCACGCTTACTTTGTTTGTGGACGGGCCGGGATGGTCAAGACCGCCCATTTATTTACCTGTTACTTATTCACGACTTCATGTTTACTTTGCACAAGTGACGAGAAATGTGTCAGGAGGATGAGGGGGAGAAAGTCCCACGGGCGGAGCTCATGGCTTGTGCGTATTCAAGTTAGTTGAGACTCGTAGAGTCGCGTGAATTATATCAAACTAGATGTAGATACTACTAAATTCACCGTCTGTCGGAGGAAATGCCTAGCAGCCCTTCTGAATGCTCCAAAAATGTCCTCACACTGTTTCACCAATGGCATCAAGTGCGAGGAGGGTAGTATGTGTGTGGTGTTGAGTGTAAAAACCGGAGAAGGGGAGTCAAGAGCCCGAGGGCAACTCTTCCCACATCCCTTAATATTATTGAAGAAAAGAAGATTTGATATGCTACCATGTCAAATGGAGTCGATATCCAAGAGAAATATCCTTTAAACCGCATAAGAGTAAAGAAACATCCACCTCTTTCCCAGGTGAAGATGTGAGTTCGGGATTTAATATATCCAATCTCGTCCCAAGATGCATGCCTACCCAAACCGACCCTGTTGTAAGAGTGTATCCCAAGATAAGAAAAAACACCTCTTCCTGTTGTAATATGCCACCGATCCCGTACCATGGCCTGTTCTGTTTAGAGAGGCGCACCCCATAACCCCAATAAAGCCCACTGTATCTGTGGTCCCTCTGAAACCCGTAAAATGAGGGGAAAAAAAATGATGCTGCATGATAAACGAATGAATTGCCGACTCCACGCTTTTCGCCAAAAGAAAAAAAAAAACGGATGTGTATAAAGAAAATGATCAAATCGTGAAATGAAACCCGAAAATTGAATGAACGCCGTTACGAATGCCAGGGGGAGCTTGGGTATCGCGGATGATTTGTCTATCGCGCCATCATCGCACTGCCAAAAACTCTGCTGAAGACACCGCCTCTACTCGCGCGGGGAATCTTGGTATTCCTGTTCTCAATGCTGTGGACCATAGCCTGCTCGGGAGTGATCTCATAAGGGAGAAGTCGCTTCCTGTGGCCCTTGCTGGTGGTTGTGGTGGGGTACTCGTAGCTGCCATAGTGCGAAGGTGTGTACATGGCCGTGTACTCGACGGACTCTACGCTCGTCGGGGTGGTGGCCCTCGAGCTGGGTCGGCTGCTAGTTGAAGAGGCCGAGGAGCTCGCGTAGCTGAGAGCTGGAGGGCTGACGGAGCCAGAAGAGGCGCGGGCGTACCGGTCGTACTGGGTGTAGTATCGGGGAGAGTACTGAGGAGCAGCGGTGCGGATGGCGTTCTCGTGCCTGGCAGCAAAGTACATCCTCCTGTTCTCATCCTCCATCTTCTGGCGCATGGGCTCGAGGTAGTCCTGCCACGTGTTGTAGAGGTCATCCTCGGAGAATCGGAGATCGAAGTCGAGAAGCTGTAGAAGCTGCTTCTCCATGAGATTGACCTCGGAAGTGCAGAAGCCAAACTGGTAGTTGGGGCCCTCGATGTTGGTGTACCTGGCCCAATGCTTGTTCTTGGGGGAGATGTCGTTGACGTATTTCGCGGCGAGGATGAGGCAAGCGAGGAAAATGCGATGCGAGGTACACCTGAGACCCCTGGACATGGGCTGGAGTTTGTTCTTTAACCTCTGAAGGTAGATGAGAGTGGGCATAAGAGTGGCGGCCTGGACGTTGCTAGAGCGAACGAGCTGGCGAATGAACTGCTCCACGGTGGGAAGAACGGGGTCTTCCGGCTGGACGGCGCGGAGCTCGGGGGTGGTGGGGGGAGTCGGAAGGCTAGCCGGGCTGTTATACTTCCTGGTCTGTGCAGGCATCATATTCTTGTCGCAGGGAATGACGGTGTCGGCGGCCTTGGCGAGATAGCTAATCATCCTCGAATCCACTCGGGTGGTGATGAGGTCATGGACGGCAGCCTCTTTGAGCTCCTCCCTGGTGTATAACCTGACGGGATCCATTGTGGTGATGTGTGGTTGAATATGTAAGTTGTGGTTGGGAGTGTGGGTGGAGTTAGAGAGAGGAGGACGACGTCGAAAGAGTTGAACTGCGGAGAGAGGATATGATATATAAGTGTGTGTGAGAGAGGTTGTTGGAGGTTGGAGAGGGTGGGGTGGGGGTGTCGTGTGGAGTCGACCTTGGGATCGTGGAGAGATGATGTGCAAGAAATAGAGGAGGTGATCTAGAAAGTGGGAGGCTAGTTAGATATATATCAAGGTATCAAATGCCTCGGGAGTGGCTCATATGCCCAGAACGGATGACGGGTATATAAGAGAACTGGATGCAGGTTCGCTGGGCACGAGGCTGAGTTGGAGTGTGGGTGTCAAAGGAAGACGACCAGTTCCAGACAGGGGCACAGCACAGCAGTACAAGGGTGTGAGGAGGGGTGGGCCGCTGGGTACCAAGAGTACTTTGGGACACTAAGCCCGAAGAGGGGGTGTGGAGTGCGAAAGGGGCGTGCTTTAAATCGAGAAATGGGGGGGGGGGGGGGGAGTGTGGCGAAGGGCAGGCGATAGAAGGCCTGCAGAGGATAGGGAAGCAAAAACACGCAAGGTAGTGTTGTACCGGAGTGTACGTACTTCTCTGTGGTGCTCTCGAGGTTATGTATTTAACGGGTTTCCGGCAGGGGTGGTTGTACTGCCAAGGGAAAAAAAAAAAAAAAGCTTGCTGTGGCGCTGAAAGAGGGGCCTTGAGCGGCGTGGATTCTAGCGGGACAAAGCCTAAAGGAGGCGCACTAGAGGGTCGATAATCGGCGTTAGCGGTGCCAAGCTAGCTGATGGGGTCAGCGATCCTAATGTCGAGCGATTGGCCGGGGCCGAAATGGGTCCTTGTCCCTCGTGTTGAGCAAGCACTTGAGACCTGAGGGCCAGGCGAGTCGTCGTAATGTGGCTTGCGACGCCGAACAATTGAACCACGTAGTGCAGTTTGTCGTCAGTGAACTGAGCCTCCCGTGAGATTTGTCGTCCTGTGACGGCTGTCGGGAATAGGGAAAGATGCCGAGAGCGATGGTAACGGAACGAAACAAGTAAAAAAGCGAAAGAAATTACACTGAAAATCTCAACGGGAAAAGATGGCGGAAAAAGAGCAAGTAAACCCCGAGGTAATGTGAAATTTCGTGGCCAAATTTGCAGGGCAAAGTGAAGACGAATTGGCGACCAAGGCGTTTTTCAAGGCGCTCGGGTTCCTCAAGGGGAGGTGTATAAAATATCGTGATCTCGAGATTTGAGTCTTTTTGAGGGAACCGGATTGGACCTTAAGGCCGAAGTTCGGGCTGTTACCAAGGTAGAAATCGAGCGTCTTTTTTTTTCCTCGGCTTCTGTATTCGGACGCACTTATTGCTTGTTGTGGCACAAAAACCGTTGTTGAGTGGCAACTTTCGGCTCCGATTAGGGAGGTTGCTGTCGTGTCGCTCCAAAATACGATGCGCTCCGGGATTTGGAGGTGGCAGATACGAGATGGGCAGGCACCGAGGACTCGCACCAAGTTTAATAGCTGAGCAGCACTTATATGCAAGGATGCTCAAGGCCAGCTGGATCGGTTTCTTCAACAGCCTTTTATCTTGGCGTGTTCAACCGAGAATTATTCCCTTGTTTTGTAGGGGAGGTCGGATGAATGAGGTTGGATTTGGAGGCGGGCAGAACAGACTATTCTTCCTTGTCCAGGGATATAAAATCGTTGTCCGGAGGTTGTGAGGGTTTTCGAGGGTGGGGCAACTCAACCGTGTCCAAAGAAAAGCTGCGTCCAGCACAGGGAGTACAACAAAGAGCGGGTTTTGATATTATTATGAGTGGGTAATGAGAGTATGTGGGCTTTTGTTGCCTTTGGGATTTCCTTGTTGGGTCACTCAATGACTTGTGTCGCAGATAGAGACGGCCAAACTGGCTTCCGAAAGGATGGATTGATGACGGGGGCCTTGGAGACGTAGATATTATTCCGCTCGACAAGTCGGTGGCAGATTAATGAGAATGGTCGACGATTGATGAGGACACGATTAGAGATGGATTGGATGAATTTTCTTCTGACTCCTGGAAAGAGGGGAGGATGAGGAATATATTTAGCATTTTCTGGATGCTCGGTTCTCTCGACGTTCCTATGGCACTCGAGTGTACATCTCGAGAGGATACATGCTCTGCCAACGACCGCTTCCTTTTTCCTCCCGTCTATCGGCGCCTTTCGCTCCAAAAATGGGGTACGTGTGGGGATCGAGAGGACCCGCCGTGTCTTCTCCTATCCTTTAGCCATGAGACAGGTATCATCTGTTAGTTCAGGTCTGCAGCTTCCATGTCTCAAAAGGCGTGGCTCCGAAGGCCCAACGGTCCAACCTTCCACAGGCAACTAATGCGCAGGGCGAGTTTCGCTGGAGGAACGCTCACCAATTGCCCGATGCCCATCCGCGTGCCGCCGAGGTTCGAGAACCACTCGTTTCCTGCTGACGGGCCCGAAATCTAACCCGCATCAATTTTGGGTTTTCGCGGATGGCTGGTACGACAAGGGTGGCCGGATTTCCACAAAGACGCAAACCCCGCCTTACGCTGGCGGCAGGCCGCTTGAACTGACACGGCAGAGTTTCCACGCATCCACTCCCCAACTGGCGACTGGCGACGGAGCGCCACGAAAAGACGCCAGCAGGCAGTGGCACGAGAGAGGAGAGCAAACCAAGGCGGCGGGCTCAGAGGGCTCGAACGGGTTTCCGGCCAATCAGGTCGCGACTCGGCGGTTTTTCTCACTGGCTGACAGCGCGCACCAAGCGTGCCTGCACACGCCAATCCAAACGCACGCGCGCCCGCGCTGCGAATTTCACGAGCCACTCGCACACGTCGCATCACCCCCAGATTGAACCGGGCGGGCGGAGGACACCCGTACGCTTCGCGTTTCTGCCCTCCCATTGGTGGACGGCCTTGGCCACCGCCTAAAGATTTGAAACAGACGACCTCGCGACAGGGAATGACAGGACAGCTTTTTACTTGCCACCATCGGAATAGTAAGGGATCGGGTCAGATCAGGTACTTTGAGACCCAAAGGGAACAAGGACGAATATACGAGTCCCTTTCTTTTTCTTGTGTTCTCTCCATAACCGCTCATCCGTACATGCTGCGGTTGTTTGAGGGTTGACTGAAGGGTCACTTTGCATCGCCTCCGCGTTTGTTACGAATGCCTTTGGCTTCAGCATTTGATTCGACAAGGCATGACCCACGAGCCTCCTCGGCAGTGCTTTCGCGAACGATGGAACTGATGCCTGACTCCAGTCCACCTTGGACATTTCGGTTTGCTCGTGGATCCCCTCCCTGTTTCCCCAGTTTTCGTCAATCTCCTATTAGCCCTCTGCCTTGACGAGGAAATCAATCAGGGCGGTGAGCGACAGACGATCCCCTGGTCTGGTTTGGCTTGGCTTCGCTATCCCTTTGAATCTCACCGCTGCCGTTGGGGGCCGTGATCCCGAACTGTGGGCACTCTGTTTCCAACTGAGAATTCTAGGCAGCCTATATGCAACGGTACTACATAGGTAGGATAGAGCAGAGATGCACTTAGGATCAATTGATGTAAAAAAAAAAAAAAAAAAAAAAAAAAAAAAAAAAGAAAAAGAAAAAAAGGGGCCCCTGAGAGTCAAACCTCACTGCTGGCCTAACTACGGGCAGCAATACCTATCCGAAACAACCAATCAATCTGCGAGACACCGCTAGGCAAAAAGTCCCTGTCGTCCAGTGAATCGCGCCGAAGACCACTTTACCAGCCTTGTCGGCCGTTTTGACCCTTTGGGATGGAAAAGGGACTGATAATGACATATTTCTATCTCATAGTCGTATCCCGAATCCTCGAAGCGGCGACCTAAAGCAAGCAGGGCGAGTAGAAAAAAAAAAAAAAAAAAAAAAAAAAAAGAGAATGGTGGACGTCAACCGGGGACTAGCCCAGGTTCGCATCGTTAGCGATATGTCGGGTGAGATGCGGACATGTCATCGGCTCCCCACGTCGTAGATGTTACTGGTAATTCTGCTGGCTCTTTGAAACTGCGTTCTTTGGTAATTAGTTTGGGCCCTAATACGTGGTCAACTTCTCAGCCATCCACTGTCCTGCGTTGGTGCTTTCCTAACCTCCCCTATATGCGTTGTTTCGCTGGCCAACCTCCGTTTTGGTGCACATGCACATCTCGCCCTGGTCTGCTCTCGTTTATCCAGAGCCACTTAGATGCCAGCAACCCGTCATCTCATCGTGCAAGCCTCAACCAGGGCCATCAACAAATAATGATCAAACAAAACAACGGGCGGGCCGAGGCCGCCCATAACACACGTAACCCGTTCATCTCCCCTTCGTAACCCCTCAATAATATCAAAAGAGTGTCATACATTGAGAATCTGAATCATCCGCCAGGAAGTGCCCTGTCAAGCCATGGCTGGGTATTTCCCTTCACCCCTTTTGGTGTATCGTAGCATCTGGCCCCGAAACCTGTATCACTCACTGATATCTTGATGGGGAAAGCGCGTCCGCTGTCAATCCAGTCCGGGCCATATTTTTGCTTTTTTGTGCCTGTCCCCCCTTGCTGGAGTTTCTTATCCTGTAGGTGAGGGGGTCGGTTCTACAATTTGACATCTCAGACAGCCGCGTGCCAGTAGATCGATCTTCCTTACCAATTACGGCTTAATGAATAATATTTCTTGCAGCTCCCTCTTCCTTGGTCCAGCGCGGAAGTCGGTCGGGTGGTGCCTGATCTCGCCAGCCAGCAAGTGGAAGCTGGGTGTCTGATACCAGGAAATGACGCTAGTGAGTGTCTCGCCGAAATCCCAACTACGGCCGGGGCCTGGACCTACAAAAAGAGGTGGGAGAAAATGAGAGGCTTACACATGCATATATGCGATCTATGATTGAGAGTCGATGGAGATTTTGCCAATAACCCCCAGACTTGCTTGAACCTTTTTGACGATCCAAGAGGGCATTGATTGAGAAGCGGTTCGAAGCGCCCAAGCTCTCGCGTCAGAGGAGGAGGAAAACCAAAGAGTCTCCGAGATAATCCCACCCCCGGACAACCCGTACCTGAAGCTCTTTCGAGGAGAATCGCAAAGATCATGTAAGTGATGCACAGACGCAACCAACAGCACAGGCATAAAACCTCGACTCTGTTTAGCCAAGCGCCCCCAACTGCCTCATCCACATCAGAGCTCCCAGAGAGATCACCGCTATGGATTTCGCTTTTTTCCCTGCTTTGGGGGCGATAAAACCCGTCTGGCGATTGCGGAGGAGGTATTCGACCCCCGGTATCAGCGTCGCCGATGTGGCTTGGATTGCACATCCAACGCTGAGCGGCAGATCATCTCGGCTGTACTTGGAAATTTAGTCAGGGCGAGGTTGTTGGTACCAGCAGAAAGGAGGAGCTCATGACTTCATAACCAGCTTCTCCAGCTCTACTCTGGGGGTTTTTTATTGAGCAGGATCGGCTGTCGGGGGAATGATCACCGGAGATCCCCCTCCTTCGACCATCCCTTTCTTTTTACTCTCTATTACAGGCTGTATTGAATTGAGAGATTGCACGTATATCTCTTTATGCCGAGGTGCACGAGGCCGAAGAAAGGGTTCCCAAGAATTACCCAGCGGCAACGACCGCGCCTCCACCAATGTAAACCTGGGGTTCCTGAACCCGTGGATCGACATATACCTCATTCATGCCGTCCATATCTGCGCCACGAATCATTTCCAGAGATATCATCTCTGTACACGTACACGTTTTAGAAAAAACGGCTTCAGTGGTGCGACTTGTTGGAGGGTGGATATCAACGTTTTCAGTTTGTCTTTTACCCTGTACAACGCGGCCGTCGCCGAGCTGAGCCAGCGCCAGCTCGCTCCCTTAGTCAACCTCGAGCCGTGTAGCATTTGAAGTGTCGAAGTAGACCCGAGTTGCTGGCGCCACTCGCCACGCTCTCGATGCCTGTTCCAGCGGGAATATTTCTCAGTCTCACGCTCCTCGCGCAACCGGGCAAAATATGGGGCTTTTGAACCAAAAAGTTAAGAAAAAAAAAAACTTATCCTGCGCTAGACGGACGGGCCACCACTGATGTTTAATCCTGCGGAATCGCCAGCTCGCCAGCAGCGCCAACATTCCAACTTTGGTTCGATGGCGTCCGATGTGGCGTCCGGGTTGGACCAGAGCTGCCGGCTCGAGTGGAATACATGGAGACTGGCGGGCCAAGAGGCTTTTGAATTTTCTCTTTTTCTCAGTTTTCTCAACACTTGCAGCTTCGAAGTACGAAGTATGAGGGAGGGGGTGTTCAACTCCCGCTTGGGTTACGCTTGGGCCAATACATTGGATACAAGCATGAGACCTCAATTTCCCGGGCATGGATACAACCGTCATGGGTTGGGATTGTGGAGGGGAGGGAGCAGCTGCGCTACAGCTTGCTTTTTAGGCTGCTGAGATCTTTCCCTGTACGGCGAGAGCTGGACCTCTTATTTCGGTGATTTGTGGATCTCCTCAGCGATCAATGCGGCACAACGTCGCAAGCTGGGAGTTGGCGCGTCTGTCATAGATTCGTGCATCATGAACAAGTGTCTGATGATGACTCCAAAATGCTTGGGGTTGGATGGGAAAAGTCACCTAGTTACTGTTACCAACAGTCTTACGCTTGGCCCTTTCTCGGGTTCTCCACGGTGGCTGGCCTATATCGTCGGCAACTACGATTCGATCCGTCCAAGGTGAACCAGACGCGGGTACGTCAGTGAGCTTTGGCCTACCTTCCTCACAGTGGTCGCTCAGCCCGGAGACTTTCTCGCAAGGTCTTAAGTCGCCAGGACGCTCCTCGAGTGAGACTAGTGAAAAGATAGAAGACACTAATGAGAAATGGATGCCACATGGCAAGAAACAGGAGACCTCAGAGCCAACCTCTCTTTTGCAATACTCCGGGGTAGGACAGGGGAAGCGAGGGCCGAGACTAGCCACAATCGCCAGTTGCTCGCCCGGTATCGTTAGCCCTGGCGGTGTATTAGTGAAGGAAACAAATAGTTAGTCAACTCGAGTTCGATACGGAGTTGCATCAGTTGATCGCCCCAACACCAAAAAAAAACAGCCGCAAGTACTAGCAAGGGCCTCCTTCTCACCTCTCCCCTGCGTCCAAGGCTAGCGCACTCCATCCCTGTACCCATTGGTCAGTGGTTCCCAGCTTTTCATACCCCGGCCCCTTATATCAAGGTTCTCCATCGATTATCACGACATCATCCCGAAAATCAAGTCCAAGTCTTCCGTACCTGGAGAAACCACATATGCAGGAGTTCCTCAACCGGTTCAATAGTTTGCATGGGGCGCCGCTCCTCTTCGCCGTTTCCGTTCCTATAAAACACTACATATCCATCGATGCATGCCCGAGTATCTAGAAAAAGGAGCCAAAAAAAAAATCCGTACCTCCTATTCGGCCCTAGTGGAGTCCTCAAGTTTGTATCGCCTGGGAAAAAGAAAGCATGTGTCCGTGAAACCCGAACGTAGAACGGCACGAAAAAACCAAAGGGTAAATCAGAGTGCCCTAAATGCCTTGGTTTGACCATCGGGTTCCTGCCAAGCTCGATGACTTTGGAACACAGAGCACAGCTTGCAGTGCAGGAAAGAAAGGGGAAACCTCAGCCCACGAATGGTTTCGGGGACCCCACATTTTTTCAGGGGAATCAATGCATATCATCCTAAAGGAAACCGAGAGGACGACGATTATCGTTAGGGTTTGGCAGTTGCCCTCTGCTCCTTAACTTTGATCCGGCTTATTGGAAAACAGGTCTGTCCGTACAAATGAACTGCCAGGCGTAAATGACCCGTGTAGAGGCTGCTGCCTCACCTTTGGTGCTCATTTCCCAGGAACACATATAATTCATGGAGGGGCTTGTGTCCTGGATTAACGGCTGTTACCATGGATCTCCACCGGGTATTTTGCTGCTTGATTAGTACCTTAGACTGGTTACATCTTTCAGGGAAAATCGTCAGTGTTGGGCTGAGTTAGCGGTACCTCGCCGGCGCAGGTCCCAAAGGCAAAGGAAGGTCATGCTCAAATGGGAGAGATAATGCAATGATCGTCAGTCCCCATGTCGGGCGACCCAACATTGTTCCCCATCAGCCTGAAGTCACTAAACAAGAGCCTTAATCTACTGTCAGACCTCACTTTTTTTCCCTTTTTTTTTTTTTTTTTTTTTTTTTTTTTTTTTTCTTTTTTTCTGGTTCCTCATCGTAGGCTCCGCTAAGCTAGGCGTTTGGGCTGCGTGGTTTCTGTGGTGCGTCAGGGATGAATGGATGGTAAGAGCTTTGGCTGGCGTTAGACTTGTATCTCCTCATGCATCGCTGGCATGGCTCCAAAACCGTCCAAAAATACATCAAGATACGAGGCGGGGAGAGGTAGCGCAAAAGCTAGATAGCTTGATGCCATCCCCTATGCCTCGAGTTGACCCATCCGAACCCATCCACACGCGTTAATAAGGGGGAGGGGACGAGCAGGAGAGAGTCAGGCATGCTGCCGCTGTGATTCGCTGTCCTCCATCTTGAAACAAAACGACGGGAAGGAATCCAGTCGGGGAGAAGGGAGCCAATGGCGGGGCATTTAAATCACGGGGTCGCAGGTTGTGACTTGGGCGAGGCGAAAGAGGACCAATCCACCAGATATCGCACGCGTCATCTGCACTTGGTAATTTTTCAGGTGCGGAATCGTTGGTCAAGGGTCGAGGGGATTCGAATGTGGCAAACCCCCCCCACCAAAAAAAAAAAAAAAAATCCCACCACCACCACCACCACCCAGGCTTGTTTGGGATTATACTCGATGCTGGAATACTCTACCTGCGTGGATGTACACGTAATAGCCAGATTCGTTTTCACCCTAATCAATGGTCTCAGAAAAGAGGGACGATGAGCCTCTCATGTTAACCTGCGCCCACCTCAATTCCCACCTGATAGTGACCTTGGATACGAAGATCTGGTCCGCGAATCCCCTTTTCGGTTCACCCTGTAATATCATATTCGCCTTGGTCGCGGGCCTTTACGCAAGCAGATTTAGATACAGCCTCTTTCTCGAGTCGTCTCCACGATAACCTCGGCGAACCGCATAGACATCTGTCGATGGACATAGCCCTGCCCCTGTTCAGGTCCCAAGTTAAGGTTTGTCCGTGCCCGCATGACGCCTCGAGAAGAGTTGAGATGTTCAGAGGACTTGAGGCGAATTTTAGCGTCGGTTGCCGTCCGCTAAAAGTGCAACCCAGCGCTCCAGGGCCTCCAACAAGGGGCACGATAGCTGTAAACAGGCAGGGAAGGGGGGGGGATTCAGCGGGGCTTTGGCCAGCCGACGCAAGTTGTTTTCCCGCACACCCCTCTACCAGATGCGCACTTCTTCCTAGTTTCGGTTGAAGAGATAATAGTGATCGAGTGACCAGAGAGAACCGACCACTCTACCCGAAGCAGGTCAGTGAGCAGGGTCTACCCTTGGCAGCTTAATGGAGGCCGCACCAGCCACACCTCAGGACCTGAATACACTAGCCCCGCGTCACGTGGTGTTCCGGCAGCCTCCGATGATGGCGGCGCCGAACGCTTGGCACCCACTTTGCCCGACTTGGACTGAGCAAAGCAGTTTGACGGCAAAAGCCGCCCTGCCTTCTCGGACTTTTCTCGGGCCCCGTCAAGTCTGGGGAAAAAGGCCGCCGGGGCTGCCTACTGGGCGCCTCCCGCAGTGCCCTCAGCTGGCATCATCCGCGCGGCGCTCTCTTTTCTGAGCAAGACCACAGCACAAGGGAGCAGAGGGACGGGGTATGTACGCAGTTGGTCACCGGCCGCTGTCGGCTACCTCCGATTGAACAAGCCCAACGCACGAATTAGGCCCGTCCGGCCGCCCTATGGAAAAGATTTTATTCCCAATCGAGTGCATGATTCCGCCGCAGTCGTCAGAAGCTTCCCTTGGAGCATAGCGAGATTCTTGGTAAATCGCGCGAGGAAAAAAATTCTCGAATGACGCATTCAACCAACTTTCGTTGCCCTTCCACGCGCAGGTCTCCCACGATTGATGCGTACTGGTAGCTGGATCTTGCCGACACGCACACCCCTGGTTCCCATTTCTTGTCTACTGCACTACTAGACTGACGCCCTCAAAGACACTTGAGGATACATCGTGATGTTCCCAGATGCAAACCACGGGGAATTCGGTATCAATTAGGCTTGAACTGGTCAAGTCGTATTCCCTCGTCGGCTTCGAGGAAAGAATCAATCATAGGTTCGGATGCGGGCGTTTGCTTTGCCGCTGTGCTACGCCTCAGCTTCGACCACAATTGGAACCCAGCGGTTTGTCCATGTGTGACGAGGCGCCGGTACAGCGTGGCCAGCTGGCGGGATGATTCACTAATATACAGGGCTACTAATAATAATAATGGTAATTCATTGAACAGATGGATCCATGGCTGCTCGGCACCCCCCTCCAAACCAAAGGAATCGATCGAGTTTCGGGAAGCGCAGAAGCGTCAGCAAACCACGACATTGGCAAGGGAATCTTCTCCTTTAATCGCCCTCTTTTCTTGTTGCAGGAAAGCTGAAAGCTCCACAGTTCAGATGAGAGGCCGCTTCGACGCCGGCCTCTTTCCCCTTCATTTGGCGCGTTTGACCCAGCTGAATCCACCGATCGGATCCCAAAACACTGGATCCCACACCACGCCACCATTAGCGTCTAATTCCGTCCAGTGCCCAGTCCCAAGACTGAGGATTGAAGGAAACCAACCCAAACTCGATACGATGACCAAAAATAGCGGCCCCCGATACATACCATCAGTGTCCCTCTGGCCACGAGGCCATCTCTACCCTCCCTTGCTAATTTCCCGCCGCCCCCCCCCCTTTTCCCCTTCCCCTGTCAGGTCCTCCTTGCTTTCTGGCGTCTATTTGGCCCCCATAGCCCACTGAGAAGCCCAAGCAAACCACGCTTCGGATCCCCAGGAAGCCGCTTGCATCGCCACCCGCCCCCGTTTCGTCTCGAGCTTCCGGGGGATTTTGATTGGTCGAGCTAGCCGCAGTGTGGACGGAACCCGCTTCATTCCTTATTACTCCACCGCATCTCCCTTCATCTGTCTATAGGCTGTTTTCCCCGTCCTGCACTACCACCATGACTGCTTTTAACCCTTTCTGGGGCGGCGCGCCCTCGAAGCATCATAGAGGTAGGTCTCGCCCTGAAATTAATACCAGAGAAAGAAAAGAGTAACGGCTCGGGCAGAGACAAGATGTGTCAAGACGCAGCCGGTTCTGTAACATGCATGCACCTCTCCTTTGTCTTGGGGGCTGGGGACACACACACACACACCGGATGCTTTTTTGCCATGGAAAGTATGAAGTATGGTAGCTTAAAACTACCGTCTCTCCGCAAATGGAGGCACAGCGCTTGCATCGGAACGAGAGAGATCCACGCTCTGGCGGTAAACCGGCAAACCACCGTCGCTTCGAAGTAAAGGCGCTTCGCGGTTGCATATCCCTGGAAATCCTTGTCCTGGTCTTCCAAACCAAACCCCCCGGGGGCGGGGCGCAAGACCAGCGTTTCTGTTTCTTCCTGACGGAGTTAAAGGCCGGCTACCAACATCGACTGAGCTAAAATAGGATGGCTGGCGTTTTCTTCTCACGGCGGCTAGGCAAAGTAACGAGCCGGTTTCCTCCGACGTCGAGAGTAAAGAAAAAATCGCAGCCTCACCATGAAACCCGTGACCCTGCCCTCTGTCTTTGGACCGAACAAACATACATCGCCATTCCCAGCTGGGTATGTGAAACTGGCGTGACAAAGAGGGAGCGATATCCGCGCCGCGCCCTAGGTCGCTCCTAGGGTGGCCGTGTCCATTTTTACAAGTCCTGCCAGATCTGGGGCCGCACACCGAGGCCTGGCTTGCGCACGTAAGGCGTGCGGCCTGGGAGCATGGGTGGTATTTTTTGGGGGGGATTTATTCTTTTTCGGCTCCTTGGTGTAAACATTGTTGGCCTGTGCTACTGCCTTCAATGCTTGCGTCCGTCGTGTCGATCCTCTTGGATTTCCACCCTGGTAAAGCGCTGGTCCTAGGCCGGAAATCAAAACATCCGCTCTCTCAAACCAAAACTCCCTCGCGCGTCTCGGAGGGCAGTGTAAGAATCGCGACCTCTCATGCCACCGTAGAGACGCCCGCGAGGTGCGCGATAGGGTCTCCCTTGCGAATAAGCTTGGGGGCGGACTGCAATCATGCGGGCCTTTTTGATGATGCGCAGTTTGTCCCGTCAGGCTCCCACCTGACGGAAAAAAAGGATGATCTATGCACGTTCGTAAGAGTAATCACCATTAGGACCGAGGTGGAGAGACATTCCGCCACCTGTTCGCAATACTCTCCACTTTGGAGCCATCCCTTACGTGATATTGGGAATCAAGACTTGGGTGGTCGATCCGTGCTTCCAGCCACTCACACTCAGACCACTGTTGGAAATGGTAATAATCTACACGTAGTAAATCACCGTCTTGGAAGGATCCCCTTGTCATAGAGTCAAGATATCGCCCAAAGACGGATGCTGCTCGTAGAGGCTTAGGATCAGATAGGTCAGCGTATGCCTCTAGAATGTTCGTCTCCCTCTCTTCGTCTGAGATTTTCGAATATCACCCCGTCATCGATGGCGATGCTAGTTCTTCAAGCGCAAAGTTGGGCCATATATCCGTGGCTCGAAACAGGAATCTGCACGTGGTGGACCGAAGATGCCACTCGAGGAATGCCGACGGTTAAGACGGAGCCTTGGACACTCATATAAAACTGTGATTTCTATTCAGACTACCCTTTCTCCTCTCTTGTAGTTGTCTAGGTGAATTAACTGAAAATGCGATAAATCCAAGCCTGTTGTCAGGCTGTGTATTTTGCAACGATTGATGAAAGCTTCTTTCATCCTTCGAATTCGATCAACCCTTACGATGAAGGCGTAAATCCAGCTTTGCCTTTTCAAGTCCAATAACCCGGTTCCTTTTAGACCGCCCTTCGATGAGACTCTGTCGTTTCGACCTTGGGAGCTATCAGTCCCTTGAAGTTGAACATTCTCTGTCGTCCACTACCCCTAGGCATTAGAGAGAGACCAACACCTACGAGTCCGCCCATATATGTGTTGATCGTGTCGTGCGCGCGCATCTCCCTACGGGCTACAAAAACAGACCAGCTGTAACAGCAACCAAAGATTTATTATCACGTCATGCCCTATCACAGTATTGAGAGCCCTGCTCTTTTTTCAAACTTGCCGTAACAAGGAAGTCGCTCTTGCAACGTAGGACAGCGTACATCGATCCGGCACCTTGAGCCCATCTTCCCAGAGGAAAAGTTTCACCATACCCTCTATTGCCACAGCGGTAACGACCGAGAACACGCGTCACGTCTAAACAAAGTGATGTGCTGTCTCTCCGCAACGTTGAGAGCTACTCAACACCCCCCTCGGTTAGAGCGTGATCAGTCTCCGCAGGAGACAGTCCAAGGGTATAGCTCTGACCTGGAGTGTTCACTGCTGCCCACGTCCTGTCAACAAACAAGCCCATGTCGTGAGCACTACCAACTTAGTCGTGAATGGAACGCTCACCGAAGTAAGGGAAGAGTATCTTGTACACACGAGCCTCACACCCGAGCTCGAGAAGAGTGCCGCGACATGACCCTATGAGCCGTCATATAGAACCCTTAATTCAAAGCTCGTCTCGGCGAGGATATACAAAATAGTAACCCCGAGACTCCAGGCATAGAGATATCTATTTTTCAGTTTCACCGGCTACGTATGAGATCCCAGTACGCATCTCAATACGCAGCTGATCAAAGTCGGATTTGCTGCCGTGTACCCATGGCTGCTTGTACGTCCCCAGGCACAGACAAAGACACACCGCTTCCCCCGATATTTGTTTCCAATGAAGAGTACAAACAGAAGAAACGGCATTGCACGAGAACCCGAGCATCTCGATGGCCTTGTAGCAGAAAAGATCCAATCTGCATCGCTACTTCGAAAACGGAAAGTTGAGGCAGGGGACACAAGTTTACACACATGACGAGACCAGGACGTGTAGCACAACGTAACATTTATATAACCCTGCACACCGTAGGATGGATAAATTAGTGGAAGGACAAAAGGAAATTATAACAGGAATTAGAGTCCATCTTTCTATCGAGTGTGGTCTGAGTAAACCTAGAGTCGAGTGGCACAACGGCGGGCCTGGGATCAACAGAAACAGAAAAATAAACAGAGGGTTACCCTTGGGGAGTAAACCGGGCTCAGAAGAGCCGGCGCCCTGGTATTTACCGACTTTCCAGTGTAAAAAGAGAATGCCACAGGAACCACTAACGCCGTATGCTTGCCTCTCCCGATAAGACCCTAGGCTCGAGCGGTCGAGTTTGCCAAGGATCAAGTTCGGATTAGAAAATAGACAGAGAAATCAAGTGCTTGTCAGTACAAGCGTTTCGGGTATCAGTGCAACAAGTAAGTGATTTGTGTGCGACCTGTTCCGCTTGAAGTTGAGCCCCCATGAATATCCTAAATACCCAGGATACTAAGGATACCAATGCTATAACTCCCTCGTCGGCAGAACATGACAGGAAATCATGAAAGCTCCCGAAGATGGTGTTGAAGCCGCGGAACTGGCGGTTGAGTTATTTATCGGTAGTAACCGTTGCCGCCGCGGTAGTTGGCGGTGGGCTGGGCAGCAGCATCTTGTTGCGCATGGTACTCCTCAAAATAGGGATGGTTGCAAGACTGCTTAGCCGAAATGCGACCGGCAGGGTCAAATACCAGCATCATTTCGAGGAGCTCAAGACCGCGCTCGTTCAAGTTATCGCACAACGGCTTCGAGAGATTACGGGACCACTTAGGGAACGAAGACTTGAAGTCGGGGTAGGATGTCACGCCTGGCCAAATCTCCTCGCTAGGAGTACCGAGAACACTGCGAAGAAATGGAAGGTGAGTCGAGAAGCTAGACTAAAAGGAATTCCTCCACTTCATGAAAGCGAGGGCGAGCAAGACTTACCGGAAGATCTTGAAAATCTCATCAATTTCCGAGTCACCGGGGAAGAGTGGTTTGCGAGTACACATCTCGGCGAAAATGCAGCCAACAGACCACATATCGACACCGGTCGAGTACTGGCGACCACCCAACAGAATCTCAGGAGCACGGTACCAGAGGGTAACGACCTCGTGGGTGTAGGTCCTAAGCGGAACACCAAAGGCACGAGCCAGACCGAAATCAGCGAGTTTAAGGTTACCCTCACCGTCAATAAGCAAGTTCTGGGGCTTCAAGTCGCGGTGGAGGATACGGTGCGAATGGCAGTAGCGAACACCACGGCAGAGCTGCATCATAAACTTCTGGATGACAGCGGGACCCATTCCCATGCGGCTCAAGAAAGCCGAGCTTCCATCAGGAAGGGGCTTGCCACGGCCGCCTTCGCTGACGGGCAGCGACTCCATGAACTTCTTCAGGTCCAAATCAAGGAATTCGAACACGAGATACAGCTTATGACCTTCCGCGTGGACAATGTTGAAGAGTCGGACAATGGTTGGGTCGCGCATCTCCTTGAGGAGCGAAATCTCGCGGATGGCGGTCGAGGGAACACCCTCATCTTCGGCCTCGAGGCGAATTTTCTTCAACGCAACAACGCGGCCGCCAGCCGACAGATCACGGGCTCGATAGACGACGCCGTAAGTACCTTACGAGGAGGGTGTCACAGTCAGCTACGCGTCCTTACAATCAAAATTGTCATAGCTCAGTGTACTAACCTTCGCCGACCTTTTCAAGCTTCTGATAATTCTCCATCGTAGCTATCCGTGTATCGGTTCGAAACGAGTTCGGGGATTGGGTCGATCTTGTCGCAACGGCGGTGGATGGAGAGGGGCGTTTGGAATATTTGACTCCGAGAAGTTTGAGAGGGGGAGACAAAGAGAGCAAGAGAGACAAGAAATCGAGTCCGAGGAAATGACCGATTGAACACTGGATCTGTCGTGCTGGTGGCTGTGTGCTAGGAGTGACTCCAGTCGTGAGGATTCCGAGAGGAAATGAGGGGCAGAGTCCAGTGGCAGCTCCAAGAGGGAGATGGTAGGATCAAAAGAAAGCGGAAGGTGGAACAGTGGACAGCAGATGAAAGAAAGGGGACAATCAGGACCTACTTCGGCTGCAGACAGCGATTCAAGAGCCTCACCACATAGCTGGGGATGTTAGGTAGGGAGTGGGTGGTGTTGTCGGGAGCAGGGATGAGGTTCAAATTTCGGTCAGCGATTTTGTTTACCCACTAAAGCTGGTGGTATATTAGCAGCTGGCCTATGGCTGTTGTGTTCAGCGTCTGTTGATAAAAAACAATTCCAGCCAGCTGGGCAACAGACCGCGTCGCTGACACGGTTGGGTGGCACCTGCCCCTTGGCCCGTGGCGCGGGGTTGAGCTTATCGATAAGGATAATGAGACGGAGGGGTGGAAAGAGGTCTTTTAAACCACAGCAACTTCTCTTTCAGCCTTTCGGGAACAACGAAATGCATATCTGGAGATGCTATTCAAAGTATTGAGCTGGGTCATTTATACAGTACATACTGCGGGAGTATTCCGTTCGAATCAACCGTGAGAACACGGGCAAGCCCGATATGTAAAACGGATCACGGCGTAGGCTTGGCTTCAGACTGAGTCCCTCGTGTAGGAAACTGTAGCCTCGAGTCAACCAAATTTGTAATCTTCACACCCAGAGAAATTTGAAGAATAGTGTAAGAAAATTAAGAAGGGCCAAGGTTGGAGCTAGAAATGTATATGTAAGAGAATCCGATCTCCTCAAAGTTCGGACCTACGATATTCTCCCAAGGAAGTTGGCGAAGAAGAGTACCTTGTTACACACGCCCCGGGGGTGCCTCTCCTAACCGACAGAAGCGCAAGAATTCTGCACAGAAAGTGCGACGCCGACCCTGGAAAAATTACGCCTACCCACTTTGATCCGGGAAGCATCGCGTGGTCTTATTCGATATCATATGCAGTTAGGCCCCGCCTCTGTTACAGTTCAGCGAAAAGTCCGGGGACCCTTCTATTACCCGTCTCTCGAAAAAACATCTTGATCGCCAAAGTGCCACTGCGCGTCATCTACCAGGGTTCGCCGACTCGCAGCCGCCCGCTGCCCCGCCATGAACCTCACAGAACTAGATGCCCACGAGCAACCGGCGGAGTGGTTGAAGTCCATATGGAAGGGGTTCTCTAAGACGGAGCATGGAGAACTAGACAAGAGCCCTCTCATCACGGACCCTAGGTCGCCGGATCATCTACCCCGCCTCCGCCAGACCGGCTCAATCACAGGGGCCCAGGTATCAAAGGCCTATTCTCATCTAGACCTCCCATCCCAGGACCGACCAGATGTCCCGATATATCAACACCCTCTAGTCCCGGGTAAGTCTCATAAACTCAACGATGGTGCACAACCTGGAATGCTAAACATGAGCAGGGCTTCTTATAATACCAAATCTCCTCGGCCCGGAAGTCCAGCAAATTCTGCTCTCCCGCATGATTCACAGGGATCTCAGCAACCCCAAGCACCAAACAAATCTTCACCTTCACTACGACCTCCCTTACCCCAAGGATGACTCCTCGCCAGAAGCGACATCTCTCTTTACTTATCCGCCGGACTCCACTGTCCGCTTCGAACCCAAGGACCCCTCCGTCCACAAGCCTCTCTCCATCAAGCAGGTTATGGAGCGTCGCCTCCACTGGGTAACCCTCGGCGGCCAATACGACTGGACAAACCGCGTGTATCCTAGCGAAGAGCCTCCAGCGTTCCCACCCGATCTTGCGGGCTTTCTAGAGAGTCTCTTCCCGGAGACGGTCGCTCAGGCGGCTATCTTGAACTTTTACACGCCGGGAGACACGATGATGCTGCATCGTGACGTGAGCGAGGAGACAGACAAGGGCTTGATTAGTCTCAGCATGGGATGCGACGGGCTGTTCATGATTACACCCAACGATATCAAAGAGCCCACCCCAAAGGAAAATGGGGCAGATGAGCAATCAGCGGAAGATCTTCCATACTTGCTTCTACGAATACGGTCTGGAGATGCGATTTACATGACACAGGAGTCTAGATATGCATGGCATGGTGTCCCCAAGGTGCTGAAAGGATCATGTCCTGATTTCCTTGCTGACTGGCCAGCGGAGGAAGACGGTAAATATGAGGGCTGGAAAGGCTGGATCAAGAATAAGCGAATAAACCTCAATGTAAGGCAGATGAGGGACTGAGCGTGCTCGATAAGAGTCACCCCAACCTCTGTTTCCACTAATCCTTTATGAATAGACTTATATATGACGAAAAGAATAGCACATATCTCATTTCAGTAACATGACGAGCTTGTCATTTCGAGACACCGTGGACTGGGTGAAGGTGCTGCTGGGCCCCCCACGGGCTTAAGTAATACACGAGCCCAAATTCAATTGCTTGTTGTACTACCTTGGTAGTGTACTTCGTAATATGGAGTCCCCCCACTAGTTGTGGCACGCACTTGCTCGACATGTGCGATTGCGTGCTCAGTGATCGAGAATCAAAAATGATTACTCATTGTGAAACCGACCAATAGGAACTCGCGATTAATTGCCACTCCGGCTGTCAAGGGTCCTTTTCTCGAAATGTCCCGATTGGGTTAGTCCCAAATTGCGTGATCTCTGTTTGAGCGGACCATGAAGCAATTTTCGCCTAGGATTTGCGGAGACTCCAAGAGAAAAAAAAGTTTCCAGCGGTTGGGAAGGAGGCGATTTGTAAGTTGGTACGGCAATCGGCATGGTATTGCTGCTGGTGTCGGTTGTACACATATTTGTAGGGGTCCTTCATACGGTTCGGCTTCTCTCTTTAATACCTCAAATAAAACCTTCATTCGTTTCTCCCTCTCTCTCTCCTTGACCTTTTGGCTGACTGTCGTAAACTCCCCCTTGTCTTGAACTTTCTGGCAGGTTTGCTCTGCCCGGGGATCGTTTCAGCTGAATTGTAACTTGACTTGCGTTTGCCTCTCGGTTCCGGTCTTCCTCCGAGTGTCGAGACTTTTCCCGTTTTCCTCTTCTGCCACCTCGAATTCAGAATCACCAATTCCTCTCATAGATAAAGTTGCTCAGAGCGGCCGAGCGATGCATTTCAAGCTTCAGGAAGGAGCCGGCGGCGTCCAGGCCAGCACCGATGCTCCCGCCTTCAGCTCCGTCTCCTCGACTCTCCCCTTCGGCCAGCGCGTGCCCCTCCCTTACATCTCGGGCCCGAGCTATGTGACAGCTCAGCTGCTCGTCCAGCAGATCGCTTACAAGCTCTCCGACAAGATCTTTTCTTATTCTCCCGAGACCTTTGATCTTGATGTCGCCGCCAAGGACTGGGCGTCTAAGGAGGAGAAGAACATCCATGGCTACCCCACCACTGTCCTTCCCCTCCAGACCAGGACCGGTGCCGGTGCTTTTGCTCTCGGCTACATCTTTTCTCCCGACTTTGAACTGAGCAAGCGCCATATCCCTCAGACTCTTCTCGTCACCTCCGGCAGCCTCCGTCACCTTCGTGGCACTCTCGACCAGCTCTCTCTCCTTTACGGAGTCTCGAGCCCCGTTGTCGCCCATGTTGCCGCTGCCGACTACTCCAGCAGCAATGGCCTCATTACTGAGTACGATAGCGCTCTCCGGATCGCCGAGGACCTTGGTCTTGGTCTTGTCTCCAGCTTCTCTGCCTATGAGACGCAGCACATGTCCATCTTTGCGACCCTGATGGCGAGCCTTATCCCCACCCTCCACGTCTACGACGGTGTTCGCATGACCCGCGAGACTCTTCGTGTTGTCGATGCCTTGGGTGAAAGCGGCATTGCCGATATCTTCTCCAAGATCTCCAAAGAGGTTTCCTCTCTGAACAAGAGGCTTGACGTCTCCGGAAAAGTTGTTGAGCTCCTCCGAAAGTTCAACGATGAGCTTGGAACGGCCTATGACCTCTTCGAGTACACCGGCCACAAGGATGCTGAGCAGGTCCTTGTCGTCTTCGGAAGCACCGAGGCGCAGTTGGCTACCCAGATTGTCAACAAGCTCGCTTCTGGCGGTGCCAAGGTTGGCGTCGTCAAGGTCCGTGTCTACCGACCCTTCGTCGAGGAGGAGTTCCTCAAGGTTCTCCCCCAGTCTGCCAAGAACATTGTTGTGCTGGGCCAGGTCACCTCCGAAGCCGCCGTGAACGATATCTGCGCGCAGTCTTCACTCTATACAGACGTTCTTGCCGCCGCCACCTTCTCCGACAAGTTCGCTACCGAGCCCAAGGTTTCAGAGTTTAAGTACTCCGCCTCTGCCCTCCTTACCCCTGCCTTCTTCACTGAGGTCGTGCGCAAGTACACCGATATCACCGTAGAGGATGATGTCGTTTCTGAGGTCCAGGCTCACCAGTACACTTTCTGGGATCTTGATGATTCCGCCGTCATTAGCACTCCTACTATCCTCGCAAACCTCTTCTCCCGCGAGTCGACTGACAACATCTACCTCCACGAGACCTACGACAGTCTTGTGCAGGGCGGCATTGTCCGTACCGATATTCGCAGCTCCAAGAAGACCATCGAAGCGCCCTACCAGATTGGCCAAGCCAATGTCGCCGTCATTGGTGACGAGAAGCTTCTGAAGGATCTTGCCATCTCCAAGAGCGTCAAGCAGGACGCCCACATCATCATCAAGCTTCCTAACTTCAAGGAGGAGGATGTTGAGAAGCGACTCCCCGTTCATCTCCGCAAGGATATCCACGACAAGAACGTTGATATTTACGCCCTTGATACCGCTCTTGCTCCCGAGCTTGAGGGTGATGCCGTTGGCAGCAGGCTCCTTCTCGAGCTTGCCTTTATCAAGGTTGCTCGTCCTGACATCTCTCCCGAGGAGATCAGCAAGCTCATCCTTGCTGAGGGTAGCCAAACCCCTCTCCAGGACTGGGTTGGCGTAGTCAATGCTTGTCTCCGTAAGATCGAGGTGGCCCAGGCCTGGGCTGAGATCCCCGAGGACACTGTTGAGCCCCGCCTTCTGGAGACCGCTAAGCCTTACAGCTTCGTCGGCTTCCAGAAGGAGGAGCCCGTTGAGAAGCCCGCCTTGAGCGATTGGCAGGCTGCCGCCAAGGGCTTGGCTTTCAAGGAGGCTTATGGCACGAAGATAACCCTCCGCCCCGACCTCCCTGTAAAGACTTCCACCGTCACTGTCAAGGAGAACCGTCGTCTTACCCCCAGCACCTATGACCGCAACATTTTCCACATTGAGTTCGATCTCGGCGATTCGGGTGTCACGTACAAGATCGGAGAGGCTCTCGGTATCCACGCCGAGAATGACAAGGAGGACGTTGAGGACTTTATCAACTTCTATGGTCTCAACCCTGATGAGCTTGTCCAGGTGCCTAGCCGCGAGGACGCCGCCGTCTACGACACGCGTACCGTGTACCAGGCGCTTGTTCAGAACGTCGACATCCTTGGAAAGGTGCCCAAGCGCTTCTACGAGGCTCTCGCCGAGTTCGCCACCGACGAGAAAGAGAAGGCCAAGCTCACCGCTCTTGGTAGCCAGGAGGGCGCCGAGGAGTTCAAGAGGCGATCCGAGACTGACACCGTCACGTATGTCGACATCCTCAAGGAGTTCAAGTCTGCCCATCCTAGCTTCCATGATCTCGTTCGCATTGTCGCTCCTCTTCAGAGGCGTGAGTACTCCATCGCTTCGGCCCAGGCTGTCACTCCCAATAGCGTGACTCTCATGATTGTCGTCGTCGATTGGGTCGATCCTCAAGGCCGCAGGCGTCTTGGCCAGGCGACTCGCTACCTCCACCGTCTCAGGCCAGGTGCCAAGGTTACCGTATCCGTCAAGCCTTCGGTTATGAAGCTCCCCACCGAGGACACTGCTCCTCTCATCATGGCTGGTCTCGGTACCGGTCTTGCCCCCTTCCGCGCTTTTGTCCAGTATCGCGCCATGCAAAAGGCTCAGGGCAAGGAGATCGGTTCCATCCTGCTCTACCTCGGCTCTCGTCACCAGCGCGAGGAATACCTCTACGGAGAGGAGTGGGAGGCGTACCTCGATGCCGGAGTCATTACGCTCCTTGGTGCAGCGTTCTCGCGTGACCAGCCCCAGAAGATCTACATCCAAGATCGCATGCGCCAGACGATGCGCGATATCGTCAAGGCTTACATCACCGAGAAGGGCTCATTCTACCTGTGTGGTCCTACCTGGCCTGTACCTGACGTGACTGAGGTGCTTGAGGAGGCCATCCGCGAGGAGGCTAAGGCTGCTGGCCGAAAGGTCGACTCCAGGACTGAGATTGAAAGGTTGAAGGAGGAGGGACGCTATGTTCTCGAGGTCTACTAAATGCGTGATGCGTTGGAAAAGCGAGTTTTAATGGGTTTGATGACTTGGAAGTCTGTTGTCGTGTTGATTAGCATTGGGATAGTAGTCGTATGATGATATTCTTTGGATTCCCAGACGATGTTTGGTAGGAATATATTTTTTACTGGAAAAATTTGAGCGAATGACCTGTGACCGGACCAAGTGTAGTGCTCTCTCCTCTGATGCGGGGACCGACGATGTGCCGGTCCTAGCCACTGCCACCCGAGCCACCGGGCGGGCGCTCTCTTATTTTGAGGAGATCAATGATTGGCGAAAGCGCATTGCTTCTTGTGTTTGCAAACAAGGCCGCTATCGGTTTTTTTGACCCTAGAAAAAAAAGAGAATACCGATAAAAACCGGCAAGAACGCGACCCTGTTAAAAGTACACCAAGCAAGCATCGGCCTGCTGATGCAAAAAGCAACTCTCCCTCGGGGAATCGAACCCCGGCCACCTGCGACTTGCTCGATGACAAGCAGGTATCCTGACCACTAGACCAAGGAAGATCTTCCGTGATTTGTTGAAAATCACTCCGCTATTTAGGCTATAAGAAGGTATTACTCATACTGACTTGCCATGGCTTTGCTCCAACTACCACCAGCGGACTCTCTGCCTAAGCAGTAACGAAAAAACCGCCTCAGACCTCTCAATCAGGTTCTGGAAATTCAAATATTGAAACGACAAGCGCCTCATTCACGCTTATGCATTTAGAATAAAAGAAAGTAGTCCTACGCGATGGCTCGTTGCCGTTGACTAGCTGTGACGCCACCATCATCGAGGTGTGACGGAGTAATTTCTCACACTGTACAACACCCGGCTTTTCTCCAAGCCAACACGGAGGCGCATCAAAACTCACCCTCTGGTATACCACAATCGAACTCCCTGCTCGCCTGACCAACCCAGATCTCTACCAATCTCTACTATGCGATATCGGTAGCCGCAGTTTTACCCCAAAGCATGGCGCTCCGGCACCCCCGCGACTTCCTCGCGATCCCGCAAGCCCTCCGCTCCCTCGTCATATCTCACCTCCTCTCGCCGCCCTGCTATCGACGCACCTACTCGACGACCCCTCTGCCGACCCGTGAGTCCCTCCTCGGCCTGTGGACCTCCCCGAGCATTAACCTTACGCCGCCGCCAAACCCTTTTTCCCTGCCTGTCTTAAACTACGATGCGCGGCCCGCCGACCTTCGAACCGCGGCCGACTTCTTCCTGAAGCAGAAGCCGAGCTTCGTGTACTCGGCCGTGAACTGGCGGAGCCACCAGGTCAATTACTACGTACCGGAAATATGCGTCCTAGGCTGCTCCAACGCAGGGAAATCTACATTCATAAATGCGCTGCTGGGGACGACTTTAGCGCGCAGCAGTTCGCATCCCGGAAGCACGAGGGAGATGAACGCCTATACCACGGGCCCCATCGTCAAGCGCAAAGTCGTCAAAAACCAAAACGCAAAGACACCGAATAAGATGGATTTGCTACGCAGCCTCGTCGTCATGGACACCCCCGGCTACGGATTCAACAGCGTCAAGGAATGGGGCCAGCAGATCGAGGAATACCTCCAGCGCCGCACCATGCTAAAGGGCGTAGTCTTGCTGTTGAGAAGTGATATCCCGCTTACGAGCTGGGACACGGAGGTGCTAGAGTTCCTCGCGCACCACCAGAAGAAGACGATGATTATCTTAACGAGAGCGGATAGGTGCGGGGAGGGAAAGTGGTCTAAGACGTGCACGGAGCGGTACGAGCAGGTTAGGGAACTTATAGAGAACCCGCGCAAGGGGAAGCCGCAGGGCGATTGGACACCAGAAGTCTGCATCACAGCAGCGGGAATGGCAGAAGGTGGCTTCGTCAAGAAGTCGAAGCTAAAGAAGACACCCGCAAGGGAAGAGGCTGGTATGGGTGGTGCGAGGATAGCGGTGCTGAAGCTTGCCGGCTTACTTGGAGAGGAGGCGGAGAAGAAGGAGCCCACTCCTGAACCTTGGGTTGGAAAGACTATATCGTGGGATGACATCCCGGTCAAGGGTGGTTGAACACAATTGACTGCTATGTCGCGCAGAGGCTAGCCAACGAGCAAAGGGCGTGAGCCCAGTTTTGTATAGTATTGGGGTGTTTTACAGCCTGCCGTGTAAACTAAAAGGATAGACTTATCCCATTTGTACTATTGTTAAAAATAAAAAAATAAAAAAATAAAAAAATAAAAATAAAAATAAAAAATAAAAATAAAGATAAAAAATCAACATAAACCCGACAAGAGATCGGGCCGGGATGCCGAAAGGTAATTTAAGCTAGACTCTTCTCACTTTTCGATGTCTCATGGGAGTACTTAACACCACCGCCTCACACTCTTACCGCCCCGGCTATCTTCGTTCGGCGGCCCTAATACAGGTCTACAACACGAGCGGTTCCCCATAAGCCGCGACATTACAGGTTTGGTAGACCATAAAGCCCGCAGCGGATACTTCGCAGAAACTCTATTGAAATGAAAGAAATATTTACATGCAGAGGAATAGTCCCGCCTATTCCGATGAACCATGGCTTCATGTACAATGTCCATTGGCCGTCCCCTTCGTCTTAATCTTGCATTTCTTCATGATATCATTGCTCTAAGGCTGCTTGAAGGTGGAGCCGATGGGGCCGAACTTGATGTTGCTGTGAAATTAAAGTATTAGTCTTGAGTCTGCAGATAAAATAAAAGAGGTAACCGGATGTGAACATACGAGTAGATGACCTGGTCATCGGACTGGGACTCCTCGACCTCTTCGGGCACACCACTGGTAGTGGCGCATGAGCCACGGCCCTTTCCGGGGGTATCCGCGGAGGCATCAGTAGGGTAGGTGGAATCGAGCCACAGCATGTTGGAGTAGTGGTCATCCCAGAGGGACATGACGAGAACCATCTCTCCGGCGATGGCCTCGGTGAACTGAGCGAATCCACCCTTGTCGTTGAAGACATCGTCGTCGCCGAACGCAACCTTCTGAGCCTTACAGAACTCCTCATTGAGCTCATTGCCAGGGTTACCCTCGATAAGCGACTCGCTGTTGGGAATGACCTTGCCGTCTTGGACGTAGAAGCGGCGGATGGCAGAGAGCTGGCCACCCTCCTCAATGAACTGGGTCACGACGGTGAAGACCTTGTTAGTGTCAACGGTCATGCCAGGGCCATAGAACTCGCGATCACCCTGGCGGTATGAGTTGAAGTCACAACCATCAGGATCGCAAGTACCGCCATAACGGTCACCGGAGTAGGTTCCACCGCACGAATCGCCACTGCAGGTGTGCTGGCCGACAGTGGTGCAGGGATGGGGAGTGTATGCGGTGGAGATGGAGTTGGCTTCCCAGATATCCATCTCAGTGCAGCAGGAACCCATCTCACCGACACCGGCATTCTGATCGTTGTCAGAGGGGTTCCAGCCGACAATGTTGCCCTTGCCGTCAATGAACTTGAGATCACGGGGGCACTGAGCATCACAGTAACCGGTACCATACTTAGCACCAGCCTTGTTGCTAGGGGATTTGGCCAAGCCACCATCGGCATCCATCTATAAGCATCCAGAGTGTTAGATGCTGATGTCATGAAATCGGGGTCGAGTCTTTTTAGTGAAATGCACTTACGGAGACGAAGTAAAGAGCGCCGTTAAGACCGCAGCCGAGCTTAGACACGTCGACATCAAAGGTGAATTCGTTGCCGAGAAGTGTGAACATCTGGTACCTCGACTCGTTTTCCATAAGGTAGAGACGAGAGCCAACGTTGTTACCGTACTCGCCCTTGGTAACGAACTTGAGGGTCAGCGCGTCACCGCTAACAGAAGCTCCGTACTAAATCGATCAAGTTAGAGATGAACAAGCAACCGCAAACGGATTCTGAGAAAGGATTATATTAGTGGCACTCACAGTTCCGCTGTAGTCAGCACCCTCGATGGCACACTTAGCACCGCAGTCCTCGGGGTCGCTGCACTTGTCGGTCCAGACATTGCCGTCATAGCAGTTCTCGTAGCCGTCAACCTCATGGAGCCATCGCCAGTTTGCATCAAGCACAACCTCGCCGTTGACCTTAGTGCAGCTACCACCAGCCGAGCACTTGGACCAAGACATCTTGGGGTGGGTCTCGGCGGTTTCCTTACCGACCTGCTGGGCAGTGACGGCCGCCAGGAGAGCGGAGAGCACGGCAGCGCGACGCATCTTGAACGAAGGGTGGGATGTACAAACTGTGATAGAAGAGAGTCTGGTACAAAAGGCTAAGACGAAAGTCTAGGCGGAAGGCGGCAAGTAGAGGTAGCTAATGAAGAGCTAAGACCTGGGGTGCTTGCAGACCGGAGGAGTGGAGGATGCTGATGAGAGGGGAAGATCTAGGGAGAGAAGCGACGATGGCTCGCCCTTTATACTACCCCCTTTCGCCCTTCATAGCGACCAAGACGCCTCGCATCTTGTTCTTTTCGGCTTCCGCACACATGGTATCTGAAATGAGAGACTCCGGGGTATGGATGCAGGGGCATTCTCCGGACGGTAAGATGGGCCTAGCTCCGTCGCGACATAAGACAAAACGGCCACGATTTGAGGAACAATGTGCTGCCGTTCGTGTAAATGAATTGGACTCAATGGGTCCGACCCGCTTGCACACTGATCCGATACTCATTGGGCAGCGCCGTTGCCGTGTCCATGACCAAGAGCATGACCTTACAGAATGGGATTGTGGAGAATACTCTCAAGTGGCGACGGACAGTGAAGGCCCTACTCTTCTGGTGTGTTTGGGGGGCCCTGGGGGGTTGTTCTCGGGGGAAGACTCCCTTGACAAGTTCCCAGCCCAATCTCGGGCTATCAAGAAGCTACACCAGATAGCCTGGTGCAGTGCCAACTACGACGAGCGATTGTTTTTTTCCAAGTTAACTCTCAGAACCCACCCAAAACGAGACCTCATGTAATCCGCTCGCAAAGGGGTAATTGGATCCGGAAAAGAGCAACCAGCGGATAGGATTTCCCAAAGTTGTCATTGGCTGTGTGTACCCTTCTTCGACCGAATGTAGTATTGGGTTCCCGGCCGTGGCTCAATTTGTAGATGAAGGGTGTGTGACAAAATGGCGATTCAATCATTCCGTCACACTGGATCCCCCATTTTGCAAATATGGCGGATGGAATTTTGAATCGCTACCCATCGAGAAAAGAGCTATCCTCGTATGAAATATTTGTTAGCCAGTCATTGAGTCTATGAGTTGGCATCGCTCTGGTCAATTCCTTCGGTTCAAACACACTGGGGATCAAAGACTAGGTCCGGGCAGAGTGATTGGATCGCATGGGCGATAAATTGAGCAAGCCATCAGGGGTAAAAATGCAAAGAGAAAGATCTTTAGTTCAAAATATCCCATTAAAAGGCCGAATGAGACTCAGATAAAGTAGTGCTTGAATAGCTGAGCACTCTGGCGAGTAGAGCGCGGCCCTTGCAGGAAGAAGTAGCGTGGGCAGCCCGGGCGTATGAGACGGCAGGAAAGGGCTAGGTTCTCACCAGCCGTCCCCACAGTAGGCGTACTTGCTCCGGCCGCAGCTCGTGGACGGCTTGGAAACTTGGTGACGATGTGGATCACAGGATCCACGTCTTGATCATGGGTCCCGGCTAAAGAACACCATCCTAGCTTCATTTTCGCGCAGAAGATGGGCCATTTCCTGAGGGAATTAGCTGGCGGAAGTGCGTAGGAAGACCGAACTAGGATGCAAATGTGGATTCCTGGGGAGCCGTGTCGCTGCCGTGTTCTTCTCGATCGAATAGAGGTGTTTGCGGGGCTGGCGAACCATGCCTGAGGTGCAGGGAAAGTTTGGGGTAAGAAGCGAAAGGAGCGACGCAAACAGCTGAGCTGGATCTAGGAAGTCAAAATAGGGCTGATGGCTATAAGGACGTCACGAGCCTCATGAGGCTCTTACAACTAACTCGCAATAACTACCCTGGGTCAGGATGGCCTCCAAGACTTTGCCAAGTGACCTTTACACCAATCCTTTGCCCGACCGAGAAGCCAAGTAGGCCAAGCCAGTCAAATGTCACTGCGGTATGTCGGACGCAAAATTTATGGATGCTCTTGGCGACAACGGGTAAACGGCACTAGGAGACTGGCCTGGAGTCCCTGCTTTGTTCTGTAGATTGCGTCCCGTTTCACATCCGGCTCGACAGAGGTGGTGGGGAGAATTGCCAACAGTACGGAATCGTGAAGACGGCTGAAAGGCGGGGAAGCGTTTGGAGAAAAGCCGGTAGAGCGGGTGCCGTCGAATTTCGCCGCAAATTGGGAAAGACGATCCGTGTTCCAAATTCGTGTCTGCGGCGGTGACAGCAATTATCGAGCAAGAGAAAAATGATGGTCAATTTCTTGTGCGCGCTCCTGCTAATAGTCAGGTAGGCTGTAGAAGGAGGTTTCTGCCGGCGCCGAAAATTCCGACTGCGAGCGGACGAGGAAGGACTTGGTGATGAGTATTCTACTGAGAAACGGATTCAAGTAGTATCCTTGGGCCGATTCGAGAGCATTCAATGGATGTCAAATTTGAGTTTCTTGGCTTTGGGCCTCTAAGACTATCCCGAATGCCGCCAAGGCGGGCAGTTGTTAACTGCTTTCGAGCCTTATTCCCCGGTCTTCGATTCTGCTGCCAAGCTCATCGCATCCAGGAATAAGGTCCATTGCCAAGGTGCCAATGCTGGAGCCGGCTTGGCTGAATTTAAATCTGTCCAAGAGGCGAGTTTGAATCGGCTTGAGGGCCAACAGTAAACTCATGCTGTACAAGAGTAGTATAACGTCACAATAACCACCGTTCGCACTTGAATATGGAGTACAAGTACAATGTGTATATGAATTATGGGAAGAATTAGGGGAATACATTTAATTTGAGAGAGCTGAACACGTCTCGGTCGTGTCACTTCTGCCATCGACGAGACTTGATCCAAAGCTGCAGGCGGCAAGTCGCGCATGTGCCACTAGAATGTGATCTTAGGAACCCGAGCAGCCTTGATCGATCTGCAAATGGATATCCGCGCTCCTTGCAGTCCCGATAGCGAAGGCTTGCGAACTGTAGCTGCTCTGCGACCAAGGTTGCATTTTCAGGACTCCTCCGGCAGAGTACGACAGGACAACAACGGTCTTTCCTCGGCAACTCACTCATAAAACGGCTCATCCATCGCCAATAGACCCTATCTAAGTTGTCGAAAGACAGGCGAGCCCCGTTCATTAACTGGATGATCGCGTCCCTCGGTCAGAATCGGCCGTGGAGGCCGCAGCCCCCGAGAAGGGCATCGAGCAAAGGCAAGATGCGGTAGTCAATCTATAGTCACAGCCAGCGCACACTCCCTTTCACCACTAGACTCTCTTCAATCGACCAGACCGACGTCGCCCGACCTCTTCCGGCCTGGCCTGTTCATCCTTATCTTGGATTGGCTTGGAGGTTGTTGCAACAGACTTCCGTTGCCTTTTCGGTGCTGGAGGGGAGGTAATCTCCTCTTTCGATACTGAGACACGGGCCCTCTTCATCTCCGACGCCAGATTGACGTTCTCCTCTTCCACCTCAACCTTGGTAACCACGGAGCTTTTAGTCCGTCTTGAAACTAGTGTGGATTCTTTGTCCACTGCTTTCTCAACTTTGGTTATCTTAGTCTTGTTCGCCTTCCCCACCTTGAGAGCGGCATCAGCGTCCTCATCTTCCTCCTTGATGTCCGACTCAGCAGCCGCCTTTCCATTCTTCTTCTGTAAATCGGGCGCATAGCAACTCGTCCGACCGCCAACAGTGAGAAATTCCAACCTGTGTCCATTCGGCAGTTTTAGGCTTGCTCCCTTGCCCTTGGACCACCGATGATTGAAAAGCCAATGTTCCGGAAATTTGTCTGAGTCTCCAAGTTTGTCAACCGCAGTCTGGCAGACGTCAACTATAGAGGCGTATAGTTTCTTGATCTGCTCGTCGCTGAATTCGTCGCTATACTGTTCAGGGTGGAGGCGTGCATGGTACAAAACTTCATCTCCTACCCAGTTTCCGATTCCGCTTAGGAATTTTTGATCAAGGAGCAGCGCTTTGATGGGTACGCGGCGCGACTTGACTTTCTTTCTCAGAAATTCCTCCGTGAAGATGTCTTTGTCAACGACGGGGTCTGGCCCATTCTCGACCAAGGGGGGGTTCTTCCGGATCTCGTCTGAGGGGCAATCAACCAGCCGGACACGGCCCAAGCGTCGAGGATCCGTGAAGGCCAGCTTCACTGGAGGCTTTGAGTTTGTCTCGAGCTGGAACTTCCAGAATTTGGGGGGCCATTGGTCTGCCTCGCCTGCTTTGAGCTTATTATAGTAGCTGGTGTATGAAGTTTTCTCATCCTTGATATGGATCCACCCTGTCATTCCGAAGTGCATGACTACATGGGGAGGTTTATCAAAGGTTATCCTGAAGCGTTATGTTAGGAATTCAGAAAACGCATCACCTTGGGGTTCGGCGGGGCTTACCAAAAGTACTTTCCCTGACTACCTGCAGAGAGCACCTGCCAGACAACATTAACGGTTGCAAACAGTATCGGGCAGCCAGTATAGTAATACCTTTTTGCCGTTTAAAGAAGATTCTATTTCTGGGCCGCTGGTACCAGCTTTCCCAAAGACATTAGTGTCCTCAACCGCGACCACCTTCGAGATGGTCTTGCCAACCAGGTGCAGGCGAAGGAAATGAACGATTCTGGCGACTGCCGATACGATCAGTCAGTAGTCCATTTATAGAAATATCATTTCTCCTCGGATTTTGGGGCATGATTGAGAATACCTTCGGCTATTTCAGGCATTTTGGGCGGAGTTGGATGGGCGGAGTCGAGTTTGGTGAAGGGACGCGTTAATGATCGTGTCTCGGGAAGGGCGGAGCCATTCTTGCATCACGACTTCAACACGAGGTGTGCTGACCTGGTACGTACCCGCTTAGTCACCTCTTTCGTCCCCACTCAAGGCCCACACCGCAAACGGTCAAAACCCGCAATTGAATTTTTCTTCTTGAAATTTTTCTAACCTCAGCAAGCTTCCAACAAGCACTCCCAAGGCTCAAGTAAGCCTTGTGTCTTCAGAGCTTGTCTCCATTCCATGGGTAAGTCGACATCTCAGTATTTCCTATTATCTTTACACCAAATTCCCCTCACATCCGTTGCAGCTGGTATGATGATTTGATAAACCGCAAACTAGAGTCTTTGATCTCCCAAAGGGACGACATGAAACCTCTTTTTCACGTCAGTCTGATTGCTCAGCTGCCTTAATCGACTCTGTTTCTCTATTTATGTTACAATCGGCTAACCCAGTCTAGAAACTCACTCTGGCATTGCCTCTAAGCCTTGTTGATGCCGGGTCATCAACCACCTTGGCATGGGGCTGCTCATGTGCTCTCCTAACTATCATTGCAACTGGTAAGACCCCCTACACCTCTCCCCGTATCTCTAGTTTATGATGATCATTCGTGCGATTGCACGCTGGAAATTACCGGCTGAGCAAATGCTTTGACGACACAAAATGGCTGTTTCTGATACATCCCCCCATCACATTATGGTGCTGCTGTGATTCTGAATAGCTGATGGTGGCTAACAATTCTGTTACAGTCTTCAGTTGCATGTCTCTATAGGTACAGCTCGTTTCCTTTCCGATCCATCCCCTTGATATTCGCTTTATTATGATGAATCGCGGCACTGGGCTCCGACATACATGCATGAGCAGACAACGCCTTCTGTGGCAGGCCTAGAAAACCTCGCCCACTGACTCTCCTTGGCGAATTTTGTTAAAACCTCATCAAAGACGCTATGACTTGAGTCTAGTCACTAACGTGACACAGGGGTTCTTGTAAAGTAGTCATGAATGATGTTTCGGTAAACGTGTAAAGGTTTGTATTCCCTTTTACCACCACACCCTGCAACACAGACGATGTGATGATACAGATGACGAGTCTTATTCGGGCTTCCCGATGCTGACACAACCATTTAATTCCATTCATGCTTTCCTGATCTCGCTTCCCATCCACATTTATTCTTGTTTCGTATTAGCACGTTGAGCGTAGCTAACTTGAGGCAGCATTGGTATATCGATCACTCAGTATGTTGGCACTTCTCTGTTTGCCCTGGCTTTGGTTTTCATGATGAACGACGAAAACATTGACAAGCATATGTCCGAGCCGAAAGGCGACGAAGAGAGCTTTTCGACATCCCTGAACAAGCCTTTTATCCTTAACCTATTCAAGACTTGGGCCGAATGGTATTGGCAAGACTAACGGTCTGCTTCTATAGTATGTATTCGTGGACTGCTCTCAGTTTACTTGAAGCTTGTCACTGGCGCCAAAGGTTCGTCCTCTTTCCTCATTACCAATGTTCGCACTTCCCTTGCACTTAAAATGATGACTCAATATTATCACGACGGTCAACTTAGCCATACGCGTTGATGACATTGCCCTTGACAAGGCACCTTCTCCTGACATGTGCCCTCATTTCTCACTGGTTAGACGAACTTTATGTCACTTGCAGCTACTAACTAGTGGTTAAGCTTCTTAGGTTCTTCCAACGCTGCGGTTGGTAAGTTTCAGTCCTCGTAAGATCGTAGGTGCATCAGTAGCCTTGGTTGCACAAGCTCTGTACGTAAGTGGTATGTAAGCGTGGTCTCAATATGGCGTTTTTCATTCAGAATGAGCTAGTGTAATATATAAGAAAGAAATATAGAAAACATGAGTTGCAAACAACATGATATATATATATATATATATGTATGATTCGTCAAGTCTTAAATGTCGTATCCTTGCGGCCCCAGACAGCTTGTCATGGGAATTTGGTCGTAACAGTCATTCGAACGAAAGTATTCAAAACATGATTCCTACACAATGTATCGGTCTCCTCCATAGCCATATCAAACGAGTGTCAGCCATTGCCTTTTTTTCTTCCCCAGTTGAAAAGAGGGAAGAGAGAAAGAGGGATAAGGAGAGAGAGAAGAAGAAGAGTTTAGGAGAGGGAGGAACGGAGGAGGGAGAGAGGAAGGCGGGTATAGGAGGGGAAGGAAGGGGGAAAAGAGAGAAGAGGGAGGGAGCGGCTGGTCCTTATCGACCGGCTTTAATCCCTCTTAGTTTCGTATCGCGGGTACCAAAGGCTAGAGGAATAATCCACAAGATCGACATCCTCACGGCTTTGAGAAGCCTGCGGCTCGGGAGGGTCGCGATGCTGAATGTTGTCGACGGTAATCTGAGGACTCTCCAGGTAAGGAAGGCCCAAGCGCATAGGAAGGCCGGACTCATGTAGGAATGGCCCATGGCTACGGATAACAGTCTCGTGGTCCTCGAACTTGACTGGGTCTTCGAACTTGTCTGGGACCTCCTGTTGCTGAGGACTTTGGTGGGTTGACAGGGGTGACCAAGGGCCGGAGGGAACGTCCGGGCTACCATACTGTGAATTCAAGCTGTAACGGCTCCTAAATTAACAAGATTTGTTAACAACTACTCTTTCTATCCGAGACCCCGGGAGGAGAGGGGATGACTGGGAGTGTCCGTCTGATACACCCCAGGTAGAGTGATCAAGTGCTCCGATAGAGTCGGGATAAAGAAAAAGCGCGACATACGATGGCGCAGGGACTGCAGGTCCCAAGGCGAACGGAAGCCTCAAGGGAACAGAATAGTAACTGGCAGACTCGTCGCTGCCGCCAGCAAACAATCTTCCAACGGGCATGTAGTTGAAATCGGACCCATCGCTGCGGGTGGAAGCAGAGGTCGGAGGATCGGAGCCGGCGAAATCGTCAAGATCTTCGTTCGCACTGAGGGGGGGAGGGCGCGAGGCGATATGAGCTGCGGTTACCGTCGTAGGTCTCCTCCTGGATGCGATATTGCAAGCCGTCGTCGAAGTCGCTCAGTCCGTTGGAGGTCCCGACGGTCTTGCGATGCTTCCGGTACTTTCTGACACCCCAGCCTTTCAAATGAGACCGGTAGCTTCTTACGCTGTTCCAATGGTTAGCGCATCGTACCTAAAAGCGAGTTTCTCGGAATAACGCCGGAGAGGATGGTAGAGAAGGAAATTGGAAGACTTGCGATTTGCTAAAGCCGTGCTCGTATTTCATATAGGCACGAACGTCCTCACAAGTACCGTTGCGATATTGGTGGATGATGATGTGCCTATATCGGTCCCACTCGTCACCCATGGCGCCTGAATTGGAAGAATATCTGTGTGCACGAAACGAAGATCTGGGGTATAAGTTGAGTATAATTAGACCGGGCAGTCTTCGGTTGCGAGATGCTGTGTAGTGTAAGTGCGAGGCTGTCTACTCCCCAGCAGGTGAAAAGGTTTGCGAAATCTAAGAATGAAGAGGAAGGAGTGTAGGAAGTGAATGGAGATAATAATATGAGAAGTCGTCAGCTCATCTGATTGTAGAACGAAAGCCCAATACTCGAAAGGAAACAACAAGATAGAGATATCAAGCTCCCTCCAACCCTGGACATCCGCCCGTTTAAAATACTTCAACGCGGGGTCGAGTCGAGCCCCAGCAGAAGGCGCACCAAGAAAAACTGACGGAGCTCGGTGACTGGACCAGGCCAAGGCGACTCCCAGGTCAATTCAGGCGCCCGGTTCTGTGCTGTGACTAGTGTCAATTCCTTCAGCGCGCCACTGCTGCTGGCGAAGATACCTTCTTTCCCCCTTTCTAGCCCGCAATTCTCGTCCCCCTCTCTATACCGAAACAGTCCGCCTGGCAGGGCAGAGGGCAGAGCCTCACCTACATCGATGGCATTTCCTGCTTTACCAGAGTGCCACGCAAGTGGGCCGCTTGCTTCGCGACCCCTTGGAGGGTGTGCAATGTGCTCCTGCACACCCGTTCTTGTTTCCCACACACCTCGACGTAGGCTTGACGGATAGACTTTTGTTCGGTTTCCGACCTGCCCCGTGTCCCCTACCATATCGTCATCACTCTTTACGAAAATAATCTCTTGGGAAAAAAAAAAATTCCGCTCTTCTCCATGCGCGTGTGACCCGGGTTTGACACTTTGCCTTGGAAACGACTATCTACGTTAGGCCAACAGAAGCGAGACGCGTGAGCCAAGCCGCGAACCTAACCGCCACCCAACGCTCCCACGCGAGAGAAACGCTTCTTTCAAGGGTCCTCGTTCTCTGCGAACAATTTGATGAAAGTGGGCAAGGTGCACGTTTGCGAAAGAGTGGGCTGTGCCTTTTCCATTCACACCGCGGCTACGGGGCCCGAATATGGGGGTGCCACGTTCTCGAGTAGAACCGGGCATCTAGGCGCCCAAAAGGAAAAAGGGAGAATGGCAAGGCACTGGCACCTGCACGGAGGGTGGCTTGGAGCCGGGAAGGGACGGGAGAAGACTGACATATGATCAGGACCAAGTGTAGAGTGAAAGGCCTGGAAGCTCGGTCTGGAGATGGAGCGAAGGCTAAGAGGACGGCAGACTATTCCCGGGATAAGGTTGATCAGCGCACTTGGCTGAGGATTGGGTGCATGCTCGCATGCAGAACGCCAGCTAACCCATTGGCTCTAGAATACTCTGCTGCCTGTGTATCGCTAGATTGGAGCTGCGGAAAATAGTGCTTAGCCCCATGGGACTTGTCGCAACGCTTCACCGCATCTCTAGCTTTTAGAGAACCACTTGAACATCTGGGGGCCCTGGGGATCGGTAGATGCAGACGCAGCACGTACCTTGACGCATTTCGACTACCGAAACTGCCGACAACGGGGCTGTGGAGTAGTGCTGGCCATCTCAACTTTTAGACGACTGGAAACGGGAAGTCGGGGGTCGCGAACAACCTCTGGGGGCAATGGCCTTACCGCCAGACCCGGGTGCGGCTTGGCGGGATGCCGACGTTGCAAATGTGTGATGATCTTCAAGACTTTGGGAGCCATCCTCCACCAGAAGGCCGATGTGGACTGGACGCGGGGAGTCGCAAAGATCCCTCCCTCTATGCCCGTATTATGAATGGTGGGGTTTGGCGTGGTACAGGCATCAAGGAGAACAAAAAACGCTGGCTCCCAGGAACAACCGGTCCTCTCCGTCTGCGCCAAAGAAGCCTTGGCCCCCAATGGCGAGAGAAGTAGGCGTGACTCGGCCCATCATGAAGTCAAGAATTCGAGCATTTTCGGTATGCGCATTCAGCATTAACCACTTGGCGTTGTGCCTTAATATGTTGTATACTTCCACCCACCCATCACAGCCTAACTAACGTGCGCTCCGCGTTTCGTTTCGGCCCAACCTGGGCTTGTGATCCATTGGGAATAGCATCAACAATCACTCCTTCGCAACATCACAAGACATGGAGATATGGCATTGATCAAGGCCAAGATACTGGAGGAATTGCCGCAACATCACCTGAAGAATATGATCATTGAGAGCAAAGGCATGAATTCCAATTGAGTCCAATCTTTGTGCCTGACCACTACTTCCAAAAGACGAATAGGAAAGATTAGTAAAATCATCCAGGACAGGTTGAAGGGGGTGAAACAACTTGGTGAGAGAGTCCGAGGCTGCAGATTTGTGAAAAAGCTGAGAAGGGGTTTGAAGAATGAGAAAAAGAAAAGGAAAAAGAAAGATCCAAGCAGCTAGAGTCAAACTGCTGGTCCGCTGGTTAGCACTCGCCCATGTTCAGCCCAGATGCAGGCTCTTCCAACACAATCACATCTCCATCACACCCCGCCTCGCTTTTCATTGAATGTCGTTGTCCAACCAAAAGCTCGGCCATTTTACACCGCTAGTCTCCGCCTCAAATACCGACAGTCCGGGTCGCTCAATAAGAAAGAAAATGTAGATGTGTAAGCAAGGCTCTCAAATAGAAAAAAAGAAGCAGGATCGCAAGCAGATAAGGAGATGTCAGTAAGCTCACACATACTCTCTCAAAGATGCACACACACACATACACACACACACACACACACCCCCAGAAGCGACAAATTTAACCGCCTGCCAGTTGTCGAGGTTAGGTTGGGCCTCTTTCGAGGTAGGCACGGCTCTAATAACTCCATGTGATTGCTCAGTTTAATCTGCGCCAGGCCGCCCAATTTCACCTCCATCCAACTTTCTCATCGAGAAACACGAGAGTTTGCGCGAGCTTTTCCTTTCTGTTCGACCCAACTCCAACATTGGTTCTCAATATCGCAGGCCCAGCCGCAGGTGCAGTTACTTGGTGTTAGTAGTAGCTACCTTGGCCTCGGCCGGAGCCGCCGCAGCAGGCGCAGGAGCGGCAACCGGAGTAGCACCCGGAGACACACCACTCTCTTGGGGAGGGTGTTCCCCAGCAGGCGAAATTGGCTTTGCCTCGTTCATCTCCAACTTCTCTTCTGAAGGAGCAACGGCCGAAGCCGCAGCGGGAGCAGCGCCAGAAGCAGCAGGAGAGGCCTCGACGGGAGATGGAGGAGACAAAGGTGATGTGGGAGAGGTGGGTGACATGGGCGTGGCTGAATCTGCGACCTCCTTGATGATGCGGAACCACTTTTCGGCATCCGCTGGCGTGTGTGCCTTGAAGGAAAGCTCTGAAGAACCTGATAGCTTGCTGCTAAGCGTCTTGCTCGTGTCCTTGCCCTTGACGCTGAACTTGTCTCCGCTGGGGGCGCCGATCAGAGCACCGGGAAGGTAGACGCTGAGCTCGGGCTTGGGGTCGTGGCGAGAATCGTCAGAGTCTTTGAACTCGTGGAGGAATTTGGCGGGTGTGATGACGTAGTAAGCGGTCTGGTATCCCCACGACAGCTTGTTTCGCGATTTCCTCTCCAGAGTGCCTTCGATTAGTGGCTTAGTGGATGTATGATCCATGTTAGGGAAAGTGATGGCATCCACGACACGTGGCTGCTCGTTGGGGTCGACGAGGAGATCACCGCTGCGAGACACAAAGTTCAACCACTCGAACTCGGGGGGCACTCTCTGGATTGCGCCCAACATGTCGGAGTGCAGGGTACGAATCTTTTCGCCTTGACCGCCGGCGAGTTGGGTGAAAGCCTCCATAGCCTGCTGCAAGACTCCGATGGTGTGAGCCTCGAACTCCTCAAAGTTGCTCTGCACGGCGATGAGGTCGCCTCGGTGGGCGTTCTCCTCAAGGACCTGCTTGTGCAGTCGATGGACGACACCCCTCTTGATGACATAGGGGTCATCGTGGCCACTGATCTTCCCCCCAGCGGACTCCCATGAGGCGGTCTGCTGGCCGAGGAGCTCAATGTGTTTTTGCGTCGTGTTTCTGGCTTTCTCAACTTCCTTGGCCCCCTTTGCAGCGCCGCTGGCAAGCTCCTTGGCCTTGTGCTTGATCTCCTTGTGCAGGCGCTCGAGTACAGGGAGCACATTGCCCTTGAGGGCCTTCTCGGTTTCGAGATTGGTGTTGATGATGGCCTGGGTATTGTGGCGCAGGTTCTCGAAAAATCCAGCGATTCCACCGAGGCTTTGGTCAAAGTGATGACCCTCTCTGAGTGGGTTTGATATGGTCTAACATGAAAACCGATCAGTATGCCTAACTATTGTGCCATTACCTAACTTGGGCTCCGTTCGTCGGAGTTGCCGTAGGGTAAAGTAAGGGGGGTATGCCTTCGTCACAAACACTTGCCTTGAGCGCCCTTTCATATTCCTTCGCATGGGCCTTGTGGATTTTCTCAACGGCAGTTACGTAGTCCTCGAGGTACCCTACTGCATGTTTCCATGCTTGTAACCGCTCGGAGAGCAGTCCGGCAGTCTGATACGGCGAGGTTAGCAACATGAATCGGGAACGCCGTATATGGGCCGATTTTTGTTGCAACGGCTCAGGATTTCAAAAGGAAACAAGCCCGTCTAGACTCAATTTTTGGTGCGTACCAAACTGGCTGCGCTGCGGATAGATAGGACGTACCGTTGAAGGATCAACTTCAGGAATGGCCTCATCGCTGAAGGCGCTCATGCCAGTGGCAGCCCGCGAGGGGAGCTGTGAGGTAGGCGCACTCATGATTGATGATTCAAAATTATTGAGGGCGATCTATTGATCAAGACTTTTTACGAGGCAAGCGCTACCGTTGCGTATAGACTTTGTAGGTACGTCGCAAATGAACTATCGTGAGTTGAGGGGTGAGAAAGATGCAGGAGAGCGATTAAAAGCGATGAATCACGGAAAGTTGCATCGGGATGCTCCGCAGCTCAGACTTCAGATGGGAAAATGCAACAAAAAAGACGGGAGGACAAGTGTAGCAATAGGTCCTTTTGGGGAACTTGTCCAGGCTTCTCTTACCTTTGAAGTTGAGGTATCTGAATCCGAGGGGTCGTCGACGATAAGAATGAAGGGTCGTAGCGGGATCAGCTACCAGAACCCTGCGAGCAATGACGTCGAGCTCTTTTTCTTTTTTTTTTTTTTCTTTTCCTTTGGAAAGAAGGTCTGTGGTCGACTGGGAGGAGTGGGAGCTTCAAGATTCCCTTCCCTCCCTTGCGCGGAGATACCCAGCCATCTTTGTCTCAAAAGCGCCCCACACACGTCCGGACTAGGCCTGTATCCTGAGGAGAGCTGGCTAAAAGATCTAGCCAGCCAGCTGGTGTTGTCGATTAGCTCTGGGCTGGGCACCAACAAGGCCTCTCTACTAGTATATCACACCAGCGCTAGGAGCTAGGAAAAGGGAGGGCATTTACTTCATTGCCAGCTGGCAAAATCTTTGCTGGCCCCGCCGTGCATGCTTACAGCACAGCTGGCCATCCCATCTCGGACTTAGCTGCTTCTGTCAACATTTAACGATGTGCCACCCTCCACCAGGCAAATCTGGCATTAAAACCCCTGTGACGATCACGGATGGAAGGCGGCATAGGCCACATTGCCAGCCATGTCACAGAGATGATAAAGATGAGGGAAGAGTGATGCAGCCTCCAGTGATGACCCTCTGTGATGGGTTGGACTGCTTGCATACCGCTCATGCCTTGATTTTCTCTAGTCAAGAGAAGTCTGGGCGAAAGGACAACGCGATGGATGAGCTTCAAGCCCAGTTTGGGTTGCCAGCGATGCCTCTGTCCGCCACCCTAATTTCCGAAAAAGAACAACATATTAGTATCAATAAAGTTTATCATCAGGTGCTTCTCGATCGGTCGCTAGGATTCTGCATGACGTTGGATGGCTGTCAACTTTGAATTTTCCTAGTGTACTGCATCAAACATTAATTACTAGTTTACAGCGTTCAAGGTTATTCCCTACCGTATTGAAACAATTGGAATTGGAATTGATAGTTCCACCATCTCCAGGCAGTTCGCATCATAATCCGATGCCAGGCGTCAACTGCACTGTTGCCAGCCTGAGACCCCGCTCGCCCATCACCCCACTGGAAAGCTGAAACCGGAAAAAAAGAAAAAGAAAAAGGAAAATAAAAATAAAATAAAAATAAAATAAAAAATAAAAAAACCCAAAAATTGTTCAAGGCCTCGGCTCCCGCATGACGTCAACCCCACCTTCGCACTTCCTCACTCCGAACCCCCTCTTGAAACCTTGTCCTGGTTAATCTGCCAGCAAAGTGCATCCCAGCACTCGTTTTAGTTTGTCCGCACCAGTCAAGATGTTCCGGCCTCCTCTAACTTATCCCCCCGCCTCCCTTCACGATCCGCCCCCTAGTCCCCGAAGAAAAAAAAAATGGGGGAAACACCAAACACCGTGGAGAAACAGTACTTTTTCCCTTTTCCCACCACAACGCCGACCACTCGTCTTGTACCATAGCCCTCAGCAAAAGCCGCTGGTTCCCTATAAGAGGCATTGCGAAGAGGAAAGAAGAAAAAAACAAAAACCAATCCGTGAGCACGAGGACGTTCCCCGGCCTGTGGAAGCTAATGACAAACCGACCCAGCAGCGGGAGAGCCACTATTCCAGGATAATAGGACCATGGCGTGCATCCGCTACTATATGCTAATCCTACCTCAAGAAATTGGCTGGCTGCATTACGAAAGCCACCTCCACTGGCCGGCTTTCCTCGCTTACTCGGCTCTCCTCCACGATCCTCCAAACGGGCTGCTATGCAACGGTCCTCATGAAGACAAGTCGACAGGATCTTATTGTCAAGAGTCTGTCCCCAGAGACCCCTCCCTCTCCTCGTATTGCACGCCTTCCATCCACATCCATCCTTCCTAGCCCAAGTTCTGAATTGTAATGTCAATGCATCGTGCCTCTTCACCCCGTAGCACGAACCCCTCCTCCCCGCCGCTGAAATCTGCTGGTTGGCTCCCTGGATATTGATCTGCAGAGCTAAGACGTCCCCGTGAGCCCAGGGCGTGCACCGAAGGAAGGTCGCCTACAACCGTCACTGCATTGGTTGGTAAGCCGGCCCATGCCGCAATATCTCGTGCATATCTTCACTCGGCCTGCGCAAAAAGTCCTATACAGTCTGTGTTTCCGGTGCATCTTTTTGTTTCTGATCGTGAATATATTGTATTTACATTTGGTATATCCGAAAATTCCACACACACTATGCGCAGACACATACCCATCCTAGGCATGGCCCTGCGGCTCGGTGACCCTTGGGTATATAAAGCATTTTCCTTTCCGACGTCCTTTCAAGCCCAAACTAAACAAACACCCAAGAAGTCTATCCTCATGCATCAGTCAATATGTAGAAAGACCTCAAGTCCCTCGAGAGACGATAGAGGCGGGAAAAGAAAAAGGGGAAAAAATGAGGGAATCTATAGTCATGCCACGAATCACCAATGTCCTGAAAAAAAGAAACAAAAAAAAAAGTCACCGCCGGTGAACGCCATGTGTCCAAATGCAATGACCCGCCACTTATATAACAATGAAGAGGATGAGTAAATAAACGGAAAAGGGAGATTATGAATAAGCTCCGAGTTATAGAACAATGCAGGAAAGAGGGGGGTGAGAACAGTATCGGCTCGAGGTGGTATAAGGAGAGAATCGGTGAGGTAATAATGGACGGCAAGCAACGCAATTACATGCACTGCATGGTGGGTCGCGCTCCCTGGTGAGGACGAGGGTCGAGGCCATAGCCGTAATAGCCGTAGGAATGGTTCGACAGCCGCTGCAGCAGCGACTCGGACAAACCCGAAAGGGGTCGTGGCCGAGTAGTTCTGGGTTGCTGGGGCTCTTCGCCAGCACTAGTCTGGGGTCTTTGACTACCCTGGCTGCTCAAGGATTCAGACCTGGCCGCACGAAAGATCGACGAGTGCCTCGTCGCCGGTGAGTTGGGTTCGCTAGAAACATTGGTGTCATGAGCATCCGCGTCCTGCGATTCGGGGTCGGGAGTCGTCTCTTCGGGGCTAGACACCTCAGGCTCAATGTCGTCGTACATGGGTAGTGCCGACGGTCCACCGATATAGGACCGGGGCCTTGCAGGCGTCCTGACTGCCGTAGCGTAACTCGGTACCTTGTTCAACTCTTCTAGAAGTCCGTCATCCAGATGCTCGGGGGATGTGCGACCGGACAATGGGTGTTCGTTACTAGGTAGCCGAGAGATTTCCTCGGGTGGCTCACTAATGGTTGATAGGACAGAGTTGCGTCTAGATCGGTAAGCACCAGATACCGATTGAAGCCTTGTAGCCAATGCCTCAACAATTGTGGTATCTGTTCCAGCCTCGGCCGCTTGAGCCAGGCTTTCGGATGACGCAGCCGCCGACGGGTGGTAGTAAGGACTGTTGGCACCGGATTGGTTTTCGGGAGTCTGGAAGCCGCCGAAGACGACGTCGTCGTAGAGTCGGTCGAGGAGATGCTGACCATAGCCAGGAGGAGCAATGGTCTCGGGATCGGTTAGAGGAGGGACAGTGTCGTCGGGTGACTGCATGACGAGATTACCCTCTTCGTCAAGAGGGATGTTGGGGGAGATGAATATGGAGACGGGGAGTGTGGCACGAAGCTCGGAAACATGACCGTCGGGGTTCTTGAGTGAAACAACCAACCGAAGCTTATGGCGGACCTTAATACCATGCTGGTTCATATCTTGAACACACTGTCGGAGCTTCTTGGGAAGATCGAGTTTCTTCTCCAATACCCACCCCTCCTGGCCAGTTTCACCGATAGTATCGTGCCAGTGCTGCCTCTCGACCTCGAACTTCCACTGGCCAACTTCGCGCTCGCTCTTGAATTCCTTGGGCTTTCCTGCAGTAGGACCCTGTACGGCACATTCTCTGCACTCAATCAACTTGGCCGTGATGGCCCCCATACCTAAGCCCTTGAGTAAGGGGGTGAAGCGCATCTGCACTGGGACAGACCCTCCAAATACAACGGCCTTTTGTGGAATGACAAGCGAATAGTCAACTTTGTTGGGCCAGATGTTCTCAACGCTCATCGCATGTAGAAACTCAAGCGCGGACGGTTCGAGGGTTCGAATAACACGGAGGTGTTTATAAGTGTGGATGTCGCTGGCAAGCCTATGCCTCATGATCCTTGCCTTTAACCGGTAGGAAATCGACGCTTCGGGAATACCCTCGAGGGTCTCGGATGTGTCACCCGGAAGCATGTACTCAAAAGGGAACTCGTAGTTGCCTGGCTGGAGAACGACGCTCTTACCGACGCCGCCAGCGAAGGGTTTCCACCGGTGCTGGAGGATCGGTACGGTCTTATCGACCTTCTGTTGTGACACGCCAGTTGCCGTCATCTTTGCTTGTGTCCATCTGTTCAGGGTTCGTGTTAGTGTAAACCAGGCCACGGATGGACGCAAGACGGTGAGTTGAAGTAGTAGCCCGTTTCCGGAAGGACAGAAATAGTTTAGTAGCTATGTTTGTAGACCAACTTTGAGGAGGTGACGGGAAAGAAATTGACATGGTAGGGGGGATGCTTACGAGAGTCGCAAGGTTCCTGATAGTCGGAGGTGTAGTTCCTCGAGTTTGAGGGGTCCTGAGAGGCATAGCACGACCTGGCCCTTCAAGAGCTGGCCGGCAGATTCATGACCGTTACCGCGAAATACGATGAAATCGTTGTCGAGGCTACAGAGCGTCAATGTTAGCCGTGCCGCAGCTGCGTGGGGAGGGCCAATGTGTGGGCGTGGATGTCCGGGACCAAGCGTCGAAGGGGAAGGGGTAAAAAGTCCTAGACTTACCGAATCTCGAAGAGTGTGACGGCATTGCGCCCACTCATCCGGGATAAGGATGTTAGAGGCCACATGTTGTCGACATGTAATGGACTCATTTGTGTTCCAAGTTGAGATCTCACACGAACGAGAGAAACGAATATTCTGAACTGGAATTTGGAAAGAAGAGAGGCCAAGGCAGGATAACTAGAGAGGGGGAGGGATGGGAAGGGTGGCCCTTCATATTTGTTTCCCGTATCTTGCTTACAATGGTAACTACACCCTCTCCGACCTCCGATTAGAGGAAGGTAGGCGGTATCGTAAATATACATGCGCACGACGAGATACAAGGGCTGCAGGGCGGGCGCAGGTTGGGCAAGTACCCGTATCCCTGTTGTCGATGGAAAAAAGTGGGTCGCGCGCGGAAGCCGGCGATAGTTCGTGAGGTTCTTGTCCGGGCTTTGCAGTACCGAATCGACAGGGCACAGGTACGAGATCACTAACAACCGAATGGTGGCGGAACAGCCTAGGAAGAGGTGGGTTGACGTGAGTGGTAACTGGTATTGCCCAAGTTGCAAGTACGGAAGCCGTGGGAAGTGACGGTGTGAGGTGTGTGGGTTGGGTGGAGGGGTGCCCGGGTGAGGAAGTGGGGGCATTGTGACGAGGGGAGGGGTGGTGATAAGGGGCCCGAAAAAGGAAGATAGGGCAACCGGGGGGCGTGTCCTCGGCGCTAGCTGTGCCCACTTCTCAGTTCCTTTTTTCTTTTCTTCCCTTTTTCTTTTCTTGGTCCCTTCGTCCCTTTTGGGGTCCTCTTCCTCCTCTCTTACATGTGCCCTGCCTGGGTTGGGTTGCCAGTACAAGGGCCTCGTGCCAGTATGACCTTCTAAACACCTCTCGTAGCTGGTACTTTGTTAGCTAGCCCATAGTAGGCCAAAAACCCTGGAGGGGCGTCTTGGTAGGCCCACCTCCAGTGATAACAGACCCAGCTTGAGCCAGCACTCAAGCCAGCTGGCATTGATTCTGCAGAGCCAGCAGTATTAATCAAATGTTGACTTCACTATGCCAGCAGTGAGAGTTGACTTTGTGAGGGTCCTAGTGGTCTTTTTACCACCAGCTTCACTGCCAGCTAATTCTGGGATGGCCTTTACGTCTTGTAGCGGCTTAGCAGTAGATTTTCGCCTCTTCTCTGTAAGAGCAATCCCGAATCCTATGTGAAGGACAGAAGCGGGCCGCAAATGGATACAAAATAGGAAACAAACGCCAGCAATGAGCAATGATAACTGGCGAGGTGGATGCCGACCCTAGTCCCATCCTGCACACCTTTGACTCCCTCACTGACAGCGCCTCGGACCCTGCTGACACCAATGTTGGTACCAATGCTTGTTTATCAGACATTGGAAGAGAGCCTCCACCTCAACCTTGCTAGACTCAGCGTGCGTCCTCGTGGACGACGTGAGCTGATATGAGGTGATCAGCGGGGCAGGACTCGTTCACCTGCCGAATTAATGGGTCATCCACGAGTAATCTGAGCACCCATCATCCACTTCTTCATCGCGACGTTTAAAGAAGGGCAAGAATGCAGAATGCGAGGTCATGGGCCAAAACTGAAATAATAATAAAAAAAGATAAAAAATAAACTAAAATATAAAATAAAATATTAAGATAAAATAAAAGCTCTCGAGTCTTGCTTTCTTTTCCCTCACGCCTCACCTCAATTTCACGCGTCTGCCTGATACATGGGCACATTGACATACATGACACACCGCTTAAGTCGTGAGCTGTCTCGAACGACAAGGATAGGTCAAGTGAGAAAGACGAGAATATTCATGGCTTGTCGGCGGAGTCAGCTCGTTGTGGTGTCGAGTCTCCTGCGCAGTTTAAAGGGCAGTGGCACAAAGAGCTGTTGAGTCTTTTCCAATTCCGCGATGCTGTTTCCGCCAAAAACGGGTGGGGAATTCCTAGGCCAGCACGCTCCGCCCTGGGGACTTGCGTGATATTACTCAACCTCCTTATATCAAAGCCATCGACTTTTCCTAGCGGGGGGCGCATTCAGAATAAGCAAGCCGGAAGAGGCACGAGGGTGGTTGGTGAGGGGCCCTCAACCAATTGATGGAGCTAAACATTCAATGCGCTGAATATATAAGATATTTCCGGCTCCTTCTTATAGAAGACACCGATAAGTTGGTGTTATACGCCAAGATAAGACGATCCAAGAAGCACGCGAGACTGTTGTCGGTTTAGCCAATAGAGCATTTCTCAAAATGATACGAACTACTGCTCCAGGGCAGAAGCTGGTTGAGAGAATATGGACCTGCCGTTGACTCTGCAGTTCACTGCCGCTTCGAGAGATTCAGCTGGCGGCCTGAAAAGAAGATAGGGTAGGCAATAGGCTGAGCGGGTGTGCTGGCTGGGATCAAGGATGGACTTGAGGGGGAACAGGAATGTCAATAGATTCTTCTGTTGTGCAATTGAAATGATTGATCTAATTCAGCAAGCTAGTCCACCTCGCTGGCGTCGGTATTGCAGTTGCCTCTAGTGCTGCCAAATCCCGAGACCCTCGGTGACGTTTTATGGCGCTGTCCTTCGTGTTGGACGCCTCAACCCAACTTGACTTACACGCAGGAGTCGCAGAGCCCACGAATTTATGGTGCGCAGCAATTGAAAGCAGACTCTGCCTCGGCACCGGCATCCCCAGAGCACACACAGCCAACCCCAGAAATCCGAAATCCGAGCGTCGTGTTGAACCCAGAAACGCGAACACCGCCCCTGAGGGCGAGGTCCAACGGTCTGCAAAACTGGGCTCCACGGTAGTCTGACACTTGCAGGTTGACAGCCCATGAGCGCCACGTATAAATGCGCTGGTAAGTTGCAAGAATAATAATAGTCAAAGCTCACATGCGGAGGACAGCGTCGAAAATAACCGTACCACACAGACCGACAACAGCTCCGCACTTTGTATGCGTGGTTTAAGCCATTTCAATGTTTCCTTCTGTTGTGCATTTATTCCCCTGGTCAGTGGACCCGCTGCTGCATCTCTTTTTAGTCGATACAGGTTGAAGCAGCTGGCCTTGGGCGAAGAAGGTTGAACTCGCGTAACGCAGTGCCATCCGACACGTAGCACCTGCCTTCGCTCGACTCGGGTATCTCGAACTTCAAAGGACCATGGCTCGGCCTATACAGGATCTTCCTTCTTGTCCCCCCTTCAGGTGATGTACGCCTCCACTGGCACGCCTACGCCTGGGTGCAGGGGAAAGAGTCATGTCACACTAGCCAGCGTTCGGGTCTTAGGGACAGACATGCCCGGATAGTGCGGTCTTTGCTTTGTTTGATTTTCTTCATTTGGCCGCCTTTTCTTGGTCATTCTATTTATTTATTTCGTCGATAGTGTTTTGCTTTCCGACGTATTACTCGAGCTTCTCGACCGACCCCCTCCCCCTCTACCTCTCGCTCCTAGCTGGCAAGAAGGGCACCGACGGTTACAGATTGCTGAGTGGACGTGGCCCTTCTATAGTAGGGTGTAGGTAGGGGCGGACGCAGCGGAATGAAGTCAGTTTTGCTTCATGATTGGTATGATGGCTTTTTTTTTTTTTTTTTTTTTTATAGAAAGGCGGGGTACAGTACGGATCCATGGATATGATGGCACCTTCCCCGATCGCTCCGAGTTGAGGCATGTATAATAGCATCTGCGCCTCTGAAAAAAAAGAACGTGTATTGGTCGATGTGAATAAGGGACGACGAGGCAAAGGGTGTGTGGTGCGCGGCGGGTTGGCCTGGGATTCGTACATCATGTGGTATTTACACCCTTCACACCGCTGCCCATCAATACCCGATCGGTGTCGCCAGAGGAATATTAACGCCTCAAAACGACTCCCTTTTTTACCTTGGCGCAGAGCTGGAACTCCAACCACGCCAACTGACGTTACTAATAAAGCACAGCACAAGAGAACGCATCATCGAGATCATTATGATCATCATCAGCTAGCGCGGGGGGCCTTATTGTTCACAAAAAAAGGAACCCGTCTATGCTTTCGCAGTAGTTTCTCAGCTCCCCTTACCCTCCTGAACACGGCGCATGCAAGCTCACGCTAGCTCGCCAGGATCGTCCATCCGTGACCCTTGGCTGGCCCTTGAAGCCCCAAAGCTTAACTGTGGCATACGACTCGAACGGGTTGCTCGGATGCTCGAAAACGTGATGGTTCAAACAGCCAGGAAAAAACCTGACGATTCTACTACGTTTAGTCCGAATATGTGTTGCACGGATTAAACCAACAACTGGGCGTGGCATAAAGGTGTTTCACGTGTTGATATCCACTTGCAAGTGAGACCTTGGGCATGTCCATGCGGTGCCTGGAGAAGAAGATGAGTATGCCGCGGTGTCCGGTCTCACCACCGAGTCCGGATTTCACTGAGGCGCCACATGCCCAACCTCGAGGTAGTCATCACATCATCGGAATCTCCAGGCGTACTAACACATGCGCTCTCATGGTCTCCCCGGTAGAATGTGTGCATGTGTCACCACATTTGTCCTATTGTGCTTGCATCCCAGCTGAGAAGCAGCGCGGATGCGCAACGCAAGATTGACGCAGCTGGCGAGGGCTCGCACAAGTAGCACAAGCACATGTAATTTCGCGGCACCGGGTGGACCCAATCCCTTGGGAGAAACCCATCTCTCGCTAAGACACACCTCAAAGAAATTGATCGCATGCAGTCTGTATTACGCCAGACTGGCACACATACATGTCATTCGGTCAGCCGAAACACTTGGTTGGTTCTGGGCATTTGTGTCGAAGCCAGAACCTACAGAGTCAGCCGCTACAGATTGGGGAAGCCCGTCTCCCTCAACACGCTACGGCACCTGCTGTCACTGCTCCCCGGGCCTTGGCATTCTCGCTGGCTCGCAGCCGCACGATGCTGGAAGGATCACGATGCGGTAAAGGGCTATCAAACGGGGACATGGATTTTTTTCACATCGTTCTTTTATCGCTCGTCTCCAGCATGCATAGAGGGGTCTTCTTTTAGGTAATGGGAAATCCTTAGTGTGGATGCGCGATAGTCTCTCGAGGGTGCATTGGATCGACGCTTGTTCCCTTTGGTTTTTCTGCCACTTGCTGAAACTAGCGGGATTTTCTTTTATCCCTCGACTCTCCCTAGCTATCTTGCAAGGGAGCTAGGTGAGTTGTTCCTAGGACCTCACGATACCTTCGCCCTATCCAAGGCCGAAACCCCCAGGCGTGCCACACTTTGACGTACTCGCAAGCCATTTACTAGTGGAACCATCTCATGGAGCTCACGTTCTTTTACTCACTCCAGGACAACGCGCAGCCTACAAATGCTGTCTAACCCGAAGAATACTGGAGCACATCCATCACCTGAGCACACATGTTTCAGACCTAGATAATGATATCATCTCACTGCTATTCGCTTATCTGAGCTTCGTTCCCTCTGACGAACAATTTTGGGTCTCAAAATTATCTTGTGTCTTCGGCTTGCGCAAGCTAAAGTGCTACCCACTATCTAGATGGTCCAAAATAGCTTGGGCAGCTGCCTCTCGTGGGCAAAAGGAATCATTGGAACACTGGTTATGGTCGCATTGTCCCGCACCGCTCAGGTACACAAGGTTACCCTACTTACCCTACTGCAGATGACCCCCTCCTATCAACATAAGCAGGACCCAAATTCAGCGCAGCCGCTAGAAGAGAGGAGCACGCAGAGGCGGCCATAGAAACGGAGAAAAAGGGAGGAAAAGACAAAAAGTAAGAAAGTCTGCCGGGAGCTTGGCCCCATAATTCAATCGATCGATTAGTCAATTCACACACCCCTTGTTGTTGATCAAGACCCCCTTGTCCAGACGGGATTACGAGACCCGCAGTTTTTCCCGATATTTGCCTTTATCCACACACCCCCTTGCGCAGCTGTTCCTTTTACCATCCCCCCACCTTCCCATTCCCATTATCATGGGATGGAGGGCAGGATGCACCTGCTCCTTTCTCTTCTTGCAGCCAACCCCCATCTTGGCCCTTTGGGCCCCCTCCTCGAGCGAGGATGAAAGCCATTAATACGACTTCCTGAAGCAGCAGGTTCTGGGGCCCAGATATACCCTCTGCTCTGATTCCATGCAGGCGTGACCAATAGTGCCACGCGGCCCAGGTTAGCGACCCCTTCTGGCATCGGCCGACCCAAAATCAATGCGATGAGGCCAACGCCTAGCTACGAAGGTGTCATCGACCATGTCGAGTTCGAGGAGAAAGGCTTCGAACGACGAGATCGCCAAGTAAAGCCAAGCCGTAGAGCCATTGGAATATACCCTCGCAATAGAAGGAACCTCTAGTTGCCTGATCATTTTCAGGCATTTTTACCCTCCGCCCCTCCATTGCTTCCTTGGCAAACGTGGGCCCTTCTTCAACGACTTGGATATTCTTCTCCTGCAGCACGCATGGAACTTTGAGCCAAGAGATTTAGAGGCCGGTCGCCCATGGTAGGGAAAGCGCTTCCCTTCGCTCACCGAGACACCATTATGCCTATTCCAGTAGCGGTGGATTCCTGTCCCTTGCTGTAGTGTGGTTGTAGGTCAAGGCTAGGGCCAAGCCGTAAGAAACGCCGGAGGTCCCACCTAAGGCGACAATGTTAACCCCTCCGATGGAGCGGGCGCCCAGCGGAATTCAACGAGTGTTGAACGTTCTGGATTTACATTTCGGAGTGGCGGCGACAGAGTGGAATAGATCCCTGGGATTTTATTCGCTCTCACCTCATCCTACAGATAGGCCGTCATAGAGGGCTCGGAGTAGGTTGGAGCGGAGGGGAGGAATGCCAGCGAGCGTCATGGCTGGGTATTGTAAGGAATATTACCAAGCAAGCATCATAGCGTTGCGCAGCTACATGAATAGGCGAGGGATTATATTTAGCCAGCCGTTTCCCGCGACCACCCAGCAGGCTAGACCCCCTCCTTATCATAAGCGATGCACGATATCAATACGCCGTTGCCTTGGCGTATACGAGGGCTGGGATTCGTTCGGTGTCCGATTGCAGACTTGTTTTCAGGCAAGAATGGCTGGAAGCATAGTAGCCAGATTTTATTTCTGCCCTCTGCTCCTTTGGAAATATGACAATGTGTGTGTGCTGGCCACAGCGTGTAATTGCTAGTGTTATGGGTTGAGGAACCAAGAACCAATTGCCTGGCCATGGACAACACCCAATTGCACCGCCCCCGCTGCACACCTTGCTAATGCCCTGCCGTTTTAGCTGGCCCCGAGGTTTCCGGACATGGATAAAAGATGTTGTTCCTCTTTCCAGATTGAGAATCCGGCCGTGGTGGAAGAATTGTCGAAACTAGCAGGCAGAGCGATGCAAACTTGGGCTTGTCCTATTGCTTTCGTCGTATTGTTCCGTGCCAGCCCCTCGTTTCCTGCGCCACATGCGTGCCGTCTTACGAAAATGCTAACCTCCCTTCGGATGAACATCCTCTCGTTTCCCCATCCTTCGTTCAATTTACTTGGCAATCCAATGGGAAGGAACCGGGGTGTGCAGTGAACCAACAGAACAAGTCCCAGCGCGACGGTTTCTGTGACCAAAGCGGCATAAATCTGGTAAATCTACGGCGGTTTAGCCTCGTACCAACGTCATTTTGCGATGATCCGATGAACAATTCTGTTCTTCAAACATGGTGTCTCTTCTAGCGCGGCGGCAAAGTGGGATCTAGATTGTAATCGGATTTGCGCATATTATCTAAATGGCGTTACGATTCATCACGCCCCTGGAGCGATCAGAACCTAGAACATTCGGCAGGTTATGTGTTGACATACAATCACACAACGATACGAAGGGATTTACAGCTTTCTGAGCTCGTAATTGTCGCTGCTCATCACATCAGACTGATGGCGCAACAGTGCTGATCGGAACCAAATAGCTCAAACACAAATACACAAAGACAGACGTCATTTGTTTTCTTTTGATGTCAAAGTGTGCAATTGCTGAGCATGGGTTTCCACGTCTTCGGACGCAAATCAATTCCAAGACACTCAAATCGTAAAAAAAGCAAAAAAAAAAAAAAAAAAAAAAATCCGGTGTACCTGATACTAATCCGAACCGGACCATAATTCTAGTCTCGTCGCCTTGATGTCCAAGGTACTTCAAGATCGATTGACAGCAGCGTCGGGTCCGCGCTCCGTTCCGATGTTGTCTCTAATCTCTAATGTCCCGCCGTGAAACATGGGCTTCGACCGGTCATCTGGCGAAATCTCGTTGCTCCGATAGCAGAACCCTCGCAATTAAACGCCGAACGGCTAGCACCACACACCTCGCACTCACAAGTCCGCCGGCATCGCTATCGAAAAAGACGCCAATGACTCACCGATCTACGGAATCTCCACTTTCCCTCTGCCCTACCATGACCTGATGGACTCCGAGGAGTGAGTCGATGGACATTACTGATACAAAGCCCTGCCATCGCCCCTAGTCCGAGAAGAAAGATTTTAGTGATGCAGGAGGAAAGAACCCTCTGGCGGTAGTGGCTTCCGCTTCTTCCCGTTATCCACAATTACCCACTTTTCGACTCGGGAAAGAGCAAAATAGGAAGAAGAAGGAAAAAAAAAATCGAAAAAGAAAAAGGATGACGACTTGAGGACCCAGTGACCCTATGGACGCCCCTCTCCTTCCCTCGCCCTTGTTCTTATCCTTGGCCGGTGGGTCGTCAGTGTTAAAGTTTTTCGGTATTATGCGTTTCTCGACTGAGAAAACAAGAAAACCCCCACTTTGGCTCCAGCAGGCTGGAAATAAAACAGGGGACAATTGGACCTGGCTTTCGAACAATGGACCTGCTTGGCAGAAACCTGTCAGTAACGTACCATCACTCGCGGATTGACGACAGCTGCAAAGGACGGGCGCCTCAGGGAGCATGCTTGGGGCAGGCCCGGTGTGCAGCTAACGATGTACAAGCAAAAGTACGAAGTAGAAACATCAAAGTTCACAGCAGACGCCACGTGTGGGCTCTGGTGGCTCACCATTTCGATCCGAATCAAACTGGCCGTCGTCATTGTACGAAAGTATTCAGCGCAAAATGATTGAAAGGGGCTTGCTTCCTACTCCACTCAATGCGCGTCCTTTCCATCACTGAAACGTCTGAATCCAAAGCCTTCCAGGTTCGAAAGTGTCCGAAAATCCCGCCTGCTTAAAGGAGGTGATTGTGTCTAGTTGCCCAGTCGCCTCATCTGACTTGAATGGTTTCCGGCCCCACCGCTGTTCCTCAACCAGCTACGAAGTAATATGACCCAATGAATTGAACTAGGCGCTGCCAGCTGTGGCCTCGTACCAGAGTCGTATCCAAGTGGGCTCCATAGATTTACCGGCTTTATGGTGGAAGTCAGCCACTTGTCCTATCTTTTTCTTAATTCACATCCCTGGTGTCCCAAGGGCCAGGCGGTTTTCCATTGTTATACACACCCCCTGTGCTGTGCAGCCCATCAATGGATCGATGCGATGAGAGCATGACGACTGCATTGAAGCCCCTTGGTGTTCCTTCTCAATGGCAACCTGCGAGTCACAAAGCAAGAACTCCATTCTCTTAACGGCTTTTTCTCTCCCAGGAAGGGTAGAACCATCCCATTCGTCGTCGATTACTCTGGCCTCCCCGGTATCCTCTTCCTAACATTGTTTGATTCGTTCGCACTCAGCTCCGACTCGAGCAAAGCCAAATGGCGCGTACGTTGACCTCCTTTGTAAACTTCCAAGTATTACAAGCCTCACTACAAACCACACGGGGGTTGACGAGATAGAGAGTGCCTTGAAAGCGAACCCCTTCGCCCCCCCACCTCAGTGTTGCTTCGTTGGCTCCATCTTCGAAGGACCATCAGCCCTATCTTTCTGATAAATAGTTCGCTTTTTCGTATGACATCTCCAAGACGGCCGTTTACGCGCAAGTGATGTTTCTCTAATCGGAGGATTAGCTGTCCGCCCTCTTCTCAACAAAAGAAGAACAGCCTCAGGAGAGTCTAGGTTGCTTCCCTTCCCAGCCTGGCATTCTCTGAGTTGGGGGGGGGGGGGCCTTAACTATCGAGAAAGGGAAAATGAAATTCTGGCCTATGAAAATGTAGGAAAATGTCCTACCGAAACTATGCCCAACCTCTTCAATCGCCTCACTGACACAGTCATTATCTATTATGCGCCATTAGCGGCCCCCCAATTAAACTGAGCCTGTTCACGCAAAGCAAGAATTCGACAATTAATTGACGACGTTACTAAGAGCAGGGGGGGTTTCCCAGCGATACCCATGGGGGCCACAGGCGTTCATGAGCGTGCAAGCGCCAGCCACATCGGCAAGAAGCCAGCGAGGGTAGACGGCTTGTGATAGATAATGCTGGCGACTGATCCCGAAACATTCCACCTTGAGAATTTCTGGGTCCGGTTTTTTCAGTTTTATTCTTGGGTCTCCGAGCTATTACCTCCAGTAGACAAAGTTTGTAACAGCCCATTGGATCCGTTTCCTTCAGGCACGCCCTCGCCCTGCCCTGAAACTTTTTTCCCGCCCCAGAAACACGCCTACCTAACATGGCACTAGCCTCGGTGCATAGAAGGCTTAGAGAAAAAAAAAAAAAAGGACAAGTCCCTAATCTCGTTAGCTAGCCAGCCAGTTCAAGGATCCCTGTGGGTCCGGGAAGGGAAGAGTGCCACTAGAAAATTTTCGCTAGAACGAAGAGTTAGGAAAGGGCGGTAAGGTGTTTAAGGCGTCATTCTCGCGGCAATGATACGAACGCCCGATGAGAGTCGGCTATCAATGCTCCGCGGCTTTCGGGGGTATCGGCTCTCACACTCCGGCACCCGACGTGCTACGTTCCGTTCAGCGCACCACGGACCTGCCGCAAATCGATTCTTCATGTCGCTCGCTCTTTTGAACGAAAGAGGAAATCCATGGCGCGAGATTTCGATCTCTCGTTTTGTCTTATATCTCTGAAGGACATATTTGTTCTCAGAAAATGGCGTAAGATGAACAAACATGCTTAATTCACTACTACAGGTCCCCGTTCTTGACTATGTACAATACTATCATGCACGTACATGTGATAGATAATCAACTGCCGCTCCCACAAGAATGGGTCCCACTTTTAGCGCCACTTCTGCTCCCATTTTAATCAAGCCACCAGGTCGGTCGGACGACTCCAAGTCCGGATGTGACCTAGTTCAAGAGGATGTCAGATACCAAGAGTCGTTTACTCGGGCATTATTGTCTTTTGCACTCGGCAACTCGGAGAGGGAAGAGATTATCGGTAATGTCCTGCTACTCACCCGACTTGCAGCTCGTGATGATTGAGTCTTCCGTAAACTCCAACCATGCAATTGGGTGTGTGTCAACCACTTTGGTCTAGAAATCGCGTGTTTCAGTTGTTAGTACGCGGCGAATTTCTTTCTGGAAATGGCAAAGAAGATGCCTGACGCGGAAGCCATACCGAAACTGGAGGGAGCATCGCGGTCCGAGATCGCGGCTCGACCGGATGGCTGATGCTCTCGCCTGCCTCCTCTTCCTTTATCACCGACGCGTTGGAGTCTGCCCGTATCCGGTTGGATGACTTAGTGTTGGTTGTTTGTAGAGGACTAGTAAGCTTTGAGGAGATCGAGGCTCGGTGTAGTACAGAGATCTATCAAGGCTAGTGTTAGTTCGAATGCCGTAAGATGGGTTCCTGGGACACTCACAGCTTTCGGCCGATGGATCATGCCAACGTTGAAATCCCAAAGACACAATCTACAGTCTTCACCAACACTTCCAAACCTGTAGTTCCTGTCGTCGCATCTCCAGGGATCGAATGCCACAGCAGTTACCCACGATTGGTGTCCCTGGCATCGGGCGACGATGGCGGACTCGGCGACGGACCAAATCGAGATGAGATCATCTTGTCCGCCGGTAAGGACGTACTTACCATCCGGTGACCAGCACACGCACGTCAGGCCGCCGTAGTATGAGTAAAAGAGGTCAAGTAGGCTATGGAAAAGGTGATTAGCGTCATTAGTGGAAAAATTTCGTAGCCGGGAGTAGGTCACATACGTCTCCTTCAAGTAGTCAATGATTCGAAGCGTTCCGTCCTCGGAGACCACAGCCAAGTGGCGGTTATCTGGAGAGAAGGCATATGAGTTGATTCTCTGGTTGGATATCTTCCACAAAGCGACTGGATTTGTCTTTTGGTTCTTGGAGTAGACCGATTTTTTCACATCGATTTGTTTCGTATAATTGACCCGCGCGCTATTGGGTTCGGGAGCAACCTCGCCGCTCGAAGCTGCGCTCTCCTCGCTAGGGTTAAAAGCCGCATCCTCTTTTTCTTTGTCATAGACTATGAGTGTGCCGTCCATGTGAGCAGCAAGGAATAGATTTTCGGAGCCCGGAATCCATTTGATCTCGGAGACGGGAGTTGTGTTGATGATGCCCTACGTTATTGTAAGCCTTGTTCTCGCTCAATGAGATGCGTTCCCTGCAATCTTACGTTCTTATTCAACCGAGTATACCGCTGAGATACTGGCTCCCACCATATTATATCACCCGTTGAGAATCCCATGATGACATCTAGGTGGTTCGATGCCTTGGTGACATGATTAACGTCGTGGCAGAGGCAATGAGCCTTTGTGAAGAGAATCTTGGTAAGATATTCGTTCTGGATGGGGAGGATTAGCAATTATACATTCATCATTACCACGGGATTCGGTATGAACGATATGCAGAGTTCCATAGGACGGAAGCGACGCGTACCTTGGTAGGAGATGCCAAGTCTAGCCATTGGAAGGACCGGCTGACATTAGCAAAGGCAAACATGCCGTCCGAGGGCCGATCTTGCAACTTTTTTGAGAGCATATCGTTTCCAATGACTCGAGAAATGAACGAAGAGTTGCTCTTGGTCATATTGTTCTTAGGCTTTCTCTTCTTGTTCGCGTCTTTGGGGTTGTTTGCACCAGGTGCGAGAAGCGCATTACCCTCTCCGAACGCGGGGGTGCTAGAGCCCAGGGTCACTGTGGTGGGGGGAGCGTCGCTGGTGGATGTCCCCCGGCCCTCATCGCTGCTGAGTGCGCCCAGCTCGTTTGAGTATCGGCTCTCGTTGGGATGTTCCTGAATACTTTCGGGAGCGCCATTGAGGGAAAGTGTCGTGTGGGACGAGCCAAGAAAGAACCGTGGCGCATGGCGCACGTCGAGGTTCACAAGAGTCGCCTTGCAACCAGATGTCGCGGGCTGGGGGGTAGTCGCCAAAGGGTTCGGGTTCGCATTTGGGATCTCGGAAGGATGTGGAGGAGGAGTGGCCAGAAGGAGATCTTCCTTGAGGACGTAGGTACCTTTAAAGATCCGTCATTAGACTGCGGATTCCGGGAGCGGCAACGCGACGGACCACCGGGAATGAAGATGGTATTCAAGGGTGGGAAAGCTTACCTTCTCCTACCAGGAACTGGTATTCGGGGCCGGTAGGGTTCGAAAGGAGGTTGTTGGTCTCAATCACTGGAGCAAGACCAGTGTTGATGAGGCCATAACTGGCTTGGGAGGGGTATCGAGGGGGCGGCGGGAGAACACTACAGACCGCAGAGTTAAGCAGCGATTAGCTCTGACACTATTTTCATGAGATGAAGCTGGATACTGCAGGACCCAAAGACATCTGGGGGACTGGGGTGGATGGTAGGCAGTGGTAGCATGTGTCGCATGCCCAGGTAGGGGCTGGTGGTGGGCATTCCCGGGTCAAGTAAAATCACCTACAACATGGCGACGATCTGTCCTTGCTATCCACCTTCTAAACTTTGCATGTGATATGTTCGGTATTGTCTTACCCCGAGCGATAGTTCCGCACTCGAGGCGTGAAATCAGCGATCGGAAGAGGTTGCGGTCGCGGTTACTGTACGGGGTCGCAGCAACCGGTCGGGAATAGCGGAGCGCGTCACCGACTGTCTAGGGTTGGGTCCTAGGGCCGCTTCTATTGTCGCGATAGGGAAAAACACAAATATTACGATTACTGCTCTTGGGAGATAAAAAAATCCAGTGTTTAGGAGGTTGAAAGTGGGAAGCGGTCGAAGAATCAAGCAGAGTTGATGTTCCCGGTTGTCGTCGCCGTTGGCGTCAATTGCCAGCTGGGGTTAAAGGGCGGGGCAACAGGGACCAGCGCAGGGACCGGTTAATAATGGATCGATCCTATAAGCCAGCTTGAGAGACACTCCCGTCATTGTTACTTGGCATTCCTTTTCGATTGCTTGCATTATTTCTTCCTCGGGGGACAGTACAATGAGATTAGCCATCTCGATGCCCCATCGAATCCGGATTGACTTCAGTGATGACTTGAGCAGCGTGGTGCAGCTCCGAGCATCAATGATCCACCTACAGACCTGCAGTGCCAGCAGCGCTAAGTGGCCTTTCAATCTCCTCTGCCGCTTTTCCCCAGTCCCCAATCTCAGCGGCTTCGAGCTACGACCACATCAAGCAACACATGTACAACATGGCACCAGAAGACTTGGTTGATGAATATATGTAGCCATAGTGAACAGATTTTTGACCAGCGGCAACACTGCTATGGCGACTAAAGCAAGCATGACACTAGCGTACTGGTATTCTCACCCCTTGATTTGACAGGTGTCGTCAAGCGTAGGTCTGCAAGAATTTTGATGGCGGCCGAGGACAAACGTACATCAGTCCATATCCGGGGTTGCCCGGATCAATGGTACTCCAGAGGCCTTTCATTGATGGAGGTTGGGTTGGGGCCTTGAGCTCCCCACGTTGTTAACGTTGGAGTTACCAGTGGTTGGTCAAAGCTAGGCTTGGTGTACATGGTACCGAGAGACCGGAGAAAGCCCAGTGTAGATCACTCGTAGCTGTGCCCAAGACCCCGTACCGGTTACATGCGCTGTCAACCACCTTATGGTGCATCCCATCAATCTACTTCCTTCTAAATTCAGACTCAGGTGGCTTCATGACCCACTGCAATTGCTTCTATCTCATTCCCCGGAGCCAGCTCAGCTCACACGTTATCGACCTCTTCCCACGATCCCACGATCCCACGATTCTGCGGCATTACATGACGACCTTCAAATTGCAGTCGGCCTCTTGAACGATACCTTGGACCAGCAGATACTTCCCAGACGCTGGCTCTTTACCCCCCTCTGTGGCTCTCGAGGGAGGTTTCATCGCTAGACCTGCAATCCTGAACAAAACACAAAAAAAAAAAAAAAAAAAAGGCCGCCATGACATCAGGTTCGCTTTCCTTCGACGCACCCCTGCTCTCCCAAGGCCTCGAGCCAGACTGAACCCTCCGGCTTCAAGGAAGAGAATTGATTGTTAACGTGGTAGTGTAGTGAGAGTGTGCGTTTGCGGAGACGAGGGCACAGGCAAGTCGAGCCTCATCGCGACCTTCGTCAAAGGCGTCTTCACCCCCGGCAAGATCCAGCCCGTCCTTCCTGCGGTGACCCTCCCTCCCAACATTGGCAATGCGGGAACCACCACGATTGTCGATACCTCTGCTCGACCCCAAGACCGAACAACCCTACGAAAGGAGATAAGGAAATCCAACGTTATCCTACTCGTCTACTCCGATCATTACAGCTATGAGAGGGTCGCCCTCTTCTGGATGCCGTATTTTCGGTCCCTGGGTGTCAACTTGCCCGTCGTCGTCTGCTCAAACAAGGCTGACCTCACATCAGAAGGAAGCTTCTCCCAGGTAGCCGAAGAGGAGATGAAGCCTGTTATGGCCGAGTTCCGAGAGATCGATACATGCATACGGACAAGCGCAAAGCAAAATATCAATGTCGTTGAAGCAATCCTGCTCTGTCAGAACGCTGTTGCATACCCGCTAGCTCCGCTGTTCGACTACAAGGAAGGACGACTCAAGCCAGCTTGCGTCGATGCCCTTCGCCGCATCTTCTACCTTTGTGACAAGGATCACGACGGTTTTCTCAATGACGAAGAATTAAGGACCCTTGAAGTCAAAGTTTCTGGCAAGCCCTCGACCGACGAGGAAATATCGAGCATAAAAAAGACGATTAAAAGGTCCTTACCAGACTCTGACCTTGATGCGGGTATTGACTTGCCCGCTTTCTTACAGATGAACAAGCTGTACGCTGAGGGTGGAAACCACGGTAATATTTGGAAGATCCTTCGGAAGCATAGGTATACCGACAGTTTGAGTCTTGAGGACAGTCTTTTAAGACCAAAGATCGAGGTGCCTCAGTATTCCTCGGCTGAACTCAGTCCTGCTGGCTACGAGTTCTTTGTTGATCTCTTCCTCCTCTTTGACAAGAACAAGGATGGTGTGCTCGATAGGGACGAACTCGAGGAGCTTTTTGATCCCACACCCGGCTTGCCAAAACCCTGGACTGAAGCTTCCTTTCCTACTTCAACTGTGAGAAATGAGGCTGGATATATTACTCTCCAAGGCTGGTTAGCACAGTGGAGCATGACTACATTCCTTGACCCCAAGACGACGTTGGAGTATCTTGCATACTTGGGCTTTGAGCCCTCAAACCCCAAGGATTCAACCGTGTCCGCTCTCAAGATTACCAAACCGCGCAAGCGCCGCAGGCGTCTCGACAAGGTGGAGAGAACGGTGGTCCACTGCTACGTACTGGGAGCTCCTGGCGCCGGAAAGTCGTCTCTGCTTGATGCTTTCCTCAAAATCCCTTTCGATGGTCTACACAGGCCTACCATCCAACCTCGCAGAGCAGTAGACAGTGTCGAGCTTCCGGGAGGAAAGCAATGTTATCTTATTCTCGAAGAGCTCGCCCTTCACGAGCACGCCATCCTCGAGAACCAAGCCAAGCTTGATGCTTGCGACCTCATCTGTTACGCCTACGACTCCTCCGACCCCGACTCCTTCTCTCATATTGTCGACCTGCGAGCCAAGTATCCTCAGCTCGACGAGCTCCCGGCTGTCTACACAGCGCTAAAAGCAGATCGGGACAAGGCCACACAGCGCACCGAACTACAGCCTGACGCCTACACGGCGGAGCTCAACGTCAGCGCGCCTCTTCACGTCAGTGTAAAGTGGAGCAGTATTAGCGAATTGTTCGTCGCCCTAGCCGAGGCGGCTACGCATCCTAGTTCGGCGTTCCCCAAGATCGAGGAGCCATCTCCTGACAGGACGAATTTGTATATCGCCGTTACGGCCGTTGCCTGTGTTGGTGTTGCCGCCGCCATGATATGGAAGCGTTCCAACGCTACGAATTAGGTGGTGTTGTGTGGACGTTGTCTATGGGATATAATTTGAGTGAGCTTGGCATTCTCTGAGTGCGTTTTGCATCTCTTTTTGGCTTTCTCTCTCTTTTTTTTTTTCTTTTTTCTTTTTAGCCCTCTTGCATTTATTTCACTTCTCCTTGGGGAGCAGGATGGCATTCTTCATTTTATATTGCGGATAGGGCATTTTTTTTGGTGCCATGATACCCTACTCATTCATAACACATTAGGTAGCCTTGTTAGTATAATTTAATACACAATATTTCAAAAAATTTCAGAAACAGATTTAGGGTGAGGGATGAATGGAACCAATTATTTCTTATTTGATTTTACCTTTCTAGAGGTGGTTTTGTAATATTGATACAAGTAGAACTTGTGTCCGCTAGACACTAAACGAGCCCGCAAGCCCAAAAATATACTCCCGTCTTGTCCTATGCCACCATGATTTTTTGGATTCCGAATCGATAAAAGCAACGCCATTCCCTTACACCTTGTAGAAGCAAAACGCAACATAAAAGCCAGCCGCCTCCATCTCTTCCTCGGACACCAACAGTGGGCCTCTACCCCTCTCCCTAACCCCCATCCTCTCGCTCAAGGGGCCCAGCACCTCGTCGTCCTTTTCAGATTCCCAGACATCGGTAAAGGACTTGTGGTACTGCAGCTCGAGATTGTAATCCTCGGCCAGGGCACGGAAGGCTTCCCAGGGGACCACGTACTCGGGAACCTCCTCGACAGCCTCGTGCAGGAAGTAGTTATATTTCCAGCCGAAGGCGGGACGGAAGATGCCATCCTCTGGAGTGGGGCCAGGGAACCGAACGCGGTAGATGGAGTTGCCCCATTCGGCGCCGGCTTCGGCTTCGCCTTCCTCGAGCTCTCCGTCTTCGGCCTCGGCTTCGGGGGGGGGGCGGGGTGGTAGATTTGACGGGGGTGGCCCCCTGACCGCCGTCCTCCCCCTTCTTTTTGGCCTGCTGGGCGTTGTATTGGCGCACGCGCTCGCTTAGGACGTCGGAGTTGGGGATGCAGCCGATGAACCGGCCGCCCTTTGTGAGGGCGCCGGCAACGTTGCGAAGCATCCTGCGAGCCTTTTCTTCCGTTTCGAAGGCGTAATGCATGCAGAACATCATGGTGACTACATCGAAGCCGCGGCGGTTCATGGGCGACGGGTCGAAACCAACTTGTCGAACAATCTCGAGGTCCTCGATGGATTCGCCGTAGCAGTCCTTGACCATGAATCGCGCGTCGAAGAGACGCGGCGGCCTCCTATTGTGATGACCGCCCCTCCCACCACGCCCCCCTGCTGGCCATGTTTCTGTATCGGTCTCGCGCCTGTTCGATGCTAATGTCCGCGGGATCCAAGCCGACGTAGAGTTCCACACTCTGGGGCGCTTGCTGCCACTTGCCCAGGTCGCCACCCTTTCCGCACCCAATATCAAGCACTAAAAGCTGCTTCCCACTAGAGATGCCTCGCTCCATCGCACCAGGGGTGTGATCCTCATCGGGGGAAAACCGCTGTATGATGCAGCTCTTGACCCAATTGTTAAACGACCGCAGCCCCTTGATTTTGCTATCCGTCCTGCGCCAGTCCCTACCTCTCTCAGGTACGCTGTTGTAGTGCTCCCTCACGACATCGTTGATGCCCCGAAGTCGCTGTCTCTCCGCCTCGGCAGCTTCAGCAGCAGCCTGCTCCCTCTCGCGCTCGATTTGGCGTTGTCTGATGGCTTGACGCTCGTCGGCGGAGATTTGCGCGCGCCTCCCCGGACGTTTCTGTTTGCGAGCGTGCTCCGATGGGGACACGGCGCGACGTTTCGCGGGTTGGAGGTTTCGAGCGTTGTAGGGCTGGGGAAGCTCGTCGACCTCGTCGTTACGACGGGAACGGGATGGGGAATCATACGAAGGTGAGGGTGAGTGTTTGCGTTTATTCCCGCGGTCATAGTCGTCAGGGGAATGACGCGATTCGGGATCGGCGCCCATGTTCGCCGATGGGGATGGGGGGTGAGAATTGAAAGGTGCAGAGGTCAGCTGAGGCTGAGGTTTTGGAAAGGAAGAAACCTGGGGTATTCAACTCGAGAGGGACAAAATTTGGGAGTAAAAAGGATTAGGTTATCGAGATGTATTCGGGCGCAAAACACCCGCTAGGATTGGAAATGTGGAATTTCCTCAGATAGGCTTTTTCAATGCAGTTCAGTCCGGCTGGCCCTGTTTCGTTTGGAAGAGAACGGAAAAGGCAAGTGGTGTGGACCGAGAATTTGGGGCGTGTTGCCGCGTGTGCGTATTCTCACTGCAGCCTTGCCTTGACGCTTGGACCACCCAGCGCCAGCACCTAGCAAGAGCAGGAGCAACCCAGCTCTGCAAAGCAGCCTTCCGCCCTCCGTCAACATCACAACCACGACCATCTCTACCATCCCCAATACATCTTCTAGAGCTTCCATTCCTATCGCTGGTGTTTTCACCACATCTTTCTTCCCATAGGAAATTAATTCTCCACCTCGTCTCCCATCCGATTCGAGCCATCCTACCTTTCCGACATCTTGCCTGACTTGACCTCAGGAACTCGTGACAAATCAGCTCGACCGTCGCCGCCATGGGTTCCGATCCTCAGTACGCCAAATGGCCTCTCCTGCCCCTCAGCCAACATGTCTTCACCCTCACAAACCAGTACGCGTCCCGGTCGAGCCAAGAATCCGCCGTCAAAGCTCTGCAAGATGCCATCAACGAGCACAAGATGGCGCCTTTCTACCGGTACTTGGCGCACCCTATCGAAGGTATCCTGAACACCGTCGGCGAAGGTAAAACTCCTGGCGGTCCTGGAAAGCCACTTAGCCGGAAATCGAGCTTGGTCGGTATTATTGCGACAAAGAACCCCGTCACCACGGTCACGTTGCCCTGGGATGAGGGTCTCTACGAGAAGCTAAAGGCGGACAACGACAAAGAGCTTGAGGGCTTCCAGAAGGAGGAGGACGAGGCGGTTGAAAACGCTGGAGATACCGAGGTCTTGGCTGCTCGAGGGAAGAGGGCCGACTTTTGGGCTCGCGTTGGTGACAAGGTAAGCTTTGATCCTCCAGCCATAAATACCTGGTGACCCTGGAACTGCCCGCTGATATGATTCATCACCTAGGACCGGGCCATTAGCAGCTACGAAGATGTATTCGAGAAGACTGGTGTCGTTGGTTCCCGAATCGATCTTGTCCTTGCGATAATAAGAATGGGCCTCTTTTATGGCGACAAGCCGCTCGTCAAGAAGCATGTTGAGAGGGCCAAGGCCCTCGTCGAAGCGGGAGGTGACTGGGACCGAAGGAATCGCCTCAAGGCATACGAGGGCATCCACCTCCTCACTGTCCGATCTTACAACCTTGCCGCCCCCCTGCTACTCGACAGCTTGTCCACCTTTACCAGCTACGAGCTCTGCACCTACTCGTCCCTTGTTGTATACTCTGTCCTCGCCGGTTCCGTTTCGCTCAAGCGCCTCGACTTCAAGTCCAAGGTTGTCGATGCTCCCGAGATCAAGGCCATTCTTGGCGATGGCGAAGACAAGCTCCTGGCGCTCAGCGGTGCCATTTCCGCCGGCCCCAGCGGCGACGACACCATGGAAGTCGAGCAGGAGGGACCCAGCGCTGCCAAAACTACCGCCGTCAACCTCACCACGCTCGGCAGTTCAATCGATCAGCCCGAGGCCGAGCTCGCCATTGACTTCTCCCCTCTCTCCCGGCTCGTCACAAGCCTTTACAACGGCCGCTACAAGTCCTTCTTCCTGGCTCTCGCCCAGGTCGAGGAGCAGTTCCTCAACCAGGACCGATACCTCCACGAGCACAAGAACTGGTTCATCCGCGAGATGCGCCTACGTGCCTATCAACAGCTCCTCCAGAGCTATCGCGTCGTCGGCCTCGAGAGCATGGCCAACGACTTTGGCGTCACCGTCGAATTCCTCGACAGGTAAGCTGGCTATGAATCCCCTTTCGACTCTTGTTATTTTTGAACTTTCCTACTAACGCTATCCTCTCCAGGGATCTTGCCAAGTTCATCGCTGCCGGCCGCATCCCCTGCACCATCGACCGCGTTGCAGGAAAGGGCGGCATTATCGAGACCAACCGCCCCGACGACAAGAACAAGCAGTACCAGGACCTCGTCCGCCAAGGCGACCAGCTCATCACGAAGCTCCAAAAGTACGGCCAGGCCGTGCGGCTACGAGGAAGCGAGAGGGCATGAGCGGATTAAGAACGGAAGAAGAAATATGAGGAAGAGATTGCTACGCGGTTCTTTTCTTGAGCTAGAATCGGGTGGAAAGGAAGAAGGCTTGGCCACGGCGTAGTGGTGGGGTTCCTTTTTTTTTTTTTATTATTATCTTTTCTTTTTCCGGGTGTGCCAGTGTATCATCATAGTCGCATTCGCCCTTGAGGTGTTTCTCGATAGAACAAAAGACCGGTTCCGTGTGATCGCAGGGAGGCTTTGCATCATGGAGTAAGCAGCTCCGAAGATTCGGGCGCCGTCACCACCGTCTACATGCCACGGATAAAGGTCTCAGCAATTTAGAAGATCAAGGTCCTTCTCCCTTACTATATAGTTCATTTATATATAAAAGGACTTTTGCTCTCATACGCCGTGACTATGTATGCATCGCACGCGCAAAAAGGCTCGCCATATGCATTACCATTTGACGCACCAGAACCGTTTATGAATATATATATATGTATGTGTGTGTGTATGTGGCGAGTACTTTTTTTCGTTCCTGAATCCCAGTCTACCCACCACCTCTTTTATATAAATCCCGTTTTGAAGTACACCTCTACTTCCATCTCCAATCTAAAACGTCCAACCGCTTAGCGGTATTGGTCCATAAACTCCTTGTGGAACTTGACAATGCTGCCAACCCACTCGGTGCCAGGAGCCAAGAAGGTGGTCCTGAAGTGGAGGGTACCCTCCTTCTGGCCGAAGCCGGAGCCGGGAACGACGCAGATGCCGGTAGCCTCGAGGAGCCTCATGCAGTAGAACTCATCGGGGGTGCGGCCCTCGGCGGCGGCGGCCTCGGCAGCCTTGGCGGGGAGCTTGATGGTGGGGAAGATGTACATGGAGCCCTGGGGTTCGCCGCATTCGACGCCCTCCATCTGGGAGAAGGCGGCGTGGAGGGCGTAGGCGCGCTCCTTGAGGCCGTTGAAAATCGCGCTGTACTCTTGGTTGTAGAGCTCGTACGAGGGCTCGCCCTCCTTGGGGGGGTTGACCATGAGCTCGACGAGGCACTGGCCGAGGACGGGGGCGCAGAGGGTGATGGAGACAAACTTGTAGATCTCGGCTTCGACGAGAGGGTCGAAACCAACGAGCTCAAAGTAGCCGCCACGGTGGCCGCACTCGCCGACCATGCCCTTGGAGATGGAGTGGAGGGAGGCGAGCTCGAGGTGATCGTAGACGCCGGGCTGCTCCTGTTGCATGCGGCGGAGGACGGCCTTGAAGGAATGGAATTCGCCGACGAAGACGTTGGTCTGGTAGACCTCATCGGCGATGATGACGAGGTTCTCCTGGCGAGCGAACTCAATGACGGAACGGATATCCTCCTCGGGCAGGGAGGCACCGGTGGGGTTACCAGGGTTGATGATGACAATGGCACGGGTATCGACGCCCTCAGCCTTGGCCTTCTCATACGAGGCCTTGATGGTCTCGAGGTCGGTTCCCCATGACTTAGCCTCGTCGAGGTAGTAGGGGACGCAGACAGCGTCAAGCACGGCCAAGCTGGCGGTGTAGAGAGGGTACTGGGGGATGGGGACGAGAATACCGCTGTTCTTGTCGGCGCAGATGATGTGAAGGAGGGTGTTTACGCCAGACGAGGCACCGGCGGAAAGGTAGATGTGAGCAGGGTCAGCAGGGAAGCCATCTCGCCCTAGATTGGGAATGGAGAGTCAGTTTCGGTTCTCGCAGTTTTGTGGTTACCCACACAGGTGCTACATATGCACGCTCGACACGTCCCTTGCCGATTCTGAGACGAACAAACTCTGATCCCCCGCGAACGAGGTGGGACGACAAAGAAAAAGACAAAAAGGGGGAGGCAAAACACTCAAGGAACGGTAGTGTGGGGGGTGCTGGAGGGAATTAGTGGTCAAGACTCACTCTCAAGGAAGTTGGCGACGCTCTGCTTTATCGCGGGAACACCAGCGCTAGCGCTGTAAGCACCGACAGACTGGCACTGGCTCAGAAGCCACTCGGCGCGCTCAATGACATCGGACTTATAGCCGAGGCTGTTGATGAGCACATCCGGGTGCTGGAGGAGCTTGGGGTTCTCAAGTAGACTGGCAACCTGGCGGAAGAAGGTGATGGGCTTCTGGTCGAGCTGCTGGGGGTTGCCGATGTTGGCGGAGATAACTTCCTTGAAGGGGAGGCCTGACTCGCCGTTGGCGAGCTTGGCACGGTAGAGCTCGGACTTGACGGCAAGCTCACCCCTCACGGCGTACTGGGCCTTGACAACGTGCTGGTTGATGTTGTCGATGTTTAACCTCGGGGTGGTCTTGTTGGTCGACATGTTGCGGCGTCGTTGTGGGTGGTGAAGGGGGGCGCGGAAACAAGAATGCGTGTGGGAGCGGAAAGACGAAGACGAAGAAGAGGAAGCAGAAGCAGAGGATAGTAGTGACCGGCTACTAGCGAGTTTACAAGTACGAGAAGCGGCAGTATGAAGGTTTGCGACAAAAGGTCTGGGGATGGCGGGGAAGCGATGGAGATGGGCTTTAGTAGGATAGTGGGGCCATTTTGACAGCGTCAACCGAGACGGTCTTAATATCGCAGTGCCAGAGCCCATGGTGGCCATTCTGGAAGATGGTGGGGCACGTCTCTACGAGTAGGACTAAGCCGAAGAGATAAGGCAATCGGATGGGCAGGATCGGAACACCCTCGTCTCGAAACGGGCCAGGGCGAGCAGCAAGCACCGGAGACTGCAGCGACACCAGTCGTGGCAGACCAGCGTGAGCAGATCAAGCGTGAGCCGAGACCGTGTGTGGTCTGGTCTGGTGTAAACGCCAATTGGCTCAGCTCGGAAGCTCAAGGGGCGATTTTGGTCTGGTTTCAGCGAAAACCGGAGGTACCGTGTACGAGCGATTTCCGTCGGGATGGTCGCGCTTAGTTCAAAAGCTGCAGCTGCGCGTCCACGACCGTGAGTGCCTTGATGTATTGTGTACCAGCAAGCGTCCTTTTTGGGTTCCCTTGCTGCTGCTGCGGCTATTTACTGCCTGGCTGTGTTATGTGTGTGCTCTTTGAGATCTTTCCTTTCTTCCCACCTCGGAATTTTTTTCTGCGCCTTTGACTGGTGATTCGAAGCCGGGCTGACCCCTGGCAACGTTGGCAGTTCGAGAGCAAAAGTGGCCTGGTGGCGTGGTTTTTGGCGAGAAGAGGGCGACCAGCTGATTGCGGTTTTTCTCGGCTCCCTGCTAAATCGAGATTGGGAGATTGAGATGCGAGATATAAAAGAGAAGAGAGATTTGTTTGATTGGGGAAAGGATGTGGCAGATTTGGGCGGGGGAAGATAGAAAAAATGTAATATGTGGCGTCCCAAGGGAGGAGCTTTCCCTTTTTGAAACCTCACGATGTTGTCGAGTCAATTTACGCTAAGGCCTTCAGCTCCTTGATACGGCGGCGTAATTATTTTTTTTTTCTCCGCGTGAGCAATTAAAACGCTCAGAGTAAGAGAAGGGCGAACCGTACTTTTCTATGCTGCTTCTATAAGCTTGTCCTGGGGGGGGCCTGGCGGAAAAATACAAGTGGAATGGAAGAAGCAGAGAGGAACCGGGGTTTGGCCAAATTGCTACTGGGACCCGGAGGATACTAGAAAAGGGGCCCGAAACCAAGCGCCAGGCCACGGGGTCAAAAGCAAGCTCATCTACGGCCCGTCCAGCAGGTACGGGGAATTGTGCAAACCCGAGAGACAAGCAGCTTGGGAGGGTGGGAAACGTGAACAAAGAGTCATCCGGACTTAAGCAGCGCTCGGCGCGATGCCGGTATGCGCCTGTGTGCTATATCGGGAAGCTGCCCACTAGCTGGCTATCAATTCAGTTCCCAGATTATTTGGACGCGACGTTGGACCCTTGAATGCCTGCCGATGACAAAAATTACAGTACCAATGGATATTTCAAGGTGGTCAATGGGCGAATCAATGGTATGGTATCAATGGTACAGTAAAAGGCGAAATGGGTGTCGCTAAAACTTTTGGTCAACCTTTTTAATATAGTGGGCAGGCCCGTTTCCTGGATGCCAGCGGTTGTAGCTTGAGGGTCATCCTGTACCTCTTGTAACCAGGAAGTACCGGCTGTGTCTGCTCCCTAACAAAAAGCTATGGATTTTCTCAACCATCACAGGCTGGAAATATGATGGATCTTTCTTTCACACTTTACTTCCTCGCTTCCCCCACCTTCTGTCACCACCCAAGTCGCCCTTTGCGCCAGCGCCAACCACAATATCTTGATCAAAATCCTACTAGAAAAGGGACTTGATCCTAATCTAATAGCATCAGAAGCCTCACGTAGTTTACACGCTGTCGAAAGAATCCGCCTGGAGACGCAGCTATCCGAAAGGCCGAGCTCGAGAACGACGCGCCCGGGACGCCAGAGCTGCATTACGCCACCCATGCAGAAAGCCCTGCGTGATATCCTGGCTCAACGCCCGGACATGTATCTGTCGGTGCGAAATGGCAGAATTTCTTCTCAGTAAGTTCAGAAAGACATAACAGAAAGATCCATCAGTCGCCCCCTACGCTCAATTGGCTGGACATGAAAAACGATCCGGCGTATTGCACGACAATGAGATGCCGACCTTCGCGATCATGATCTACATATAATATCTTAATACAAGTCCTACCAACTTATCTTCATCAATGAGCCAGGCTGTGATAGAAGGGCTGGATACTGATGATGGGGGTGGTCCCTAAAGGGGTCCTCCCCTATTCAAATTACAGAGTTCAACTGGGGAATGTGATAGCATATTCTGCCTGCATATACACAGGATAGCCAGCGTCATACTAAGACGAGTATATCAGGGATTAATACGAAGGTAGACACCGAGCTATTTGAGGACAAAAGTATTTCATGCCGACATGCCTCGTGGTTGACAAATCTAAAGAGATCTAAACTTTCAGGTACACATTGCTGGTTCGCTTTGTCCTGCCTACCTCGTAGGTACGAAAAGAGGGCACAGAGCACTTCCTTTAATTGTTTTTTACGAGGTTCTAAAGGCTTCCACAGATCGATGGACAACCACATGACCTAAATCAAAACAAAACAAAAAGCCTATTTTCCTCGGATGATCATGACTGCCTTATATATGATTCAAACTCATTTCAATCCCGCATCCGGCTGCCTTGTTAGCTGTGTGACCTGGAATCCAAACAACACAATACACTCAGTTTTGCGGTCAATGTGAGATTTTTTTCCGAATCTAAGTCTTCAGGTTCCAGCTAATAGTGTTGTTACATATGTGTGAAAATGTTTACGCCGAATTTCGATGTGCTGATCGCCATGAGGAACGTGGCGAGCATCGGGATCCATGATCGCTTTAAACATATAGTGAGATGCGACCAAGCACGGCAGACTGGCATCATGTGTCAAAATCGAGACAACGTTCATATTCTTCAAGAGGATGATCCAGACGACAACTGCCCCCAGTGTAAAGGCGAAACACCTCCAGAAACCCCGTAATTTACATCGGTCGTTGAGGATGGGCTAGAAAGAAATGTTCATTGTCGTGGCTCAAGGGGAATCCTGGTCCCAGTTGATATATCAGCGCCACCCCAAGGATACATCAGACAACGTTTTTTAGCTTCACTTTCCCATATCTGCCGTCGAACGAATTGCCTGTTTATAGTTAGATCTTAAGTATATTAAATGAGAATAACAGCTTCGTACCAATGGTCATTTACTAAGGAGGCAGAGTATACCTCATGCGTTATCTTCTCAAGCTTCTGTGCACTAAGCTTACCCATATAATTGAGATCGTAGATAAACCAGGCAGGTACCGGGTTGACCGAGTCGCAATTGGGGAGAAAGTGTATCTCGTCGCGTGGAAGATCTTGACTAAGATTAAGGTCCCGGTGGAGGACATTCGCACAGAAGGTTTGACCAAGATTCTTCACCCTCTCCTCAGGTAAGCCTTTAATATCAGTAACACGGGCTTTGATTATAATACGACGCTGATCCATTGCTGAAATATTATCGCCCACTATGCTTTTTCGTATTCGACAAGTCGCCAATTTGTTCAAGTTGTCTAGAAGATATGATAAAATGGCTGAACAGTGTTGATGAGGAGGGATGGGCAAGAAGCTTTTGGAGGAAAAAGAAAGCAGTGTGTGCTTACGTAAGTGAACCACCTGGATAGAGAGTGTAATTGTCCTGTAAGCCACGTCTAACCAGCCACTTTAGAGGATCAAAGTAAGATCCCATACTTTGGAGGGAATCTAAGAATTAAGTACGGCATGCTATGAGAAGAACATGAAGAAGATGCAAATCTGCAGTTGGTGGAAGGTTATAGTATTCTAGATAATGCAGTAGAAGGCGAAATGGGCGTCGTTATTTTTGGATTATCTAATCAGTTTCAGAGCAAATGTGAGCTTGTGCTGGTGACTGTCCCATCACCGCCCACCAAAATGTGCAGGAGTTATTGACTTCACTGGCTGCAACTATATTTTCCAGCTGGAGATACTATCTAAAGTCCAGGTATGCTAGGTATGCCAACAGAGCGTCGTCCCGGACGTGGCCTGGGTGAACAGTGCCCTGCCATGTTGGGCTAGTTAGAGAGAAAGATCACGCTCCGGGGTAGGCGCGGTTGAAAAATGACCCAGAAATTTTGTTAGGTAGCAGACACCTCCGGTACTTCCTGGTTACAAGAGGTACAAGTTGACCTCACAACCGCATCTAGGACATACTGAAAAAGTTAACAAGAGTTTCGCGACACCCAGTTCGCCTTTTACTGTATCAATGCTTGTCTATCAAAGCTTAGGCAAGCCTCAGTCGGAACTGGCACGGGGGAGCTTAACAACTTGTCCCCCACATTCGCGCGTCGAGGGCTTTGATTGAATTCGAATGCATTATTGAACCCATGATCCCTTTTCCCAGAAAGCCAGCGTCCCCGAGTCACCTTCACCGCTCGCTCACAATTTCGAATACGGAGGGAAGGGAGAGCCCGTTAGATTACTTATCCCGCCGTTACCTTGTCCATAGATACACCACAATAGACCGCAGGTTCGATTTTCCCTCGTCCGAAACCGGGGCATCAACAAGAGCAGTCACGGTCAACGAGTCATATCCGACCCGCATATCGAAACCTAATCCTCCCCATGGTTGGTCCGTTGTACAAGCAGGAAGAACATCCATGACTAGTGAGAGGGACCTGACCGCCCTTCTCGGCCTGCAGGGTCTTTCACATCCGCGTGCCGCGCCCGCACCCCTCCGCACCTCTCCTCGCGCCCTTCCGCTCACCACCTCCCTCCATCCACAGCCCAGTGCCGAAATCACAGGTATTAGCTCTTGGTCCGTTTTCCCCCGGATAACATCAATTATTGTTAGGTAATGGCTGGTGCCTTAGCCGTTCGTTAGGAATCGGAAACTTGAGGGACGCCGAAAGTACGTAAAATGGAACGACGCTAACAGGCAATCTCTATGCCGAGTTAGCGTAGGGGTAAGAGAAACAGAATGGCCTGGCGCTGTCAGTCGTTAACATTTCGCCCTGCGTAGCCTCTGGAATGGAGATCCATTCCTGCCAGTGCGCCGGCACAGGGATGTAATGTCTCAGACCAGGGCCGGCACGGTCCTTTCGGTGTAACCGGAACGGATCAATATTTTGCCATCTCACCGAAGCCCTAGCCAATCAAGTCCAGGCACTTCCAAAATCTTCAAACGGTACAGCTTCACCCCTCGCGTCCCAACTTCCATCATCCTATCACTGTCAACTCTCAAGGCCGTCACAATGGCGAAGAAAAGTACGTTATAACAGAACCCGTGTCATAATATGAGTGCGATCTCTCTGATGCACGTCGGATCGCTAACGCAGATGGCATATTACAGCTAAATCCCGTGTCGTAATCGTGCGCCTGCTCTCCATGGCTGCCACCGGCTTCTTCTACACCTTCCGACGCAAGCGCACCGCCAGGCCGATGAGCTTACTCAAATATGACCCCATCGGTATGTTTGCTTTCGCTGCTTAATTTTGCGCTCCGCCTTCCTTCACCTTTACCCGACCATAGCGGCCATCTTTGTCCCTCTCTACTCACGCGTCATCTAGTTCGGAAACACGTCCTCTTCCTCGAGCAGAAGCGAAAAGGTGGAAAATAAACCACCTCCGTCCCCTGAATCAAAATGGACCATCATGAACCTGCAACCATATCATTCGAACCGAAGCCTTACGGGTTGCACTTCATTGTACAACAACCAGGATCTCGTGCTTCCCATCACTTACCCGCCGAGAGGCAATCTTGTACATTATCTGTCACGTTACGACCCATTGCATGCTATAGACAGGCCGGAATGGCTAGAAAGGGCCAGCGGTTAATCCATCGTTTCCAAATATTCGCTACTCGTAGAGAGCAATGCTTGAGTGATGGCCGCCGTACTGCAATGTCTAATATGAATCAGTTTTGGATTTTGGGCCCTGGTTAATGCATACCCACATGCGGCCCATACATCCCCTTTACTAACGCGCATAATCTGCCGTAGTCAAGTGTTTCTTCTCTCTCCCAGCTAATCATGCATACTGGCCTTCTGTAAATCAGCTCAGCTTCTCGCCGCACGCGATATTGAGGTTGTCTTAATTCATGCAGATCCGAACCTCGTATCTTTCTGCTCCACTCTAAGATGCGTTTCCAGTCCCATCGCCTTCCTGTGGCTTCTTAGAATATGTTTTGGTGACTTTTCTGCTTCTGCCCCTAGCGCTCGGTCGTCTCGTAATCTTTCCTCTGTTGTATCGGGTCATCGACCTGATTGTCGTGATGTTGGGCATCATCAACGTATCATTGCACGCAGTTGCATTTGATCTGCTTCCAGGCCCTTGAAGAGTTACAGGGAAGTAAGACGACTTGAGATCCCCCACCTCGAACTCAAGTGCGCCGAATATTCCTTCACTTGCTTTAGGAACTTTGGTCGGCCTCTCATCGGCATGTGCTGGTGCATTCCGTTTTAGCTCGGTGGCTCCCCGCAGTTGATTTTGTAAACTAAGTCCCGATCTAATGCTAGCCAGTAAGTCATCCATCTGTGCATCGCCTTCGTCGTATGCTGACGGACCCTCGGACTCGAGTCTTTGAGAAGGGAGAGTCGGCATTGACCTTGTACGATGCTTCGAATTCGACGTCGTGATTTCTCTCCTACCTCGAGTCAGCACCTTCCGTGTTGGAACCTCCTGCGCATTTCTGACAGGTTTGAGGATGGAGGCTGGATGAGTAGCCTGTCGACGAGATATCCTTTCCTGGTGCACCGAAGGTGGCTCGCCGCCTGCAATCTCATCAAGAGGGCTCCTGACCACAATTTTCCGCACCAATTCGTTAGTCAAGTCTCCCTGGGGAGTTAAGACTCCTTGATCCATTCTGCCTGCGCAAGCCCGAGAAGCTAAGGGGCCAGATAGACCAAGTTTCCTGTAGGGTTGAATGCAGGTCTCTTCACTCGGCTTGCCGACACCAGCCGGTAGTTCATCGACAGAAGCTACGATTGTGTCTCGAGTTAGAACTTCTGCTGGAGTGGAGGGTGATAGAAGACCAGATACGTTGGAATCGTGTCTGGCGTCCCTCAACGCAAGGAATATAGTACGCAAGTCGTCGGCACCGAGATTCCGGAATTCCGTTTGGGCATCTCGAATACCGTCGGCTGATTCCATCCACTGCTTCAATGCGTCTGTGAGGTTCTGTATCTTGGTTTCGGGCTTCCTCAGCTTATCCTTCAGATTGACGATTCTCTGTTCGGCATCGGCCAAAGTCTTCTTTGTCCTCTCAAGAGCGGCGTTCTCAACTTCCCTTGATGCAATAATATCCGCCAGCTCTATGGATAACTGGTCCTTTTCTGACACCGTTCTCTTTAGGTTCTCTTCAAGTTCTATTTTCTGGGTTTCTCGCTCCTTCAAAGTGTTTTCAGCTTCTCTCAGTTTAACTTTTTCTGTCTCCAGGTCAAGAGTGACCATTTCATACAGGACGGATAGGTCACTGGTAGCTCCGTCCTTAGCTCGAATATGCTCAGTAAATTCGCTAAGCAGACCTTGAAGTTCGCCCATTCTTGACTCATTTTTCGCGAGGCCTTCCCTCAGTTGTGATTGCAATCCTGTCATGTCGTTCTCCTTCGTTTGAAGCTTCTCGAGCAAGACTGCATTGTCGCAGTCAAGCCGCTTCTTCTCTTGTGAAATCGCTTCGAGAGCTCTGATTTGGGCTTCAAGTTCCCGAACCTGGAGACCTTTCTCCGTCGCAATTGCGGCCGCCTCAGCAACCCTCTTCGTCACTGCTTGAAGGTTACCGTCCTTCTCTGCAAGTTGCGCGGCCAATTCTTCACACCTATCACTCTTCTCACTGAGCTGTAGAAGTAGGCGCTCATCTTGGCTCTTTATTAGGTCGTTGACTGATACCAACTGATCCTTGATTATATTTTCAAGGTTAAGCGAGGCCGTGCACATATTACTCTGACCGGACAAGACGGCGGAAACGTCTTCTTGAAGCCTACGATAGCTGTTAGCAAGTGCTAGAGAATATTCGAGCGACACAGAGCTTTACCTCGTGCTACTTGCAACGAGTAATGAATTCAAGTCATCAAAATCTTTTCTCAAGCCGGGGAGTTCAGAGATACTCGCACCTGCCGTGGCCGCTTGTTCGAGGATTGTGTCTAGCCTAGAGGGAGATTAATACACATGTCCGTAAACACCTTGTCAATAACCTACTTTGAGGTGATTACAGCATGAGTCTTCTCTTTCAGATCAAGCCCTAAGCTTGCTACTTGAAGCTGAGCTAGTATCTCGTTCGAATTGGCTTCCAGAGATTGTAGGTGCTCTTGGGTAGATCGCTCATACTCCATTCGGTCTAAGAGGCTTTGCGACTTGATTTTCTCGTTTCGTAGATCTTCTTGCAACATATACAGTTCCTTTTTCAAGGCTTCATTTCCTTCTTCGACTAATACTTAGTTAGAATAGAACTGATGAAGGTGAAAGCTGAGAGCTTACGTTTATTACCGTGTGTCTTGGACGCCCTTAGTTCTTCCTCCAGCAATAATTTGATGGCGTCTCGTGCTGCTGCTGCCTTTTTCATGCCTATCTCGAACTGCTCAAGGGCTTTTCGTTGCTGGGATTGTGTTTCCTCTTGCTCCTTTCGAATGCTATCAATAGTATTGTCACAAGATGCCTTACAGCGCTTGTAGAGACTCTGCTGCTCTACGATTGCCTCGTTTAATTTCGTTCGGTATGACTTGATTTTTATTTGCATATCCTTCCTGAGGTTTTCAAATTGCTCGAGCTCGACCCGGACTTCATTATTAGCTTTGACTAACAGCTCGTTTTGACCCGATAGTTCAGCAACTCTAGACTCGAGAGAAGAAACCAACGAGGACTGCTTCTTGAAATTTTCGGTATGCTCACGGATACATTTATTTTTATCGTCGATGATCTTTTCAAGCTCAGACATTCGATGAGCGGCATTCTCACTTCGGCGTGCATGGTTCTGGAGATATGTGTTCCAAGCAGACCCGAATTTCTCCAGATCAACCATCTCGTCACCGTGGAAAGGGAAGGAAAGGCGGCCTGGATTCATGCGCCTTCGGGAGATATTGGAACTTTGCGAGAGGGGTCTTGGTACTGTCGTACATGAGTCTTGTGGAGGACCACTAACAACATGACGCTCATATTTCTCGTTAGATTTACCTCGAGATGTGTGGATGGATGAGGGGGGAAAGCCTTTTGACGGAAGAGAGAGGTCCCCAGACACTCTTGGTGATCCTCGGACCAGATGCTGACGGAGAGCCTCTTGAATTTTCATTGGCGGGGCCAAGGAGGGTGGACAGTGCATACGAGACGGTTTCTCCCGGGGTAGTTGTGTCTGTTGCGATGTTACTTCGGTGGGTGCAAGACCTGGCCTCTTAAAGCTTGAAATATGGGAGCTGTGAGCCAGTGAGCGGTCAGATAAGCGGACCATGGCGCCAGGAGTGACGGGTAGCAGTCTTTGCGGAGTATGAACTGAACCACCACGGACCTGTTGATCAGGAGAGATAGCGCTATCCCGTGCTCGATATCCAGCTGACATTCCAAGGCCGCGGCAATTCTGATCTATCAGTTGGTGGTTAGAGAATGGCCGGGCAAAAGATGGCTGCTGCCCACAGCGATGTGATGCTGGAGATGCGAGCTCCACGCTTGGCCGGGGACCAGGGAGCCGACTGAGGGACACTTTCCGGACCGGACCCCTGGCCGAGCCCGGGGGCTGAGAAACCATAGGATTCCCAAGTTGTATTGGGTCCGGTGACAAGGATGCAGAATTCAAGGTTAGTGGAAGTCTTGGGGGACGGTGAGGACCGAAACCCAAAGGAGAGCTCTGCATGGGGTCCATCAGGACGATCTTTTAGACAAACACTCAAAGATGAATACACAGGGAGATTCGGAAGACTATTGACAAAAGCACGGGTTCGAAACAATAGGAGGAATGGCCCAGATCTGGTGAGCAGAAATGGCAAATTAATGAGGGGTTTGATAGGGCTTGCCATTTCCGTCCAAGGGAAGGAGTCAGTGTCGTATCTAGCTCCATCTTGATACACCACCAGAATGACTGGTTTGGGAGAGGAAGGCACGATCCCTCGACTGAGTAGAAGCTAGGGAACATCTAGCTTGGAGTTAAGGAAGGAGAACAGAGACCCACCCGATGTGGTGAATATGTTAGGCAAGCCTCAATCGAAACTTTGGGGCCTTACATTATGTTTGCTCCTTCCCTACCGAAATGGAGGGGGAGATTCGGTGACATCGTTGGGGTGATTTCGAAGGAGGAGGGAAGGAAGTGGTGATATGAAAAGCGATTCGGCGAAAACATCATGATGCAGCCCCGTCAATTCAATCTGATCACAGACTATCAAAGTCGTCACTTAATCACATGTGACTGATGCAGGAGGAAAGCACCCCCAATGACTTGCCATCTTCGTGTCGACGGGGTATCTGCTCGTAGTAGAGACTAAAAGCGAAAGTGACTGAGGCTGGGGGTGACCTCTATCGACAGGAAGCAGCTCTTGACACTGCACCAAGAGCCAGCATCCAAGGCCTCGCCGGCAACAGCAACGTTGGCGGTTAGCACGTTCCTAGCTTCAATCACAAGTCGGGAATCGCCAACAGCGCCACCTTGAGGCAAAGGATGAGTTTCATATCATTTTCTCACAAGCATTTTCGTTTAGCGTTGACGCTTGCGCCCTCTGCGCTTTCCGACGTGGCTCCAAGATGGTCGTGGCTTATCCTTCCACCGGACTGGGTTCTAAAACAGAAGCTCCGTGATATATGTAGAATAGTTTGGCGCCTGCCATTGTTTTGACAGTTTCTGGGGAAAAAGCATTAAACTTGGCCATTCGCGCCTAAGGGGGGAGGCCGGGCCCTGCAGGAGCTGATAAGTCGGCGGTTCAGAACGAGGAACTAACACTGGTTGGTCAGCATCGCCACTCTCGCCATTCGGCCTGCCTCAAATTGTCGAGAGAGTTGTTCCATCACAATATCAATCAAGGACGTGGTGGACAATCTTCTAAAGACAGGGGTAAGAGAGGCGCATATGTGATATGGTTCATGCCGATCCCAAATCTCTGGCTCAAAACTCCTCTTGCACAAGTAGATTTTCGGGGCACACTCTGTGTCTTCTCCCTCTAGACCTTCCACCTTCGCATTGTATTCGCCAAGCATCCGGATATCGTACGAATGCGTGTTGGTCATCGAGGTGCCAAGCCAGAGCTTTTTACTTGTAGAGTCTGACCGGAACCAAGAAGGAAAACATAGGCAGTGATGCCAACGAGCGTTCAGGCCGTTGACCCCGCCGGGATCTGACGCTCTCATTGGCTGCAAATTGAGTCCTCACCCCAGCCAGCATCTCGAGCGGAGCGCCGAGGGCGCTACCGTGGCCAATGAAAGGCCGGCGACTCTCAGGCACAGTTGCCAAAGATAGATCCCGTCACATTTTCCTCCACCCCTTCGCCCGCCATCTGCGATTCGCCAACCAGCAAAGGTTAAGTGTTTCTTCAAGGACGCCATCGATGGAGCTTGAGGTCTGGAATGGTCCTTCTTGTGCGGCATGAGATTGAACGAAGGGCTCGAGGGCTACTTGCATATGCATGCCGATGCGTAATGGCCACCCCCCCCCCTTCTTCCTCCCTCGTCACACATGGCTGTAGAAGATGGGAGTGCGATATTAGGAGTTAATACTATGAATCCATCTATATACCCTCGGGCCTGCTTGATGTGCTGCGTTCTTTCATGTTCTCCATTTGTACTTCTTTATTTTCCGTATAACCTTCGTCACCTGCAACACTTAGATTGCTGATACCGTCAACTTCTTTTCATCATTGCGGCAGGCTGGTCACTGTCATCGTCTTATAAACACCCTTTTACCGGCACCAGCCAACTAACAGATTCTCCCCTCTCGACACGGAAGGGAACGAAGGAAAAAGATCAACAATTGAACCTCATCCGTTATGGCTCCCCAAGAAGTCTACACCGGCGATGATGTCGGTATTGCCTACCCTAAGGATGGATCCGACCTTGGAACTGAGCAAGGTGCTTCTGGAGAGACCAAGGGCGCCGTTCAAATATCTCGTGGCGGAATGATTGCCATCATTGTAGTTGTTGTTGCCGTCTCTGTGATAGGGAGTACGTTTTCTTCATCCCCCCTCTCCCCATGTGCATCCTCTTGCACGCGAGCTTGCGTCCTAACTGTGGTCTCTTAGTATCCATGGCCACATTATTCTACTTAGCGAAGAAGCGAGAATGGAAAATTCGCGAAGGCATCCGACGGTCGACAAAGAAGGTCGTTGCCGCGCTTACACCCCGCCGCGCCGAGTTCCCCAGAGACGTCAAGGATGGTGGCCCCCGCTCGAAACACCGTGTTAGGGTTGATGAAGTTCCGCCAACGCCTCGCCTTCGACCCGAGGATCTCGAAAAAGGTCTCAAGGCCGCAAAGAAGAAGCAGGCTTTGTGGGGAAGGTAAAATGGAATGGGGAACTGGCTGTTGGAGTGTTGAAGAGATGGTTATGCTGAGTGAGTAGGAGGATGGTGATTGAAGTTCGAGTATATTTGCTGTCTATGAATTACATTTTCCATTTTAATGCCGAATTTTAGGATACCACTTGGGTTTGGAGGCAGGGACTAGCAGAGAACTTGGTATTTGCAGGCGTGTTTTCTTTCGGCTTTCCTTTCATGTAGTTTTTTGAAGTGGTGCAAGTCCCGCTTGGGGAGACAGCAACGAGTATGATCCTAAAACTCTCACAACGATGTTGTAAAAACTACGCAAAAAACTTCTTTATCATGGGATATCATCAAATCCAAATGACGCATATTCGCCATCAACTTTCCCGTTCTCAGAGATGCTAATTTTACATGCAATAATGAGAGAGCCTTGAGCCGGACGATAAGAGCCTGCAGTATGACGCACACCTCGACACCACCAACACGAAGCGAGATGGGAAGAAAACCGGGGATTTACACACCATACCACACGCACATGTGCTCCCAACTTTTTTCTTCTTGTCTTCTTTTACATGCGCCTGAATGTATTCCCACTCGCACTTCGCCTTGGATCTGTTCTCTTTGTCCTCGTCGGCAGTGGTTGTTCTCTGTTCTTCTTTTTAGCCTCGGGCACGAAGCTCATTGACTGTTCACCAACAACGTTCTCGGCGCGGGGTTTCGTGATCTTGCCAGAAGCGGTGATCCGCGACCCTAGAGCAGAATCCCGCATACCTCGCCTCTGGGAAGACGATACCCTCATTACAACATCGCTGTTCTTCTCAAATTTCGGCTTCGCGCGTCGGCCTATAGGCTCCTCATCGTCCTCGCTACCATCCGAACTATTACCACCTGAACGACTCTTCTTCGATCGGCTGGTGTCGTCTCTAGCATTGGATGCAGCAGCTGCTTGAGTAGCGGCGGCCGCGGCACTTGGGTTGACCAGCCTGTATTCCCAGCTAGTCTCGTCCACCTTGAACTCTTCATCTTCGAACATCTTTCCGAAACGGTCTTCGCCAAGGATACCGGCAGTGACATCCACAACCTCCCTGTTCTCCTGCTTCTTGAGCAATTTGTCCACCAACTTCTGATTGACCTTGACCTTCTTCTTGCCACGGATTCTGGATTCTCGTTCCTTCTCAATCTTGTCCTTGACTCTCTTAGCGCGTTCCTCCTCCCACATGTAGGGGTTGGCGATGAGTCTAGCCTGATCGTACAGTCTAGAGGCGACAAAGAAGCCGTGCATGTAAGGCCGGAGAAGATTGGTTTTCCCAATAAGGTGAGCAAGGCTGAGCGATTTTAACTCGGGTATCGTCAGGAACTTGTAGTTCTCGTATGTCTCAGGCTTGGCCTCCTCTGCTAACTCTTCGACCAGGTTGTCTAGGAATGAGCACCATTTAGGTGCAGGACCGAGTTGGGGTATGAAGAAGGCATGCTGCGCAGCGCCCTCATTCGCTGTAAGAATGAGCCCGCTGTCCTTGCACCATGCGACATCGTTCAAGTCAACTGTCGGTTCGGCAGAAGTCCAAGGCTCCCCCGTACCTTCGTCCCATATCTTGATAATCTTTTTATCGGCCGACAGTATCTTCTTCTCTTGAGAAGCCGTCGTCATGTGGATGAGTTTGTGCACAGCAAAGCCATATCCCTGATCCTTCTTGAGGAGAGGAACAGGCCGCCGAAGATCGAAAATCTGTATTATACCGTTGGATGAACCAGTGGCAAGGGAAAGTCCAGTAGGGCTGAAGTTAAGCGCCGTCACACCACCATCGTGACCCGCAAGGCGAGAAACGCGGGCCTTTGACCTGGGATCCCAAAATTCGACGGTTCCTATCGACGTTCCGAATGCAAGCAAGTTGTGTGTCGTCTCCGCTATCGCTCCTACATTTACACTCGCCGCATTGACGCTGCCCTGGAGACCCTCTCCGGTCTCTGCCTCGCCGACATCCACATGGTAACTCCTCATGAACCTTCCCTGTTCTAGATTCATCCGGAACACCTCGCCGTTGCCATCCGCATCGTAGCCAACAGCCGGAATCAGTGCCTCGGTTGAGTTTCTATCATATAATATGTCTCTGCCGTATCGCGGTACTCTAGTTTCGAAGTGGCAACCCATGGGGGTGTGGAATTCAATCTTGCGGTCGTTCTGGAGGTGGATGGACTTGGTGTAGTCCGTGGAGAGGATATGGAAAGCTTGGTTGAGTGAGGTCGTATGGCGCGCAAAGGATAGAGAGAGTTCTGGGAGGTTATGCACATGGATTTGAGGTTTGTAACTGCGGCGAAAGACTGTTAGCGATTGAATAAGGGAGTGGGGATTCCAAGATCAGCGGCACACGTACGTTCCGGTGGACATGACCCAGTTACCGTCATCCGATACCCTGATACACATAGACGCGCTCTCAAATTCGAAATCTTGGAGCAGCTCGACTCTGTTCTGATACTCGAGATCATCCTTGAGATTCCTTTTCCTCCGCCTGGCGAGCCAGTCTGGTAAGGTCTTTCCAGCCCCCCCGGAGACTGTGTACACAGACACAGCATCCGGATTAGAGAGCTTCATGATGGTGCGACAGTGATTCTCCGGTCTGCAGTATGGAAGATCGGCTGCGAATCGTTGTCGGAATTCGCTGTGACCGCAAGTGAGCAAGGCTGAGTGGTGAGGTATGGTTGAACCGGTGTGGATCCAGAGTTTCTGAAGCTGCTGGAAAAAAAAAATTTCTGCCAGAAAGAGCGCGATAAGATAAGAGGGGACTTAGTGGGGCATTCAGCCCCTCTCCAGAAAGAACCGCCGCAAGCACGCCTTCAGGATCGCAGTAATCATAGGTTGGAGGGTATGAAACGGAGTAGTAGGAGATCTTTTCTTATTTATTTTCTCACTTCAGTAGATTGGTGTAGCCATTTCATTTTCTGATTATTTGCTCTCTTCGAACTTGCTGGATCACACCTAGATTAACTCGGTCCTTATCCCCCCTCTCTCTTTCGTTTACACTGCCCCACAATGGCCGAAGTCACCTCATTTGACGGTAAATATAATAGTGCGTACAAGGCTACCGAATCGATCTAACGAAACTCCGTTACAGAGCCCGTCCACATCGCCGTTATTGGTGGTACCGGTCTCAGCAAGATCGAGGGATTTGAGCCTGTAGCCTCTATCAATCCCGAGACACCTTGGGGGTTTCCCTCGTCTCCCATCCTCATCTGCCGCCACAATGGTGTACCTGTAGCATTCCTCGCTCGCCATGGCCATAACCACCAGTTTGCGCCGCACGAAGTCCCGTCGCGTGCCAGCATTGCCGCGCTTCGGCACATTGGTGTGCGCAGCATCATTGCCTTCTCTGCCGTCGGCTCGCTCAGGGAGGAGATCAAGCCAATGGATTTTGTCGTTCCCGACCAAATCATCGACAGGACCAAGGGTATCCGTCCGTTCACCTTTTTCGAGGGCGGCCTTGTAGGTCATGTGGGATTCGCGGACCCCTTCGACCACAAGCTGGCTGAGGTAGTCAAGCAGTGCGCGCATAGTATGGAGGGTGAGGGTGTCGTCCTTCACGAGCAGGGTACTGTTGTTGTCATGGGTAAAGTACACACCATGTTGCGGCCTGTATCGACGTTAGCTAACTCGAAACAGAGGGTCCCCAGTTCTCTACTAGGGCCGAGTCCAACCTATACCGCAGCTGGGGAGGTTCTGTGATCAACATGTCGGCTCTTCCCGAATCGAAACTTGCCCGCGAGGCTGAGATTGCGTACCAGATGATCTGCATGGCCACTGACTATGACTGCTGGCACTCGACCGATGATGTGGATGTTGCTATGGTTATGAAGACCATGGAGCATAATGGCAAGAACGCAAAGGCCCTCGTGGGCGCCGTACTTGACCAGCTTACCAAGCAGGAAAATAGCAGCACCGTGTTGGCCAAGCACCTTGAAGGTATGTCGATTGGTGCTGCGGCAGCCATGACCAAGCCCGAAGGAAGGAAGCCCGAGGCTCTCGAGAGAATCCGCTACCTTTTCCCGGAGTTCCTGAAGCAGTAGACAAATGGCCAAAGAGAATCTTTTGTGACATTATTTCGACTCTGTGGATCATGTAGATGATTCAACAGCTCGCGGCTTCTTCATCGCAGATATCAACTACCGAGAGGATGGAAAGATGGGTCTTGGAAGAATAGTCATTTCTGATAGTAGATTTGCGTCGAGCTCCACAAAGTTTCCCAAAAAAGAACGAACATGAACGGTTATTTTGGCGCTGCTCTTTTCGCCGGCTCACTCTGTAAAGGCTACCTCAAGCTGAACCTACTTGTTACCTAAATCATAGATGATCTAGACAGTTCAGTGAGGGTCGCTCAGACGCACACTCTTTCCCAAGTGAGAGGCTTCATACATTCACCATGTTGGGGGGCAGGTGACATCATATGCCAGGGGCTGGACAAATGAAGACTGAGAGAGACAGTAGTATGAAAGCTAGACATGGCGCGGCAAGCTGCTTTGCTAGTTTCTGCAGCAAGTTATGTAGTAGGTACGTACGAAGTACTTGAGGACCTTATTCTTAGTCGATTGGCGGCTTGTCGAAGGGACACGTGGGATGTTTCTGGCGGTCATGGAACCGGCTGGCATCACGATCAATGGATGTGGATGTGAGTATAAAATTGGGTTTCAAAGGTATTTGAACACGCTCTTTTTCTACACCCAAATTCAATAACTTCAACATGGCAATAAAAAACTGAATGAAATATTGTAAAATACACCATTACCATTGAAAGGAGTTGGAACAACCAACCAAACCTGCCGAGTCCCATAAGGGCATACAGCGATCAGTGGGTATCACTTTACTGAATGGGATTGGAACGTATTTTAATATGAAAACAAATGTATTAGAAAAAAAGATAAGTGTAGCGTCTAATGAATATGACTTCAAATAAACGAGTTGATTCTAGATGAGTGGAACTCCTGATCAGAGTGAAGAAGCAGCTGGCCCAGACATGGCGCCTGAGTGCTGTGCTGGCCCTGGCTTCAATTCTAGAACAAATTAATAGGGGTTGTGTCAGTGGGCGAGGTGGGGAAGTTATAGGTGGTTTAGGGGGGTGCTCGTGGTTCAACAGCCAGCCAGCCACAATTGACCAGTTGACATCAGTTATGGAAGTCCAGTGCAAAAGCCCACCATCTCCCTAGCATTTATGGGGCCCTTGGTGGCTAAGGGTATGATTGTTCCGTTCCAGCCAGGAGCTCAGCCGCGCGAGCCCACCCAAGATCGAAGTTCCGCGTTCCGATCAACCCACCTACCCTCGCCGTCAACATCATCAACCGAAGCTCGGTCTCCACCCATTTGCTTCTCACCTCCCACCGTTACTATCAAGCCGGACCTCTACGCGCATCATCGAAACAGTGGTAACACATCTCGGAATTTCTTGCGTTCTGAGCTAGTTGCGACCTCGAATCCGGCCACAGCCAGATTTCCGCCACCTTCCGAGAAGAATCCAGTAGGGTCTTTCTTCTGAGATGGAGTTCCGCATGAGCGAGACTCCATCTGCCATCCATACCTACGCGCTATCCTCTCCCGAATCCATCCGATTAGACTGCCGAACGACGTACCTTGTATAAACCCCGTCCCTGGCAGTGTACATCACCTTTATCTTTTCCGTGGCTTTCGGGCCCACGGCTTCCTCTGTCGGCCATCGCTTGCGAAGGGACAGCCGGCGAGATGGAGGCCGGCGAATATACGACCAATACTCTAGTAATTGTTGGTTTTCCTATCTTAGAGCCTCTATTATCTTGTTGATGGAGAATTTGCTAAACGGTCTCTGTTCAAAGAATAATATCACGTCGATCGCTTACCGAACCTACGAGCTCTCTGCCACCGATCAATACCAGTCGCAACCCAACCCGACCGTCATCCAAGATGTCGAAAGCCTGTTCAGGACCCAAGGGTGCATCGCGCACTTCGATACTTCGCGCCGAATAATATGGCACTTCGGTGTGACGACAAGAGAGAATGCGACCTCGTCCTTTTCAACCGGGCCTCCCCTTCCCGACAACCTCGATATTCCTGGAGTCACGCTATCACCGGTTGATGATGGCTCCTTCGAACCGATGAGCCTCTCGAGGCCGCGCATCCCACAACAAGGCAGCAACACGCCCACTGGTGGTCTTCCCGGTACCGCTTCCTTAGATACTACCCATCAGCACAAGTCCGCAGCATCGTTTAGCCCGGCTTCAAGTTCTTCTTGGGGTGTCGCGGACCAAGAAGCGAAAAGTTTATCCGTCTCGGGGATTGATCTGAAAGCCGCTTCTCTAGGTGCTATCACAGTGAATGATGCCTATGAAAATTTCATTTTGGCGCTACTGGGCACGATTCTTGCGGATTTCGTCCAGCGCACTGGTGCTCTGCCTCTAGACAATCGCACAGTTCTGGTAACTCCGAGCCAACAGTTCGGAGACGTGCAAGATTCTATTTCTTCTGCCGCATCTGCGACTGCGTCCTTCCGCCTTTACCTTACGCCTACCGGAACACTTGTGATCAACCTGGGCTTACACACTGGCGAGGGGTTATTGCCACTGAGCAAACCCCAGCTTCCTCTCTTCTCCTTGCCCTTTACTGAAACTCCCATTTTTGTCGCCCCATTTGGCCTACGAGCTCTCTCTCAAGGGGTGTCTGATATTGGGCTCTCCCATTCCGATACGGGCGTCGCCCAGACTCCGGATACCCAGATCAGCCGCTTCCAGGATACCCGGACCTCTCGCTGGCGGCAAATTTGTTCTAGATTACTTCAGCTCAAGGGGATACCCGCGCAAGTATTAGACTCCTGCCCTTGGGTGACGATTCGAGTTCCGCGGCAGAAGCTCTATGACCAGAGAGTTGACGGTATGCCGCATTCTATCATAACTACGTCTACAGCTATCTCTTGGCCTGCCTGCCTTTGCTTCCGCAGGTGTAACGCCAGTATGCCGCCCATGAGTAGACTTGGAGGCAATATGCTCGTTGGCCGTGATGAATCATACGATCCATTGGAAAGAGCTAGGAGCTGGTTTCAAGAAGCACCTGAGCGAAGTGAGACTATAGCCAAGCGGAAGAAAGAGCGCGAAACGGTGGTATCTAAGGAGCCCGCTGACGTTGATAGCCGTACCCGCCAGCAAGTGAATGGAAGCTCGCCATTGGCTTTCCAGCGTGCGGCAAACGTAGCAGCTCTAGCGGCTGGCGTCATGTATCCTACACCCCCAGACGCTATTCAGAACCCAAGCGCGCCAACCCCGAGCCTTGACGGTGCCGCAGTGACAAGCCCCAATGCTCAACCGCCTAGCCTCGCTGTTGTCGACGCAGACGTAGCGATGGCCAATGCGGCACCACTCAGTGACACATATCCGGAGCGTGATCGAAACGAGGCACCGTACCTCGGAGACTCAGACGCTCTCTTTGGCGACCTAAGCGGGGATATGTTCCCGGATGGAGAGGTCACTGATGCGGACTTCAGCTTCTTTGACGACCATCCAGGAGGCAGTAATGTGGACGTCGATGTCGATATGTTGACCGCGGATCTGGGAAACGCCGAGCCTCAACTACCACCGCCGGAACCGAGCCAGCGCTCAATAGCGGATCCTCTACCAGTTCCGCCATCGCTCCCAACAAGCACCAGTGAAGCGGGAACTTCAAGCCAATCCGAAACGAAGGGGCTAACGATGAAGAGAGAGTCGCCCGTCTTTGCGAAACCCGAGCTTAGACATGCTAGGAGTGTGTTGGGCGATGATTCGAAATCTGCAAGCAAAGCGAAAAACGGCAGTATAGTCAAGAGAGAGCACAGCCCATTCGATCCTGATACAGTCTTTAAGCGGGTGCGCACCGCGCTTTACCGCTCCAACCGTCCAAACTCTTCGCAGCCTACTCGGCGGCGTAGTGTCTACGATAAAGTTGAGTTCGATGTGTTAGTACCGCCAGTCACTAGTAAATACGTCAACGGAGGCAAGTATGCCTTCAACTGGTCACCAATCAAGGACAACATGAAGGATAAGGCTCCGCCAACGACAGACTATCTCAGGCGCCACGGTAAAAATGGGAAGAATCTGAAGGCCCTTCCCGAGAACCATGGAGCATTGATTGCCCGAATCACGACAGGCCTCGAATCCAGCTCAATAACTGCAAGCCCCGCGAAACTCGATGGCCTCGCTGACCTCGATGTTGATGATATGAGTACTGTATCCGATCAAGACGATACCAGCGTTTCAAGCGAGGAGCCGTTCTCGCCGGTGAAGTCTGCGGGACTAAGGCGAGCAAACAATGAGGACGACTTGATCTCACACGCAACATCGTTGCGAGATGTCGAATTGCCGGATGACTCGGACCCAAGTTTTGTTTTGGAATTACCCCGGCTTGGTAGGGCGGGAACCGCAGAGATGCCAGTGGCGAAATTTTTCGCGGACCCAGAACCCTTGGCTCTTCAATTGAATCTTTTAGACGATGACATGATCGCGATAGCTCAGATTCTGACCGAGCAGGCGGCGCTTGGGACGCTCGAGATACTGAGCGACAACCCCTTGCGCAAGCCGCCCCTGCCGTATCCCATCAGGCGCCGCCAATTGGCATCGCTATCGCGGCAAGTTTTACATGCCTTGCGTGATTCTCTCCCGATGTGTCTTAGCGGGGCGTCGGAATGCCAACTTCGAGCTTTCTCCGAGATTCAAGATGGTACACCATCACTTGGTCCACCTAGCCGTCCGCTTTTACAACCTCGCCAGGTACCAGGCCGGGATCCTTCGACGGCCGTACCGCCAACGGTTTACCAGATACCGCCACCCCACCTCGAAGTGAAAAGAGCCGAAACTAGACTCTCCGTCCTTCCGTCAGCGGCATTATTCTGGGAAAGCCTTGGGCTAGGCCCGTCGATGGGTCCAAAAAATGTGTGTGCCGCGTGCGTGTTCCCGGGATGGGACGGCATGGCTGATAACATTTCCGCATTCCTCGAACGGATGAAGAGTGTCTACGAGTCAATGAAATTGGGCAGCTTTGAGCGGCTCGAATCGACAGAAAGCATTGCCGACGGCTTGGTTCGGTACGACGTGGATAAGATCTCAATGACGCCGGGGACTGTATTTCCACGGATTAGCTCTGCTCTAGCGGAACGAATTGACCTCCTATGTCAAGCGCTCAGGGGAACCACGGTCTCCTCAAAAAACCTTGTCATCTTCTTTGTATATTCACCGGCGAATCCGAGCTCAATCGTCGAAGCGTGTACATCGTTCCACCAACTCTCCGAAGCCTACAAGAGCGGTTTGTCGGGAAAGAGTCAAGCCTCTTCAAATGAGGTGATTCTGCAGTTGGTGCCGTCTGACTTTGTCTGCGCGACGTCATCTGTAGTTATCCAGCCTCAAGTAGACCTGCTCAAGCTTTGTCTCGAGACCTACGATAGGTGCACACTGTTTAATGGCCCGACACCAGCACCGGCCATCCTGCTCGAGCAAGTCGCGCCTCGGTTCATAGATTTTAGTCTCGCGGCGACACCATCCGCTTCTGTTATGCATGAGAATTCTTGCATACATGTGGCCTACGCCCGTAGCACCAACGGCCGATGGGTTACGGCAACCTGGACCGATAGCCGCGGTAGCCAGCAGATGATGGCATCATATTGTCTTGGACGGAAGGGTCGACCTCTCGCAACACCGTTTACTGACGTTGCCCTCGAGATTTGGGAAACTACGCACGATCTCATGTCAACGTGGAAGGTCCACTGGCGCATCGTCATCACAAAGTGTGGGCCAATGGATGCAGATGAGATGGAGTTTTGGACAGGACTCGCCCAGACAGAGTCTAAGGCTAGGGTTAGCCTGGTTTTAATGACAGTAGACACGAGTCCCTCTCTTCAACTTCTCCCTCCCGCGATCCGCCTAAATCCATCAATGTCCGTTTCTTTCTATACAACGCCTGCTTCTACGCCTCAGGCGAGCATCCTGTCCCCGGAGCAGAGCGGGAACCCCGCAACGCCAGCAAATGCCCCGACGCCTAGCGATGCCAACGCTACGGACGGTACCTCTGCTGACGGCATCCTCGTCGACGTCATGGACCAATCGTGGGGCTGCGTGCTTGGCCACAGGCTGAACAACTCGACCTCACCGACGGAGATAAACCCGGCGCTTTTCAGTGGCTACCTAATCAAGCGCGGTGGCACCAAGGCGGAGGACCCGCCTGTGGTGATGGAAGTCAATGTCATCTACAGCGACGGCAGCCCAAGGCAGCACGAGGGCCTATTGCGCGAGATGCTAGGCCACTTTAGAGCTCTGGGGACGCTGGCACGCGTCAGAGGCGTGACGGACAAGGAGACAGATGTGAGGCCGTGGCATGTGGCGGCTGCTGAGAAGGGCGTGAGGGCGTTGTATTTGTTGATGTGAGAGAGCTGGCGTAGATGATTGCCGGAGGCGAGTTCTTGATACGTGGGTCCGGGGTTTTTTTTCTTTTTTTATCTCTCCTGGTGTCTCCTGTTTGGGAACGTTTCGTCATTTATACGGATCATTGATGGTCTGTCGAGTTGAGTATACCACGGAGGCAGATCAGCACCTGCCTTTTTCTTTTTGTCTCATTTTTCCTTGCGCCGCTTTTCTGCCTTCGGTTTCTCGGGTATGCATTTTCAACTGCATATTTTCATGGCGGTTGTACATGGTGTAGCATTGAAAAAAGTATTATAGCATCACGGTCATGATAAAGAATACAATTCTATCTACGTCTACCATGGCTCTCGCGCAAATAGCCGAATCAATTTGGAAATCTTGCCACCCCAGGCCTCTCCTGGCAGTCCTGTGGGAATTGCCCTTGTTGTAAGTGTAAACGATATAGGCGGGTCTGGATTTATCATACTTGGCTTCGATTAGGGATGCCACTGTCTTTTTGACTGCCCTATACAAACAACCAGCTCTTAGGTATCAAGCATCGGACCTCAGGTTGATTTGAGATGCGAGTTTGTTCTGTGAAGTGGGCTGCTGGGGCTCGGTTGTACGCGGTACCTATGGTGGGGCAGCCTCTGATGATAGATTGCCAAGTATTATTAATGATGTTAAGGTACCCAGTACTTTGAAGAATGGAAAACCCAATGCTTGACCTTCACCCACCCCACCTTGACCAGAGTCTATTGTACCTTCCTTTCAGAAAGATTTTGATTCTCGATAGCTCCTTCCTCACTTATCCTGGTGCTCCAGTATCAGCTTTTATCTTCAAGTGCTGGAATCTTCCCATTACTATTTTCTTTCAGTAGGTTCTGTCGGAACTTTCCATCTCACGTTTTCCCCTATGAAGACCAGCATACAATTCACATCTTCGCCATCTTCACAGTAGCAAGGATCCATTGAAGGCTTTGTAAAGCCTTAACTCTATGAAAGAGGACTTCCAGTCCTTACGATATTAGTTTGATATTGACACGACAAGAGGCTTCTATCCTAGCCAGACTCTGCCCACGCGAACCATGTCGGCAGCCGAGTCGTCTTCGGCCCAGCCGGCGACCTCGGCTCCCACCCTTTCGCTTGCGCCATCACCGAGTCGCGGAGAGTCGATCGAGGAGAAATGCCTACTCGCGAGCCTCATCACTATTGAATGTCACTTCACCGGTCGCCCTGTTCTGGGGCCCAAGTCCACCTGCCAGGCCATAACTCTTCTGTCCAAGTCTCTAGCCAAGACTCAAGATGAGGACGTCCGGTGAGTTCGACAAGCCTTGGATTCATCTGCTGCTACACCGACCCGGCTTTGCTTCATATTTTTCATGGTCGCTAATGATATGGAAAAAAAACAGCACCCGGAAGTTTGGCCCCAATGTGGAGATGTGGGTGTACCTACGAAAGATCTTTCAGGCTGCGATTCCCAGTCTAGCGAACCGTGCTCTAGGACCTCTTGAGGGACCTGATGTTGCTGCTTCGTATCCTCAAAGTGCCAACCTCATCGTTAAGAACTTTGCCACAATCAAGGAGGACGTTCAGATTCTAGACATCCTGATGCAGATTGCGAGGAACGTCCTCGTCAGCGATTCCCGCCCAGTTCCTCAGGACCTTTGCGCCGCGTCTCGTTTCGATAAGATGGCTTACAAGACCATTGTTCTTTGCGCATATGTTACTAACAATAGCAAGGCTCCTGGAAGTGAAGATACGACTGCGGAATCTTTCGAAAAGGTGCTGGAGATCCACGATTTATGTAAGTCTGTCGCTTTCCCTCAATTGCATTCAGTGCTCTGGCTAACTTCTTGATAGTCAAGAGGCTTTTGGTGACAACGCTCCAGCAAACTCACAACTGGGTAGTTGGGCACTCATGGAACAAGAACCAGCTCTTCCTAGACGTGCTTTTTGACGAGACTGAGTCCGAACAAGCCCCAGACTCGGGCACGCTCGTGAAGCCAAGATGGACCGAGCCTGACACAGAGGTCGCCCGCGTTGAGGTTCAGAACTGGCTGGCTCGCAATTCCACGCTTGACCCCTCTGCAACAACCCTTCTAAAGGACTACACGGATCACCATATTAATAAACCTCCTGGCCCTCTTGAGCCTTTGTCACCTCTCGCCTGGAATTGGGCTCCCAATGGACCAGTTGACCCCCCAACTCAGGAAGAAAATGCCACCCCTGTTTGGGACCCGAACGCAACCACCAAGTGGGACCAGGATCGCCGCTACCTACGAACTTCCCACGAGATCGACACCTGGTGGACTACGGTAGTTGGTTCCAACTTTGAAGATGTGACGACAATGCAGTCAGTCCAAGCTGCCAAAGAAGAGCTTCTCACCGCTCGCAAGACGCTGCTTGAATCCTGGGCCGAGGAAGATACCTCGAGTGCTAAAGATCCTTCCAGCCCCATATCTTACGGCTCGAGACTTCACCATGACGATGATGCCATGACTTCGGGAATTCTTACGGAGATACCCAACATCCTTGATCCTCGTCAAATCGAGGCTCTCTATATGATCATCAAGACTTGTATTCTTGACAGCCACGGCGATGGGCTCACTCCTTGTGGAGAGAACCTCCAGAAGACGCGGTGCAAGATGTTCTTGGCCCTTAACTCTGGCCGGAGCCTTTTCAAAGAGATGCTTGTCTACGTCGGCATCTGGGTCCTGGATGACACTGCTCTCGTCTACCAGGTCATGCGAGACATCGTTCTCGCCCTGCATCATAACTCACTCATCCCTACTGCATGGCACAGAGTCAGCTCGTACAAGAGTTTCGTCCTGTCCCCGGCTCAGTCTGTCCTTCTTCGTCTGGTCGGCGACATCTTTTGTTCGACCACGTCGCACATGGAAGATGTTTCCCAGCAAGAGAAAAACAGACTGTTCAAGTTGATCCACTTCTTTTTCAGTTTCTTTAGGACGTCCCTCGTTCCCGAGTATCTCGCCGTCATGCACGTCCAGGCCCAGATCCGCGAGGGGAAGATGCAGGCTTCCGAGTTCCGGATGGATTATTGGGAGATGCAGCGGGCCAAGGCTGCCTTGATCCAATACCTTGAGTTCATCGAAATGGTGGCCGAAGTCCCGGAAACCCGAAAGCTTTTGATTGAGTGGGAGGCTCCCTATGATCTCATCGCTATTCTGACTGCTCTCGAGGCCGCGGTTCCCAAGCTGCCACTTGTCGATATGAGCAGCGGCCAGCCCAAAGCCGTCCGCCAGCCTGGTAGCTCCATAGGCTCCTCCTCACCGCGAGAGCACCAACACCATCATGGCCACCATCACCACCACAGCCATCATGCACATCATTATCATCACCTTCACCATGACAGCCGTTACTTCCATGACGCACATTCTGATCTCGATTCAGATAATGAATCTTTCGACTCTACCGGCCCCATGGATATGTCCTCCCAACACTCGAGAGATATGTGCCGAGAACAGGGCAGCAGAGAGTCGTACCGAGAGCAGGGAAGTAAGTATGCTTGGGCGGGCACTAAGGCCCCAATTTTAACCATCTTGGCCACCCTCCTCCAGCCGCCCCCGGGCCGAAGCACCCCAGGAAACCCCGATGTCCAGCGCCAGGTCCTCCAGTATAACGGCCTCTCTACTCTCCTCAACTGCGTCTCGTACGATGGCTACCAGCCACTTTCCAGGGAGCGCGTTACGCTCTGCCTCAAGTGGCTAGTCGAGGGCAACAAGGATGCCGCAGAGTGGTTTAAGGAGCTGTTTAAGCATACGGAGGCAGCTGGAAAGGCCTTTGCTGCCGACCTTGCCCGCGAGACCCGTGAGGCTGCTGCTGATCTCCAGAAACAGCGACGAGCCGCCCTCGCGATGCAAGCTGGTGGGACTGCGGCTGGGGGCTCTTCCACCGCTCCGCAAAATACCCCGGTGACATCGGTGCGAGTCGATGGCGTCCAGGGACAACTCCCCGTCCGTGTTAAACCCAATACGAAGAGGGAGGAGCCTAGGGGTGTAGGAATTCAGGGCGGTGGCGGGCTGACCCAAATGGAGGAAGATTTCATGGCTTAGAAAGACAGAGTTGATGTGCCCTGTTGCGGTATCCTCTGAGTTAGGTTGCGTCGTATGGTATCGCAACAATGGTATCGACGCAGACTCGGGAGTTCTTTTTCTCATTCTTTTTTTCGGCATGGTACGGGATGGGTTTGCATGAATCTGATGAGGAGGATAGGGTCGGGGCGTTACGGATCTCATGCCTTGCGGCGTCGAGATAATCTGCTCGAATCGCGTTGGCAAGTCAAGGAATTAGTGTGGTTAGGCCACCTGTAATGAATGCCCAAGACTTCTATCCACGGACGGGACTGATTTATCTATCAATTGACGTCTTCTCCTACATGTATTGTCTATGTGCCGACTCTATACATAACCGCTGCTAAAAGCTACGCGTTACCAACAGTCTGCGGAGTTTACTTGGGGACAATTGAGAACTTCTATATTTCCATGATTGATGGTACAAGTCATACAGAACTGTTGGCAATATAGATTGTACGTATCCGTGAATCCGTTTCCTGTGTGCATCTTTCAGTTTCTCTCCACCTCTAGTCATCTAATAAAACATAAGCAAAACATGCAGGCTTGCTGCTTGCTGCTTGCTGCCCGAGAACCATCGCAGGGTGGCACAAAGGGCCATGATATACCTCGTACCCCTGATCTGTTGTCCTTGTGCCCTGATCCGCTCCCGGTGGATAGGCTTTCTCTCCATTTTCCAAAACGGATCCCGCCTGCCTCGCCTCCCTTCAAGCCAAGAGGTCTGTCAAACAACCGCTCCCTCTTCAATCAGGGGTTCCCCCTGACCTTGGAAAAAGGCAACGGACATAGGACACAGACACACTTGGCACGAAGAGAAAGCGAAGCAAGAAAGTGGAGAGACGAAAAAAACGAAGCGCGGAGTCTTTTGTGGGATAAAAGAAACTACCGCCTTCTCTTGTTGCGGGAGGAGAAGAAACGTGGAACGTTGATTGACGGTTGTGATTGTGGAACTGCTGCGCTGAGGAATTCACCCCTTCGAAGGCAGGAAACCGGAGGGTGAGGCCGGTTGCACCAAGCCGAAGGATGTCTGAACAAAGGAGCAATTGTCGAGCACAGTGAGAGTCCTTGAGAGGCAATACAACGTTTAGAAATGAACCAGCCGCCTCTCCTCCCAATTTAATTTTCTTGCCTTTTCCCCCCTCTCCTCTACCACTCCGACTTCCCATCTCTTTCTTCCTTTGCTCTTCGTTTTCATCGTCGCTCGTCCATTTTCCGATGCTGGCCTGTTGTCGTCGCCCTAAGACCAGGCCCCGTTTAAGCGAACGCGCCAACGATTGACATACCAGCAGCTGAACCCAAATATTAGCGTACGTTCGTCTGAGGGTGAAGAAATACTCACCGCCGGCAATGAGCCAAGAGAATGCCTTGATTTTTTTGGCCTTGGTCATGACATGCTGCGCATGCTCGGAAAGGAAGTCTTCGTACAAGAGGTCGACAAGAGCGGCATAGATCAAGAGGCCCGACGAGCTGCATATGTAGTTAATATCTCGAGTATCTTATAGAGAAGGGTGGAAAAGGGAACTTACATAGCGTTGAACACACCGACGATAATAAGACCGAAGGCGCTGTTTGGGTCGTACGAATCTCGAGCAAGGATACCGATGGCCTGGCCAATGGGAGCGGTGGTGCCGAAAGCGACCACAAGGACCCACGGTCGGATGCTCTTCCTGGGATAGGGGACCTCCGCGATACGGGAGCCGAGTCCAAGACCCTCGAACATTTGATGGAAGACAATGGCAACAAGAAGAACGATGAATCCATCGATGGTAAGAGAAATGGTAATGCCTACAAAGACAGAGTGGAAAAGGATACCGCCCTCGAGAATGGTGATCTGAGCCGACATTCTCTTGTATACAGCAGGGTCGACAGCTTGGTTCTCGGGATCGTAGTTCTCGACGATATTGCGGGAAGCTTGCTGGTCCTGGGAAGTGGCATAGCTGTAGCTCGGGGCAGCGCTTTGGATCATCTTGACCAACTCCAGGCGTTGCCGGACGTATTGTTCGTAGAAGACGATGAACCAAGCAGGCATGTCGGACTGAGCTTTCTCGTCGTTGGTCATGAAAGGGTTTTCTTGCATGTTGCGATTATACTCATCGTCGTACATATTCTGGATCATCTTCTTGTCATCCGGATAGCCGACACTGCTGGGTCGGCGTGGCCTAGGTGGGCCCATGTTCATCGGCATCGGGGCGTCTCCGGTGGGGCCACCGTGAGAGTGGCCACCAGTCTTTGCGTTCATGTACATCTCTATAACGAAAAGGCAGAACAAGGAGCCCATCATGATAACACCGGGCATAGCGGGGTACTGATCGGTAAATAGATCGGGGAGACATGGGTCGTTCAAGCTGCCAAAAGCAGTGGGAAGAAGCTGTCGGTTGTCAGTGACATCGTCTCGAGCTTGTCGAGGATCGCAACACTAGGAATCAACTGACATGTACGAAGGCTGTAGCGATCAGCACACCTGTACCGAAGTGCTTCGCTGCAAAGAACACTCCTGCAGGCATCTTCAACCAGCTGACCTTCTTCGCCACCACGGGGAAACCACATCCTGAAGAAATAGTTAATAAAGAGATTGCCGTCGAGGATGGAAACACTGGGTGTGGGTTACTACTTACCGAAGATTGATGCTGCAAGGACAACGACTAGTCAAGATTATTCAACATTAGTTGCCTAGTTCCAGGAGGTCAAGTCCTCCAACGTTGAATGGCACTCACACAGCCCGAGAACATGGATACCGAGATCATAATCAGCAGGGGGGCCGTCACCGCCGCAGGCGGGCTTCGCGTCCGCCAGGGCTTCCATTTTTTATGATTTTTAGAAAGAGAAAGAAAAGAGACGAAAAAGGTAAAAATGAAGGATACTGTAAACAGATGAGAAGAGAAGCCGACTTGGGAAAAAGGGACCGCGCAGCAGCCTCGAGTAAGAACAGACGTGAGGGGCCAGATGCCCACGCGTCGAAAGAAATGAAAGGTGAATAGAAAATGAAAAGAAACACACAGCAAACTATCAAGACATTCAAGCCATCACAGACTTAAGTCAAGCTTGGCGAAGAAAAGAAGAGGGAAGGAAAGGCGAGGAAAGTAGAGGGAGGGCGGGGAATAAGAAGATCAAAAACGATCCATGAGAATCGGCAAGCCGTTCGATGCTATTATGCACGGCCTACTGGAAGCAGACTCTGGGAAAGATTAGACGGCGAGATACCATATATCATGAGCTATAGTATGGATATCAAAATACGATCAACGTCGGGCAACTGGAGGATATGCAAGTCGGAAGGTGTAGGTGTAGCTAACGTGTACACAGAGCGCGGGCTCATATGTGATCAGTGGAGTTGGAACGGCCGAGAACTCGGAGCCTGGTCAGTCGCAACCGCGAGTCGTCAGTGGTTGGCTATAGTCCAGGCCCAGTCTCGTGCTGGGGCAGCTTGTTTTGCCTTGACCAAGCTGGGGTGCGATCTTACATCCGATCGACAATAGGTGTGCGCTAGAACAGGGATGGAAAGAAAGGTTGAGGGCCGGATAGCGCGAGACGATTGGGAATACAGTAGATGGGGGGCATGAAACGGACCAGGAGCTGGTTGACTGGGAGTACGTCGCCCGGAGTGTGCGTTTCGGGTTATTCTTAGAGTTTGTACGTGCCCACCACGGAATGGTGCAAGGGTACCTGAGGGTCGTGAGTTCTGCCATTCTCGAAGATAGAGTGTCCCGGTCATCTGCATCTTTAAGCTCCTTGGCGCTGCGACGGGCGAGTGTTTCGCGCCCGACACAAGAGAAAAGGAGTTTCCGATTTAGAGTAGTGGGATTCGGACATTTTTCAGGGGTGTTTCGGGTCCAACCGTCACCGTCACCGCAAGAGCCGTTATCGTCAGCTAGACCGAATGAAACCAGAACCAACTTCACAATTCGATCAAATATCATCAGAACACTGAAAGTGAACGCCCCTAAGAGATAGATATTTGACAGATATACAAGCCCGTCGTTCGGCCCGTCACTGGGGAGGAATTGATTCGGTTCATCTTGCACTGGGCTCGGATCAAAAGGAACGGAGGCGATGATGAGAGAGTTTCAGCTCCACAAAAGATGACCAACGCAAGATCTTTGTATAATTCGGCCTCTAATATACGCAAGGGTAGAAGGACAGCTCCAGGGAGGTGGTCGATAAGTGTAAGATGCCCAAACGATCATCGACGAACAATTGGCCTTAGTCTGCTCGCGTCAGCCTGCCCACTGTCGACGACGAACGCTTCTCAGTATTGACCAAGTCATAGCTCGCTTAGCCAGCGAGCCAGGGAATCAGCTCACTCTACGACCCTGTCAGGTATGCACAGTATGGAAGAAGGCCCCTTCCTCGAAGCAACAGGATATGATTGCCTCAATTGCCGGTCGCGACTTCCCGTTGTATACAGGAGGTCGTCATCTGGCATAGGGCTACATTGTATGGCGCCTTCATGAGCTTACATACCCACATTGCTGTGGGCAGTGCCTTCTCTGCTTGTAGACACTAATAGAGATAGGTAGAAAGGGAAGGAACACCTGAGGGAATTTGTGCGGTGGACTACTCAGTCACTGGTCTTCCTGCCTCTCTGTACAATGGTAGTGTTTCGATCTCACAACTCAGTTTTAAGGTTTTTTTCCCACTTCCCCTCACAGGCGCAGGGCGTCGGGCCCATGTTTCCTCTGGATTAGGCAAGCTGAATGGACTCGGGGCGTGGAAGCCACGATTCTTTGTCCCCTGCACCCGAAGGATCATTTGCAATCCGTAGCCGTGGCCGGCAGATTTGTGCCCCCATGGATCACACGTGCACGCCTTGAGCTGGGTTGTCTCGCCTTGCCGCCTGCAGCGGAAGAAAAGCTGTTGACACAGGGTCTCGACCCTGTGTCTGGCTGTACTTGTGGTGCCTGTGATAAAAGCACGGTTGGGTGGGTTCCTCTTGTTTGGGAAGTATGCCTTGGTTTATTTGTCACCCAATCAGGCCAGGACCCCCTTTGAGTCGTCGGCTCAGCTTCATACAAGTAGCTGGCTTAGCTGGCCTGGCTAGGGCCGCGACCAGTATCGGGTTTCAGAGCTGGGAGACTGATGCTTCTTTTTTTCTTTTTTTCTTTTTTTCTTTTTTCCTTTTTTCCTTTTTTTCCCCTTTTTTTCTCGGTTAAGTTGCATCGCAGGCCGTGCAACCGACTCTTTACCACATTAGGAATGGTGGCATTTTCGGGTAGAGGTTTTCCAGACGCACTGACCCGGGCGTTTGAACAACCCCACCTGTCAAGCACAGGGGAAGAGGCCTAAGATTCTAACGAGATAGGGTTGGTTCTTCTGTTTGGTTGTGCGTGAATCCGGATAACACGGCTGCGAAGGTATGACGAGAGTTGCAGTTATAAACGCGTCGGAGAATATGGCCAACCTTTTTTCGCGTTGCTCCTCCGTGTTAGCCGTCTGGTCACTCCTTCATGCTAGCAGTCGTTTTAAATTTAAGTTTTGGAAAACCCTCCGAATTCCAAACTAGTCGGCGGCAATTGAACGTTTCCACGCCTAGATCCAGATCCTAGCCTTGCGGGGTCTGCCACGCACCATGGAGAGTCGCAATGACAAAGTGGTGGGGTTGAGGAGTCCACTAAAAGTACCCACTCTCAGCTCTTACTTCAAGTTCCTACGCAGTGCTACCGTGTGTGTCAGCTCTGGGCGCAGGACTCAGTTCAATGCTCTGGAGCTTGAGTCAAAACGGGTGCTGGCGTAATAATAGAGGGTTGTCAGTTGAGCTTAGTGTTGTGTCTTCCATTGGAAGGTACGCACGCACTAAAAATTACCTCGACAGTATGGCAATGGTCAGGGTTCTTCATCACTCATGCTCCGTTCCACGTAGACCGGCCGATCAATTCTTCCGTTCGTAACCATGGACTTCCTTTCTCATTAGTGTTCGTCTTAATTGGATCCGGTCGCCCAAGTGCTGGGTGACAAGGGGGAGTACGCCAGCGCCCGAAATCTCTCCTCCGTTGAACGGCTCCGGAAGATAATACAAAAAACCAGACAAAAATTGCTTGGGCGTTCGAGTGGGGCTCTAAGCTTGGAAGCGGCCTGGCTCGACCATTGATCCATATCAGTGCAATGCAAGGATTATAGTGTGCATACACCATGGGACAGACATCGTGCGTGCTGTTCCAGCCTATGAAAGACCAGGATTTGGTCAGCCCGCGGCGCACCTTCCTCCCCGCCAACCACCTCAGCCAGGATCCTGAGCTCCCCTGTAATAATAATGTATCACTTGTACTTCGGTGGTGGATATTGCCACCTGGTTTTGGGATAACAAGAGAGCGAGAGGTCTGGTCCTCTGAGGGGTTAGCTTCGGCCGGCTCGTCCATCTCGCTCAGTGTTTCTTGCCAGCCCTCATTGATATTTTTTTCTTTTCATGCACCCCAGTTCTATCCGTATGTTTGGAGGTCTCTAGTTTTCATATTCACTTATCAATTGTCATCGTCCCTTGCGAGTATTCCGCAACGTCGAAGGAGAGATGGCATCCAAAATCAACTCTTCCCAGGTACCGGATGGGAATAGCATTGGTATGTTCGCCCTCTGTGGCTTTTTTTCTTCTTTCTCTTTCTCCTTCTGTTACGCGTCGGCATGCAAGCCCCCTTCCCCAGAAAGCCAAGCAAAGCCAAGACCATAGTTGGGATCAAAGAGGAGGGATAAAGCGGCATCTGGGAGATCAGGTCGCCCGAAGATCAAAAATAATATCTTCGAGGGGGATATAGTTGCCTGGCGCAGGGCAATTGACCAGGCTTATGGTCTTCAAACGCCTGCTAGTCTCTGACTCCTGTACTCATCGAGATACTCCGCTGGCTTTAAAGCCTTTTTCTTTTTTCTTTACCTCGTGTACCCTGCGACTACAGCCCCGGCCCGATATGTTTTGTTTCGTTAGAGCTTAGCAGCTGATGGAGCGCAACTTTGAAAGTCGCTAACAACAATTCTACCGCCAGTTTCGACATCAGGCGTAGCAGACCCGGACGTTATAACGCCGGTTGCCGCCCAGGGCGCTCTAGAACCTAGTAATATTGCGGCCTCGTCTTGTGACGAAAAGTCATTCTCGCAGAGCACTGCAGAGGCTATGGGATCCGAGACTATCATCCAGGGCGTGCATGTCTCCAACCCCGCTGATCCGCTGAACTTTGGCCGCCATCGTCGAGACAACATCACTCGGAGACAGCTCAAGCAGGATCACCCTAATGCTAACGAAAAGAAACTAAAGAAGTTCTACACTCGGCAAAATCGACTGATTGATCAGTTCCTAGGCGCTGATGATGAAGAGCGTCTAGCCGTAGAGGAAGATGCCCGAATGGCCCCAAAGATCAAATTTGCGGTGAACGCGTCTTTCACCGTCAATTTTTGTCTCTTCATCATCCAGCTCTATGCTGCCATATCTACTGGATCTCTCTCGGTATGAATAGGCTCAGTGCGTCTTTGGAAAAGATCGAAGCGCAACTCAACTTACCACTCGCCCACCTTATTGCTAACTGTCTCTCTTAGCTCTTTGCCACCGCCGCCGATGCTTTTGTTAGTAGATCCTTATTCACACGCAATTACAACTTACTGTCTTGTAGAGATGAATATTAACTCCTGATAGATGGATCTAGTCTCATCCTTTGTTATGCTCATCACATCCAGGATGGCTGCAAGGCCCAGTGTATATAAGTATCCAGTTGTACGGATGTGCCTGTAATCCCTCCACGATTTTTTTTTTTTCGGGAACTAACCACATTGGTAGGGTCGAACGCGAATTGAAACTATTGGTGTCATCTTGTTTTGCGCCTTGATGACGACTGTTGCCATCCAGCTCTTGGTAAGCTTTGCGATAGACAAGCCACGAGTGTCTCGCGGTCGCCAATGCGGAATTAACTTACTTTTGTTTTAGATCGAATCCGGCCGCTCACTCGGCAAAGGAAAAGAGGAGGCCGAAGAGCTGCACATTATTCCAATTATCTTCGTCAGCATTGCGAGTAAGTAACCACCCTTTTCTCACCAACTGAAGCGGCCGCTCGGCTAACAAAAATATACAGTTTTTGCCAAAGGCTCGCTGATGATATACTGCTTTTTCTATCGAAAGTATCCATCGGTTCATGTGTTCTTCGTAAGGATACGCCATCTTATCTGACATCTGAGAAATTGTTGACTAAAAGACGCCGGGACGTTGTGCTCTAGGTCGACCATCGAAATGATATTGCTGTCAACCTCTTTGGCCTTATCATGTCCATCACTGGCGACAGGTTTGTATGGTATTTGGACCCTATTGGCGCGATCTGTATTGCTCTTATCATTCTATTCTCCTGGACCTCGAATGCGTTTGAGCAGGTTTGGCTTTTGGTGGGCAAGTCTGCCCCGCGTGAATTCGTCAATAAGCTGGTGTACATTTCCATGACCCACGACGATCAGATTTTGAAAGTGGACACTGTAAGTGCCTGATAACTTTGTCTCTATCAGTATTGGACATTTGAGTACCTAATGCTCGCCCATATTAGTGTCGTGCGTATCATGCGGGCCAAAAATACTATGTCGAGGTCGACGTAGTCATGGATGAATCAGCTCCACTGAGGGTTACTCACGATGTTGCCCAGGCTCTCCAGAGAAAAATTGAAGGTAGGTTCTCATCTACCTTGCCCGCGGGAGAAAGGTAGAAGCTCACTTGAAAACTTAGGTCTCGCGGACGTTGAGAGAGCGTTTGTCCATGTCGATTATGAGCACGAGCACGATGTTCATGAAGAACACAAGCCTCTATATGAAAAGAAGCAAGACAAGCCAAAGATGAGCCTCAAAGAAAGGCTTCTCGGGGCGAGGACAAAGGGCGGGGAGGGTACGGAAACGGATAAGTCGAGCTAAGAACGAAAAAGACTGAGGGGGGTTTCCGTCTGCTCCCTGCACGTTTGCACATTACATCCCGCCCGCGATCACACTGAGACGCGTGGGTTGTGGTCCGATGCGACGACTCGTATTCTACATATGCTATACTGTATAAGGCGCGTTACCTGCTGGAGCTGTAGCACGCATTTAGACTTTGATACGGATTTGGGGGCTAAGGCAGGCCAGGGCGGGAGTGGGGGAACACGGTTAGTCGGGCGTTCGGTTTCAATAGCAGAGGGAGAGGTGCACACGTTTTCCAACGTGAAATTTTGTGCCAGTTAGACTTAGATTACCAGAAAACGCACTTTCTTGCGACGCCTTGTAGGAGACGTCCGGTCTATCGCGGTGATGTGCGCGTGGGAAGGAGTGATTGAAACAGTTAGCCAACCGGCGCCAGTGCTAAATTTCCGATGCAAAGGCTCACGCGAAGCGCAGACTGGAAAGGGTGGTGGTGTTGTCGAGGGCACGGTTGCATCTGCTGCAAGATTACATGAGCAAATGTATTGACGTTGCAGCCAGCCGGGAAGGAAAAAATGAAAAAAAGTGCCCACCAAAGCCGGGCGTCGCTCTGAGACGGGTCCAGACAAGGCCAAAGGAGCATCCGATGTCCAAAATAGCACGATCAAGGGTTGCGCGGGTCTCCCGAGGGCCTGACGCATCACTGAAACGCCTCGGCATTTGGCCGGGAAACTCTCCCATTTTCTATGGGGTTGAGCATCTCGGACAGGTGTTATTGACAAGTTATTATCCAAAACGACACCATCATCCCACGGGATACTTGCAGGGCTCTACAGGAGGAGGGTGGGAAGAAGATCTCGCATGAGGCAACGAAGACGAAAAAGAAATCGCGGTGGAAACGGAATGGACATGGGGTATGTGCATCCCCGTCCAAGCGTTGGCGAGGGGCTCCCAAGTGTCTTGCTCTGGAGAATTTGTCAACCACTCTCTCTCTCCAGTCTCGTCTTAATTTAGACTAGACAGTTGGTGTGGGGCTGGACTCGGCCCGCTTGGCGGTGCGTCACATGTTGGCACTGAAGCACGTGATGAGTGTTGCTTGTGGCGTGGAGGTGCGAGCGCACGGTCTCTAGCAACTATCCATACTGTGATTCTAGATGAGTCAGCAAGACCCAACTTGGAAACCCGGAGCCTGAGGGGGAAAGAAAAAATTGGAGGAAAGCTTTGGCTGGAGTCGCGTGAGAGCATCACTTTCACGCGAATTAAACAGTTCTTAATCCTCCAGCTCGCGCGAGAAGAGAATTGCCGAGGTCCCTTGACACGGACGAGTGGAATCCGACATCAATTTGATCAGGGAATTTTCTCAGTCGGGGGTGTTCCGGCCGCTTTCGATCCTGAACGGACCGCGGACCAAGTTCTCCTTTTTGCGACTCCGAACGAGCGGCGGGATCCAGCCACAATCCCTCCACTTGGCCTCACCTAACAACGAAACCGACTCGAATCGAGAAAAATCGAAAAGACACCGCTCCGGCGAAGAACCGTAGCAAAGATGAGGCCGACGCTCTCGCTCGGCATCAAGTTCCGGAAGCTCAGGCTGACGACCAAGGATATCAAGAAGGGCTTCTACAAGGGTAACAGGACGGGTGCGATGGGAAGGCATACCAAGTATGGTGGCTATATTATCGAGTGGAATAAGGTGCGCACGTATCCGGTGCCATCGCTGGAGGGATTCAACGTATGTTTTTCTTTTCTTTTTTTCTTGATGATTTCATCATATTGTCTTGGTCTCGGACCGTTTCCTGGGAGCTCTGGCATGTTTCGACATGGGATCTGTTGAAAGAGGTCTCTTCCGGCACTTGTTTGGCGAAGGCTGCTCGAAGAGCAAAGTGAATTCGTGTGTTTGGATTACGTGGTGCTAACTTTGTCCGTGGTAGCTTACTCCCTTTGTGAGCAAGACGGTGAAGCCGCTCTTTGGTCTCTATCAAGGGAACCCCAAGGGTCCGAGAGACCCCGAGGTCTATCTTGAGCGCTGGAAGGCCGAGAACGGTGTCGATTAAAGAATCTCATGGGCCTGTGGCGGAGAGGGGTATACGAGAGGACCATTTGTATAACATGAAGCTGGAGGAAAGGGAAGCTACATGGGGACCAACGCAGCTCCACCACGAGAGCGGGAAGAGCATCATATATATATATATACGTCGGGAATCATCCACTGCACACCTCCGATACTGGGGATCCTCCCCTCGCCACATTGGACACCCCCGGTTGTGCTGGGAGGCTTGGCTGAATATCCCTGATTATAGCCGTTTACACCCTGATAGACCTGTACAATAATGTACCAATTTCTTACACGCCACTTTTCGCATCGTAGGACTGGTAGATCGCGTCCTTTTTTTTTTTTTTTTTTTTTTTTTTTTGGCTGTGACAATATGCATCGAGATAAGAATAGCTCGTGGCTTGTTACAGGTCCTGAACGAAGCTTGCCTCATATATGTGCATCAGTATTGGATACAGTCTCATTCGTAGTAGCAGCATACTATTTATTATTCTATAGACGAGACGGATGTAATAAATACGTAGTATCGAAACCCTCAATAAAATCTCCTTGATCACCCTCACCTTGTGTATCCAAATATTACAATGAAACTATCAACAAACGAGTGTGCTATTTATACAAACTTCTTTTCAGTTCTTTGTAGTGACGTCTTGCTGGGTATTTGACGTCTCGTGACCCTCGACTGGCTGGGCGATCTCCGCCGTCTTCGTATCAAGGCCTGCCACCTCCTTCGTGGGGGTAGTAGCGCCTTCGTCGTCCGAATAGAGTGTGACCATGCTGGCAGTCGTTGCATCCTTGTTCAAGCTGAACGGTACAGCGATGCCATTTACCATGGGCCGCTTTCCTGCAACGCCTGTCTCAGCGACGTAATCGGGACCGAGCAGCTCACGGTTTTCCGCCTCCTTCGCCCTTCTGGAGCGGAGGAGGTCTTCAACGAGAGTATCCTCGCGGCTAATGCCGGGCGCCGCGTCTTCGCCCGTTTGGTTCTCGTCGACGACGAATCGATGAGAGCTGGATCTGCTTCGGCCGCCACCTTCACCGGGCGTGGTGACGGCTAGTCTGTCGGGGTCGACCGTTTCTCCGTTATCATCGCCTCGGTTTGCCTCCCGGGCTTCCTGGGGTACCTGGGCTTCTTGCTCTGCCTTTGATTCTCTCACCATTGTCATCTCATCATGCTTGGAGCCCCAAAGTGACCACATGGCCAAACCCACGCTTCGGGTCTTTTTCTTGCCCCAGTCACCCCATGATGTTGTAGACCTCCTACGTCCGGCGATGGCGCTTGGCGGTGGCGTTTCGCCGTCACCGAAATGGAGATATCCATCTACCATCTCCTTGACGAGCTGTTTGTGCACCTTGGACTTGGCCCGAGAGTAACGCGAGTCCCAGCGGTCTCTAGCTGCGAGCCACTTGCGAACGGGGCCCTCCTTAACGACTCCGACATCGCATGGTTTGAGAATGCAGCCGGCAAGCTCGAGCTCTGGTTCTAGGGGAAGAACGGTGCCATGCCTCGTAACGCGCTGACGAATCATATGGTCTTCAAATAGTGGTAGGGGATCACCGGCCTTTCCCACAGCTTCGACAGGGTTCCTCGTATGTTCACCGGGCGTCATTGGTTTCTCCGAGGTCACTGGCCGATCATCTTCGGTATCTGATCCGGTCGATATGAAAGAAATGGCGTCATCGTCGAGAATTTTGATGGCAGTGTTCTGCGCTCGCGCAAGCGCCCACGCACCAAACTGCGCAATCGATCGATACATGTATTTTGCTGGCCGGGTAAAGCTTAGAGTTGGTGCGACATGGCAAAGATCATCCCACACCTGAAGCTGAACTGGCGTAGGGGGATACTTCTCCAGCTGCTGTTTGCCTGCATCTGTCACGGCGTCGGGTGGGAGACAATATTTCTTCGGTTTGGCGCACTTGTGAGCGAGGAAAATTTGCTCATCGCGTAGCATCTCACCTCCCCCGACCATGATGAGGAGTGGTGGCAGCCCGCCCAAAGATGGTTGGAGAACAGGGCTCACGAGTGGGTGTGAGAGGAGCTCATTCGTAGTGTACATCTAGGTTTGAAATTTAGCATTGGAACAAACACCTTGCGGAAACAGTACTACACTGACTTGAATCTGATCTTTCAGCTTCACAGTCTTACCATCAATGTCAACAGTCAACATGCGCGACACTGCTTTCTTCTGACGTTCATGTGATGCATCCGCACCTGCTTGAGTCTCGCCAGGCTCAGGGGCAGGAACGTTCAAGTTGCCATCCTTCAGGTCCGTGAGTGATGTGGTCAGCTTGGCCTTTCTGACTCGCGCCTCCTCTTTTAGGGCATCCATCTCGGCCTCATTCGGAGGCGGCCACACCATGGACGGCTTGTGGTGAAAACCGGCAGGTGGAATGTAATCGAGAGAGTTCTCGCCGGCTACGCTCGGGAACGAGTGTGTGAGGTCAACCCAGGGGCTGATGAGCACTGCGCCAGCGGGCAGAGGAATACCCCTATCTCTAAGAATCACAAGAAGCGACATCACCATACCGCCACCGGCAGAATCTCCTGCTAAGATGATCGTGCTTGGATCATGCTTCTCGAGGAGATACAGATACGCAGCTAGACAGTCCTGTAACCCGCAAGGGAAAGGGAATTGCGGCGCAAGTCTGTACTCGGGCGCGAAGACCCTCGCCTTCAGCTTTCGCGCATGCCTCTGCATCTGATAACGGTGCTCATCCACGCTGCCAAAATAGTAGGCGCCGCCATGAACATAGAGCATGATGCGATTCCCCAGGCGGCCGTTCTTCTTGCGCGCGTTGTAGTCCTCGCGCATCTCGATCCACTCAGCCTTGAGGGGAGTGTCGGGCTTCCTCCATTGCCACCATTCGCGACCGCCGACCTTCTGAATGCCATCCTCGCCGAGCTGATCCTGGAGGAGCGACGCGGCGCGGGTGAGCTGCTCCTCGGGGATGTTGACGTCTTTGACCTTGACCCACTGTGGATGGGGCACCCATTGGGCAGTGAAAGCTTGAAGCTCTTCGACGGTATGGTGAGAGGAGAACTCGAGGAATGCCTTGATCAGGTTGAGGCCCTCATGGTAGGAGAGGTGGGCTGTAGGCTTTTGGTGCAGCGGTCCGCGATTGAGATACTATGTTTAGGGGGAAATTAACAAGTCGACCTCCAGATGACAAGCTTCTAGAATACAGCGTAGAGAAGCGTGCCCCATAAAAAAAATCGCGGTGGCTTGACGTCGGGGGACGAAAATGACGTGTTAAGTTTAGAATGGAACAGCCGTCGCGAGAGTTGCGCTTACATGTGAAAAGAAGGTGCCAATCACTGTTGGCATGACGGCCAGTGAGACGGAGGTGGTCGAGAGCCTGTTCATGGTGAGTGCTTTGATCAGGGAGCGATATCCAATCCGCATGTTAATAATATCATGGCAAAGCAAAGAAGCCAAAAAGAGAAGAAAACGAAGTCGAAGCCTCAGCCCGGCATTTCGCACACCGCACCGTTGGACTCGAGGGAGAATTGAAGGAGAGAAAAGCTCCAGTCTGGTTGCCAACGGGCGTTTACATTGTCGATAGGGGCGGCTGATCAACCAACATTCGGACGGAAAGAGCCTGAGTCGTGCGGGAAACAGGCTTGGGCTCAGTGAGTGGCCAAGGCACCGTAGCGCCTGTTAGCACCTGAAGATGATGTCATCCAATTCTAGTTAGGTCACTAATGTTAATGTCAGCCAGCGCTTGATGTCCATGTCATTAATCCCGAACGGGTAAATGACAGTACGATTCATGAATATTTTGGCACTGTACCCCCCTCCATAGCGGCACGGAAATTTTGCGATTCGAAGGAAAAAAAAATATTTGGAAATTGGGGTGCGATCTAGAGAAGACCCCTCTCATACGAGAACCAAACGCCCTCGCATCGCAGTCATGGCTTCCAACGATAGCGCCATTCTCCCGCCGGTCGGTGCGTATATACAGGGCGTCTATATCCTTATCGCGAACAATTCAGAAACTAACGGGAATTTGCTCCCTAGAAACCCGCCAGACCAACTTCGAGCAGGGCATCGCCTACGCTCTCCACCTCTGGCCCGACCTCACACTCGCCGTGCGCGAGAACCTTGGCGGTCCCGACTCCGCCGACAAGCGCGACTGGCTCGCCGGCGCCGTCGCTGAGCTGTTCCCCTCCTTCGCTTCCAAGGCCGACGACATCGACAACCTCTACATTCAAGAGTTCCTGCAGCAGGTCATGGCTGACGAGTTCGAGGTTGTCGTCGAGGATAATGACCCATCGCTATGGAAGGTGGCCGAGCAAATTGTACGAATCAGGAAAGATTGCTCCGAGGGAAAGTTTGACAACGTGGAGGTGCTGAGACAGAGGTGGCAGGACGGCCAGGGCAAGAAGATTGATGGGCTGTTCAAGAAGGCCGACGACCCTGATCAGGATACGGATTGGGATGACGATGACGACGACGACGATGATGATGATGACGACGATGAGGATATGGGCGATGCGCCACCTCTTGTCCAGTCTCGGAAAGAGAAGCCCGAGCCAGAGGTAGACGAGGATGGCTTCACCAAGGTTACGAGGAAGAAGAGGTAACCGAACTGTCACCCAAGGGCGGGTGCGCTGATTGTGGCCGAGAATCCCACGGCCAAATAATCAAGAGGCCAAGACAAAGAGGGACAAGTCGTTGCTTGGAATATGGGGATATAATTAAACCCTTTCGCTTTCGCTTGCGCTGGGTCTCAGCATCAAGCTGCTTTGCCACACATTGCAGTTCGCCGAGAAACGAAAAGAAAAGCAGACACCCAGAAAGGAGACCGACCAGCGCCATAATCACGGTATTCCTATAGACCTGCGGGTACAACGAAGAGCAAACAAAATTATTCTGGCTAATCACACTGGCGAGCTGTTCACTCCCAATCGTCATCGCTTTCATCATCCTTCTTCGATTCCTTGGGGCTGTTAGGCGCCTGGCTCGGCACACCAGATTGCGCGCCTACGACATCGTAGCTAGCCTCACTGTCGGGCTGAGACTTTTCATCGTTGGATTTCCTGGGCTTGAGGGAGGATACAGCGGCGGGAGCGGGAGGGTGAAGAGTCGTGGAGGATTCGGCGGATCCGGTGGCCTTGATTTGCGGCGCTGTCGTGGTGTTCATCGTGTCATCCTCATCATCAGAATCGTCACCCCAACCGACCTCATCCTCAGCAGAAGCAGCTAGAAGGGGAAAATGTTAGAATATCACGGATATAAAAATCGCGTTGCTTGTGAGAATAAGGCGAAAATAATAGCAGATATATACCTTTGAGAAGGTCCCGCCTCCTGGCCTCAGCAGTCTCGATCGTGTGCCTCAAGAAATAGTAGCGCTTCCAAAAGTCGGCGTACGGAATGGTATCGGGAACAAGCTTCTCCATCGTGGCGCGGAGCTCAGGGTACTTGGCGAGGTCGTTGCTGATATCCGCCGTCTTCTTTTCCACATCAAAGTCCTTGACCCACGCACCGTACTCATCGCTGTCGGGGTCCTTGCTGAAGCTGTCCGTCGTTGTATGGATTACGTGAAGCTGAGCATCAAACCTAGATGTGTGGATAACCCTCTTTCCCTGCGCATCCGTGCTCTCGAACATGACGGTGCTGCCTTGTTCCGAACCGTCTGTCGGCGGCGCGATAGTGATGGCACCCTTCAAGAAGTCCCTGATATTGCTACCGAACCTGAGGAGAGCCTCATCCGCGGCGTCCTCAGCCTTTTGAAGGTCGTGTAGCCTCTTCGCCGCCTCAGACTTAAACCTTCCCAGGTAAGTTCCCTCCGGAGCCTTATTCGTCGGTGTCGCCGACCGGTCCTCTCCTTCAGTCTGATTGGCCTCTCTCGTCGCTTGGTCAGCCGAGTTGGATTGGGTTGCCACGGGTCCCGTGAGGGAAAGGGACCGCGTCCTGTTGATCACAGCCTCTCGGAGGTCTGAGAAGCCACGGGTGGCCTCACCGCTCACAGCGGTGAACTCTTGCTGTGCATGACTATAGACTTGCTCTCCCTGGAAATTCAGAGAGTCAGCTGCCAATCTTGGCACCCAGTTCCTCTCCTGAGAGCCCTACATAACCGAACGCCCCGGTGCACATACCTGCTTGACCACGGTACCGAAAAAGCCGCCGATCCTCGATCCCCAAGCACTGGACGAGAACGCCTTGTACGCCTCCTGTATATCCTCGTTTAGAGTCGGTTGCTGCTGTGGCGCCTGCTTCGCGTCCTTCTTCGTTTCGTCGTCGTCCGTCCTAGGGAGCGAGTTCTCCTGGATATGATCGTAGGCTATATCCATGTTGCCAGGAAACTCCCCAACCGCAGGTTGCGCGTCTGGTTGTGTGTTTGTCCCAAAATAGCGTTCGCTAAAGAAGCTCACAATGTGAGGCGTAGTAGATGAGACCCGGAGTATATTCGATTGTCCGTCTTACAAGTAATTGTAAAAGTGAGGTCGTTCACGTCAGACAGGAGTCGGTCAGACCATGGCCTTGACGACTGTGGAGCACACCACGCTTCGTTGCGGGGGATCAACGCCAAGAAAGGGGGACTAGCTCGCGGGAACTCGGAATATTGCTTAGTCACCCCTGCCAAAGTTAACACAGCCAGCCTTCACAAGAATGCTCACGACATCATCATGAGGAGCAGTGAGGAGCAGAAAGCCTCCACCGCCCGCAAAAACTACTTTTCAATTGAGTGGTCTCTCATCCCTCTACTATACTTCTACTTTAGTAGTTATGCGATTGGATACAGACCCCTTGTTGATGTCGCTAGAGCTTAGTGACGCGAGGGAAAAAGAAAAAAAGGCCGACCAGGACGAAGCTAGGGTCCAGCTGCTGATTGTTGACAGGTTCTCGACCGCAGAATCGTGGGTCAATCTCCGAAAGACCGTGTCTTAGGTGGCAGGTCATGGCTGTCGCGACGGCTGGCGTCACCTTCCTTCTTAATGGCAGCAGCCATACTCAAACAATGTGGATTCACAGCCCGAGTGCCGTTGCTAGGTTCTAGAGCAACATAAAGCATTTCATAACGACCTTAACTATTTACTGAACTGTACATTTCTGATCAATTACCTAGCTTGAACACTGATCGACCTGTAATACTAATGCCTATACCAAATCAGGCCGTCATCGCAATACTAGTTCGACGCATCAACCTTGTAAAAGGGGTGAAAGGAAAACGTAACAATATAACTCCCCATTCCTGTCCCGCCATGTAGTGTATAGATCGAAACGAATGCTGCCCTCACGATAGGAAAAGCCGTTGCTTTGACCGCAAGTAATAGCAGACTCGAAAACGTCACTTCATCCGGCTCATAATTCAAAAACGCCATAACAACCATTACCGCCAGGGGCCACCATCAAATAATCCGTGTTCCTCGACTGGTACTTTTAACCTCCAATTGCCATTGTACAAGGTAAGCGAGCGGGACTTGTTCTGATATGCGTAAAGCCAAGTGTGTCGGAAAGAGCCACCGCGAGATTCCTTCATCTAGAGCCCACACGGGACCCAGACTCAGGCCCGCGGACGGGAGCAACTACGCCATGGTATTCTTTCCAGACAGCCCCTTGTTGCATCTCTCAAGGAAGTTGTCCCCTAGATACTTGTTAAGGACAGCCTCGAAATCCTGTTCCTTAATCTCCGGCCCTTTGCCCGAGCATTTAGCCTTCTTCGACAGCTCCGAGCAAAGACCGTCAAGATCAAAATCACCCGCCTGCACCTTTTCGCAATTTTGGATTTTCTCCCTATAAAATTAGGTTAGTAAACCGAGGGTATCTTAAAGATGGCAGGCGACTCAACGCGTGAAAAACGTACCAAACTTTAAGACAGTCAACTGACGATTCACCCTTGGGCATGCCATTCGTAGCCTTGTTCGAATCATGTTCCAAGCCTGAACCGCTGGATATGTTGTTCTTAGGCGCAGCAGGCGTTGAACTGACATTGAAAGGTGCGAAGAAGTCGTCATCAATGGCGTCATTGAAGAAACTGTGGTCCAAGTTGTTCCCCGAAAGCACGTTGTTCTGCGGCTCACGGTAATCCCCAAACAATTGGGGGTCAAACTGTCCGCCGTTTTGTTGAGCAAGCCAGTCAAAACTCAAATCAGCCGAAAGATCTGCAAAACTCGTCGGCGCTTGGCCGTTAGTAGACTGTGCAGCCGGCTGCTCTTCGCCAATCGTCGTCATGGTGTCGAGGGGCTTGAAACCCAGAGGCGACTGATTGAACGGTTCCGGTGACGTGCCACACGAAGAACTCGGCCCCCCTAATGAGTTGTAGGAGCCAGATGGCGAGCTTGTGGCACCGCTTCCAAGACTGTAATGGCCAGAGTCCAAGCTGCTTCGTCCTCCCGTCAGGCTGCCAAACAGATCGGGCTGAGAGGTTGGTGAATTGTGGAGAGTGCTTCCTCCGAGATTTGGCGTCGTCATGGACACAGTAGGTGGAGACTGTTGCTTGTTGGAAGAGGAACCGTCGTTTGGGCTAGTGTAGTTGGAAGTAGGACGGGACTGGGGCGACGCTGACGAAGGGCTCTGTGCGTTCTGTCCATTGTGTCCGTTCTGTCCGTTGCTGGACTTGGAGTGGACCGGAGGTCCAGGAAGGAAACCAAATTTGGGGAACTCAAACTGGAAGTGAACATCGTTTAGACTGTTGATCGCAGGCTGGCCAAAACCAGGGCCTGATAAGCGGTCACGGGTCGCAGAGCGTTGGTGACCCATCAACTGAACCTTACGTTTATACTCATCCAATTCAGTCATCACGCTACGGAGTTGCTTGCGTAGCGCCGTGTTCTCGGTAGTCGCCGTTTCCGACTTCTTCTCCAACTCTGCAACCTTCGTCTCGAGATCCTTCAAATGCTTTTCCTTGCGTTCACGGAACGCGCGCTGCGCCGCCCGGTTTTGGGCCTTTCGCTTCTATAATGAGGAGCAGCCAACGGTTAGTCATTTGAGTCTATAGGCGTGGCATATTATCGTGCCCATTATGTGTTTACTTACCGAGGTAGGTTCCGATGTCAAGGGCTTGCGACCGGGTTTCTTGGGAACCTTCTCGGTGCCATCTCTCCTCTTTGCGCCACTGCCCTTTGCATCGGGTGATTCTTCATCGTCTTCGAGCGGGCGCTTCTCGGGGCTATCATTATCCGCCGAGTTCTCCGACTTAGCCGTCTCGGCGACTTCACCACTCGTAAAATCGGGAATGGAGGCGTGCGAAATATCAAAATCAAAGCTGGAATCTGGATTGAAGCTGACGTCGTAGCCACCGTCGAGGAAAGAGTTGTCATGGAAGCCGCTAAGGTCTCCGGTATGGTCGCCGGCCGCAAACGAGTTGGTCTGGAGGGATGAGAGGGCAGTAGACGTGAGCGCGGCAGAAGCCTCTTGTTGTTGTCCGCCTGCTAGCGCCTGCAACAAAACTTGCTGTTGCTGAGGCGTGAGGTAGTAGGGAGCAGGTCGCTGGGACTGGGACCCGGTTGATGCCATCCTGGCTTCTCTCAGCGAAGGGCCACGGCGAGAGACTTAGGGATGATTTGAACGAATAAAGGGCTACCCCTAAGGAGTGCTATGACAGGGCGCTCGGCCACAAACCAAAATGATGGGTTGAAAACGGAGACTGAGGCAGACAAAGGCGCAACTACGGAGATGTGATTTTCCCCTTTTTCTCAAGTGAATTGTAGGAGGGAAAAGCCTTGGTAAGTCTATAGAGGAGATGTATGGTATGGTATGACTGCTCGAGGGGCGAACTACTGACGGCGCGGCGGGTTATGCTGGCAAGGCGCGATCGGCATTAGAGGCAACAAAAGAGCGAAGCAGGTGAGTAGAGCAGAAAACGGATTGATTAACCCGCGTTCCCCTCTGCAAAGCGGCCAGCTATGTCACTTCCTCTGGTATGGTTGTGGGGTTGGGGACAACACAATCGAGTCCAGGCAGGTTGACGTACAGGCGACAAGTCGAAAGATTTGGGGGGGTGGGCGGGGTTGACTTTGAAGCGACAAGTTGCTTGGTGCTTCGGTCTTCAGTCTTCGGTGGATACACGAATAAAAACTGCTGCCTGAGTCACCCGACGAATTGGAGACTTTGTCTTCTCAGGCCAGAAACATCTGTATCCGGGCGCAAGGTGCAGATTCAGACGTCGAGATGGTGGTTTGGCTGGGAATGGGGAAGGAATCTGATAGAGAGGGGAAGAACAAAAAGGGCGTGAGCGATGTCAATTTGTCAGCAGGCGTCATGGGTTGGTGAAGAACAAGGGTACAAACGGGAAAAGGGCTGGTGGGGCAATCTCACAGAGGCACTGTCCTGGTCTGGAAGTCTCGAGTTCTCAGTCCACGATACTTTTCCACGAGGGAACATCAAAGCCGCAGCGCAAGTACTCAAGTACCTAGGTACCACTACGCCATACAAACCCTCGAAATACTCCCTTGCAGGGTACGGCCTGTTCACTGGGCACAACACAGAGGACCAAGTCAGCAAGTATTCCAAGTTCCTCCTCAGAGCATGTTCCAGCTACCTTCGCCTTCGCGTGGCCTGGCGTTGCCGCCAGCCCGCATGAGGCACGGAGATAAAGTTCGTAGGGCGAAATCGGCGTTACCTATTGTGCCGCTCCCACGCCGAGAATAGTGTTGATGCTAGTATCCACGACTCGACCCTACCGAGCACCCTGAAAGAGCCACCGTCCCCTCCTTTTCGCAACGCCCATCCCTGCACAGCCCTAAAACGACGGATCCTGTAAAGAAGCATGGAGGTGTGAGTCAAATTCCTCCGGCAAGAATTATGGAGGCCGGGACTCCTCCCCGACACCACCTAACCCCTGCTCGAGATTGCGATCCGTGGCTGGGAAGGCAACCCAGCTTTTTGAGGGGAATACTGTGCTTAAATCCGAAATCAGGTGCTTTTGCGCCATAACAATGTGGGCACATTGTTCACGCCCGGACTTTTCGGCGGCAATTTGTACTGTGCCCCAACGATTGCCAAGGGGGGGGGGATCGATTCTTCCGCTCAATTAATGCATGGTCTTCAGAACCCGCCTCGCAGGCGAATACCACACTCGGGCGGTCCGGATACGCCGGGTCTCACCAGGTCATCTTATCACTGTCAGGAGAGAACTGAATATTAATCATTGGCAGAGATCTCGGCCGTCCTACAACGGCGACCCTCGAGGCAAACCCTCCGTTATCCTCGTGGTCGCCGTATAGTCGAGTGTCAGGATCAGATTGATGCTTGATGTGCGCGAGGGTTCCGAGACTGTTAGCAACGGGATAAGTCCAAAAGCTCTTTCTTTTCTTGGCTACATCCAATTCTAAAGTTTCTTTGGTGCGAGTCATGGCGGGTCATGGAAGCGAACATGCACAGCCTGGCTGCCCGTTGGACCCCATGATCATACCTGAGCTGACGCCATGCTTGCAGCGATGGATAAAAGTGGTCTCGTTGCATCGCTGATTGGCATTTGGAATTCGTCCGCCGAAAACTAGCTCATTTCCAAGCGGTTCCTGGCTTTGGCTCACCCAAGATGTTGGGGCCAACTATCAACTTCAATACTATTCTTACCCTTTTATAGATGTGATGTTCTACCCACCAGTTTAGCATCGCGCGTACTTCGTATATTCCCCATCGAAGCGATCCTCTTTGAACAACAAATGGAGACACTTGCCTAACAGGGCCCGAATCTATTCACTTCAGGGAACAGACCCTGACACGCCTACGGCGGATGGGGAACAATCAGAAGGTCCAACGTGTCACGGAGCACGTGCCCGATCCAGACACCAGCCAGCCACTACATTGGCTCACACGTCAGGACAGACCGGGTCTCAAATGAATGAGCGTGAGAACACACACATTAAACTCTAATCTGGTTTTGCCTATTTAGCCAATCTCGCGCGCCGTTATAGTCGCAGTTGTACTTCATGAACTGTCCTGGGTTCAGCGTGATCTTATTCGATTCTGCTGAGGTTCCTGGCTTCGCCTGCTGCCGGCTATATTTCTGAATCAAGCTGGCCCTCTCCTTCCTTGCCCTGACAACCTTATCCAAGGCGTCTTTGATCTGCATATCGCTAGGCTTGCTCCGAACATTCTCAAAGAAAGCCTTGAGTGCCTCAGCGTCCTCAACACTCTGGCTCGCGCCTTGGCCCTGGGTAGGCAACATGGGATGCGCCGCATCTCCGACCAGGATAGTATGGCCTTTGACCCAGGTAGGCAGTGGATCCAAGTCTCGAAGTTGCCACAGGCCGATTTCGGGAGCTTTATCAAAGATCTCTTTGACCCATTGAGGGAAGTCGGCGTATGCCTCGAGGAGTTTCTCACGTGAGCCTTCCTCAACCCATGAGTTGGTAGATGATTCCTCGTGCATCTTATCGTCGGGCACCAATGCGACAATACCGAAGAGCTTACCACCACGACCGGGACCCATGATGATCCGCTTATCATGGCCGACGACCATGGTAGTGACAGGATCAGCTGGCTGAAGGGCCGCCGCAGGGATGTTGATGCTCTTCAGAGATTCGGTCGGGATAAGCATGCGATAGGCAGATATTCCTGTTGGAATTGCTTCTCTGTGCTCTCCGATTACTGCCTCGCGAACCTTGGAGTGAATGCCATCAGCACCGATCACTAGATCGGCCGTGATAGTTTCCCCAGTCTCTAGCGTCACAGACCCCGCTTCAGCGTCGCACGATTTTACCGTGGCAGACGTACGGACATTGACGGGGTTCCCAGGTAACTTTTTGCTAGTCGCAGCATCCCTAAGTCCCGAATGGAGGTCTTGTCGGTGGTACAGGACGCGGTCGGCACCAAACAATGAAGGGTCGAGGCGGATCTCATTAACGACTTCCCCCGCGGTGTTAATCATGCGGAAGCATCGGTCGTTCATGGGCTCAGCGGACTGAAGGAACCTGTCGATTCCCCACGAGGTGACGATCTTGGAGGCATTAGGCTGAAGCGAGATGAGGGCCCCAGTCTCATGAAGCATGCGCGATCGTTCAAGGACAGTAATTTGACGGTTCTCCCCCCGTAACGCGATTGCCTGTACGTTCTATGTTAGTACTCAGTGCCCCAAATAGCCTCTTATAGAAGGAAGGAAGGAAGATAAAGGTAAACGAACAGCCATTAGGCCCGCAATGCCACCACCGACAATGGTTATGTGGAAGTCTTGCGCTGTAGACATCTTTGCTTCTTGAGTCCAACGACCGAGTGCTTCCAGCATTTAGGAAATGTTGGGGAATGAGTGGTTAAATTCAAAGTTCTCTGCATTGAGTGTGAACCTCTTCAGACCTTGGAATTGCGTAATGGGCGTAGGCCAATACGATGAATTCCGCGGCAGGGACCATAGTCGCAACTAAGCTGTGCAGTGTAAGTGGTGCATTATGGGGGAGATCTGAGAGTTCCACTGGGCAGTTCTGTGGCAAGCCCCCGAAATATTCGGCCGAGCCGGCATATGGATGTCCGAACCGAACCGAACCGAACCGAACCGGAGCCACTCGGCCGGTAGTTGATCGCCAGTCCAGGACACAGCCCTGTTCCCGAGAACTCCTCCACAATCTCCACTCGGGAGATGGGGGAGTTCTAATGAGAGTATATAGCGTGCCAGGGCCAGTCAGAAGTATAGACATACACTTGGGTAATTGCAGAGCTGGTATGTCCCATTCTCCGAGTTGTAATGGGGCGGGGCTCTCTCCAAATGCGTACCCAACGGACCGGGGGCAGCCCCGACAGTTTCAATGGAATATAAGGTTGTTTTGGGGAGGCATCTTGAAATTGTTTTCCAAAGTAGTCGTCTTCAATCTATCGAGATCTATGATACCTGAAGGCCTGGCTCAGTTAGGGTTAGGGGTTGATACCGTATTCATTGGTCCTTTTCAACTATAAGTGCTACATTTGACTCTATAACAAACCCTTGAATGTCGGAACAAAAAACCTTATTTCGACACACCGTCTGAATTTTTCTATACGATGACTCCTTAGAATTCTCCTGTGTCCGTCTTGTTTGTGAATTGCGATCCCGAACAGAAGCGTTCTCGCTACCCTGAGACAAGGACACTGGCCAGGCGGTTCAAGCACAATACCATGGTCAGTAGTCTGGAAGTCGAATGTACGATGCAAAATTTTGACAGACAAATCCGCGGCCTCTGGTAGTTTTCGAGCTATCACTTTTGAGTAAAGCTCTGTCGGAGGTCCATGGGCGTATCAGCGAGGGGAGGGACTCAACCGACTCGGCTCCTTCGCAGTGTTTCACCAGTTAGGCATGTATTATATCAATCCTTGAGCTCTATAACACGCCTACATTGGGCTCTCGACTTGCGGATCGGTTTCTGAAAGCTCTACCCTTGAAGCTATCGCGTGCAGTCATGAATTGCTTGAAGTATATAGACGAAGTACTTGTCTGTATATAATATTCTCTTTGCCATATGTATTGAACTCTACAGCTAGAAAAAATGCCAACAAGCAAACCAAAATCGTGATTATTCTTAGTACTCCTCTACTTCACTGAAAGTCTTGTAAGGTGAAGGAAGTGGAACATCAAGCTTGCGCGAACGGTTGGGTCCGTATACATCCGCTCGCTATGACTCTCCGTTAGCATTCTACGTTTCTTCATTTTTTTCCTTCTCAACGACTCATGGTGCTCTTACCTTTACTGCGGGCTCATCAGGGGTTGGCATGAAGACCGCTTTGCCATCGTTCCCGAAGTAGGCAAGGTCCTTGTCAAAGGCCACTTGGTTCTTCTCAGCAAAGGTGATCCAGTTTTCGCTGAATGGCGCCCTAGTAACCTCGAGACACCTAAAGTGCCAAATCTTCCACTCGCCGTCTTGTTTCAGGAAATCAAGGGCATACTGGCACCAAACCCAGTGGGTCCAAACTCGCCTTCCACCAACGTTCTTGCACTCGGGCTCATAAAGGAATTCGGGCATGGCACCGACGTTGTTCGGCTCTGAGAGGCCACTCTCAACACCAGCCATGAGCCAAAAGCCCTTGGCAGTCTCACCGTCCTCCGCGACCTCGATTAGGGGCGTGGTGGTCTCGTGGAGGATGAGCTTGCCGGCAGGCGCGGGGCGGCCGCTATGATAGGCCATGACGCTATCGTAGTCGGTGTATACACCAGCGTTGGTATATTGGGCGTGGATACCAGGGGTGCCGCGCTTGACCCAAAGAGCCTTGATTTGCTCATCCTCAAAGACGTTATGCAAGTGCATGTACCTACTGAAGACGTTCTCCACAGCGCCGCGGTCATAGGCCTTTGGCGATCGCATTAGCACAAATTCATCAGTGTCTTATGGTGTTTTTGGTATAGAACTTACGCGCTGGGCAAGCTTCTCGGCGGCCTGAAGGCGCGTCTCTAGTGCAGCAACTGCGTCGGAACTCATAGTAGATTTGACTTTTGTGAAAGTGAGTTTTCAAAAGAATTAGTATGGCCGACGTGAAGATAGTAGAAATGCCGCTATCACGAAGTATTGCTTCTCTTGCATAAACCATTGACTTATACTCGGTGAAGCACCGTAAGTTATATGGTCTTTCTTGGCTTCCCCTTGGAGCTCCAATTTCTCCAATTCCGAACGGATGGCACCGACGCGAACCGACAATTCGGTTCGGCCGTGATCCGACACTACGGATGACTCGGAGCTCGGTCCCCGCGGTTCATGAGATCGCGTTATTACTCCTTGTCTTGGGACCGTGCAGTCGATATTCAGGATTCTTGCAAGCTTCCAAGGAAGGATAGGGACGTGGAGCCGAAATAATTGTCTAGCTGAGAGGAGATTGTTTATGAGGAGACTTGAAGGTGAAGAAGGATAATACAGATATGATAGTGTCATATGGAGATTGAGCTTTGGTTGCTCCTTCCTTGACCCCACAATCCCTTGGATCATGGAATCCAGCTAGCTGGGTCGAACCCGGCTACCCCAGACTATCCAGTTCTCCACTTCCCCACAAGGGCCAAGAGAACCCTTGAGCATAAAGGGTCTTGGGTCGGACCCTCCCATCCAGGCCGAATTTCTTATTATCAAGCAACACTTTCTCTACGGGTGGCACCATCGAGTTCAAAACTCGGGGTTCCACAACCCTTTAGCCCTCCTTACAGAAAGAAGAAACAATCTCTGAAGCATAACCATCCTCCAACGCCTCATTGAATTCCCATCCTTTCACAAAGCCCAAGAGCGCACCATGACTGCCGACATTGAGTCGAACAAGGTTTCGGCCACCGAGGTTGACAACGTCAAGGCTTTGGCAGATCACACCGAACACGCCGAAGGAAATGCCTTCCTGGTCGACAAGCACGGCGCCGTCCGCAAGGTGCCTGTGCCGTCGAACAACCCCAATGACCCGCTAAATTTCAAGCCGTGGGAGAAATGGGCCGTCATTATCACTTGTTGTTGGTTCTGTGAGCTTTCCCCAAGCTATATAGCATCGGACGTCCTGGAACACGATTTTGGATTAGATTCAAACCGTCTCGAGACTAACGCCCACTGTCAACAATAGCGATTTTCTCGTTGGCCCTCGTGAGTGGACTTGGTGCTGTCCTGGGAGTATTCTTCGGGATCTACCTCCCTCAGGGATACAGCTCCAGCGACGTCGCCTTTTTACTGACGCTCCCATCTCTTTGCATTGGTCTAGGTATGGTGTACACGTTGAGGAGTCTCTAAATACTCGGGCGTCTAACACACTTGGCTACAGGAAACTACATCATCCTTCCAGTCTCGCTCGCGTACGGGCGGCGACCCGTATTCTTGGTATCTATCGTCATCCTCCTCGGTTTTACCATCGGGTCGGCCGTCCAAAACTCGTACGAGGCGCATCTGGCAACTCGCGTTGTGCAAGGGTTGGCGACGGGCGCTTCAGAGTCGTTGCTTCCGCTCATGATCACCGAGGTCACCTTCCTCCATGAGCGCGGCAAGATCTTTGGGCTATACTGGACGGCTCAGACCATCCTCGGCAGCTGCTTTACTCTTGCGAGCAGCTACGAGGTCGCCGCTCTCGGCTGGAGATCCTACTATTGGGTCTTCGCCATTGCGATTGCGATCGGTCTGGTGCTCACCATCTTTTTTGGTTTCGAAACGCGATTTGCGCGACCCGCCATCAACCTCGACGGCCGGCTCATTGTCACTGATGAGTACGGCGTCACTCGCATCATTGCCGATGACGAGGCGCAGGAGTATCTCGAGCAGCACAGGGCTGACACCGTCTCCGACGTCGACAGCACGCCCAAGAAGACGTACGGTCAGATGATAAAGCCCTGGTCGGAGCCCCACCCCACGCCTTGGAAGATGATGACTAGCTCGTGGGTCCACATGTTGCAGAGCATGACTTCCCCCGCAATCCTATTCGCCGTGCTGTCCAGCTCGGCCGTGCTTGGTCTCGTTGTGTGCATCTCTTTGACCTACGACGCGGTCCTGCAGGCCTACGGCTGGGCGGCAAAGGACATCGGCCTGATCAACGTTGCCTCTATCATCGGTGGACTCCTCGGTTCGGCGTACTGCACTCTGCTCGGAGAGCCCTTCGTGCTGTGGATGGCTAAGCGCAACCGCGGAATCCACAAGCCCGAACACCGTCTCATCGTGCTCGTCCCAATGGCGATCCTAGGCGTTGCCATGCTGCTTGTCTACGGATTCGGCGCGGAGAAGGGCATGAACGGTACGGGCGGCTCGTACTGGGCTCCTTTGCTCGGCTGGGCCTTCTTCCAGACCGCCTGGATCAGCGTGCTTATCGTGACTACGACCTTTGCTGCAGAGGCTAGCCCCAAGCATCCTGGCCCGGCGCTGGTCATGGTTGTCGGCACCAAGAACATTGTTTCGTTTGGTCTCGCGTACGCCATGACGCCTATGGTGGAGAAGGGTGGGTATGCCTGGACTTTCGGTGTCCTCACTGGCGTATTTGGTGCTATTTTCCTCTTGGGAATTCCGGTCTACTTCCTGAACCCCAAGTGGCGCCAGTACATGGCTAGGAGGGAGCAGAAGAAGGGCATCACTACCACAGATTAACTCTGTCGATAATTCCTATGTATGACCAAGCTCAGATTGATAGGCTATTTTGGTTAAGGAGACAAGATACTAGGCGATGGGCCAAGAATCGGCGCATATAGGCGCTGGCCGGATGTCTGCTGTTAGCTTACAAATTATTCACTCTTTATCTCCATTTTTTTTTTGGACATCGTAGGTTCTAGTTGATCAAGATTGAATGCCGTCGAGGATCAATGAATACAATTGATGCATCTCCGAGTACTGGGAATGTTCCTCGACGGTAAATCCAAGTCGGTGGTAGCTTCCCATCTTTTCGTGGGTTGAACTTCGCCACAGCCAGGCTGGCTTCTCCAAATCTAACACGCTGGCGGATCTGAGTGTTAATGGCCTCTGCACCCCGCCACGCGTTTGGAGGAACCCGAGGGTCTGGTTCTGAAATTTCAGTGACCATGAGCCAGCGCGCGAATCCAATAAAGCCAGCGCTGGCATTGTCAATCATCCGTCAACCTCAAGAGCACGAGCGTCTCCGCGCACCTCCACATCCATTTGCCCCATGTACTGAGTAGGAATAGTGCACTGCCAATCCGTCCCGGCGGCCCACTCGACTAACATGGGGAAGGGTGAGGAAATGTCTCCCCACAACCCGGTTCTGTTGCTCCGAGGAGCCCCACGCATATTCCTGGGCTTGCTTGTGCTCTGAGTCCAAATCCCAGCCCCCGGCCTACCCCAGACTCGGCACAAAATCCGGCACCGAGCATGGGAACGCTAGGGTCGACACATACATACAGCAGGGTTTCCCGAAAACCTCAGGTTGGTGCATCATCTCCTGGGCCGTACCTTTTTCAGTGGATCTCAAGTGCCTCTTCCGAGCCGTTGTTGGCAAATCTGGGGTCCCACCTCCAACCTCAAGTCCCCCCTTATCAATGGACGCAGCATCTGAGACCTCGACGGCTGCGACGGGCCAGCCGCCCGTCAGCGACGACACATTCGTGGCACCTCCAGGTGCGAAACGCATGCGCATGTCCTTAGCTTGCAATCAATGCCGCAAACGCAAGGTCCGATGTGACGCCGAGACCCCTCGGTGCCGCAATTGTTGTCTGCGGAATGAAGCCTGCGAGACGACTGATCCGCGTAGACCTAATGCTGGGACGCCGGTGAGGAGATGGCCCAGCAAGAGCGACGTATATTCTCCCAAAAGAAGACAGAGTAATGCGGGCTCGGATGCCCAGATTACTGTGCAATCCCCAGCTCCGAGCCTGCGTAAGGGCGCGCGGTCCGGATCCGTATCGATCAACAAAGCCGACCCGCCGACAGCCGACGAGTCTCAGGACTCTGTGTCTTGGCTGTCTAGGGCGTACCTGGAATCGGATACAAATGGAAATGGGCCCCTGAAAGACCCCAGCAGCCATGTTTCCGAGAGTGCTGAGAGCCCGGATATTGTTGTAAACACGGACGATAACCCCTACAAAATTAAGGTGTGTTTCTCTTCTCCCTCTGTCCCGATTCGGCCCGGCCTGGTGTCTCGGATCTGCACAACCTTTGCATATGCAGACTATTGTAAACCCTACACTACACTACGTTATTGTCTAGCTGCCTCTGGCGTCATGTATAGTAACTAATGATTGCCGCAATGTTTAGTACATGGGAGGTAGCAGCCTGCAAAGCCTGGTGATATTCATCGATCTCTACCTTAGGAAACAGGGTCTCGAACCCCTAAGCTCACGTTTCCGCCATGGGATGAGCCATGTGGAAGAATTTGAGCTCCCTCTCACCGTGCAGATTCCAAACTTGCCACCCGCGACCAGGGCAGAAACTTATATGAACGCCTTCTTTGCCCGGGTCTGGCCTCTATTTCCCGTCTTGGACCATGAATCCTTCAAGGCAGACTTAGCCAGGCTTTATGAATTACAGGCATCAAACTCAGGCGGCTTACACGAAGCCTTGGCATCTTCGGATGCACCCACAGTTGTCATGGCTTTTGTCGTCTTAACCGTGGGGTCCGATGAGCTGGCCGGCGGCACAACTGAGCTAGGAACGACCCTTCTGACGGCCGCTTATAGCCTCTACGCACACCTGGTCGCGATGCCCCACCTTCCTAGTGTTCAAGCGCTCTTTCTGTTATGTCTGGGTCTTCGAGGCCGCGGCAAGGAAGGCCAAGCGTGGCATGTCCTTGGCCAAGCCATTCGAATAGCCCACTCAATCGGGCTCCACAGGGACTTAGCTGCCAAACCATCCAACGAAAGACTGCGGAGGGGCCGTCTAGGAGGTATGCGGCTGGATGACTCGGTCAGGTCGCGTGTTTGGTGGTCGTGTTTTGCCTTAGAAAAGATGGGTCAGCTAGAAAGCGGAAGGCCATCCGCAATTCTGGACCGCGATATGGACCTGCCGTTCCCAGAGTTTCCGCCACCCCCGAGGCCGACAGGAGAAAAGACGCATTATCTAGCGATATGGGTAGCCCTCGCTCGTGTTATCGGCCGGATCTGCCATATTGTTTATGGCAGGCCCGATAGCGCCTTTTCTCTTTTGTATGAAGTCGGCAAACTGGATATTGCGTTGGAAGAATGGGCAAATTCGGTTCCTGAGAACTTCAAGCCTGGATCAGAAATATTTCCTGATGACGGGCATACGAACACACCGCCTCCACACGGAATCTTGAGCTTTCTATCGTTACAATATTATCAGGTAAGTCTATACTCTTTTCTACGTAGTATACCTTCAGATCCATACTAATCTCCGATATTACAGGCGCAGGCTACACTTTTCAGAGCGTCTTTAATTTTCCCTTCGCAATCGTACATGGCAAAGATTAAGACATACGGTAATGCCTTGCCGTCGAGCAATCGCCTATTGCAAAGTCAAAGTCTTTGTATTGGAGCCGCCAGATCTATAGTGAAAGTGGTCCTTGAGCTCGCAGACAAAAACGTGCACCCTCAGATCCTCACGCCGACCCAAATATTCCTAGCGGCCAGCGTTCTAGCCCTGAACATCGTCAAGAATCCTGGAAAACGCCTGGCAAGGTCTGACCTAGAGCTGTTGGCCGCTGCCACGGAGCATTGCGCCGAGATGTTCCAAAGGGTCGGCCAGGATCCCGATTTCATCCGTGGTTCCGCTCTGCTGCATGACCGAGTCCGTGACGTGCTCAATATGAAGGTTGCGAGCCCACCATCGGTTGGGCGGCACAATAACAGCACGGTGTCTTCGTCATCTAGTGCCGGGTCCTTCTCACCGTGGTCTGCAAATGATGGGATGGGGTTACAGAATGGCCAATTCCCGGCTGGGAACGGGCAGTCTGCGCTTCCGGGTCTAGAGCAGACCAGTATGGACTTTGATATGAATTTGCTCAACTTTGAGGATCCGGTGGCAGGGTGGGGAGATGTCTATCCGTTCAAGGAGTTATTCACGGCAATAGGCGGCGATGGGGTTTTGAACGATTTTCTTCACGGCGGAGCGAGCGATGAATGATGGATAGCACAGGGTGCTTCACTTGATTTGACGGACGTTAGACAGGGCATTTCAGCTTGTACGATACTTTTATACTATATCTCACACTGCCATAAGCACCGATGAAGATCAAGCTTTTCCCTCAAAACTTGTCCTCTAGACCCGAAATAACATCCACTTTTTGCTTGCTAGGACTCGCCTCATCAAAATCATATCCAACCCACTCCCTCACCAGCCTTCTCGCAACTTCCAACCCCACGACTCTCTCCCCCAAGCACAGCACCTGCGCATTATTGCTCAGCACCGCCCTCTCCACCGAGAAGCTATCGTGGGCAGTGACGGCGCGGACGCCCCTGACCTTGTTGGCTGCGATAGCGACGCCTAGCCCCGTGCCGCAGACGAGGACGGCGCGGTCGACGGTGCCGTTGGCGACCAGCTTGGCCGCCGCAGCTGCGGCGAAGGGGTAGGGGGTTTTATCGTCGCGGACGTGAGTGCCTACGTCTTGGACGGAGGAGACGCGGGGGTCGGATTGGAGGTCGGCTTTTATGGCGTCTTTGTAGGATATGCCTGCGTCCTGGTGTGAAGGGGAGAGAGAGTTAGTACGTTGGTTGGAGTCTGAGGAGGGGAGAGAAGAGACACGCACGTCGCAGCCTACAGCAATCCTCCATTGACGCGGTTTCATTGTAGGTTGTGGAATGTGTAAGAATGGTGTTTGGTTTTGAGGGAGAGGGAAACTTTGGTTTTCTGATCTGGTGTAAGTGACGAGAGTATCGAAGGCGATGGGGGACGTAACTACGATACCACTTCCCAAACTACGACATGTATCTTTTATCTCGTCTGAGATTCGTCATATAGATACTACACTATCCACCCTAGCAAAGTCCATACCATCGAGGATTAACAGTAGTGAAAGGTACCCTAGGAATCGGAATCGGGCCGGGGGCTCTCCGAGGTTCGGGTCGGCGACACCAGATTGTATTTTCAAGCTAGTGTCGCGCAGGGACATGCGCACGATAGCTCCAATATCTCACTAGAATTTGAAATATGGAACTATCCAGGAATAGTAGGCGAGTAGTGAACGTCATCATCCGGGATGATTAGGCATTGTATAGAGATTAATATCCGCGTCTAATCCATGCCTTTGTACAGGGTTCCTTTGCCAGGCTATCAAGACTTACACGCTGCTTCCCTCACAAGCCACCCACTTAGATGGAAATAATCCGTTACTCCTATTCTACATTGCCAAGCAAATACCCATTATGTCGACACGCCACCTTTTCAATTCTTCAGATGGCCTCATCGTCAAGTCCCTCCGCGGCCTCGTGGCATACAACACCTCCCTGAACCTGGACGAGACCAACAGAGTCGTCTTCAACACAGTCCATGACACATCCCACGTCAGTCTAATCAGTGGTGGTGGTTCCGGCCACGAACCCGCCTGGTCCGGCTATGTGGGGAGCAATATGCTTGCCGCCTCCGTGTCCGGCGACATCTTTGCCAGTCCGCGGACGAAGCAGGTACTTTCTGCTATACAGAGGGTGCCGTCAGAAAAAGGCGTCATTATCGTCGTGGGCAACTATACGGGCGATTGCCTACATTTTGGCCTCGCTAGGGAAAAGGCGGCTGCCAATGGCACGAAATGCCGCCTGATAATATGTGGTGACGACGTCTCGGTTGGTAACGAGAGTGGAGGTGTCGTCGGCCGTAGGGGACTAGCGGGCCAGATTGGCGTGTTGAAGGTGATGGGTGGCGCTGCCGGAGCCGGCGGATCTCTCGACGAAGTGTACGATTTGGGCATGGCGCTCTCAAAGCAGACGGTATCGATAGCTGCTACTCTGGACCACTGCCATGTCCCTGGGCGGCAGGGTGAACATGCAAGAGTTTCTCCTGATGGCCTAGAGATTGGCACGGGGCCCCATAACGAACCAGGTTATAAGAAGCTTGATGTGATGCCATCTCCTGAGGAGGTCATCCGCCAGCTACTGCGATATTGCCTTGACGAAAGTGACACAGCTCGGGGTTACGTTCATTTTGAACCTGGAGACGAGACTTTACTCCTTATTAGTAACTTTGGAGGGATGTCGTATCTGGAGATGGGCGCGTTGGTTGATGAGGTTCTCGGCCAGCTTGAGAATGACTACGAGATGGTGCCCTCTAGGGTTTATTCCGGTCCTATCGAGACCTCTCTCAATGCACCAGCCTTTTCCATATCTCTGATCAACATTACTGCGGCAGCAAAAAGTTGCACTTACACCGTCCAGCAAATAAAGGCGTTTGTGGACGTTAAGACGGATACCCACTGGGAGTCCATGGCAGGCCACCAAAAGCATAGCAAACCCAAACCCCGAAACCAGCAGTTGGTCAAGTCGAAGGAAGAGAAGACAGCAAAAATGCCAACTCCCCTCGACAGCTTCACGATTGACGCGAACCTCTTGGAAAGTATGTTACGGAGTGCCTGTATTGCTGTGATTTCAGCCGAGCCAGACTTGACCAGATGGGATACGCTCATGGGAGACGGGGACTGCGGGGAAACAGTCAAGACAGGGGCTATCTTTCTACTCAAAGCGCTGGACAATGGACTCGCCTCATCCGGATCTATAAGTCGGGTCTTGGACACGATCGAAGACCTGGTCGAGAGCCAAATGGGGGGAACTCTCGGCGGAATCTTAGGTATTCTCTTTGTCTCTCTCCGGACAGCAATGACGAGCAATATCGACAACGCGAAGGCCCCGGGGTCACTATCTCTGCTTTGGGGCACCGCCCTCTCAGCCGCTCTAGAGAATCTTGGGCGGTATACCCCAGCCAAGGTCGGGGACCGTACAGTGATGGATACGTTGATCCCCTTTGCCAAGGTTCTACGCGGCGGGGATTTTGACGCTGCGGTAGAGGCGGCTATACGTGGTGCTGAGGCAACGAAAAAGATGACACCAAGACTGGGACGGGCAACGTATGTTGGAGGTTTGAGCAACGGCACGGAACTCCCGCCAGATCCGGGTGCGTGGGCGGCCATGGAGGCTATCAACGGATTGAAGAATGGCATGTAATCGTAAGTAGGCATACAGAAGTTGGACTACATCACTTTGAGTTACTGCAATTGGATTTCTTTCATCTCTTCACTCAAGTATATATCCGAGCAAGTCTCGCGAGCCTCAGGCACCTCATGTCAAGACGTATCAGTCGAGAGGATATCTACGGTGTATTCTTCATACGTCGCCTTCAGGCAGGGACCACAGAGAAAACTACCATAAGAAGCATTTTAGAATCGTGACATGCAGTATGTATTCATCTTATCTTATGCTTGAACCTACGACACCGGCGTCTTTCCGGCACTTCCCAGCCACTTCATGTAGTTCTCAACAGCTTCCTGCATCGCATCCGTGGCCTTCTCAATAATGCTCGTCAAAGGCTTCCCCTGCATCTCCTTCTGCACCCTCAAGTAGTGGTTGTTCATACCCTTGTTGATATTAACTTTGGTCACTCCCGCCTCAATACACCTCCTAAAAATCTCCTCATCAAACGGATCAGCCCCATGCAAGACAAGATGCACCCGATCCCCCACCGCATCCCGAATCGACTCCAATCTGTCATACTCGAGCCGGATTCCCCTCGGCCCATACTCACCATGTACGTTCCCAAACGCCGGCGCCAAAAGCTCAATCCCCACGTCCACGAACTCCAGTGCCTCCTCCGGCGTCGTCAACACGCCCTCCAGGTCCGCCGTCTCCGCCACACCGTCCTCTCCGCCCTCGATCCTCCCAGGCTCCGCCTCGGTGGCGATACCTCTTGCGTGGCAGTACTCGGTCAGCTCGCGCGTGAGGGCCAGGCTCTCGTCGCGCTCGTAGTGGCTCATGTCGCACATGATGCTGTCAAAGCCGTCCTCGATGTCGGCCGCGCGCCTCACCAGCTCGGGCGTCTGGCAGTGGTCCAGGTGCAGGGACACGGGCACCTTGGCGTTGCGGCAGGCGTCTGCGGCGGCGCGGATCAGCGTGGCTCCCGCGTACTCCATCGCCCAAGGGAAGAACAGCACCATGGCGGGCGACTGCTGGGCTTCGGCGGCGCGGATGGTGGCGAGGACGCCTTCGAGATTGTAGGCGCAGAGGGCGGGAACGGCGTAGCCTCCGGCGCGGGCGGCGTCGAGGATTTGGATCGTCTTGTTGTTGGAGAGGCTGGGGCGGGCCATTTTGGTTCGAATTCCTCTTCTTTTTCAATTCTTAGGCTTTTTTTTTCTTGCCTTTTTACTGGGCGATTTTCAAGTCATATGTATAGATATATATATATATTCTGGTATCTTGCGTGTAGAAACGAAGAATAAACGGCTACGTTTAGACAAGCACGGATCTAGCTCCCACGTATGCAAGAGTCTGCCAGAGTCTGCAAGAGCCAGCACCGGGTTTAGAGTGTCAATTGCCGCTCAGGGTGATTGGCTCGCACCTTGAAATTGTGCAATGCGGACGCAAAAGCGACCCGCGAACAGGGGAGAGCACTCCGTCGATCCCACATCGCGCATCCCGGACTTGGTGAGGAGTAGATCGCTCGGTGGTTAGAGTTCCCGTTTGGCAGTAACGGTCTCCACTCGTGCTCGCCAACGCGACGTTAAACCGCTTAGTCGGGGACTTGAATGCAGGTAGCAGGGCCGGTTCGGAGTAAAATGCCTCAGGAAAAGGCGACAGACTCTAAGCGACTAGCGCATGGAGACGAGAATCTGCCCAAGTACCTCGGGGCGCTTAACATTGCCCGATACGATCGGCTCGGTTCGGTCGGCGAAACGGCGCGCTGTTAGGGTTAGGAGTCGCGACAGGGCAATATCAATTGATGTCGCTGGCCGGGATTCGCGAACTCTCCTCCACCGGTATCCGGACGGCGAATTTCGGCCTGTCGAGGTTCGATAGTACTATGTGGCGGAGACGACCCGAGGTTCGCGGGTTTGTTCGTAGAGTTTATACACCCATGTATTCGTATAGATGCGAATCGTGACAGTATCGACCATCCTCTAGATATCTTTCACTCCAGTACAATTATTGTTGATCATACATGCACGCAAAAATGCCCGATTCCAAACCGCCTGTCGCCTTTATCGGCCTCGGAGCCATGGGTTTCGGCATGGCCACGCAGCTCGTCAAGCAAGGCTACCAAGTCACCGGCTCCGACGTATGGCCTCCGACTCTGAAGCGATTCAAGGAGGCTGGCGGCGAGTGCGCCTCGAGTCCTGCCGAGGCTGCCAGGGGCAAAAGCTATTGTGTATGCATGGTTGCTACCGCCCAGCAGACCCAAGAAGCCCTCCTCGACGGACCGGACCCGGCCATCCCCGCTCTGGAGAAAGGCGCCGTAGTTCTACTCTGCTCCACAGTCCCTTGCGGTTACGTCCAAGATCTGGAGAAGCAGCTCACTGACAGGGGCCGTTCCGATATCCTGCTGGTCGACTGCCCTGTATCCGGCGGAGCCCTGCGCGCCGCCAACGGTACGCTCTCCATTATGGCTGGAGCAACCGATCCGGAAGCTATCACCAAAGGCAAAGATCTCCTCCGGGCCATGTCCGACCCTGAAAAGCTTTACATTGTGGAAGGAGGCATCGGTGCTGGTAGTAACATGAAGATGTGCCACCAGGTCCTCGCCAGCGTTCAGATTCTCGCCGCGAGCGAAATCATGGGTTTCGCAGCCCACCTTGGCCTAGACCTACCTTCTACGGGGAAAGCACTCGTGGAGTCGGATGGCTGGAGCTGGATGTTGGAGAACAGACTGCCCAGGATTTTACACCCAGAGTTCCAGCCTCTCCTCAGCGCCGTCACCATTATCCTCAAGGACACCATGATTATCACCTCGGAGGCCCGGCGCTACGGATTCCCCACCCCGATGGTGAGCACTGCCGAGCAGGCATACTTTGTAGGTCTCGGTCGAGGGTTCGGCGCGGATGATGATGCCAGTTTAATCCGGATATACACCGAGGGAAGAGGAAAAGTCGGCCCCGTGGCGGGACAGGCAGAGTCGGACGAGAAGAAACTAAAGCTCGTCACCAGTCTCCTCAAGGGAATCCACCTCTGCGCCGCCTCCGAGTGCCTCGCTTTCGCGCACAGGGTCGGCCTAGACTTGGACCAAACGTTGGAGCTCTGCGTCAACGCCGCCGGCGGAAGCGCCATGCTGGGGAAGTTCGGACCGGATCTGGTCAACATCCTGCGTGGCAACCGGCCTTCCGTCTTGGGACTCGTTGATCTCGCGCAAGAGGTCCGCGAGGCGGTGGATGAGGCACATAGGTTGAAGGTCCCCTTATTCCTCGGTAACCAGGCGCTGAGCATCATGAGATTGGCTTTGCAGCATAAGCCGAAGGAGCTTCCGGATATGCCGCAGGCTATGGCGGTCAAGGTCTGGGCCGCTTAAGATTGGACAGGATAGGATAAGACATGTCAAATGTATATAAATATATATATATATGGAAGGTAGCTCTTTAGTTTAATGAAAAACCGCGTGCTTGGTTGCCTTCTCCAACGCCATCATCCACGGATCTCTTGACGATATCTATTCGCGCCATTGTGCTGCAAGTGCCGCACTCCCTTGCCCATAAAGGCCGACTTGACCCATCCCTCGATGCAACATATTTCAGCCGGAATCTGGGTTTGGAAAAGTATCTGCAGCTGTGGGGCATTCTTTTTCAGAAGTCCGCGCCGAATTCCGGCTCGCCAGGTCTTTCTGCATTCGCCGAATAAGGGCCGGCGTTCGGGGCGGTTCGGCACCGCGTGGGGCTTCCGAGTCGCTAAAATCTCTCGCGAAAGCGCAACCGCAGTTACATCCAGAGCTCCTTTCCTGTCTTAACACCGATCACGGCGTTACACCCAGACAGAGTGAAACCGTCGCCAGGTATACTTACCACAGTATAAATCCGTCAATTAATTCCTATATCGCCATCTCCTAACCTCCACGGCGGAAAACCCTGACCACACCCTCGCGATGGCAACTACCCGCCCGTCAACCCGCCGCGTCGTCGGCATGTCCACAAAAATGTACTTCTCCGCTGCCCGCACAAAAGAGTACACCAGCCAACTCGCGCACCTCCTCTCCACAGCCTCCGCCTCCCTCCTCGACTCCATCGACATCTTCCTCGTCCCAGACCACCTAACCATTCTCCCCGTCATCGACCAGCTCCGAAACACCAAAGTCTGGTGCGGCGCCCAGGACGCCTCCGACCACGACGCCGGCGCATTCACCGGCGAAGTATCCCCCGCCGTCCTCGCCGAACTGGGCTGCCGCCTCGTCGAAGTCGGCCACGCCGAGCGGCGCCGGCTCTTTGGCGAGACGGATGAGAGCACGGCCAGGAAGGCTGCCGCAGCGGCGAGAAACGGCATGGTGCCTCTTGTGTGTATTGGGGAGAAGACGAGGGGTGATACGTGGGACTTGGCGGTGAACGAGTGTCGTGGTCAGGTGGAGTCAGTTTTGGCCGGTGTGCCTGACGAGGCGGAGGTGTTGTTGGCGTATGAGCCGGTTTGGGCGATTGGAGCGACACAGCCGGCGGATGTCGATTATGTTGTCAGCGTTACGTCGGCGATACGACGGTTGGAATGTGTCCAACGGAGGTCTGGGATTACGAGGATCATTTACGGGGGGAGTGCTGGGCCGGGACTATTCGCCCAGCTCAAGGATGGGGTTGATGGGTTGTTCTTGGGGAGGTTTGGTCATGATCCCGCGCAGTTTTACAAGACCATCCAAGAGGTGGCAACGGCATAGAGCTTTACTCAGTTGTTGCTTCCATCACTTACAGTTTTCGTAAGAGTCGGAATGTGTCCCGAGGTGAAGGCAGACCTTGATGCATGAATCTGCCTCGGACAGAAGTTGGGGCTGCTCCTCGGTTGGTATGGGCGATTCTTGGGTATGATGCGAAATAATAACCAAACTTTCATTGACTTGGGTCTATAATTCAGGTTATTCAAGCTTCAAGCTTGGCTCTCTCAGCGAATGACTGAATTACCCTTACTAAAGAGCGTGAAGAATCTAGTAATCTGCACAAAAGGCGGTAAAGAGTGATGAACACGGACTCGGAGTCCGGGATATGCTCGCATCTAAGAAGAACTAATACATCAAACGCCATATAGGCTTCAATCTCCATTCGTTACTTTCGTCCCGCATCCTCTATAAGTCGCTCTCATAATTCATACACGCCGTTGATACTCTCCTCCTAGTTCGCCTTAATATAAGGAATGCCTGTCAACTTGAAGGTGCGCTCATCCAGCACAGGGTCGTTCAGAGGCCTGTCGCGCTGGATGCCATAGGGCTTGCCGTCCTTCATGGCGACGTTGGTACCGGAGTGAAGAGCGTTGGGCCAGTGAGTGGTTCCAACCCTCGCTATATAAGAGGGACATCGTTAGCCGAGTTCTATTGGTTTGTTTTATTGGTCCTGTGGCAAAACTTACCCTCCCAGGCGGCCTTCTTGCGGATGAGGTCCTCCTGCGAGGCCTCAGAGACGGGCATGTAGCATGTGTAGATAGCCATCCTGTCCTGAGTGCCAGACGCAGGAACATTGTAATGGGCAGTTCGGGAGTCCCCTGAACCTGTTAGCATCAAGACGATCAAACCTATTCAGTATGCGTGGGTGATAGGTTGGACGTACAAAGAAGGAGGTCGCCAGGTCCAGCTTCGACCTTGATCCACTCGCAGCCATTGTCCGCAAGCCACTTCATGCCCGCGTCAGTAAACCCGTACCACTCCTTAGTCCACGCAGGGATCCTCGGCTCGTCGCGCATCTCCTCGTGGAACTTCTCGGAGAGGAGGTGCGAGCCCTTGCAGACGATGAGACCGCCATCGTTGGGGCCGTTGGGGAGGAGGTTGACGAGACCCTGGAGGCAGCGGAATCCCGGCCGATCGGGGTCCTGGTCTTGGTGTGGCCAAGGGTTGTTGGCGGGGAGGTGTTTGCGGTTGGCGAAGCCGTAGTTGATGGTGTCGAAGGAGACGATGAGGTCCTTGTCGTCAAAGACCTTCTCGAAGGCGCCGACAACACCAGGCTCGCCGCGGACGGCCCAGACAAAGTCCTCGTGGCAGGCACCGTAGGGGAGGAGCATGCCCTTCTCGTTGATGATGGGAAGCTTGTCTGGGTGGACGGTGGAGGGGTCGTTACGGTCGTAGCCGAGGCCACTGTAAGAGTGTTAGTGGGTTGGCTCCGTAGAGAAGGGGATGGGAGGTTGGCAAAGGGCTTCTTGGAGACAAAGAACAGTACGTACAAAGACTCGATAAGAGAGTACATCTTGTCCGCGTAATGGAGAGCCCTCTCCTCGGGGATGGCGCCCTTCACGACAGCGTAACCATCACGGGCAAGGTCATCGCGCCAGTCGCCAAAGGTGGGGTCGGTGCCGTCCACCTTCATGCGGATGTTGGTAGAGACGGGGAGAGTAGTGGCAGTAGCCGTCTCAGTAACGGTAGCAGTCGCCATTGCGTGAAAGAGATTGGTCTTTTCCAGGGAAGATAGGGGTCTGTAAGTGTGGTGATAACGCTCCAAGGAGGAAGTGAGGCTTTGAAGGCGGTATTGATTTGATTATCTCGACTACAACTTAGCGTGAAGAGGTCTATTTTTATACAACATCGAAGCCCCATTGATTCCTTGCAATTATGGCCCAAATAACGATTACCCATGAGACAAGTGTCTGCTCAGCTGTCGCGGAGGCGACCGAACTCGGTTCGGGTGAGCTTCGGTCGGTGATTTATTTTCCTTCGGCTCGGATGCGGACCCACAAATTGGCGGATGTGGCGGACGCTTCCCCAGATCCTCCCCGGATTTCAAGTCCTCGTGTGCGCTTGCTACCCCAGAAATCACCATTTCTGGTCTGGATTAGATTCCCTTTGCTTCCTTTCCTATCTTGGTGTCAGTCACCTGCTCCTCGGAAAGTGGAGGCGAAGGCACATGTTGGGGATCCATCTCATGCCAATCCACTGCAAGATGGCACGTTTCCGTTTCGCCCACAAGGCCTCGGATTACTGCCTCTTCTAGAGAGACTTGCTGGTGGATATGCAGTTTGAGGTTTAGTATCGGATTCTTATTCATACAAAAATGGGTGAACTGCTTTTGAAATCCCGTCCAGTACAACTAGTACCCATGCCAACGCAGTGGCTCTCCTGTACCTTCGTATATTTACAGGAGGATTACATTCTATGTGACTAGTGGAGCGTATACACCTTCCACGGAAATATCTAGAACCTAGAATACAGGCTACAGACAGCGTATCATCCGTATTGAAGAGTGTCCCGTAGCGTAGCAACGTAGAAGGGCATGAAACGATGCCGCCAACGCACCCCACGCCTCTTTGGAAACCTCCCCGGAGCTTCCAGAACCCCCGAATTGCATCCCATAGTTCTTTGAAGTATCGAACGATGTTTATGGCTCCACCCCCGAACCGAACCGAGGGTCCCCTCCAGAGGATGTCTTTTCCCTGAGGTATGTTTGGTCTACCTCCCGTCCACGTTGCGGAGGCCAAGGATGAGACCGAGCCCTATCAGGACGAAGCGTTTATTAAATGGTGAAGCCTCACTTGTAGTCCATACTATTCGCCTTACAGAGCGAACTTTCACTTCTCTCTGCAGCATACTCACCTCAGCTACCGTATACCCCGTCAGAGAAACCCTTTCCCAACAGACTACTACTCATTTCTTCACATATTTTCTTCACAATATTCATTATAAAATCGTTTCATCATCCTGCTAGGATCTTACTCTAGGCATACCCAAAGCCTCGAATCAACTGCCTCTCATGGCGCCGACTTACACACTCTCCGCCCATCTCTCAAAGCAGATACGGCACTCATGGCGCGAAACAAAAGAGTCTCGGCTACCGTCTTCTATCATCCAGACGTTGAGGTTTCCTCGGGAAAAGTCCCAGGTACGCCTCACCAGCGAGAACAATCGCACTCTGGCCCAAAGAACGACACGTCACAACGTTCAGCAACCAGAAACAACTAGCGAACATCACGATGGCATTAGAGGAAGCTAAGCTAAAGCTGATCGAGGGTACGCGCACACACGCTGCATCCCAAGCGCTAACACCATACATATAATGCCTACGCCTATGTAATCCCCAGCGGTCTCCCCCCCCTCACTTCCTATCCATCGCATGCTCAAATAGCTGTGTGAGCACCTCCCGATCATTCTCACCGCCCTCAATACCAGGGGCCAGCACGACGACCCTGCGCTGCGGAATAGTCCCCTCGACCAGCGCATCAATGTCTCCCGAGCCAAAGCCAAGGGCCTTGAGACCCTTGGGCTGGTCACCCAGCTCCTCGAGGAAGCGCGCGATGGCATCGGAGAGAATCTCGCCGGCGTCTTCGCGCTTGGCGTTGGTGATGTCGACGCCGAAGGCTTCAGCGGCCGCGAGGTGACGGTCCGGGTTGGAGGCTGCGGTGAAGCGGAAGACGGAGGGGGCAGTTACGGCGACGGAGACCCCGTGGGGGATGAGAGGCTTGTTGACCTCGTAGCCGGCGTGGAAGTAGCCGGGGTTCTGGCCAGAGATGGGATACGACATGCCTAAAAGAAATATCTCAGGTTAGAACCCAAATCGAAAGAGAGAAAGAGAGAGAGAAAGAGAAAAAGAAGGAAGAAGATAGCTTTAGAATAAAACATACCGTGGCAAAGATGCACGCCCGCGTTTCCAAACCCAATCCCCGCCAACGTAGCCGCAAGCAACATCTCGCTCTGCGCCTCCAAATCATCGGGATCGCGTACTGCCCTCGGCAGATACTGCACCGTCCTCTTCAGCGCGTGGAGCGAGAAGACGTCACTGATGGGGTTCGCGCCCTGGTACGCCGGCCTCTGGAGGGGGTGGGCGGGCCGGGGCTTCCTCTCGGTGTAGGGGATGGCGGTCCAGGACTCGAGCGCGTGGCAGAGGACGTCGAGCCCGGAGCTGGCCTTGACGGCGCTGGGCATGGTGCGCATGTTGAGGGGGTCGCAGATGCCCAGGAGGGGCTTGAGGTTGCGGTGGGCCACGCCGGTTTTGGCGCGGTGCGTGGTGAGGTCGAAGATGGCCGTTCCCGTGGTTTCGGAGCCGGTGCCCGCCGTGGTGGGGATGGCGATTAGGGGCTTGAGGGGACGGTCGACAGGACGGCCTTTGCCGAGTGGCGCGTTGACGAAGTCGAGGAAGGGTGCGTCGGTGTAGGTTGCGTAGAGGTTCATGAGCTTGGCAGTGTCCATGACGGAGCCGCCGCCAACGGCGAGGAAGGCGTCGACGTTTTGGGACTTGGCCCAGTCGATGGCCTCCTTGACGCTGGCGAGAGGGGCGCATGTTAGAATTTCCTAGCGTACATATATGTAAATCTACTCATCTGGAGACGAAGACGTACGAGGTATCCTTGGGCTCAATGGCAACGTTGTTGAACACCACGTAATTGACGCCCTCTCTGGCCAAGCTTTCCCTAACCTGCTGCATGGGAAACAGCTTGTCCACGGTAGGGTCCGTAACAACGCACACCTTCTTGGACCCCAGGTGCTTCAAGTCCATGCCAACCTCCTGCGTGACACCAGGCCCGAACCGAATCGAGGATGCCGCCATCTCAAAGGCATACTCCTTGGAGAGCGGGCCGTCGGCGGGGGTAGCATACTGCCTGTTCTTCTCGTAGTTCCGTTGCGTGAGACTCGTAGGAGTCTTGTGGTAGTTGGGGTTAGAGTGGCAGGGGCAGCTGGGAGGGTGCGTGAACTGGATGGTTCGGAGGAGGCTTGTCGCCCGCGCCGCGGCCTATAAAAGGTGTGAGAAGTGAGCGTTCCTGGCCATGGCGTGACTGATGCCAGAGTGCGGATCGCCATCGCACGTCAAAAGACACATACATTGGGTAGAACCCTCGCAAAGGGAGCAAGAGGGACCATTTTTTCAATTGCACAGCGCAATTACGGTAGATGATTGTTTTCGCTGGGGGTTTTAGTTTCTTTGAACTCTCAGTGAACCCCGCATCCAAGAATACGTCAAGTGGTTTCGCGATAGCCGAAAACTTCCCCCAGATCTTACCCCAGCGATTGAAACGTGCGGGAGGCTTGCGGGGAAAAAGAAAAAAGAAATATAGAATAAAATAAAATAAAATAAAGGAAAAACTGCCTTGATCTGGGAAGAGTATACGGACGAAAGAAGCAGTATAACCATCACCGAGCTGCTAGTTATCAACTGCCATCGCAAGACGCACAAGGCGCAACGCACCCCCGCCTCTTTCATCACGCTGGCAGCGCAGCAGACGACATTACCGATCCGAGGCTCCGGCTGTCCGTTCAGGTTCCGACTCCGCCTGCGCAAGAAAGTGCGGGGAAAGCTCGCCGCAAATGCCTTAGGGCGAACCAACTACTGCTACCCCAAGCTCAATCCAGCGTGAGATTCTCCACCAGCACCGCGACGATCCTCTGATCCTGGGGAACATAATTCTTGGCTGTCGCCGGGTGACTGGAGAATGCCACAACGATGTAAAGCCAGGGAAGCCGCGGTCGATCGCACGGGGTTAGGGAGATTGTCCGCATTCCTGTATATTTCCATGCCTCTCTTGATGAGACGGGACGAATCCACGTGCCCCCCGGAGCTAGCAAGCTCAGTGCGTGCGACGGAATGCTGGTGGAGAGGGGAACCAGCTGGCTAATAGTCTATGTGCAATCTTTTTTCAAGTAGCTGGCCATCGCCCAACTCCGAAATCTCTTCTCCGCCCTTGTCTGAGGCAATGCAGGAGAAAGGGATCAATTGATGCCACCTTAACAAGTCGTTCTATTCTGACTTGGGGCTGGCCTAATTATTTTGGAACAATCTCCAAACAGCAATCTCCAAATCTGGTTCTTGGGTGCGACATGGGACGTACGGAAAGCGGCAGTTTGGGGGGGTTTGATCGATCTGCAATATAAAATCCGTCCAATCCCGCCAAGCGAGCCAACAGCCGAACAGACGGATTGGGAAAGCTGCATCTCTCGGTGAGGGGATTGCAAGCAGACTCCCCTTCCTCACGCGACAGTGTCCGTTCATGCAGAAGTGTGTTGGGGGGCGGAAGACGAGTCTCACAAGTCCGTCGACTGTGGAGTTGTCCTGCTGCCCATGACCTGTGGCGTCTTCCAGCATCAACCTCCTTGTTCAAGTAAAGTTTTCAAGGGTGGGAAGCGAGAAGTGTGTTGGATCGACACCCAATGATCCTCGAATTTGTTTCCCATCCTCCCTCGCTCTATTGTTCCCTGCGGGTTGATTGCCCAATATGAAAAAACTCTAAAATTAGACTCTCGCGTCTTGACTTTTAATCCCGGAAATACAAGCTTATCTAGAAGCTGGGACGGATCTGCGTCTGCAACGAAGAGCAGAAGCCAGCTACTTCTCTTGTTTTGTTTGCGTGATTCATTCACCCGACATTCGTAAGACAAACTACTTTTCGACTACGACAAGGGGCAAATCTTCTTCGAGCTGGGCCTCTTGCCGGCTCGGTACCGTGACTTCCAGCCACCGTCGTCGTCGTGGTCCTGGACTATTACTTTGTACTCGTATGCTCGTTCGCGACCCATTGGAGTGGCCAAGGGAGGCGAGCTTCGACGGCAAGCTGTAGCCATCGCTGGCGATAAGCGATCGACAGAGACCATGCCCTTCGGATTAGCCACCACCAGAAAGCCCGACTTGGACGGAACGCAGTTGCTCGCTTATGGATATGAATTAATAATGTCTGAGCCGTCTGCATCCTCACACTTTCGCCCTGACCTAGCTCTCGGCTTTGGTGCATGGGAACATATGGATGGGTGACTCTCGCCAGCCGGCTAGCCCTTTCAGGGTCCTGCTGGGAGGGGGGTAGGCTCGCTAAGCCGGAAATGGATGGACATCAAGTATTACTTCGTGCTTGTCATTTTGAGGAGAGCCAGCAAACAAATTCGGATAACTTTCGGAAAAGGGGGCGCAACCTGAAAAAGGCATGTCCATACTTCCACGTTTTCCAATCAAATGTCTCGGCCGGCTTGTTGGTGGCTTACTTGCCACGAGGATCACCACATGGAGAAGACAAGGTATCACCACTGCATGCCTTTCTTGCCTTCGCACCTTGCCCTCCCTGATGCACCGCTAGCTCAAGGACTTGTGTGCCACACAACATGCACTGCCTCGGAACTAAAAACACATCATCCATTGGCTGGCAGTTTGTGAATCCGCGTGTACAAAGTAGTGGTATGTTTCTTAGTGCTTTTTGGGGGTATTATGAAGCCCGCAGGTTTCACCGTCACCAGCGGCCCGGACACGGTGGTGTGGAGCCCAGCTCTGGGGCCAGCGGCCGTGATGCGTTCTCTCGCCGGCGCTTTCAACTTGTCTCTCTTCAAACTCGTCGGGACAGCAATCAATTGTTACTCCCTTCATGGGCTCCCTTCATGGGCAAGGAGGGATACTGGCGAGTCTGAGCACAAAGTGGAGCTGGCAGCTCTCATTGCACTTTATTGGTTTGGCTAATTGCTTGGCCATGTTGATGGGAGGTTGGGGGCGGATCCGAGCATCTCGGTGTTGTCATACCCCATGTCCAGCCCCATGGTACGGAGGCCGCGGCAAACCGTGTCTTAAAGTGCCAATTGATCAGTGTCCCAAGGCCCTGGGAGCGGGTGACAGCCAGCGAATTGAAGGGGTCCTGGCTGAGAAAGGTTGGGGTTCAGATTTGGTGGGTTCAGTGCGCTTCGGGTGTCGGCCAAGCTGGCAGAAGGTCCTTTTGAAGCCCCTGTGCCGCAACTAGTGCAGCCTAGTGCACACAGCAAACCGTCAACATTCTTGGATTGATGAACCGAGCTTACGAAGTAAGTACTCGTAGGACCGCGAGCTTGATGTGTATGGTGCCCAGGCTTTAGCCATCTCGGGGCGTCCCCCCCACTCGCTCCAGTATCCTAGTTTAGGACAAAGGGCCGTTGTTTCTTCGTGGCAGAGGATTCTTTCAGCCAAAGGACGAAGAAAGAAAAAAGGCGTGATTAGGATTTTCAGCCCCGTCCTGGCGTAGCTGGATCGCGGCCGAAAGTTGTCAATATCTGGAACATGGGCAGGTGTGTTGAATGCCATACGTGCATGGGTAACTCAACTCGCTTGTGAGAGCCGACCGGGAATCAACCAAATGTTGCTGGCGGGACACCCTGTATGAGGCCGGGTGTATCACCTAATAGCATGATAGGTTTGGCACACATCACCCGTATCAGTTTCCGGGCCTCATACTTGCTTGTTTCTATCCAACATATGTGAATGTTGTGACCGCGATAGGAAATCTATGGTGACATCTCCGTCACTACCTGTCTGTGAGTGCTGCTGCTGGCATCGTGATTGCCGGACGGGGTCTCCCATGACGATCGGCGATTAGCTTTTCCAGGGGCAAAATCTCGACCTGCTGCCAGGCGGTCCACAGCCTGGAGGTTGATCCCTGTTGTGGGCGGGAAAACAAGAAGAATCGTTGCGTTGCAGGAGGACTCTCAGGGGAGACTATCGAATCTTGGATGGGGGGGATATGTTGCCTTGCAAGTGGGGCACTCCTGGTTTACGAACCCCGTGTAAGATTGGTGCTGGGTGCAGCGACGGAAGCCTGGCGGCCGCTCAATTCAAATTCAAATTCTGCCACAAGTGGGCTGGCTCATCTCAGCAAAGGAAAGGGACATAGCGGCGTAACGATTCGAAGTCCTGTCCCCGATCAGTCTGCTAGTGGGATTTGTACCGCAGCGCTGGGCTTTTTTGGTATGGAACTGCGAGCTGGCCGCAATCTTATTACATCGTCGCAAGGGCAGTAAGGCCATAGCTTACACCGTGGTAATGGATGCTCTGACCGCGGATATGGGATTGATCACGAAGAAGTGGATAAATGCAATGGTAAGGGGAGGCGGGCGTTGGAAACATTCCAGAACCTTTCTCCTGAGTCAGAATATGTTGACCTAAATGAACGATCCGAAGCACAGCTCCTCGAGATTGGCTGGAGGACGCCTCTTCACGTCATGGATTACCCGTGTAATCACTGAGTTGGTTGCGTGAATGAGCAATCAAGGACTGCTTGGACGGGTTTATTAGCCAGGTTCTGGAACAATTGATCAATATATCCAAGAGAATCTGCAGTGGCACTAAGACGCACTGCTTGTTAGCTTCTCTCCGTCCCCCCACAGTCGACGCATGCAACTGATCGTACCAATACACCGTCGCTGGTACACCCCGCATGCTCGCCGAAAGTTTTGCGACATCTCATTCGATCTGACCTGCTCCGTTGAGAGCAAACGCCGTGTTTGTGCGTGGCCAGCCGTATTCCGAACGCCTGATGAGTTTCTTTCTTTGATCCTTGAAAGGAAAGGCGCGAACCGTTGCAAGGCGCCGCCTAGGACCCCAGGCCTGGAAAGACCACGGACGTTGGTCGAAAGCGCCATGGATGGGACAGAGCATCCATGGATGCAATCTTGTCGATTGAATATTACCAGTTACAGCACAGAGCTCTGCAAGTCTGGGCTGGCAAGAGTTGTGCGGTGGTCACTCGCCCACCCAAACATGGTGAGTATCTCGTCAGTGCGCCCCATGCCAGCGAAACGTCTTCCTCGAAGGAGAATAGTGAAATATTATAGAATGCCCCGAACTGAAAACTCGGGCTTTGACAGACACGACCGGACGAATAGACAGATCAAGTAAGAGATCACCATCTCCCACCCAAACGCCCGTGGTTTGTCACCGACCTCTGCCGACTTGATCCACTGCACTCGGCCATAATATGGGGCGAAGTAAACCCCCCTCGCCCCCCACGCTCTTACCTTTCTTCCCCTTTGCGAAACGTATCGGCTCCCTGGCTGATGGGAGCATAGACTCGCTTGTCGAGGGGGGATTGGGCATATGGTCGCTGCCAATAGTTGCGTTTTAACCAAGGTCACCAGTCCGATTGGTATTGGGGGGCCTGAGCCGATAGCACGGATCCTGCACTCCTTTTGTTCGAGCCGAATGCGGCACTAACCATAAGTATCGACGAAGATTGGCCTGTAAATGGGTAATCACGTATGCCCAACCGTGACATCGCTGGCCACACAATTTTCCTTCCTTTGGTTGATTCTTCATGTTAAGCTAAAGTCCTGGAACAACAACGGTGCGTGGCAAGCATGGTACATGCCGATGGGAAAGACTGGCACACTTGTACCTGTCCGGGAAAGTCCAGGTGCAGCGGAAAAGACGAAACGAGACCTACCGTAACCAAGCACGTGGGCAGCAAGGATAGAGACGCTGCCTTTGTCTCTGAAGTCACCTCAGAGGATTGCTCTAGTTGAAGGGGGCAGAAAAAGTACATCAATACCAGGAAGAGAGCTTCCCCAGTTCACCGCTCCGAGTCCCCTTTTCGTATTCTTGATCGAGCAAATGAGGTCACCTTTCATCAAATAAGTGACTGATCAGAATGCTCCCCCTCCCCCCCTTCCCCCCAAAAAATACGTCCGGGAGAAGATACCTGTTTCCTCATGTTGAGGGCGCGTTCTGCTCCCTGTACAAGAGCGCGAGGATACATTTGACAATGATACTCTCGGAAGTGATCCTCGAGCGGCCATTAATAGAGATCGACAGTAGCCCAGGGGGTGTCGTTTGGTTGCGAGCATTGGTGTTCCCTGGAGATGTGCTTCTGGCTATGAAATCTTTGGATTTGCAAGGCTGCTCTATTGAAATTGCGTCTGCCGTTTTTTTTGCAGCCTCGAATAGTATTCCCCTGTTCTACATGAACGAGGTTGTGGGGAGGTTGTCGGTCTATCAATTGACTGTCTGGTGTGTGGCGTGCAAAACGACACCACATTGGCTCGGCCTTCCCGTGAGTGAAATCCAGTTAGTAGTAAGGGTACCTCCTTTTGACGGCACTTTTGAGGTTCGCCAGACAAGAACGAACCGCTGGCCTTCAGCGCTGTTACAAGATGTGGTTAGCCCTTATACTGGCATGTCCCGGGCTCTCCGGGGCTCTTCAATTCCATCACTCTCCTCTGTAATGGGTACCGCGACTGAGTTGGTGCATTCTTCGACCCCCGCAAACAGGCAGACACAAACACGCTTCAGAGCCCAATTTACCCCTTGTCGGTCCTTAAACGCACCTCGATCGCAGTCTTTTACAAGGGGAGATGAGGCTGCTCAGCGAGTATGAGGGACGCTCACCCGCAATCTTGAAGTCATATTTTCGGATATGAGCGTGTTAGACTTCGTATTGCGGGCGGCTTGACGACGCAAATCTACGGCGGTCCCTGCTGAGACAAGACGCTGCTGCACAAATGCTCTAGACAACGCTAACAGGCACTAATGACATGAATGGAATTAATGGTCTAGTGCTAAGACCCGCGGGGGGTTTGGTACGGATAACCAAAGAACTCGGAGCGGGCCAAGCTCGACTTTTACTTAAATGCGTGTTTGGGACAGCATCGATGTTGCCTGCTTGTTCGTTGAAAGGTCGCTGTCGAATCTTGCTTGTATGTACGATGAGCCTCGTCGACCCTCTCTTGGCTAATACCAGTAGCACGGATGTTCTCGGAATGTCTTAAGTTCCGTGCTTCTGGGTAGTAGAGATCAATAGCCCAGAAATTGTTCGAGAGTAAGCTCTTCACTAGATCAGGGAGTTGGTGGGTGCCGTCTGAGGGAAATTATGTGGGAATGGCTGGCCTAGGTTGAACTCCACTAAACTACAACCATCCGAGGGCGTTCCAAGGAAAAGATTCTTGGAATCAACTGCGTCCTGAAGTTTCTCGTTGATTGTGGTACCTGGTACAGCAACCAAGTACCTCGTGGGTGAATATGTGTGGGTCATGGATGCATCTTGCTCCCGTGGAAGCTGCATTTCCCCCGCCGCCAGTGCACATGGCGAGGCCCGTTGCCATGTGAGATCACGTGCGGTCCTTGCCGCAATGTCATCCATGGTTGCTTATTGTTTGAGAGGAGGGGCGGCATTCAGACACGGGAGAAGGCCGAGAGAAGAGGCAAAGAAGGAGAGGAAAAGCAAACAAGAGCGAGTGGAAAGAGAAAAGCATAACCGCGTGCAGAGCGAAGCAACCTTCATTGGGTGCTAGGTCCCCCCCAGTGGTCCTTTCTTATCGGTTTCTTCAATATTCGAACTTAAGTGTTCAGTGTATTAAGCACTTGTCTCTCGCTTGGAGTGCGGATGGAATTCATTCCTGTCGTCCACCCTGGACGGTTGCGAATTATTGCATAGAATCAGGGCATCTCCGACAGGACGCAGAGTTGCGGCAATTGGCACGACCCTATTTCAGTACCTTGAGCAACAATGGTACTTTGGCTAATCATCTGCGCTACCAGGGTTCCAGCTCGACCCACACTCCTTGCCTGTCCTTGTCTTTGGATATCCCTGGATACCCTTCCTGCATGGTAAACTACTGCTCCACTCGACACTGAGTCCTCTACTTCTGGCAAAGGTCTATTATCATGTACGGAGTAAGATGGTTGTGGTTCCGGGGTATGGAATTCTTTCTGTTAAGTAGAGGTACCTTCGCCCACTAGTGGGGACTCGTACCTCTACCTGCTAGGCATGAAAAAGTGCACTCAAGTGCTGCATGTCGGAATAGCTGGTGTACGTAACTAATAAGTGCCAGTCTGGACAAGTCCCTATTACCATTGATAGTTTTGCTACTGCCCTCTTCGACGCTTCAACCCGCTGGGACCTCCAGCTGGTTTTGTTGCCGTCATGAGGTTACTTTCCTCCTCTTGTGTGCTCTCAGCTTCTGGGAACCCTCCCCACTTGGAGAAATATTTGATACATTGACCAAAGGGGGGCGGGCTGCGCGAGTCAAATGAAAAGAAACACCCCCCCCAAATCCAAAGCTGAGAGTAAGAGAAGGAAGGATAATAGACAAAAGGTAAAGTCCAACTGGATCCCCACCCCAGCAACACATCAGAATACGCTGCAATCTGCTTCGGCACTGAACACCCGCATTACTCCGCATCGCGGCCACCCTCAGTACATTGCCTTTCTCGCTACCTTTGGAATTCCTGCATTATCTCCTTTGTTCAATCCTCCCAACCTCGTTTCGTACGCTCCCCTTGTTAGTTCTTGGGCGATCCCTTCAATAATATACCCTGTCGTCACATCCCTCTACCCCAATTCCGGCTTCCGCCTGCTTCGATCTCAGCTTCACCCTCTCGACCCCTTCGCACATCCTCACTGTCGTCTCGATTCTATTAGGCGGCGAAAAGCTCTCCAGATCGAATCCCGCGTTCGTCTCGTTTAGTCGGCCTAGCAATTAACCTCGACAACCGTACTCGCCCGTCGTACCTGGCTCAGAAACGACTTGTGCACTGACTGACCACGTCCTGTGACGCTCCCTGCCTATCGACCACCCCTCCGTGCATCATTCGCTTCTCTCCCGGCCGAGATCGACTTGATCGACCTTGTGTCGTTAGCTCTTGGCTGGCTGGCGTGAACAGGAAGCCTCGCCCTCCAAAATTATTTCTCGAAGATTAGAGGTCGATTTTACCCACGACCGCGCTGCGCCGCTCCACCATCCACCAGGCTGCGTTTCCTCGTTCTTCGCTGTGCCCTGCTCCAACTGGCAAATATCTCTACTGGAGTTTCTCGGGTTGAGAAAGGATGATATAGCCATCCTGCTGGTTTAGTCGAATAAATAACTGCCTGCCCTCACGACTGGACATACTCCCGCTTCCAAATGGGAAACAGCCAGGGGAAGCCCATCGATCTCGATGGCGAAGGTACGAAACCATCGATTATCCAAGGTGTTACGGCGCGCACCCTCATAAGAATATAGGAAGCTCATAAATTCATCCTCAATAGTAAACCTGAACCATTTTCGGCTCCTTAGGGTAGTTGGTCGTGGCGCCTTCGGAAAAGTACGAATCGTCGAAAGGAAGGACACAAATCTCTCGTTTGCCCTGAAATATATCCGCAAAGATGATGGTATGTAGTTCAACCTTTGTCCTCAGTTACCCAAGGCGGCTGTCTGGGCTTGGTCTAGCTGCTCGATTACTGGCTCGGCTTGTTTCTAACCCGACCTGTGCTCCTTCTCTAGTTGTACGTTCCGAAAGCGTTCGCAATATCATTCGCGAGCGGCGTATGCTCGAACATGTCAACCATCCCTTCATTTGCAACTTGCGATACAGCTTTCAAGATATAGAATACATGTATGTTTGTAACCTTGGACGCATCGCCACCTTTCTTCGTGTTGGCTAGTACACATTCTCACGCTTTCTTTGAACTTAGGTATCTGGTTGTTGATCTGATGAGTGGAGGCGACTTGCGGTTCCACATTTCCCGAAAGACGTTCACAGAGGAAGCCGTGAGGTTCTGGATTGGAGAGCTTGGCTGTGCTCTACGATATATACACGGCCAAGGTATCATCCACCGGGATGTGAAACCCGACAACGTTCTTCTCGATGCCGATGGGCATGTGCATCTGACGGATTTTGTGAGTGCTGATTTCTTCGGTTATGGAGCGACATTGTGAGTAATCGCTAATATCCCTTTAGAATGTCGCTTCCGACGTCGTTCCCGGCAGAATCCTGAGCAGCAAGTCCGGCACACTCGCGTACCTAGCTCCCGAAGTATACGCTGGGAAAGGTTATGATGTACGCGCCGATTGGTGGTCTCTTGGTGTTTTGTTCTACGAATGCATATACAACAAGGTGAGTCTAACCCTGCGTGGGTCTCGGCGTGTGCCAGCCCGACAAGAACGCCCTTCTTACTAACTCGAATCCCCTTTGAAGCGGCCATTTGACGGAAATTCCGAATCGACACTCAGCGCGCAAATTCTCGCCGGAAAGCCAAAATTTCCTGTTACGCAACCGCCAGTCTCAGTCCCCTGTCTCTTCGCTATGACTGCCGCCCTCGAACATGACCCTGATAAGCGGCTTGGTTCTACATGGGAGAGTTTCACACAGCACGAATTCTTCAGGTGCATTGACTTTATCGACTTGGAGAATAAGAGGATCGAGCCAGTTTTTGTCCCGTCATCCGAGAAGACGAACTTTGACGCCACATACGACCTAGAAGAGTTGCTCCTGGAAGAGGCGCCTTTAGAAGCTAGGGCACGTCGCCAGAAACCCCGGGAGCGCCTAAAGGATGACGCGACGGATAAGGAGATCCGTGAAGATGAGCTCTACCGCATGATTGAGACCGACTTCAAGCCATTCGATTACACAGTAGCGGCATATAAAAAGTACGAACTCCGTCACTCCGCTCACTGCTTCGCCTGGAGAAGATTTGTAAAAGATTTTATTTGCTGACCTGCATTTTGCTATAGGATAACTGGCCAACCCCAGGAACACCCTACCGAGCAGCCCAATACTGAGACCAGCCTTGCTGTTAACCAAGGCGAGCCGATGGCTCTTACTACCGACCAGGCGACCTCAGTGACAGTTGTAAAGCCCAACGGTGATTATCATCAAAGGCCACCTGCTCCTTCGGCGACCCAAGCTCATCGTCCACCTCCACTCTCTGGACAAGCTAGAGATCTCCACCTCACCTCTCCACATCTTAAGCGTGTAGCTAGTCCAACCGGGGGTGTCCAGGTCACGCTAGATGGCAAAGGTAGTTGGTCCGATCTCGCCAGACAAGATGCAACGCTACCTACGGATGCAAATTGCATCGACGGCTCGAAGCAAGAGACTAACGGAGGCGTATTTGGCTTCCTCAATAGAAAGAAGGGAAGGTCTAACAGCCCGAAACCTAGGGAGCGAGGCGTGCTAGGCAAGGAAGGCGCTCGTGTCGTCATCGGATAGAGCTTCCCTGGGCAATACCCTACACAGTGATACTCTTCCCCGCCTTCTAATGAGGGCGCCTGGTCATGGGTTGCCCGATATCTCATCGTCTTGTCGGTTGTGACTAGAAGGTCGACCGACCTTAAATCCGGTCCAGCGCCCGCTTCTGAGCCTCCGGTTGAACGCCATATTCGCAACCCTCTCAATTCGACTTTCAGGCCTATTGAAGCAGAAGTTGGCCTCCACATGAAAAAAATTGAAAGGAAAGACAAAAAACAACTGGCTCGCCGGCGCGTACTATTTCAACATGCTGGAACCGTTAAGAGTGGCTTTGCCAGCGGAGGATATACCAATTATCGTGGGTGCGAGTAATATACAGCTCGAGAGTTATGTGTATTAATCACTTTCTGGACTGCGTCCCTGTTTTATGTTTTCTTTTTTTTTTTTTTTTTTCTGTTCATTATTCCCTCGTTTTCCTTGTCTATTTCCCTCGCATCATTCGGTCTGTACAATTTGAAATTTCTGTTTTGACATAGCATTTCAGGTAGCGAAGGGCAGACCAGAGGTTTTTACCGGCCAAACGGCCTTGGAACCGCCAGGGATCTGATCTTGATAGGCCTGGTGGAGGATATGGTTAAGGTGCGGAAGATAGTTTTGTCTTGGATCAAAGAAGGGCATACTCGGTTAGCATAATCAGTAGAGGAGTTGGCATAACATTTGATATGAACATGAACACATGGCAGATACCTTTTTCCAATTCAATCAAGCTTCCACTATTCCTGTCCGATTGACTATCTCTGATCCTTATTATTTACTATAAGTAAGATGGCTACCTATCATGACCAACTCTAGGGGGAATTATGATGGGAGCTTTGAGAGAGGTTCCTAGAGTATATAATGACTAGTACGGTGAGTGAAAATGACGAAATGGGCAAGTAGCTGATAATCCAAGTAAGATAATAAAGTGCCATCAAGTAAAGACAGTATACATTTATCAAGCCTTTATACGATTTTCCTCCTGGTAGTAAAGAAAAAAGGGCTATGAGGCCCTCGCCAGATCTCATTCATTCGCTTCCTGCTTGGGAAAACGCCCAATATACTAACATCTATTACAAAAAAAAGGTGCTGTGTTTCTGCTGATGCATACATGCAAATCTCTACTCTTTCATCTTCTGGAGAAGGTTTGAGAATGATGATAAGGGGCGTTACGGGTAGTGGGAGGGTTTATGAAACAAGGCAGGCGCTCTAAGCGAACATATATACGTTGTCCCCGTCTGAAAGCAAAAGAAAAAAAGAAAAAATAAACCAGTAAAAACACAAGAGTCACCAGTAAAAACACAAGAGTCAATGAAGGCAAGCAAGAGTGGGCATGGCCGATCTATCAACCAAAGCCGAAGCCTTGAGCATTCTCCAAAGCCATGCCGAGGCGCTCCTTGAGGACGTCCTTATCCTGGTACTCCGGTAGCAGCAAGGTACCGTAGCAGGTATAAGCCGTCGGTAAGCGGCCGAGCGGACCTTCCTCGCCATTTCGCTGGATAACGAACTGTATGTTCTGCATGCCGCCGACGGGGACGCGGTCCGACGCCGTGACGAACTCGAGCAGGCGACGTTTCATCGGTTCATCGTACCGCTTGACGATGCTCCAGAAATCCCGAATGGTCGGATGTGAGGCGTCCCATCCATTATATCGAGTATATCGCTTCAGCTCGGAGAGATCAATTTCCTGTGTGCCCTCCACAATCGACTGGAGAACTGTGGAGTTTAGGATATCGAGAGATTTCTGATTGAGACAAGCCCTAAAACCACGCTCAAAGGCCTCGTATTGCGGCCGCACTGATATGTCAGTGAGATACTTGATGTAGTCACTCACGTATGCGCTTCGGTTATCGTACGTGACCATGGGAGCGTCGTCGGGGTTGTCCTCGGAAGCGACGGGTGCATCAGAATTTACTGGGACGGCTGCGCGAGGCCAAGCTTCTTCGGAAGAGGTTTGCATGTTACGTGAAACTGGAGTATCGAACACCTGAACTGAGAATTCGTAGGTGCGTGCGAAGACGTCTTCGACTGAACCGTCCTTCTCGTCCCATTCAAGGAGAGTGGTCAAACCGCTGGCGAGCTCGGGCCAGCCATCAGCAATGTGGTGGAGCTCGTTGACTGGCTCACCAAGGAGCTTTCGGTAAAAAGCCTTTGGAAGGGTAACTGGGAGAGTAAGGCCGTTGTAGACAGCTAAAGAGAATAGTACGCCGATAAGTTCGTACTTCCATTTCTCGAGTAAAGAGCCCGGAACAAACCATGCCATCCTGGTACGATCATCGACCTGGAACGCCCCATAGTTAGGGTCAAATATTTGCGCAAAGGCTAGTTTGAAGAACTCTTGCTGCACGCCGCCTAAATCGAAGCCCTCCTCTCCATTATCTTCACCGAGGTGTACTTTAAGAGGTCGCACAAGCTCCCTTTCCTCTCGTTGCCATAATTGATCAAAGGCGTCTCGTGCAACCGTTTTCCGGCTCACGTTCAGGATTAAATATTTGGACGTCGTCCTCCTCAACATATCTTGAAGGAGCTTGCGATGAGCATGTGTAACCAATCCATCGCTGACAAGGCGTCGAACCCTCTCATAGACTGAACTCGGCTCTTCATAACTGCGGCTCATCCGTGCCAGGTTGATTGCGCGGAAGTATGACACAAGGTGTGATGGGTTAAAGAGGAATGGTCGATCAAGCAGGTGCTGCCGTTTCCGGGAGGGTTCGAATGCGAGCCAGTCAACTGGCACAGCTGCAGAGTCGAGACGGTCGGCAACGTAGTCAAGCCTGAAATTAACATCGGCCAAGAGCAACTCCTGTTTCCGTTCGTCTATGGATGTTGTTAGTGTCTTTGCGAGGCAAAAAGAAACGAGGGGCCAAGTACGTACACATTGTCTCGATGAACAGCATCGCGCCACCAAAGGCGCTATCAGGGTTGAACACGGCCTGGCCATCCCATTCCTGCATAATGACCGCCCGCGCCCAGTCAAGAAGCAGAATGGGCAAGGCCTGCGGCATAGGCGACGAGCCCTGTCCAATCTCGGCATCGGAGTTAAGAAAATCCATTTGGCTTAACAAGGGTCCCAAGACATTCGACTCTTCAGTCGTTTCGTGGCCGTTACCTTCGAATTCGGCCAGGGTTGCAAAATGCTTTCTCGCAACGAGCGCAGTGAAAAGTCTTTTCGCCAACCGAAGAGCAAGATCGTTCGAAAATGTGTCATCATATTGTAAGCATAGGCTTGTCGGCAGCCTGGGCCCACCGTTACCAGAGAGCGCAACGCCGCTGGAACGCAAGCGAGACATGTCAAAGAGAGCGGCGCGGCTGTTGACCTCTGGGGCAGCAGCAGCTAAGGCATGAAGACAGATAGACACGAGACATGCAGCATCGGCATTGCTGAGGGGCTTCTGCGATTTCAAAAGCGACTTCGAATTTGAGAAATGGCCAGGGGTGAAGGGCTTAGGGAGAGTGAATAGATTCGCCGAGGCGAGCCAAAGGCTGTGGAAGACAATACTGGGTGCTGCGTCAGTTAAGCGCACCATGCACCGCCAAAGATGGCGGGAGTCGACAAGTTTCCCGTCTCTGGTGAATGAACGGACTAGCGCATGCGGGTCGCTCATGACGTAGAAAATACTCTGGTCAACAAAGCGCTTCCACTCCACCTTCATCGGCATAGGGTAAGGTTGGGGTGTAATAGGGATTCGCTTATACTTCCCAGCCTGAAGCTGCCATGAACCACCACGCGTGTGCGCTATAGGAGACTCGAAGGTAGAATCTTCGCGCAGGACGCTGAATAGGAACTCAACAATCTCGAAATTGAGACGGTTAAGGGATTGGGGAAGTAGCGCAGTATCAACTATGGAGGTTTCGGTGTCATTTTCGGGGTCTTCGGTCTCTGGATCCTCTATTAAGACAGAGTGGTCCTTGGGCTTCCCAGAAACAGCTGGATCCATGCGCAACACATCGTCCTCGGATTCGCTCTCGGTATCGTGAGAACCTGGCGTGTCTTCCTCCGCGGAATCATCCGGCGACGTCATGTTTTCTTCGCCGTGGTCTTGGTCATCCTGAACTGGTTTGTCGCTTTCAGCATCATCAGAAGAGCCTCCGGGTGAAGGCGGGACGAGCGAGATCTCCCGAGTCGAGGCTTGAGTAGTTTTAGGCGGTCGCGGCAATTTTTCAGGATGCATTCCTGAAATGCGCGGCGACACTAGTGTCGGCGCATCTTCAGCCGGCGCATTCGGGACAAATGGGTCTGTCGATAACCTTCGTATCGGCTTCGTTGATGCGGCACGCACTTTCGCGTTAGAATTCCGTCTAGCACTCTTAGGCTTGGATGAGGCGGCAGGCTTCGCTCCTGAGTTCTCTCGTGTTTGTGCAGGTGAGTCATCAACTCTCATAGTAGTCTTATCCTTTCGGCTTGGTGAACTGCCGGATATGGCACTATCAGCGCGTGAGCGTGAACGAGGCGGCGCTGGGTCTTTCCTTTCTGCCAACGGCTCTCCTTCGGTCGCAGCAGACAAAGCCTGTACTTTTTTGGTCAAATTATCGAGACCGTGGGGCGTCAACCACTCCAACATCTTAAAGGCTACAGTTCCGAACATGTTGGCCGCAAACGATCGATGATCGTATCTCACGGGCTGTTCGGATAACTCAAAGGTTGCGCTCCGCTTCCGACGAGGTGTCTGCCCATCCTCACCATTCTCAGGGCTCTGGCTGCGACTCTCATGCCTGCTATCTCGATCTACAGACCTTATAGAATGTGTAGAATGGCGACGGTGGTTGGCCGCGTCTTTGGAAGTTTCCGAAGACCGCCTCCCCTTTCTCGGAGAATCACTGTGGATTTGCGACGAGTGTACAGGCGAGATGACGAGAGAGTTAAGCCCCGAGACTGGTGTATCCTTACCAATCCGGATATATGGGCAGAGCGCCCGTTCGGGGTTGTCTTGACTGGCCATGTAGACGGCCAGCGTTCTCGCACTCGTAGGGTTGTAGCGGCGGATGGGGGCCTTCCCGGCAATTCGTTTCCTGCAAGATAGGCACGAGGAGGTAGCACACGAGGAATTATCGCATCCATATCTCAGTTGAACGATGAACCTAAGGAGCAAGAGTTAACACATGGAACCTAGTGAGCAAAATCCAGAGGGCGAGAATGAGGGGAATGGCGTCCATACTTTTCAACCAGTGTTTGGAAGTTATGGCGGCGAGCCGCGCAGTGGATTGTATAGACATGCCGCGGGTTTTCAATCGTTTGTACGAACTCCTTGAGTTCGGGAGGCGCGTCGCGAGGGAGCTTTGGAAACGGTGCCTCTTCCCAGAGGAGTCCGAGCAGATCGATTTCGGCATCTAACCGCCCGCTAAGGGAAGGACGGGACGATTCCCTCGTCATGTCATTCGGCGTATCAACGTTCGAAGGGGGGAGGCTTCAAACTGGGGTTTCGGCGGAGATGGAAAGTGATGTCTGAGCGAGAGTTGGAGGATCAAGAAGTCGAGGCCAGGCTGGGGAGGCGCTGGGAAGGTAAGTTGGCGTTCCACTGTTCCAGCCAGTGCCAGGGACGCCGTCCTTGCTCTAGTAAGTTCTAAGGTTGAAATTCTGATTGCGAGAAGGCTAAAAATGACGCGGTATGCTGGATTCTAGTTCGTGCGGGATTGCTTTCAATTCGGTGCTGGAAGGAAGGATCCGCATCGTTTAGGGATTCGAGGCGTTGACTGGAAACTTGAGGGGAGGGACCCGCTAAGCAGCAGGGTCAAGACAGGCAAGGCTGGCTGGTGCGCGTTGCCAGCAATGGGCTGAGAGGCCCCAACGGCGGCAGATGTACGAAGGTACCGCCCAATGGTTTGAAGATATTGGATATATGTACAAAGTACAGGCAGTTACACTTCTACACATTTATCTTCAGCGCATCCCCACAGTGTTTTCAAGGTCAAGAGGGTATCTAATAATTCAGCCAATATTTAATAGCACCATCAAGACATGTTCAGCATCTGTGGCTAATCTTAAAACACATCTCACGTTCCTTCGCATGTTTCGAGCACAAGTCCCAAATCGCTGGTCCAGGCGGAAAGTTGGAAATCAAGGTCCCAAAGTGAGAGTAATTTTGGTCAGTGCACTGGGGAAGAAGGTGCATCGGAGCCAGTTGGCCCTTCAGCTCTGCAGTGAGCTCTTCGGCAATGACTAATTTGTCGAGTACCAACCCCTGAGAAGGAGCTGGCGATTTGAGCGAGTCAGACTGAGGCCTCGCCGCCCTGTTTTCTCTCTGATCATCTCCGGCCAACCATAGCTATAGGGCATCTCCAATGTACTCACGAGCTAATAAGCCCACTAGAAAAGTCTCATGTGGATGCCGGCAGGCAGACAGGTTGTCAGAGCCTGGTGCTGAGGTACTTTTTACTTGCGTCATACCCCAAGGGGCGAGTTTACTTTTAGGCTTTATTTTCGCTCTTATTTGCCATCAATTTGGTCAACAAGTAGTTACTCCAAGCATTTGGTGGCTTCAGGTACTTCGTAATCACAGTCGCCGAGTGGCTTGGGGAGGCCTGGCTACGCCCAATAGTGGCTGGATCTATGCGCTTCCTCGGGAGGACATATCATTATTATTAATGTCCTCTATGTTGACCCCTGCTAGGATAGAGGAAAAAACTAGATTCGCCCCTCAAGGCAGTTCTTATGGCCACCAGAGTGCCTTCCTCCCCGTCTGTCCGCGCCGGGTTGCTACTACCCTCAAAAATAACCCCGCCTTGATAAGAACCAAAAGAAAGACGATAAAAATTAATTCTTCTCCTGCCTGCATCTAAATTTTTGGTGCTGCCCCTCATCCAACCAAGGTTAACGACGCGGTCGCCCATATCTGCAAGCACACACACAAGCTCAAACTTCACATTGACACACAAACCCGACGCAAACTACAACATCTACTTGATTCCGAAAACTCTAGGAAAAAAGGTTGACCTTGGGCTTGCGTATTCTTTCTAGTTTGGTGGCATAGAAAGAGGACAAGGGAACACATCCGTCGAACCCCGCGATCTGCCCTCACACTGTCACCATGTCCGCCCCAGCAACCGCGGGTGCTGCTGCCACTCATCCCTTCACCTGTAACACATGTCAGGTAGCCTACCGCAATGCCGACCTGCAAAAGGGACACATGAAAAGTGACTGGCAGTATGTGCATTTCCTATCTCCACCTTCTCTCCTCTTCTCGCTAGCGGGGTGGCGGCCTTGCAGCGCATAGATACAGGTTGCTAACCGTGCCCTCCTTGTTCAATAGTCGATACAATCTTAAGCGACGAGTCGCCTCCCTTCCACCCATCACTGCCGAGGCCTTCACCGAGAAGGTCCTCCAAGCTCGTGCCCAGACTACCGCTGAAGCGGACAAGGCCTTCTTCGAGAAGGTCTGCCAGGTTTGCCAAAAGACGTACTATAGCGAGAACTCGTACCAGAACCATCTCTCCAGCCAGAAGCATCGTGCGAAGGAAGCGAGGGGAGTCCACTCCCCTACCGCCGTCGCAGACGAGACCAGCTCCGTCATGAGCTCGACCTTCTCGCTGGGTGAGCCGGTTAGGGGCAATGCCGTCGATGATGAGCTCGACTGTGCTTCTGTAGAGGCAGAGTTTAACCAAGTTGTAGAAGGTCTCCAGAAGACCACGGTCTCCGACACACGACCTTCTCCCGTGAAGCGGCCTTCCAATCCCCAGGCAACGATTGCTCGGAAAGATGACGAGGCGAAGGAGCGAACCTCGGGATCTTCGACACCGACGCCTCGACAGCCTGACGCTTCCACTATTCTACAGCAGTGCTTGTTCTGTCGATACATGTCCCCTACTGTCCGTCTCAACGCCCACCACATGGAGCGGTTCCATGGCATGGTAATCCCCGAGAAGGAATTCCTTGTTGACCTTGAGGGCCTACTTAAACACCTCGCGGCCAAAATCTACGAAGGCTTTGAGTGCCTTACTTGCGGTAAGATGAAGTCGAATGCTTTTGCTGCGCAGACTCACATGCGGGACGTTGGGCACTGTACCATTCCTTATACCACAGAGGAAGAGCAACTCGAGATTGGCGACTTCTACGATTTTAGGAGCACCTACTCCGATGACGAGGAGGAATCTGATGATGGAGAAGACGAAGTCACCGGCGCGAAGCTCGGCGCGAAACGGCCCACGACCGTTACCAATGAAAACGGAGAAGAGGTCACCGGGGATGATGGTTGGGAGACAGATAGTTCGGCTTCTTCGTTTGACTCGGAGGAGCTCACAGCCGTCCCTGCGGACGACCGCCAAAACCAGTATGAGCGCCTCAACAAGAGCCATCATCATTCTCACAATGATCCTAGGCAACATCATATGGTCGACGGTTGGCATTCACATGCGCATAAGCACAATGCCCGGGCCGTCTTCTACGACGATTATGAGCTCCACCTGCCATCGGGCAAGTCCGTCGGTCATCGCTCGTTAAATCGTTACTACCGCCAGAACCTGCATAATTACCCTACCGCCGAGGAGAGGGCTGAGCGCGAAAGGCTCGCCATCGAAAACGGCGAGGCAAATGGCGAAGGTGAGACTCGATCCGAGGGCGAAGGATCCGGCGCCAACCGCTCCCGAGCCATCATCCCCCGAGGCCAGCAAGGCATCATGGGTGTCACAGATCAGGCCAAGGAGAAGCTCGCCCGAGACATTCACCAGAGCCGCAAGATGGAGCACGTTAAAGATGCTAAGAGGGATATTGCCTATGGAATGAAACTCAACAGACAAAAGAATTATTACTACCGCTACGAGCGCGGTGGTTAGATAACATTACACAAGAGAGAATCTGGTCATTTTGTTTCTTCATACATCTTCTGTTCCTCTTTACATTTTTATTCATAGTTTCTTTATGAGATTATGTCTCTTAGACGGATGGATGTTTTGGGGGAGGAGTTGTACACAGGACAGTTCCAACTATGTCATTAGATAAAAGTCTATGAGGTGATGTATGGAATGAATAAAATGACTCTTGATATTGAGGCTCTTTATTGATCTTTTTCATTCACCTCTTTGTTTGGATGGGAATCTAGAGGAGAAGCGCCTATGTGATGTGTCTTGAGCGTGCATGAGGGAAAACGCTGCCCATCTTCCAAGGACGCCGAGGAAAGAAGTCTATATTATTGAGAGTAGGGCGGACTGGAGACTTATGCAATGATGCTTCGTTTTGCGAATATGACATGGTCTATCGAACAATAGAGCAAGCGAGCCTTCGTCTCTCTAAAATAAGACAAGACAAAAAAAAAGCCAAGCAGATACAAGTTGAGAATGAAAACTCAAGAGAATGCGTGTATGACGAGAGCGAATAAGGCCACCCTCATCAAAAATAAAAAGAAAAACGGCACCTTCTTCACATCCCTCTATCAAATCAGTACGAGATCCACAAAGCAACCACCCAACATCCCGTGATCCTCATACGAGCCTACGAAGAGCCATTCACAGCGGGGAGCTTGCCCTCAGTCTTCTCGAGATACGCCACTAGATCCGAAATGGTGCAAACCTTGATATTCCACCTCCGCGCAAACTCGATGCACTTCTCGCCCCTCAACATGCCAGGCTCCAACCGTATCGCCTGGCCCTCGACCTCGGCGCCGTCGTCAACGACCTCGCAGATGACGGAGGCGGGGTACTTGCCGGCGAGCCTGCAGAAGTCAATGGCAGCCTCGGTATGGCCGGGGCGCTCGCGGACGCCGCCCCCTTTAGCCTTGAGAGGGAGGACGTGGCCGGGGCGGCGGAAGGAGTCCGGGGTGGCGTTGGGGTCGGCGAGGGTTCGGCAGGTGAGGGCGCGGTCGTAGGCAGAGATGCCGGTGGTGATGGTGGGGTGGTTGGCGTCGATGGTGACGGTGTAGGCGGTGCCGCGGGGGTCTTGGGTGCGGGAGACCATCTGGGGGAGGTCGAGGGATTCGGTGCGGGAGGGGAGGATGGGGGCGCAGATGTAGCCCGAGGAGTAGCGGATCATGAAGGCGAGCTTTTCGGTCGTGGCATCCTCGGCGGGGAGGATGAGGTCGGCCTCGTTTTCGCGGCCGGGGTCGTCTAGGACGAGGAGGAATTCACCGTTCCCTTTAGAGATAGTGCGTTAGAGCAATCCTTGTTTCCCTTGCTGGGAGTGGACATGAGATAGAGAGACATACTAAAAGCCGTTATCGAGTCCGGGATGGAGTCGAAGAGGGACTGGTCAAGGGTGGCAGAAGGCATCTTGAGAGGTCTATGGGATGGTATGAGGTGTAGATTCGGTGCCGGAAATGTCGCTGAGCAGAGACGACTTGAAGATGGAAGTCAATTCGGGAGGATAGTCGTCTGTTCACTGTCGCATATGCGTCATGCGCCAAATGGGGACCGCGGCAACTATTGAGGGGCACACCGGGGAAATTTTATGGTGGGGCTTGTCCGTCTTCTGTCTTCGGTGAATGGCACCTTTTCTTCTTCGGGGCTAAGGTGAGAAGCAGTTTGCTATGCTCTTGGATGATTAAAACCTCGAGACAAGAACAATTAAGCAGCTAGCAAAACCTGGGATGAGAAGAAAAGAGAAGGAGAGGAAAGAGGTGAGGATCTCTGAACGACGATGTTTGCGAATTAAACCGAAAGGATATAGTGGCAGCGAAGACGGAGTGGCCGTTCTAGCGGCAATGGGGATGGCAATTCGGGGCAATCAATTGACTTCCAAGATTGTCCAGCAGTATTATAAAAGTCTCAGTTCACGGTAATACCTATAATAGTCCCTAATGGAGCAGGAGGCAACAGAGCCGGCCAAGTACTTTTGTACTTACGAAGTATACACCCGGCGGCCATTCGCCCATTTCTACTAGAATCAATGGATGCTGGCTAGCCTCAGCAGAGCCGAAGCGGGGCGGTGGTCATCCACCTATTTGTAAAAAGTTACGCTACACCCCTGGAAGCATGCTTCCCGAAAGTCCGCTTCTTGCCCTCGGCTTAGTGATGGTGGCACACGATAATTGTCAGCAATGAGAGTTCTGGTAGTCATCTTCTAGATTCCCCGCCAGGGTCCAGAAACAGTCCGGGAGCAGAATGAGAAAGCAGAACATTTGAGACCAAAAAAGGAAAACACGCTTGATCCATCCAAGATCCAAGCTGCCCATCCATTAATACCCGTTACTCCCATTGAACGCTTCCACCAGGGCTATTCGCCGAGTCCCGAGTCTCGGACCCTAGGAATGGCACCATATGCACAGAGGGTGGCATTCTGAACTGCCTTTAAATGTGAATTTGGGAAAGACAACAGTTTGCCGAATGTGGTCCAGTCCAGGGTGCGAAAATCAATGAATTCCTGAACATGCGTCTGGAAGAAAGCCGGAAAAATGCAGGTAGGCTGAAGGGGACCCGTTCGAGAAGGGTTTTGCAGCGTTGCCGTCATGGGCGCATGTGATGGATAGTCAACCATCTAGCCTGGGATTAACATTTGCGTATCTTGGATAGGGCGGCGATCACCGGGCAGCCATTTTGGGGTAGGACCACCAGCCACTACAACCGCAAAGTACGGATTTACGCACAGGTGTATGTACCATGCTGGCTGGCTGGCTGGCGACTGCTCGCATCGCCGCAGCCAGGCCAGGGTCCAGTGGAACCGAGAAACCCGGGGTCGTCTCTTCTCGATTAGGTAAGGAGCAAGGCACAATGTGATTCCCGCCCATAATATTACCAAATTGTTTCGATTGGAAGTACATACCTCAAGTATTACCTGGTGTACCTGAATGAACCAGCCCCAGCGTTTTCTTTTTGGTGATTGAAAGCTCGCAGCAGAGGGACGGTGCGGATCAGCACGTAAACCTCCCACCACCCCAAGTCCACCATGCTCTCCAATCGGGCATCTCGGCACATGGCCGCCTCTCTCCGGCGGTCGGCCAGACCAGCTGCGACACCGGTCTGCTCTCGCTTATCACAACCAGCCCAAGCAAGCCCGTACCTCCGATCGCGCCACCAATCGTCGACAGCACAAAGTAACAACACCTACTCTTCCGTCGACCCTTCCGAGATTTCCCACTTCGACGCCTTGGCCTCCTCCTGGTGGGACGCCCACGGTCCGTCCCGCCTGCTCCACCTCATGAATCCTGCCCGGCACGACTTCATCCAGGCCTGCCGCGCCTCGCAGGCCGATCCCCCTCCGAACGCACCCTCCTCCCTGCAGTACCTCGATATCGGATGTGGAGGAGGCATCTTTGCGGAGAGCGCCGCGCGTCTACCCACGACAAAGCACGTCACTGCTGTGGACGCCTCAGAGGAGGTCCTCGCGATAGCCAAGGCCCATGCCCGCCGGGACCCGGGGCTGAGGAATAAGCTTACCTACAAGTGGGGCTCCATCGAGAAGCTCGAGGTCCCTACCAGTCCCGAGGATCAGTACGATGTCGTCTCCGTGTTCGAGGTCGTCGAGCATGTCGATGCGCCGGGCCAGTTCCTCGAGAGCTGTAAGCCTTTCGTGAAGCCGGGTGGCTGGCTCGTTCTGAGCACGATTGCGAGGACCTGGGTCAGTTGGTTTACCACAAACTTGATGGCGGAAGACATCCTCAAAATTGTGCCCAAGGGGACACACAGCTGGGACAAGTACATCAACGAGGAGGAACTACGAAAGTACTTTGGCGCCATGGGCGGTTGGAATAGTCCTAGGTGCATGGGTGTCGTGTACGTCCCCGGTCTCGGATGGAAGGAGGTCCAAGGCAGCGAGAAGGTGGGCAACTACTTCTTCGCCGTGCGACGAGACGGGCCTTGATACCCGAACCGCTTCACAATACAGATGTCGCGTAAGATTACTTGTACTATACTTTACATAGATGGACTCATTGATTAGATAGATTGGGTATTGTACACTAGCAGAACAACTGGAGAGACTCAACCCCCGTCTCCTTACCCCAACCTCACCTTCTTCCACAGCATGAGGCATTCCTGCAAGTCTAATGCCACGGATACTTGCGTTTCCGTCTTACCCGTCTCCCTGATCACGGAGACCAATAAACTTGCTTGCGCAAAGACCACCTGCTCTTCCTTGAGCGCTTCATAATCGGACTTGCGCATGCCGGCGTTATCGGTCCACGTCTTCCAGGTATCGAGCATGCGGCAGATGGAGTTGGCAAACTGGCCGTCGAGAATCATGCGATGCAATACGGCTCCGGCGGCTTCCTTGATACTAAGGAACTCGTTGACGTGTGACTTGGTCTTAAGCCAGCGGAGGCTATGTTCCGCCACAAGAGTTGCGTTCCACTTCGGCGATTGGAAAGCTTCGGTGAGACGCGTCTCCTGGCGCTGCTTATCCTGTCGCATCCTATCACGCACTGCCATTTTTGTCTCAGTCAAGTTCATGATCGGCGAGGAGATTAACCCGTGTCGGCACGGCCGTGGGAGGAAACTTACTGTCGTTCAACTGCTCCATACCCTCCCTCTGCACCCTCTCCCTCATGGCTTGCGCCCGCTGTGCAGGTGACATGGTACTCTCCTTGGCCATTTGCCGGGTACGCTCCGCCGCTCTCCTCATTTGCATATCGAGCCTCTCGGCCATGTCATCGTACTGAGTCGCCCACTCCGGGGTGTCTGCGTCGGTAACGAACTCGAGCATTTCCAGCACGCCGCAAGGGACGCCGTCCTTCCGAGAGAATGTGAGGATCTCGTCAGGGATCTTATAGTTCCAAAGAAGGGTCTGTCCGGAGGTCCCAAAGGCAGTCACGGCACTGGCAAACCAGACACCGTTGGTGGATAGCTGGGAAATTCGTAGGTGGTCGATGTATAGGGTGTCGGGTGTGGTTTGTCCTGACTCATCTGCTGGCAGGGCGGTGATGAGACCGTGAGTAGAAACGTGACAGGATATCGCGCGGTGCGCATTGGCATCAGCCTCTTGTTGGAGGGAGTCAAATACGGATCCATTCACGGATTTCGTGTCACCCTTGACAGATCTCGACGCCGGAGCTGGTTCTTGTTCCAAAAGCGTAGCAGATGATGAGGCTTGGCCGCCGTCTGAGGTCTGTGGTACCAGTGATCTGGGTGCAGGAATGCTAACCCAGTAAGGAGGCAGAGATGAGTGGCTTCTCGTTGTCCAGTAGCTCGACCAATGTACCGCCAAAGACAGATTACCGTCCGAATCATCCAGCGGCGCAACCGTGAGGGCCTTGTGGTTTCCATCTGGCGACATCATGAGAGCGCATCCAACGGGGGTCCACAATCCCGTCGTCTTCAGAAGCCTCCAACCATAAGGGTCTGGTACAGCGCCGAGATCAAGCAAATATGAGACTAGCTCGTGAAACTCCACTTCGACTTGTGGCTGCCTCAACTGATCGGCATACTCCACTCTCTGCGTCTTGACACCGATCGCGTTCGTCCTCCAGTTGAAAGTTGTCCACGAGCCCCCGGGGATGTTGCTAGGGTGCCGACTCAGCGACCAGTATTCGTCTCGCTGCTCCGACCTATCGAGAGGCGTGACTGCGTAGCGGGGGAGCTCGACCTCGATGACTCTGTTGACTACATCGCTGCGAGTGAGGGCTTTGAGTTGACTATGCCGTAGCATACGCTTGATTTTAGATAGAGCGGCAAGCGTCACAACGGTGTTGTAGAGGATGGGAAGCACGCCGAGCACGGCGAGGGGCACACCGATATATGTGATGATATCGGAGGCCGTTGCGTGAGGGTCGTTGTCACGGCCCATGAAAGCGGTAATATTGCGCTAGTATTTAACACCGCATCTATTGCCAAAGGTGCGCGAACGGCTCCTTCGATTCAATAGACGCCAATACCTACAAAACGAGTGAAAAATCCGGACGAGAGGATCGTAGATCGTGACGCGCAACGGAAGAGCTTCACAGGGCAGTGCCGCTTTTATTGGTGGTCGAAATGGTACGTACCATCCCCCTATGCCTGGCTAGTGCTTTCAGCCCCACGCTAGGGCGTCGAGCGCGCAGTTCTCATCTCCCAAAGCCAGCTGGCTGTGAATCCAGATTCTACTAGGCTGCAGGCAGGGCTGGAATAGGCTTCGACCCCTGGCTTCTTTCTGCTTGGCAACATAAGAACTGATCGTGGTGGCTGGGCCTCCACGAAACCACCTTGGGTATTAAACGATGACAGAAAGAACGCCCAGAAGACGAGAGAGCGAGGCGGCGGATGATGAATTGCTCGACTTACGTAGCTTTTTCGGGGCGCTCCTAGTAGAAGACGCGATCTCTCGATGCCATAATCCCCATGGATGAGGAATTGAGTCGATTCAAGAAGTTCGTGGGACCTGATATGACTTCTCACCTCGGTCAAGTCTGTACCTAGAAATCCTCGAGCTACTACACTTTCAATCTGTATTCGGCCCGCTACTTGCAGCACCTCGAGTTGCCGGCTTCCATGTCGGTGTGCGAGCGTTGCTGGCGCCTACCTGTATTTAGAGAGTAAGTCTGTGGAGTTTCCCATGTCACTATAAACTGTATTTGGGTCAGTCCAATCATCAATTGATGCATACCAATAGATCAATGATTGATCCGTTGATGTCCTCCAGGGCTGCATTTTAGGCTGCCCCACTAAATTGCAGTGGTGACATTGATTGATCTCTTTTGCCCCTCTCAATTCCCTCCAAAAGTTTGAGACGCGAAAACGCGTTTCGCACGTCCAACCCATCCACCTCCATCACCACTCATCGTCTCCCACACCGATTTCTTTTCCCCGAACGCGGAAAGCACCCAGAATGCTCCCCGGAAAACGACGCCTCCAACAAGGCCGCCGCACCGGCACCTCCTCCACGCCCGGCCGCCCAACATCGACCGCCGGCCCCCACGCCGAGCTCCCGCCCTACAAACCACAGGCATGTGCGCTCAACGACGAGGCTGTCCGTTCCCTCTTCCAGCTCAGCCAGAACCTTAAGACGGAGAAGCTCGACGAGCACGTGCGCGAGTCGCTCGCCTTCATCGGACGAGCGACGTTTGAGCTCAACGAAACGCTACAAAGCGCACGATGTAACCTGGAGAGCCTAGGCGAGGGCAAGGAGGAGGAGAGGGCCAAGATGCAGAAGAAAGTGACAAAGCTAGAGGAGCTGGCCAAGGAGCTTACGATGGAGGCGGATAAGTCTGTGAGGGGCCTCATCGATCTCAAGGCGAACGTTGTCGATGAGCGAGAGGCTATACAGGCGGCGCATGACGCCGCGTCGCAGATTGTGAGGACTCGTCTGCAGGAGAAAAGGTTGCGGGAGCAGCGTCAGCAGGAGCTAGCAGAGGCCGGGGAACAGGGTGAGGACGCTGGGGATGTCTTGGCTGAGCCTGCGTTTGAGCCGTCAACCGACATGATTCGGGGCATCAGGGGGCAGAAATCGGACGAGTACGAGAATATGGACATGTATCAGCGCTACAGTTTGAACAACGACTACATCGAGTTCAAGAGACAGTGGCATATGGGTCTCCACGGTGCGGATGCCGTCGTTCCCGACGCCAAGAGGTGGTTCACACGCGACGGCCAACCAGTGTTCAACTACGGTCACGGAGGAGGGCAGGGCGGAAGCAACGGCATCGGAGAAGACGAGGAAACGATGGATGACGACGAGGACATTGTCATCGAGAGGGAGAAGGTCAGCACGAGGTGCCCACTCTCGCTGCAGGAGATGAAGGACCCTTATACCAATTCTCGATGCAAGCACACCTTTGAGAAGGACGCGATTATGGAGTTTTTTGGCAGTGCGCGGCAGGTGATGTGCCCGCAAGCAGGCTGCAGCATGGTAAGTTGCGCGCCAAGATCTCAGATAATATACTCCGATGCGACTCGGATACTAAACACAAGAGTCCGGATTACAGACGTTTACGAAGCGGGACCTTTACCCTGACAGAGCCATGTTGGCGCGCATCCGCAGGGCTCGGAGGGAGCGGCAGGAGCCCGAGTCCGAAGAAGACGAAGACGAAAATTCCAGAATGATTGACGACGATGGTGATAGTCGAGTAAAGGAGGAGCCCCGCATAGACCCATCGGGGCCACGGCCTCGACGCTCGATTAAACGGGAACGGCAATCGAGGGGTGGCGATGACTACGACGAACTGTGAGGTGCTGGCGGGCGTAGGAAGTGTGGACGACGACCCCTCAGTACCTCGTAGACGACTTCTTTTAATAGGTCGATGTATATGATACCCTTGCAATAAAAGACTACGAATTCAATCCCGAAGAATCCTAAACCAACTATGTCATCCCGCATCGCGGTCGGTAACAGCTGTGGGATGCATGCTGTAGATATAGCAGAAATGAGCGTCCATGTCGCAGGGCGCCAATCCTGCCGAACCACACAAAACCTAAGCAATATAAGCAAAATAATGACCCGAGCAAAATAATGACCCGATCTGAATACCTACGACCATAGCTCGCAGAGAATTGAGGGTCCCGTCCGCTCCCCTGTACACAAGCTGCGAAGCGCCGGCTTGACTTCCGGGTTGCTTTGCCCAAGCGGGAAGCGAGGGAAACTGCTCGACCAAGCTTGCTACAGGAGTAAACGTGTTCTGCGAGGGCCTTACAAGAAATAGATTGCCTTGTTCCTGCCTCTCTGTCATAATCGATTTTTGTCACTTCGACGAGAGCTCTATGATCATACTGACCGCCTACCGTTCATATTCGCCATGGTAGACTAGTACCTATGGATGATGCTTCAGAGTACTACCTTCCTGGATCCTATCTCTGAGGTGCTCCTCCCCAGCGAAATTATGGACTTGTTAGTGGCGATCAACTGCCGCCCTGATGACCGTTGGAGAGCTCTGTATCTGAATCCGCTTATGCAGTTGCTAATCTGTCGGGGTTGGTTGCCCTGTATGGCCTCCAAGGACTACTCTATCTTGGGGGTTGGAAGCGATATCAAGAAGCAAGGCAGGCTAATGAGCAACTATCACAAGTACATGAGCAACAAGAGGGCTCCGATCATGGTGTGGCCTCTCGTGTATCCAATCGTACAACATAGGTTTAACCTCGAACATTCGAACACCAGATGCGGACGGCGCACGGTGCAGGACCCAAATATGGCTGCTTTTGACGTGAAGCGTAGGTTCGGGTTCAATCGAATGGAAGGCGAGTCGATCCTCGTTAGCGGCCTACCTGCCCATCCAACTTCTGAAGACCCCGATGAGTTTTGGAGACGCGACGAATCATTGCATCTGGACCCCCTCTCCAGTCTGTCAACCGCCCTTTTTGTTGGACCTCATGGATTCGACCCTGTTGCAATTGCGGGGCGACGCAAGACCTGGACTTGTAGGCTATACAAGCTTACAGATAAGGACTCTGGTGATGAATGGATGGTCTATAGTAGCCATTGTCACAGTGTCGAGATTTCAGGCGTCTTCCCAACACGATGAACAGAGGTTGTAGGGGACCTCAGAGACATGTACACAGCAAGCATTAACAACATCACCCTCATATTAGACCCCAAAGCATCATACTCAAAGTGGAGCAACACAAGATCCATATCACTGAGAGCCATGAGCATGCTGCCATTAGTAAGTGCTAAGATAAGTGATATAGGCCTCTAGGATACTAATATAGCCTTAAGTATATATATATATATATAGATGCTCTGATAGCTCCCTGGAGGTAATAATTACTAATGAACTAGGGAGTGAGGAGTTCATAGCCAAAAGACGAGATAACATGACTATCTATGCATACCAGGTGATAAACAAGATTGACTGTAATAGCAAGGTCATCCCAGCTATAGCCTATCAACCAGTTGTTCTTTGCATTCCATTACACTCAGCGAGATGAGGCCTCCTCAATTGCTGCTCTAAGCTCTGCGCGGGTGAGGCTTTGAAGCGTACAGCGCCGCCCAATGTAGTGCTCAAACCAGAACAATACATTCTCGATTGGATTACCATGACGCGGTGGCTCCTCCTCCGGCTCTGGTGTACTATGGTCATAAGAGACCATGACTGGTTTGCAGTGCGGGCGGCGCGGGCGGCGCGGCTTCGTGAGGCTCTATTTGGCGGCATCGCGATAGTTTACACATACAATTGATTAGGTGCAAGGCTGGCTCTTTCTCTCTTTCTCGCTTCTCATCACTTTCCATCCCCACCAAAGTCGCGGCCCGATCATGGCCCCACAGCTCGGTACCGCACAGCGTATTTTGATCAAAATCCTACTAGAAAAGGGATTTAATACTGAGCTAATAGCCACAGAAGCCTCATGTAGTGTCCGCGTCGTTCGAGAGAATCCGTCTGGAGACACAGCAATGCAAAAGGGCGCGCCTGAGAAAGGCCCCGGACGGCGGAGCTGCATTATGCTACCTATGCAGAAAGCTCTGCGTGATATACTAGCTCAACACCCGGACATGTATCGGTGCGAAATGGCAGAATTTCTTGTCAGTATGTTCAAAAAGAGGGTATCGGAAAGATCAAGCGGTCGCGCCCTGCGTTCAATAGGCTGGACACGGAAAACGATCCGACGTATTGCACGACAACGAGATGCCGATCTTCGCGATCATTATCTACATACAATATCCCAGTACAAGTCCCACCAACTAATTTTTATCGATGAGTCAGGCAGCGATGGAAGGGCTGGATACCGACGATGGGGGTGGTCCCCGAAGGGATCCTCCTTTATCCAAATTACAAAGTTCGGTCGGAGAAGGCGATGGCACATTCTGCCTGCATATGTGCAGGATGGCATCGTTCTAAGGCGAGTATATCAGGGATCGACAGACACTGAGCTATTTGAGGATTACCTGGCCTAGCTGCTGCATCACTGTGGCAGATACCCTGAGCCAAAATCCGTAATCGTTATGGATAATGCTTCCTGGCACCATTCGGAAAAACTTCTGAGTGCTTCTGGATTCCAGTCGAAGGGAATCCAGGTGAGAACGGATGTGGCGATCGGTAACGAAAGCACCCTTATGCCCTCTTACAAAGGCATGTGTGCCATGCTGTAATTGACCTTCCCAGCTCCCGGTGTTGCAATCGGATCGGACCGGCGCCTTAACTTAAATAGATTAGCGTGGGTTGGCCGACGGGTCCTCCCAGCCGATTGGGAATGGTACAAACTACTGCACCTAATTAGCGTCGGAGTGTTTTGTACACATTCTTCCGAGCCGGGGACATTCCTCCTTGTGCATGCTTTCGTTCGTGGAGCTCTACACTCTCGAGGATCGAGTTAATAACACCCTTGTCATCGCTTAAGGCGACTCAATCATCCTTTAGTTGCACTACATTCTAGGACGAAACCAGGCTTCAACATCATTCAAACCCTATAGCTAATATGTCCGCCACCCTTCACTTGCATATGGTTCAATACTTTTAGCTAATAATACTAGGCCACGTCAGCTCAAGGCTCCGACCTTTGGTGAGCGCGTATTGGATCCCTAAAGGGAAATTTCACAAGCATCCCACGCCCAAGCCACCAACTGGATGTGCGAAAGCAGAGTGAAAAGCGGGGTTGGGTGTGATAAGGCGACGACCGCTCGACACAAGTATCCCAAACCCCAACTCACTTCCCAGGATTTGGCCCGCTTCTTCTCTCCTGCTTGCGTTCGAGACAAATTCATCCATACAGTCCCTATATCCATCGACTATCTAGCAGCCTCAACACACACCACGGACGAGCGAGTTCATATAGGTTGTCTAGCACCACGCTATAACCCCTAAAACACGCAGATATGGATCCTGTTACTATCATTACATCCGTAATCAGCATCGTTGGCGCTATTGCGGGTACGTACGAGGCCATTAGTAAGATTGCCGATCTACCGAAAGCGTTCGACGAAGTCAAGAAGGACCTCCCTCTTGTGCAGAGTATCCTTGAGAATGCTCAAGAACGACTTACAGACCCGGACCTCCACACCACCGAGCACTCTCAGGCAATCCTAGCTATTATCGAACCTTGCAAAGACAAAGCCGAAGAGCTAAAAAAGATTTTCGATAAAATAGAGACAGAATGTAAGGGGGACCGGGGTGCGAAGGACTGGACCAGGGTCCGTGATGTGTACCGTAAGACTCTTCGCGGCATCAAATCACACCGGGTCGAGGTCCTCATGAACGAGATATTGAAGGGGTTGAAAAGGCTGGCATTGAGCCAGCTCTTCCAATCAGCCATGCAAAAGGATCTCAAAGCTGTTGAGAAGGCGATCGAAGAGCTGTCAAATGTAGAGCCATCGGTAGCAGACTCTGAGCTCGACCCCCCAGGGTCAATTCAGGCAAGCCAGGCTATTGCAGCAGGGGCTACTGGCAGTCAGACCAATGTATCCGGCAGTAATAATACGGTCAACAACGGGGAGTATGCCATCAGCGGCAGCGGGCACACCTTCCATTTCAGTAAGAATTCCCAATGATCACAGAAGGAGGCCGGACAAGAGTAGGAATCAATTGGTGGCCACACCTGTAACTATCTAGATAGCTAACAATGATTTAAGTGTCAGGTAATCAGGACCTGGATCAGAAGCAAAGACAAAAGGAGAAATGGCTCCAGAAACTCTATACTTGTCCGTATCGGGATCAGAAGGACCGGAATCCGCCGCGAGTCGAAGGGACTTGTGAGTGGTTCACGAACCATTCACTGTTTCAAAATTGGCGTCAGAGTAATACAGCTCACTTGCTCTGGGTGTCTGCTGACCCGGGATGCGGGAAGTCGGTTCTAGCTCGGTACTTAGCCGATCAGGTATTGCCAAGCACAACTACGAGAACGACATGCTACTTCTTCTTCAAGGAAGACTTCGAAGACCAGCGATCTTCAGTAACCGCATTATGCTCCATATTGCATCAAGTCTTTTCCCATTATCCAGCCTCCTTTTCATCCCAGATCCTCAACAAGTTCCAAAACAAAGGAGCTACACTTCTCACATCCTTTGGTGACCTCTGGGATATTCTCATCTCCGCTACAACTAGCCATCAAAGAGAGATTGTCTGTGTCTTCGACGCTCTTGATGAATGTGAGGTTATGGGAAGGCATCAGCTGATCGATGCCATCAGCAAGTTCTCCTCGCACACAACGACGGGCAGCCCACCACTAAAGTTCCTTCTAACCAGCCGGCCCTATGTGGATATCAAGAGGCGCTTCCAGGATCTAGGTTACGAGCTACCTACAATCCACTTAAGAGGAGAAAATGATAAGGAGATAGCCAAGATATCATCTGAGATTGACATGGTTATCGGGCGCCGAGTAATAGAGATTAGTCGAACACTTGAACTTGGCCCTAAGGAGCAGAATATTCTTATAGAAGAACTTACTCGAGTACCAAACCGTACTTACCTATGGGTTCATCTAATCTTCAGCGAGTTACAGAATAGTATCCTTCTCACACAACGCCAAATTCGATCGGAAATTCGCAATATTCCTCGTACTGTTTCTGACGCGTACGATAAGATCTTGTCCAAAAGTCAGAATCCTGGTCTTACTAGGAAACTTCTTCATATTATCGTGGCAGCAATAAGGCCACTTACTCTACAGGAGATGGCTCTGGCTTTAACTATAGGTCCTGAACATCGATCGATTAGTGACCTAGATCTAGTACCAGAGGAAAAGTTCCGCGATAATATCAGGCAGCTCTGTGGACTTTTTGTAGCTATTGTTGACTCTAAAGTTTACTTACTTCATCAAACCGCACGCGAGTACTTGGTACTATCATCGGGATCCTCGCCACCTCCTACCGGCAGCATGGTATCGCAGTGGAAATTTTCCCTTTACCCCCAGGAGTCGCATCGCATCCTTGCTGAGATCTGTATACAGCGGCTCTCCCTGTCAGATTTTGATCTAAACAGCCTTAGAGCAAGTACGGATCAAAATCAGTATATTACTATGCGTACATTTCTGCAATACGCAGCGCAGTTCTGGGCTGACCACTTTCGCGAAGTAAGCTGGAATGGCAAAGATTGGGCTGTTAGCAAGGCAAAAGCATACTGTCGTCCAGACTTGCCAACCCCGGCGTGGTTTGAAATATATCGAAGAGTTACGACAAAAGATATGCCGGGCAACTTTACGCCTCTTTTAGTCACATCCTATTTTGGTTTAATCAGTGTGGTGGAGCAGTTTCCTAGGAAGGTTTTAAAGGACGTTAACGTCAAGGATAGCAGATTCGGAAGGTCGGCTATTTCCTGGGCTGCCGGGGGAGGCCACGTCGCAGTGTTGCAACGCCTTCTTGAGGCTGGTGCTCAAGTTGATGCAAAGGATAATGATGGCTCAACACCGCTTCACTTGGCTTCTCGGAACGGCTACGATACGATAGTCCAGCAGCTTCTTAAGGCTGGCGCTCAAGTTGATGCAAAGAGGAAGTTTGGGGGGTCAACACCGCTTCACTTGGCTTCTCGGCACGGCCACGATACGATAGTCCAGCAGCTTCTTAAGGCTGGCGCTCAAGTTGATGTAAAGGATAATGATGATGGGTCAACGCCGCTTCACTGGGCTTCTCAGCACGGCCACAATACGATAGTCCAGCAGCTTCTTAAGGCTGGCGCTCAAGTTGATGTAAAGGATAATGATGATGGGTCAACGCCGCTTCACTGGGCTTCTAAGAACGGCCACGATACGATAGTCCAGCAGCTTCGTAAGGCTGGCGCTCAAGTTGATGCAAAGAGGGATGATGATGGGTCAACGCCGCTTCACTTGGCTTCTCGGAACGGCCACGATACGATAGTCCAGCAGCTTCTTAAGGCTGGCGCTCAAGTTGATGCAAAGGAGAAGTTTGGGGGGTCAATGCCGCTTCACTGGGCTTCTCGGAACGGCCACGATACGATAGTCCAGCAGCTTCTTAAGGCTGGCGCTCAAGTTGATGCAAAGAGGGAGTTTGGGGGGTCAACACCGCTTCACTTGGCTTCTTGGAACGGCCACGATACGATAGTCCAGCAGCTTCTTAAGGCTGGCGCTCAAGTTGATGCAAAGGAGAAGTTTAGGGGGTCAACACCGCTTCACTGGGCTTCTGAGTACGGCCACGATATGATAGTCCAGCAGCTTCTTAAGGCTGGCGCTCAAGTTGATGTAAAGAGGAAGTTTGGGGGGTCAACACCGCTTCACTGGGCTTCTCGGAACGGCCACGATACGATAGTCCAGCAGCTTCTTAAGGCTGGCGCTCAAGTTGATGTAAAGAGGGATGATGATGGGTCAACGCCGCTTCACTGGGCTTCTCGGCACGGCTACGATACGATAGTCCAGCAGCTTCTTAAGGCTGGCGCTCAAGTTGATGCAAAGAGGGATGATGATAGGTCAACGCCGCTTCACTTGGCTTCTCGGCACGGCCACGATACGATAGTCCAGCAGCTTCTTAAGGCTGGCGCTCAAGTTGATGCAAAGAGGGAGTTTGGGGGGTCAACACCGCTTCACTTGGCTTCTCGGCACGGCTACGATATGATAGTCCAGCAGCTTCTTAAGGCTGGCGCTCAAGTTGATGCAAAGGAGAAGTTTGGGGGGTCAACGCTGCTTCACTGGGCTTCTCAGCACGGCCACGATACGATAGTCCAGCAGCTTCTTAAGGCTGGCGCTCAAGTTGATGCAAAGGAAGAGAATTTTAGCTCAACACCCATGATATAATAGTCTAGCAGCTTCTTGAGGCTGGTGCTCAAGTTTAGGGGACTTCTTAGAATAGCCATGATACAACTTCCAAACACCTCAAGTGATCATATTATTTTCTGTTTCCTTTGTAGAACAAGGGTTCTAGGGGTTATATTGCTTATATAGTTTTGAAGGTAGTTGTTACGGCTCGCGCCGTGTCCGCTTACTTGCTAGCTGCCAAGCTGCTAACAAGTAAGCAGGAGGGTTCTATGACGCTATTCACAGATTCGATGTGGTCGCTGGTTCACGTAAGTTCACCTCTGCATAGTCAGTCAGTATGCAGGTAGGTGTTCTCTTATGATAGTAAAATAGTCTTGTTCTTTCTATCTAGCTTGTAGTTCCTTACTTCCTTTATATATTCCTTGCCTTCAACCTTCGGTATTACTTGCTTACTGCCGAGGTTCTGCCAGAGCATGTTCATGCTTGCTTACGTTGGTGTGGCGCGTCATGGAGCGCCTCCATGCTTGCTTGCATGATATAGCGTAACAGTAGTGAATATTTGTCTAGAATATGCATGTGATATTCTATATCCAAGTGGTGGCAATGGATGTAAAGAATTTTTAGGTTTGTCCAGGTCATGTGACTTATGAATAGATCTGTAGAATCTATTAGAAAACTGCAGAAACTCTTGAATAGTCATATTCCTGCATCCCACTAGATAAGCTGACCAAGTTCTCCAGTTCTCATGTAGGCCTCTATTAGGCAGTTCCCTCTATACTTGCTACTACACTATAGGTACAAGATGAGTAACATAGCCACATCTAGGAAGCTGGTCTACCCTATTACACTTAAAACAATTAACTAAAACTAGTGTTCCTGCAGCCTCTATGATGACCATAGCCTGCAGGAAAATGGCTGAGTAAGATGCTGGAAAATAGCAAAAAGTCCCAAAATTATAAAAAAAACATAGTTATGATAATTTACTCTACCTATATACAGGTATTATATCTAGGATCCTTCTATCAATATCTAATAATAGCTAGGATTCAGTGATAGTATTAGTATCTATGTGAATTTAACCTTAGCTTCCTACCTTCTTTAGTGCTACGATAGAGCAGTCTAATCGTAGGGTTCTCATATAGTATCTCTATGCAAGTTCAACCTTAGCTCCCTACCTTCTTCAGTGCTATAATTTAATAATAGTATTAGTATCTATGTAAGCCTGTTCAACCTTCACTAGCCTATTCAATGCCGGCCAGCCTGTTCAACGCTGGCCAGCCTGTTCAACCTTGTGGCCAGCCTGTTCAATACTAGCCAGCCTGTTCAATGCTGGCCAGCCTATTCAGCGTTAGCTAGCCCATTCAACCCTTTGGCTAGCCCGTTCAACCCTTTAGCTAGCCTGTCCAACACTAGCCAGCCCATTCAATACTAGCCAGCCTATTCAATATTAGCCAGCCTGTTCAACACTTGCCAGCCTATTCAGCATTAGCCAGCCTATTCAACCTTTGCCAGCCCATTCAGTGTTAGCCAGCCTGTTCAACCTTTGCCAGCCTATTCAACCTTCACCAGCCCATTCAATACTAGCCAGCCTATTCAACCTTATAACTAGCCTGTTCAACCTTCACCAGCCCATTCAACCTTCGCCAGCCAGTTCAATGCTAGCCAGCCTGTTCAATGCTGGCCAGCCTATTCAACCCTTTAGCCAGCCCATTCAATGCTAACCAGCCTATTCAGCATTAGCCAGCCCATTCAACCTTCGCCAGCCCATTCAGCATTAGCCAGCCTATTCAACCTTTGCCAGCCTATTCAACCTTCACCAGCCTATTCAATGCTGGCCAGCCCATTCAACCTTTGCCAGCCTGTTCAACCTTCGCCAGCCCATTCAATGCTAGCCAGCCTGTTCAGCATTAGCCAGCCTATTCAACCCTTTAGCCAGCCCATTCAATACTGACCAGCCTGTTCAGCATTAGCCAGCCCATTCAACCTTCACCAGCCCATTCAGTATTAGCCAGCCCATTCAGCATTAGCCAGCCCATTCAACCTTCGCCAGCCTATTCAACCTACTAGCCAGCCCATTCAACCTTCACCAGCCTATTCAATGCTGGCCAGCCCATTCAGCATTAGCCAGCCTATTCAACCTTCGCCAGCCTATTCAACCTGCTGGCCAGCCCGTTCAACCTTCACCAGCCCATTCAACACTGGCCAGCCTGTTCAGCGTTGGCCAGCACGTTCAACCTTCGCCAGCCCATTCAACCTTCACCAGCCCATTCGACCTTCACCAGCCCGTTCAACGCTGGCCAGCCCGTTCAGTATTAGCCAGCCCATTCAGCGTTGGCCAGCCCATTCAACCTTCGCCAGCCTATTTAATGCTGGCCTGCCTATTTAACCTTTTGGCTAGCCTGTTCAGCGTTGGCCAGCCTATTCAACCTTCGCTAGCCTGTTCAATGTTGGCCAGCCTATTCAGTGTTAGCTAGCCTGTTCAACCTTTGCCAGCCCATTCAGCATTGGCCAGCCTGTTTCAACCTTCGCCAGCCCATTCAACACTGGCCAGCCTATTCAACCTTTTATAGGCACCTTCCTTAAAGGAAAAATAGATAAGAGTTATAAAATATGACCTGGATTTATAGTTAAATAGAGAGGTAATAAGGTACTATGGGGTAGATTGCAACTGTGAAAGTGAAGTGGATCCTCGATGTCCCTTGACTGTCACCTTTTGTGGGCAGTTATCTGGCGTGGGTATAGGAGGGCTATAACTTATGCACACTTTTTAGTATCTTGCAAGTGTCTGGATAAGCTGTAACACACTGAAAAAAAAATGAAAAAATACCTGTAGAGTACCAAAAATTTGCGGAAACATTTTACAGTTAATATAAGAAGAAGAAGAAGAAGAAGAAGAAGAAGAAGATTTTAGCGACACACATTTCGCCTTTTTCTGTACATCGCAGGTTTGATAGCTTGCCTGGTACCAGAGGAGTGGTGGGTCACGCACTTAGCCTTCAGATTTTCATTTTCCCGGAACCCGAAGCCAGTAATCACCATCAGGCTCGATCACTCCTACCATTCATCATCTTACCCAGAACAATGAACGCTTACACAGACGCCAATACTGGCATGGGAATGCCCCAGTCCATTTGGCTTTGCTTGATGGACTTAGTGATAAAAGTTGGTTAGTGATGCTACTTAGCTCACTTGGATACTGTGCTAATTCCCATAGATCTTGCTGTTATAAGCGATCACAACTGATCAAAACCCTCTGGCGGATTTGCCTGAGGAGAAACCCTGCGCTTATAACCCAATCCCACTCCCAACAGTGCGCTCGAATCCCGTCCGCGTCTGTCGCGTCGCTAACATTGCGGCAGATCAACGAAGCTACTCTTCGGCAAATCATCTACTGCTTGCAAGGCGGCCCACTCCCTCAAGCTAACCAGGAGATCCTTGATATAATTCTTATAGAAGCATTCCCACCCCCTCCCTCAGTTCTAAATTTCAACGATCTTTTAGGCTGTCGACTACTTGGAAATTGAAGATCTCCTCGAATCGTGTTGCTTGACGGTTGCCAAGAACATATTATCTGGACAATTCTGGTCGACCATAGAAAATACTCAGGACCAGGATATAATCCAATGGATTCAAAAGCCGATCTCTGTGGATTGTCCATGGTTATCTCCGCAGATCATTTTTATGATTGGGAGGCATATACTAGATGAGGAACTGGCGTCGCTCGGCCCTGAATAGAGAACAACTTTATCTGGCTAGCCCGTAACACGCTCAACGTTCCTCATCATCAAATGTCGGCCTGTCTAACCATACGCTAATCCTTTCTAGGGCGTATAAATCATGGCTTTTGTTGGACGGATGATAACCCTTCATCTCTCCATTAATCCATCCCTTGGTACCCCGGCTGATCCCCAACTTAGCACCTATCTTGCGGGTAGATCCAAAATCGATCAGAACCGGCATCCCCTCCTTGTTAACCAGGATGTTGCTCGGATTGACGTCATTGTGGGCCAAGCCGAGAGAGTGTAGGTGATCGATTGTTAGCCCGAGAGCGTGTATGAAGTGATCCTTGTCTACCGTCGCAACCCTGTTCTTTAGATAGTCGATTAGTGTATTGGGGTGGCGGTCGAGAAAGAGGCCGGTATTACGGCCTCGACGAACTCGGCAGCCATGGTAGTGAATAATATTAGGGTGTGGATGTTTTGGAGATCATCTCCATGACTTGGGCTTCTTCGAGCAGGTCTTTAGGGATGAGTTCGACGACATTATGTTCTTGGAAAATATCGTATAGAGAAAGGTTTGGGCGTTTGATATAAGTGTCGGAGAGGAGTGTGTCTTGGGCCTGGGTGAGTACTGCCCTATAGGGCTCCCACTTTGGGAAAACCTCATCGTCAGAGATAGGAACGAGAGCAGATGTAAGTTCCGTAAAAGTGAGATTACGTTTAGGTTGACTCGACTTGCCGAAGTAAGCGGTGTCATCTTCGTCGACCATTGCGAAGGTTGTGTGTTGGAAGTCGCCAGTTTTGTCGTCAACCTCCTCGTGGTAGAAGGTAAGGTCTTCCCACGTGAGGATTTGTGGGCCAATCGCGAAGAGAAAGCTGAACTCCGGTAGGAGGACATGCACGATTAGACAACCCAGACTTTGCTGATGGGTGGCTATTCCGAGGGGGAATTCTTCGCGAGAGCAATCAGCTTGCCTGGTCGCTTGTCGAGTCGTCGGTGTGTCCGATTCTACCGCTTAAATACATGACCCGTTCCGTCACCATCTACCATACGCCTGTTGTACACATGTAAAGCACCCTTATGTTTCAGGAGCCTAATAGGGACACTGAGTACCCTTGTCCCTATTGGGCTCCTACGTTTCACGGATTCCAGCCCTGCACCACTCTGCTAGTGAGGTAATCTCCATCGAAGAAGATGCATCCCTAACAGCATGACTGGCCTGGAGTTAGATAGGTTCAGCCGAAGATACTCCGATTTACAGCAAGAAGACTGCCCGCTAAAGCGCGTTGTTCTGAGTCTCATCATAACACTTCACTATGATTGAGATACCCTGGGCTCAACAGGCCGTTAACAGGTTTTTTGAGGGGCGCAAGTACCCGACCCAATTCCAGTGCGACCAAATTGCGCGAGCCGTTTCGGGCGCTTCAGATGTCCACAATGTCGACACGCCGGGTTCGATGAGCTACACTGTCGTCTGCACAGGACGTGACGATGGCGCCCTTGTAGTATGTATCTTTTCGAGAGTCAGAAGCCCAACTCGACCGAAGCATAGGCAGGTTGGCAAAGGTGGTTCATGGTCACGTCGTGCCCGAGATCTCTTATTATGGAACGGTCGATGGTGCTGATCCACCTCTCACTATCTACACCATGTCATATTTGCGAGGAATTCGTGCCTTGACGCTCTTGTTTGCCAAGTGGAATTGGACGAGGTGGCGGAAGCCAGGCACGTTTGCTTTATCCGGCACCTTGCTAGGTAAGGAATATCTATTTCCGAGGCTAGGGTCGAAGTACCCGTCACGATTGCTCATGTCCGGTAGATATTTCGCTCGATGTTGGTCAAAACCGCAATATACAACCATGGAAGCACGAGCAGATACCCGAGACACAATTCAACACAGACTCACTCTACTAATGGCATCGCCATTGTCCATTCCCGGAGCCTCAGCGATATCAAAACTCGAGCACAGTCTTCCTGCTCTCTTCGGACAGGAGTATCCTCAAAATTCTTACACATGGCGACCTCTCTAGGACTAATATCTTGGTTGATAAGGACACCTACGAAATCACGGGTATCGTCGACTGGTCTCTTGCGGCAATACTACCCTTCGGCATGGACTTAGACTGCCTGTTCTTGACAACGGGGTATATGAGTCACAATGGTTGGCACGATTATGCATGCAGTCCGCGGCTGCGGGAGGCCTTCTCGACCGAGTTCTGGTCTGCCACTGGGGTTCGTGATGCTGCGCGGCGAGCCCAGGTTCGTGACACGGCTGAGCGGGCGGCCGCCATTGGTGCTATTCTACGCTACGCTTTTCAGCGTAACGCCGACGGCTCATCTTCCGATGTGTTACTATCCGATGAGGCGTTGACTGGTGATATCTGCGAGCTTGGCTTGCCGTCTAAATGCCATCAGAAGTTCAAATTTCGGTGGTTTGATTGATCCTAGGCATTACATACATTTAAATTGAAGCGTGCCTTGGAATCGAAAGGCTAGGGATCTCAACGCTTATCCGTCTCCATTCACCATCTAAAGATTGGTTCTCCGAGGTCTATAATCCATAAGCCTTCCACAGTCCTCAATGCTTGGCGTTGGTCGGCGGATCGGCTCCGATCTCCTGCTATGCCACAGGCAGCAGCGCTGTGCATTACGTTCGCCAAGGACCGCATGAATCATACTGATATTCGGCCCTTCATTTAGCCTTGCAACCCGCTTCCCTGCACCGAACAGAGCACCCCATCCATTGATATCAACAGGCGGCGAGCTACGGAAGTCTCGCCACGGCCCGCATATATTACCTGCATACATTATGTTGGTCCTACGTCGAACTAACAACCACCCACACATAGACGAACATGGAAGAAACAGCTGGCTCCCTTGGCTCCATCGGAGCGGGGTAGCCGGTCCGGCCAAGCATAAATGCCTCGTGGTCTGCAACGTTCCAGGAGGAACCACAATTCATCGTCTTCTCACCGACTGCCCATCCATTTTTGTCGTAGTGAGATACATCTACTCTCCAGCAAACCTAAGCCTAGATCAATTGTATCATGGCCGCCGCCGGTGTTCTCCCTGCCATTTCCGGGCTCCAACGCCCGCCGACCAGCGAGGATCTTGAACTCTCTCGGATTACGCATGTTTTGCATTTCTAGCCTACACCCAGATCTAATGTTTACGTTGAGGTACAACAATCTCCTCCATCCTGAGGAGTAACCGGAGATTTCGAATGCCACTCTCAGAGCCTTGGGCGAACTGTTCGTGCGCCACGGCGTCCAGGATGTCTTTGGTGTTCACCTATTACACGGCCACTTCATCGCACCCGAAGGCACCGTACTCCTTGGTACCGAGGCCAAGTTGTCGGAGCAGTCATCTGCCTGTTGGACCAAGCCCGTTCTTATGGCCGAACTGGCCAGCAAGGCAGTCCACGGCCACGTCTTTCGGCTGCTGTCCAACGGAACGTTCGTCCCGTACGAGCTCCAAGAAGGAGAGATAAGTTCCAAGGCAGCTAGCACGGCACCCGAGTTCTTCCAGGAGCTCGCCCTCTTGTTACGTGATACCATGGGGCCATTTCCTGCAAGGGTAATGATGTCTACGCGGCGAAGAAGAACACTCACAGTGTCTTTCAAGATTCAAAGCCATTTCCTACCGTTGAGGCTTTGGTGAAAGCTCTCCGCGCGGAAGGTGTGATTGCGTAATCTGTTTCAGCTAATATCCTCCCCAATTGCTCGACGTTAGGTCGCATCGATGCAATTGTCACTGCTTCTTCCCTGCGCCACAAGTGTGGATTTCCTCTGGCACTCTTATTCTGGCAATCCCGGACTTTCACAGGGATCATCGGGACTCTTATTCAATTCTTACAGTTATTTCTGTTGTATTTAGGGGTATGACTCTGGCGATGCTAGAGATTCCCAATAAAAACACTTTCGCCCTTCTGACTATGCGTGCACTTATGCTCATAAAGTACATTCTGTACCGGAGCGATTTTGTGCATCCCAGTTGACGAAGGATGTTTTGCGCCGGGATAACTTACTGAAGAACACAACGTTTTGTGCTTCGAGATGGAAACAGCCGCCCTGATGAACGATTTTCTTTGTTTGGTCGTTCGCGGTATTTGCCACTACTCTGACTCGCACAAGAACAACCGTAAGCGGCCTTGGCGGCTGCTATGTATACCAAGGCCCTTCTCCGCCACATCTCCCCCAGCTGAAAAGAAAATCAGCGAGGTCCTTTCTAATAAGCAGTTACTCCTGTTTCTATAGATCCGTATCAAGCTTGGTCAAAAAGACCATTCTCGGTAAACCATCCATCGCTGCTGTGGATTTTACGTAGAGCAGCTCTTGAAGGCAATAATTAGGTTAGCCTGTTGATATAATCAGGAGCAGCTAGAAACATACGTCTGGTCCACTACCTTCCGGCGCAGCCTTCGACTCTCTTGCTGAGCGGCATAATCCGACATGCCTCCCAAGGTAGTCCAGTTGATCTCCTCCGCCACATACGCGAATGGGAAGATGATCCCAGAAGCGAATCAATATTCTGGCTCAATGGCATGGCGGGCACTGGAAATCCACTTTCTCTCGTGTCTTTCGCAGTAACAGGTAGGCTTGGCGCCAGCTTCTTCTTCATAAGAGGTGAAGGCGATCGTGGCAGGGCATCCAAGTTTTTCACCACAATCGCCGCTCAACTCGTGTCGCAAGTGCCACTAGTCATGCGCTATATCCAAGATGCCGAGAAGATAATGAATGAATAGTTCGACAAGGTGATTCTCGAGCCCCTCTTAACAATTACCAGTAGTACGCGAAGGTTCGCTATGTCGGTTCAATCGCCCATTTCACCGCTCATGGAGCTTTGGTCTTGGCGACTTCGGCACTCGCCTCAACCGGACATGATAACTTGCAAGGAGCGTCAGGATCAAGGTTAGTCTCTTTTAGAGCTTTAACTATAGTAAATTCAACATCTGCTTTGTCACCCGACCTTGTGCAATGTAGCCATCCCGGTGCTAGATCATCTCGTCCTGACGATAACGACAGTTTCAGCTGTATGTGACCAAGTAAGAGGATGACCCCTAGCCCTAGTGTTCGTCTTTCAGGCCAAGTTAACAGTGGTAAATCCACTAATCTACTCGCGCCAGGCCATATAAGACAGTCTTTCCTAGCTACCGATCCTATGATCCATATGTTCCCTATCTCACCGATAATCTAGTACCGTCCGATATGATATCTCTAGGTATTCCGCTTGAGTTACGGTGCAATTCCTTTCCGCCTTCAATATTGAGTCAATCTCGTGTGGCTCTGCCGTTTCAATGATCCATGGCAGCGGACACCATCTCAGTCCGCATACGGACTGAGATGACGCCTCGAGCGGCTCACCCTCGCCACCATCCATTCCCCATCCCGCTCTTGGAAGAGTCTGTCACGGTGTTGAGATTTCGGGCGTCTTCCTAGCACAGTGAACAGAGGTTGTATGGGACCTCAAAGACATGCACACAGCGAGCATTGACAACGTCACCCTCATATTGGACCCCAAGACATCATACTCGAGGTGGAGTTAGTAACTGCTAAGATAAGTGATATGGGCCTCTGGGATGCCAATATAGCCTTAAGTATATATGCGTATAGGTGCTCTGATGGCTCCCTGGTGGTAATCATTGCTGATGAACTAGGGAGTGAGGAGTTCGTGGCCAAAATCCGAGATAATATGACTATCTATGCATACCTGGCGATAAACAAAAACTGACTGTAATAGCCAGGTCATCCTGGCTACAGCCCGTCGACCGGCGGTTCTTTGCATTCCATTACACTCAGCAAGATGATGCAAACTAGGGCAGCCTGTAGACCCACTAACTAGATACGCTTGGCAGTTTCGCGACCTTCTGCCGCAGTCGAGGGTCACGGAGTAGCAGTTGGGATGACTCTTGGAAAGTATTCGATAATGCTCGAGATGGTTTTTCGCATCGAGGTAAGACCTAGAGGACCAGCAAGCTGTTTGTCCCGAGATTCTACCTACAGTTTCAGATATGGCGCAAAGACAGGACACTGCATATCCTAGTACACTACATGGCTTAGAATATGTATTGATTGGGGTGGAGAGAGCTGCCTAATCCTCCATCGAGGCATCACTGTCCTCGCTTGTCAGGCTCTCTGGGGCTTCCTCAAGCAAGGTATTATTCATTTCGTGCCACCTCAACAGCGCCAATATATGACAGAGTGCCTTTCGTCGCCCTTCATTTGACAAAAGATTAAACCACTCCGTGCTATACATACGTACGAATGCATCTTTATCTTTACCATCAATTATGGCCCTCTGTGTGGTCTCATCTATGGCGTCGATGTATTCTGCGTAATGCATACCAAACTCGAAATGTGTAAAGCGTTTAAAGGTATTGGTCGCGGCAATAATGGAGGAATATACTGTACTTGCATCCTCTGGTTAGTAATGGTACGGAGCCGAAGGCAGCAAGGGTGTGCATGAGAAAGAATTGTGAGGAGAAGAGGGGAGATGGAGAAAGTGAAGAAGTAGAATGAGAGGGGGAGAATGGGAGCAGAGTGAGCAGGGGGTGAGCGAGGGTGGGCGAGGGTGAGCAAGAGTGAGCAAGGAGGAACGACCTCTTCCAAGAAACCACAAACTGATATCAAGAAGCAGAATATAGAATCTACATGAGGAAGAGAATAACTGTAATCAAGATGCTGAGAAGAACAATTTTGATATTTTTAACAGCCAGAAGAGAGATACTGTTGATTCCAGTTCGAGCAACCAGCAAAATCCAACCCGATAAACATGCCTTGAAGCGCCGGACTAGTAGTTGGTGCGGTGACGACCAGCGAATCCCCGGTGTTTGTATGTCAGTCTCTTTTTTTTGTTCTGTTTCCTTTCCTTCCTTGCTTCAATGTTCTTCTTTGTTCTCCCTTCGCTCAGTACGTACGCCTTTGTAGTTTGGTCTATTAATAATATCGTGTTGCTTGGGTCGTTGTACCTGTCCCTTGTTGTAAAATCCCAATTAACCTTGAACTTGGCCTCTCGATGGCTCCAAATGACGCTAGTCCCTGGAATCGTGGCGATTGTCCGCAGCTTTAGTCAAGAAACTATTCGCTAGTTGCAAAATGCGAAAGGCTCTGAATGAAACGGTCCCACAGAGTTCTTTTTGTCTCTCAGCACAGGGAAATTGGCGTGGCGCCTCCACAGCACGCTCGCCAGACGCAGCTTCCATTCAAAAGAGCCTTCGTATCCTCGAACCTACCAGCAAATGCCGTCAGACGTCGCCAAGCTCCCACCGATCCACGGGGTGTCCTCCCGATTGCCTTCATCGCGAGAGCTAATTGGCTTCTGAAAGTCAGAGAGGGTGTACCTACCCCTCTCTTGGCCGCAAGCCCACAAAAACGAAGACGGCTTTGATGGAATGCCCGCCACATTTGGTCATGCCGCGAGGTTAATCGGTTTTGGGGTTTGGGAGTCCGCTATTGCACACGGTTTTACCTCTTTCCGAATAGCATGAAGCTACTGCGTACGGAGTTGATTTTCGCAACCCGAGGAGTCGTTGATAAGTGCCAATCCTTGGCATAGTCATCCGTTTTAATATCTAGTTTTTAGTCGTGGTCGTTAAACCGACGTCTAGCCGCGAGGGTATCTTAACTCCCCTTCTATTCGGATCCATGGATGGCAGAAAAGTCAATCGGCGGCGTCTTGGTAGTATACTCCGAGAAACGGAAGCTCAATGACACCGATACCCTACCCAAGATCCCGATCTCAACAGCTGATGCGGGGATGGAGGGTCAGGCCCGATTGTGGACAGGGATAATGATTTTCAGTCAGTCCAGTATGGGACTGACTCTGCAAGCTCATTGATGAGGGGCCCAGTCTTTTGATACGTGTACCAGTAATCAAATTCAAGCATTGTTTGATTATGCTGGCACGATCGCGATGACATCTCAAGCCTTGTCCGAGGTTTGCGTATCTGAGAATGCTAAAGATTTTCGCGTCAGGGTCTTCTCGGTACCCCACACACATTTATACCTCAGCAGGTGCGAAGCCCGACGATCTCGTATTTTCCCTTCTTCAAGTGGAATCATTTTGGTCGCCTCTCGTGATCCCCTCTACTACGTGCAAGTGCGTATTTCTCAACCGCTTTCTCAACGGCCAAAAACACCATGCTACTCATGGCCGACGATGTCAATAGTGCCTATTTTCGCCAAGGTAAACCAGTCTCCATGCCATTGCATGCCAGCATAACCATCCTCTCGTAATTGCGAGGAGCGAGTTGGAAATGCCTCCAGTGTCCCCATCCATTATGTGTTGACATCGTCCGTAGGACTCTCCTCCCAGAAAATCTCGTCACCATGAATCCTCGTCTTCACAAATGGATAGTCTTGGCCGCACTCCTACCATCAACTATCCACTCTATTCAACACCTTCGTTCCCTCTAAACTATACTGGCGTGTATAGTCGGAGTGGCCTTGATGTCATGGGAATATTAGTTAGTAACCCCTTCCCCCCAAGCTGAATAGCATCTGGCGGGCCTGGCCGAGATGAGGCCCGTCAATATTTTCGTTACATCTCCAACAGCTTCAATCCCGGAAGTCTGGAGCCTGGAGCCTGTAAGGAAAGGATAAGAGCAAGCTTCTCACCTTTTTGAAGATCCGCATTTTCTCACGGCCCCATCCCCAAGTTCACCTCGGACCCGTCGACACGTCATGTTCGTTTATCATTTGCGACTTATCTCTTCCACACACGCCTATCATTTATGCCTCAGGGCCCTTCAGTCAGATGACCGGATATACGGCAAATGAGGTCATGGGTATGAACCCACGATTCATGCAAGCCCCAGCTGGTTGGGAGGTGAGAGATTACCGCAACGGAGATAGAAGAATGAAAGAATGTGCAATTAGGATGAAGAAGGCGGTGGACACGCACAGGGAAATTCAACTCAAAATAGTGAATTTCAAAAAGTCTGGTAGGAGCTTCGTGAACATGTTGACCATGATTCCAATCGATTGGGATGGGGAGGAGTTTCGATATTACGTTGGCTTTCAGGCGGAGGTCAACGGGTAGGCGGGCGATGACCGTCGACACCAGACAGTGACTTCTTTCATACAGGAGCACCTACATAAGAATTTGGTACCTCTATATAGAGTATCACAAAAGAAATACACAAGGGAGGGAGATTCGAAAAGATCAACCGATGGGTAGGAGCAAAACAAGGGAAAAAAAAAGAAATAGAGAGATCAGCTCCGGTGCTGGGGTTCGAACCCAGGTCTTGACGGTGAAAACGTCACATCCTAACCTCTGAACGACACCGGATTACTTGATATCGACTTTCCCTCGAAGAAGGATACATATACGTCAATAACCCCTTCCGGACGCCTGATCTCCAGAGAAGGCATTGGACATGGCAGCTTCCTATTTAACTTCTAGCCGGCGACTCGACGGAAAGCAAGCCGGAAGCAGCAACCCACAGGCGGCACAGCTAAGGCGACTCCATCCTACTTGCCCTTTTACTTATGCACACAAACACTCTATGAATCACATATACAGATTCCCTTTTACGAATATTACGAAGTCTATGGCGAGAAATTGACGGTCTGAGAGGTTGGCCTAGGCTCGGCGGTGACACGCCGAACACGGTTTGGTCATTGGTCACCGTTTTGAGAGTTTGTGGAGGCCGGCAATAACTACAACCGTTCTTCATAGTTAACGAATGTCTCGGACATAAAACGGAGACAGGGAATAGGACTAGTTTACACAATACTTGAATGATGTATCTCCGGCGCGGCTGGTTTGGCGAGGGGAGAGCAGATATCCGCTTGTTCTTGCGGGAAGTTTCGATGGGCAGTACACGAATGTTCTGTATTTCAAGCTTCATGAGAGCGCTTCTATGCGTGTTATCTGAATATTGGTATCTCATATAATAAAATCATCGTTGAACCGTATTATCCTTCTGGCCTTAAGGCCGCCGACTAGACCACCGAACAAACCCAGCTCTAGGTAGCAAGAACGATATGCAGAAACCCTCGAAAAATGGACCACGATCTAATTTCATAACAATTCGTACAGCTCTCAAATTCCCTTGCCAAGAGGCAAAGATGTGGGATACCAGCTCCCGCCTCTAGATGCGACTTCCATTGTAAGCAGTCTCCACGTCGTCACCGACTCCCGCTCCTTCATCCGCCTCTACACCAAGTCTCCCTTTTGCTGCAATGCTTCCGTAGTAGTATCGGCCGCCGTATTCCTTGATTGTCCGTTCTTTCACTTCGCCATCCATCCTCGCTACTCCCTCAACCCTACTTAGCAGTATGTCGGATCCAGATACATAGTACATGGCACCTGCCAAACTTCTCGGGTCAACTGGCATTTTGGGCCATTTGATAAACATAGAAGCTATGAGCGTTCCAATCATCACCGCTAGTATAGAGAGGGAAAGTCGAGCACATATTGCATGGGTAAGGCGCGTTTGCGTGAGGCTGAACGGGATGTTGGCAAGAAGAAGCGGGAGGAATTCAACAAGAATCGCGATGAGGGAGGTGAGGAGAAGGAAGATGTTGGCTTCCTTGACCGCTGCGAATAGGCCGTAAATTCCGTGTGATGGTCGGGATAGAAGGATGGAACGTTCCGGAGGTTGCGGGCTTTCCGCCATGAGTTGATATGGCGTTATGATGGCGACACCTGGCGTGTGGGCAGGTTAGTCTACAAATCCGCGCAAAGTCGTTGAAAGGGGTAGAGCTTCAACTTACTAACGAAGAACGAAATCCAGGCAAAAGTTATGACAACACCAAAGCCGGCAAACAAGAATCGAGCCCCAAACTTGCCAGTGTTCATAAAGCTCCTAAACTTGAAGTTCCATCCTTTCATAACTTGAATATGGTAAAACAAGATCACAACAAAGAGTCCCGTCAAAAACAGGATGAAGACGATCCTCCAAGCGTATGTGAGGGCCATGAAAGGGGTCGAGGTCCGCTGATTCTCGGCCGAAATCGAACTGCTTCGTCTTCTTGTCGGACCCGAAGTCACGTCATAGACAAAATCATCATCGTCGGAGTTGGTGTGGTGACCAGCAGCTGCGTTATTCTGACCTTGCGTGAGATTCTGCCCGGCATCGTCTCGTAACACTATCCCGTATTCGTCTCTTCCTTCGTTGTTTCGGAAAACCCCAAAACCATAGCGTCTCTCCTTAGTGTCATTGCGAATCGTTTCCTTCCTCGAGCTGTGAATACGAACATCTCGACACCTAGCCAAAGAGGCTATTCCTGCGATGTTCCAGGGATTTGAGAATAGGCCGCTCTCGTAGTTTCTAGTAATTAGGACGAGGATGAGGAGGAAGGTAACTATCAAAGCCAACAAGGCCAGAAGCACATGCGTTGGGCCGGGTGACACCCCGAGCTCGGCAATACAACCCTCAATGCTATTAATCGTGCATTTGCCGTGGAGCTTAAGACCTATAGCCTCCGTAGCAAGCGGCACCATAAGGGAAGATCCCCAGAGTATAATGGAGGTGAGGAAGGTCATCGGGTGGCCCTGAGACAACATTATGAACGGCTTTGTGAAGCCTTTGAATCCGTTGAAATGCAGCGTCATAGAATCAGGACCTAGGGCACCACCATCGCGATTCAGGGCATAGAATGGCTGGTATAGTTTTGCGTTTAGATCGATGATTCTGAGTGGGATTGCCAGGATGATAGCAAGCAGAGCTGGAAGGAACTTGCCCACGAAATACTTGGACGCATCAATGTTGGAAGACTTTTTCTCTGTTCGCGGCGCCTCATCTGTCGGAGTTGGGGTAGTGACCGATACAATTGTTTTTGTAGTCCCCGACAAGGTTGAAGTCACTGTACGTGCCGATGGGGTCGATGTGATGGTTGTCGGCTTTCCAGAGATTGTCGTTACAAAAGTTGTTGGTTCCATCGTCGTCAACATGGTCCTGAGGGTACCGCCAATGGTTGACACGACTGTAAATGAGAGCAAGTCTCCAGCAGTCGGGGTGGTGACAAGTTCGAATGTCGTCAAAGACCCGCCGACCCGCGATGTGACGACCCTCGGTGGAGGGGTGTTGATGATTGTTCTCGGAGAGCCATCCGGATTGCTAGTGATAATAGTCTCTGGTGCGTCCTGGGTTGTGAAAACTTGCACCGCTCCGCCGACCTCAGAGACGACGGTCATAGTTATTGGTTCAAATCCGTCATCGGAATCGAATTCTGCTGAGCCTTGCTGGCCTGGTAGTGACCCTCCTTGTCCCGAGTTTCCTTGTCCAGAATTGCCTTGACCAGAGTTGCCTTGGCCGGGCCTTGATCCACCCTGATCCGAGTTTCCTTGGCCGGAGTTCCCTTGACCAGAGCTGCCATGGTTGGAGTTGCTTTGGCCTGGCCTCGACCCACTTTGGCCGGAGCCGGACCCTTCATGACCGTCATCACCAAAAATCTGGTTGTCCGATGACCCACTCCCGGAATTTCCCGGTCGGCCCAGTCGGCCCTGCCCGCCTGATCCACTCTGTCCGTTTGAACCAGAAAAATTTATCGGCGAAGGGGTGACTACAACCACTATGTTGGTCACATCGCCCCCGACTTGGTCGACTATTTGACTGACTCGCGGGGAAACCACCACAGTTTGCACTTGATTGTTGTCACTAATGACCACTTGAACGGGATTGTCCTGAACAACGTCCGTCACCGTCCTTCCCGGTTCGATCGTCGTGATAAGATGGGTGATTGGGGCGTCGGCTGGGCCTTGGCCCTTTTCGGGCGCCTGAGGGGTGTAAGTAACCTCGATGGTGGTCGCTCCGAGCTGGAAGTAAGTCTGGTCTCCCTGAGGGTTGGTTACTACCCCTTCGACGGGAATTTCTGTCGATTCCGTCCGGGTTCTTGTTACCACTTCCCCCCCAGTGGCGGCGATTGTTCCTACAGAGGGGGTGGTTATCGTCTGAACATAAGTTCTGGTACTCGTGCGGGTCTCCGTCGTCAGGTGCGGCGATGGTGGAAATGAGTTGGTTCGTGTAAAGTTCCCCGTCCCCCCGGGCGGAGGAGGCAAGGTGCGAACTAGAGTCTCGATGATCACGGAGACACTTTCGACCTCCGTCACGACATCTTGGGTGAAAATAAGGTCGGACTGCGGCACCGTCACCACTTCCTCAATAATATTGAATATGGTCGTCGTGCTGGCGGTAAAGGTAAAGAACTGCGTCGTCCCGGGTATGATAATAGTGTTAATGATTTGTTTCGTAATTGTGGTCACACAGACGGTGGAGGTCCCGCAGGGAACTTTCGTGATCTCAGTGTCTATTTCAACACCATTCTCTTCTGCCTCGGCTTGAGAGGCTAGGGATTTGCTGTCGTCCGCGAGGGACTGGATGTATGACGGACTGAGAACCGTGACAATCTCGCCAGTGAATGCACTCGGAAGTGGAGCGGCTGTGACGGTTGGGTCAGAAGCTCTCGCGGCTAACACAGGAGTGGGCCTAGCTGGGCGCTCTTCTGTGTTTAATGGTTCGTGTCGCTCCAATCCAGCCAAATCGAGGCGGAGGTCCAGTGATCGTTCCTCAATCGTCGCAGTGCTATCTGAGCCTGGCATTCGAATCCTTGCATATACAACGATGGCCATCATAGCGCACAGCAAAAGGATCTGGCATACTAGAAAGTACCATCGCAGTGCAGTGGGTTTATAGTCGGGCCTTTTCACAAAAGCTGTTGAGTATCCTTTGCGTTCGGCCACGTCTCGAGCCTCTTCATGATCTTCCGTGGGCTGAAGATTGTATTGGGCGTTGTAATCATAAGCGGTAGCCTCATCAGGCCTTGTCGACGATGGACGCCACATGTTGGTTGGTGGTGGACGAATATCGGCTACGAAGGCATGAGGATCAACGACAAAAGAAACCCCAACAAATCCTCACTTGCTGCTACAGTCGAGCTTGGGAATGCTGATGAGAGGAAACAAACAAAAAAACATGGAGATGCGGTAGCCCAGAGAAAAAAGGTGTGGGCATAGCACCCATTTTGATGTCCCGGGGCCAGCCCCAGACATACGACCCAAGGGTAGCCCAGCAGGAACGTGCCCATCGGCGATAGTCATTTTCTCAAAGGTTTACCGTGTTGCACAAGCATCAAAGGAGTCACGGTACTAGAGCTTCATCCGCATCTTCGCCAATAAGAAGGCAAGTACATGAGTTACGGCTCTTAGGAAGCGGGCGGTGCTGGAGTTCGTGGTGGAGTGGAGGCCTGCCAGGCGAGTAGGGCTGAAATGAAGAGAAACAAAAATGGCCTGCTTATCCCAACTCCCAATGTTCATTTGGCCAATATCTAGCCGCTGGCGGGGCATGTTTGGAGGGCTAGGCACGGCGCCCTACAAGTATCCCAGTATTAACATATGTTACCTTGGGCTCCATGCATGCTGGCTGGCTGGCTATTAGCTTAGCTGTGCTGCAAGATAGAGGATCTGGCGATAATTTGAGACGCTGGCCACGAAGCTTGGGTTCGTTTCCAAATCCCAGCCACATGAACCTTGAATGGAGCGTGATCGGGAGCCTGGCTAACCCTCGTGGATCGATTTTTCGTGAACCAGCCTAGCCCTTTCTTTTTTCTTTCCCTTCCTTTTTTTTTTTTTTTTTTTTTTGGAAAAAGAGATAGATGAAAACGGGATTAGAAAGCTCTCTACCTTGGCATGGGCCCTAAAGCATAGGCAGCGACGGAACCTGAAGAGAAATGCACCCACGGCGTGTCATTGCTCATGTCTGATTGGGTTGACCCCTTCGAGCCGGAACTGGTTGATGCTGGCGTGTCTCGCACTAAGTTTGAAATGGTCCAACCAGCCACAAGTGGCTACGGCCCTCGACTCGGAATTTCGTGGTCCGGATATATTGACGAATAAACTCCTCTGTAGCCGTTGCGGCCTACATGCAAGCAATCGGGCATAGCGAGCTCATCAAAGAGGCTGAACACGTCAATAAAGTTTCCCAGGGGCTTTGGTCAGCTTGTTTTAGAACTCACGAAAGAGGACGCAGAATAAAAGAAGGAATAGAGTATATGATAATCTAGGACCGAATTTTGCTACCTGCGACGAGGGTAAAGAGCAAACATTATTGAGACGAAGCTAACCACGTCGTCGAAATTGACTTGAGTGCTTAGTCATCCTTCAAGTACCTCCAAATCGTCTGTGGATGCTCCATTTCTTGCCAGTAACCCAAAGTTTGGCCCTCAGGTTCAGATCCTTGGTCTGACGACGCGCTAGGGGAATCACCTTCGATGAACCACGCATTTCCGCAACGAGCGGCCGGCGCTCGAGTATACCGGTAGCACATATCTTACGGAACAGACTACCGTTATGCCGATATTAATACCTGCCCGAAACTCGCGGCATCGGGCCGCTTGCTTTGCCCTATACCGAGCCCTGTTCCGCGCCGCTCGAGAAATCCGATTGCCCTCTGATCTCATCCGGGATGCCACCAACCCTGTTCATGATGCTATACGAAGTCAATTCCGTAAAAACAAAGCAGACGTGAGCCCTAGGCTCGTATATGCTGCGTTGACCGCTGGGTACAAGGTTAGTCTTTGTCTAACACTGATGATAAGTTATTTGCCCGTCGGACTGACTTGGTTTCTGTAACTAGTTTTTGGCGCTCTTTGCCAAGGCAAAATCCGACGAATCGATCGAACACAAATTTATTATTCAGCACCTCGAAGAGCGGGCGAGAGAGGTCGAAGCTGCCAGAGCTGCTCAGGCAACCCGACCCGAAAAATCTCCCCCACCGCCTCCGGCCCCTCCCCTGCTTACTCGACTTCCTGGGTGGACGGGGGATCCTGAAGAGACAGCGCGGTACCAGTGTACGATACGGCCAATTCCAAAGTCCGCTCTTTCGGGGGAACGAAAGGTTCCTCGCCTTTGTGCCACGACTACCGGCGTACCGTTTCTACGCTTTACCAAACCCCAGCCGAAGGCACTCACGAAAAGATTGTGGCGCCTCGACCAGGAGATAATAGGGCTTACGGACGCGTCAACTCAGATCAGAGATGAGATACTACCCAGCGCAACAGAGGAAGACGCGTGGGAAAAGCGGGTGCGGGATATGCTTGTCGAAGAGTCTTCCCAGCGAAAGCTCTCTGATGCTGAGCGGGAGCTTACCAGCGAGTCTCTAGACAACACATACGTCAATACATACAGGGCTGTACGGAGACAACTCCAGAAGGAGCTGGAACTGATCCGAAGGGACAATATTGCTCGGGCGGGAGCAATGCTAGAGCTTATGCGGAAGGAGAAGGCTCTCGCGGAGTCTGAGAAAGCAGCTGCGCAGCAAACGTCGGCGATGGCGACATCATCCTGATGGAGTCGAAGCCGCGGAAATCATTTAACGGACCCAACCAATTTCGGGATGTCAATTACAAATGTTGTATTTGGATGAGATACAGGGAAGATGTACCGTTTATACCCGCTATTTGGATCCATTTGCCTGGCTAGGATGGCCATGGTTGTACAAGATCACAAACGCAGTATTATATATCACGAAATACTCACATTAACCTCTGAAAAAAGCAACCTACCAGCTTCCTTCCGGTTTTGTCCAAGCAACGGCACCTGAGCGGGCCTTCGCCATCCAGCAAGGAAGCCGCCTCATCAGAGCTATATGATGCATGTGACCACACCGTCGATCACGCCGGATTAACATGACATCTGGCCTGCTTCCCAGAGTACACCGACATGTCACCGTGGGCCGGGGCTGGCGTTCTCTCGGGGATGGTGTTGGGGGAAGGGAGGGAGGGGGGAGGAAGGAGAAATGTTGTATCTGGGCCGGACCCTGGGATGGAACATTGAAAGTGAAGTGCTGCCCAAGAGCATTCTTTGTAGCCGGGCCTCGGAAATGCACTACGGCAGTACTTGGCAGGGTACGGGGCCACGCTAACCAAGGCCGCGCACTGCACCTTAAAGCGCCGCAATCACGCAAGGATGGGGAAAGATGAGTAATCGTCTAATTCAACCAACCGCCATTTTTCTCCGACGCATGGTGGCTCGTGGGGGGCAATTATTAAGTCCAGAAGCACGTTCGGAATAGGGGGACGAACTGAGCATTTGAAAGGGAGGAAGGGGCGTGGGTGTGCCTGTATGCGCGACTAGTCATTCTAAACGGGGGCGAAGGAAATGGCAGAAGGGAACAGAAGGGAAGCTGCCGAGTATATACGGGGGCGGGAAGAGAGGCCTGGGCGAGAAATGATGCCTTTTTACTCTTTCCGGACGCCTCAGACAAGCCGGAGATGACGACAGAGACCTAGATAACGACGTCAACTTTGGAACCACACCCCTATCGTGAGATTTTGCGGGCCGCTTGCGACAGATTTCTCCACGACGGCGGCTTTGTTGCCCATGTCCAGACCGGGGGGAGACAAGCTCTAGTACCTTTTTTGCGAGACTAACACAGACATTCGGGGTTGTCTTATTTTCGAGCGGTGTACTTCTTTTGTGCCCTGTGTAATAAATAATCATGCTTTCCTCTCATCGTGACTATTGGTGGTGTCTTTCAATATTCTTTGCGTCTTCCAGCTTTTGATTTTCAACCTTTTGGGGAGAAACTCTCGTGTAACTTCACGTCCCGACTTTCCTCGCCCTTTGACGAGAGCGCACGTCCACGGTCAACGAGTGAACGAGCCGAGTACCGCATACCTCCACGAGCCCGATATCAATTATACCAGCAAACCTCAGCGAAGTTGCGTTCAACGCAATTCTCAGTGCATAAACTCTATCGAGAAATTCTCACAGCTCCGTCATTCGAAAAAGAATAGTTAAAAGAAAAACAAAATCCCACATTCTAATCCCCTCAGCAGCTCTCCCTGCTCCTCCGTCTAACGAAGCAAAAACGGGCTCGATCCGTCGACCCGCCCACTAATCAAAACCCGCTTGGAGGAACCCTGCAGAACGACGCCAACTGAAGTCCTAGGAACTCAGAACCACGCTAACAGTAGATATACCGCGAAAGTACTCGCTACTTTCCCGGCTCACCACGAAACCTGACCCCCTTCAGCGCTCGTTAACCTCGATTTAGCACAGTAAACCTCGCTGCGTCCTGCCGCCATTCGCCGCCTTCTTGTTTGTGCCAGTTGCTGCCTGTCTTAACCTTGTGCTTCCAATTTGGCCTAGTGTGTCGCTCGTGAGCCAGCGACGCCAGGGATTCGATCTCCCCTCTTCTCCCTCCCTTAAAGGAGCAAATAGCCAACCCTTCTCTCATCCCAATTCAACCCTTGGGTGGTCGGTCGTTGCCCCATGACCGATCTGTCTGTTATCCTTAGTCCGCAACAATACGATGACGGTGGCTTCATTCAGGCCCGGCGGCCCTCTTCAAACATGTCGCTTAGCTCAACCCAAGGGTCACCCCCTTACCACGGCGGGGATGACTCGCTTTCTCAGCAGCACCAGTACCAACAACCACAACAACAGAAGAGACCTTCGATGGGGACGATAGAAAGCCAAGATCAAGCATCGGCAGAGTCCAAAAAGAGGGCAAGAGGCCGGCCTCGGGTGGAGCCGAAGGATGACACCGCAGCTGATGTAAGTACCAACAGCCCCGATGCACGATTCGGCGTGTCTCATGGACTCCTGCCTTTCTCGGTACTTTTTGTTGCGTAAACTTAAAGGTTCTGGAAAGAATCTTATTTCTCTTGTTGATTACACGCACGGAAATATCTTGCAACTTGAAACTAACACTCGCATTTAGCGCCGTCGGACGCAGATCCGCCTTGCACAAAGGGCGTATCGCAACCGTAAAGAGACTGCAATTCAGACTCTTGAGAAAAAGGTCAACGTCCTCCAAGACACAAATGAAGAGATGAGCAAGGCGTTCATGAATCTATATGACACCGCCGTCTCCCAAGGCCTTCTATCCGCTGCTCCGGAGTTTGGTCGGCAGTTGCAAGCAACGACAGAAAAGTTTGTCGCCCTGGCCAGGAAGATGAGCGACGAGGCCTCCAGGGATGCCGACCAGGCTCCGGAAAACGAGTCCGACGGCGTGAATACAGGCAGCTCTAGCACTAGCACGCAGAACGCAACGAGGTTTTCTAGCTCCCCAGAAGCGTCGTGGCCGACTTCGGGACTCATATCTCCCGGAGCACCTGCGGCTACGACGGCTGGGAACGGTGAGGTGACGAGCGCAGACTCGGACAGAAGGGGGTCAATTTCGAATCGTACCGCCTCGACTCTCGAGGCGCGTCACGAGGCCAGTAGCCAGCGAAACGACCCATCAGTGCCCTTTGGCTACCAATTTCCGAACAAGAGCTCGGATGCGCGTAGCATCGTTGAGAGGGTAACCCGACCCTTGTCGGGCAATACCAATTACCCATTCGGTATGTCTCTCAACACTAGCACCTTGGGAAGTTTCCCAGACACTTCTGTTCCTTTTGCCGTGGCCGCCGCGCCTCTCCCGTCCTTTGTCGTGCCCCCGGTCCCATCGTCGTATTCGTATCTGGAGCGCACGTTTGGCCGGCGCATGCAGAGGGCGGCTCTCGAGCAGGCTCTCGTGTTGTTAAATATGCCCAGCCCCCCTCCTAACGTCTACGCAGCCGTCTTTGGCTTTTGTCTGTTGTTTGAATCCCGTGACAAGATTGTGAAGAGAGTAACTGACTGTATCAGTCGGCACAACGGACAAACCCTCCACAACTGGAAGTTTCCCTTCTTCCATCTTGGTGGCTCCGGGTCGTTCTTCAACCTCATGAATCACGCTACTGACTATAGTGATATACCTACCCCTGACTCAAGCTCCAGCAACGGCGAAAGCGCCGCCACTTGTACTTCTAAGCGGGCCCCGGTGGGAAACCAGGGCACCCAAGGGCCGCACAAACCCTCCCGCGGTGTCGGCTTTTCAATGGGGCCCTTCGATCCGGTAGTTGACAACGCCCGAGAAATGCGAATGGATGAGAGGATGCGCATTACCGTACCCGGCTTTCAAGGAGACTTCTTTGATCCCGACGAAATCGAATACTTCCTACTGCAACGGGGAGTGGACATACCCCCGGCGTCTGACTTTGTCACCGTTGAAATCGATCCCGATGATTTTACCCTCGAGTCTATCCTAATCGCAGCAAACGAGATGACGATGGGTTTAAGCTACGATGCTACTGCGGGTATCATGGAAATAGATCCCCGGCCCAATCAGCCACCTGCCACTATCGCCCCTTCTTTCGAAAACTCTATCCCTACAACCATTTCTGCCTCCAACGCCAGCGTGGCCCTCTCACATTTGGTCGATCCCCGCATCACGGATGACTACTCCAACCCTGCTCCCCAGCCTACCACACAGGCTGATTCAAGCTTCGGGAAGACCATTTTCGGCTATGTCCCAGTTCCAGACCCTATCACACACGCCTCAATCCTTCGACAGGAGAAACCGAAGATTAAACAAAAGTTTTCGGTCAATGTTGAGAAACTCGTGCTTGGTACGTGACTGTCCCCTCTTGTCTCTTCAATCCTGTCTTGCTAACGCTATTAACACTATCACCACGCAGAACTTGTATACAAATCTGTATGCCTAGGACGTAGTCCTGGTGTTCGACCAAAGGATATCATCGCTGCGTTTTGGCAAGCTGCGACGCCACTCCTTTGAATACCCCCTCACCTCTTCCAGATTTTCTTTTCTTTTCCTTCTCGTTTTTGTCCCATCCCTTTTTTTTTCCTTTTTCTTTCTTCCAGTTTGGAGTTTGGGTGCTGTCGGTAAAACCCTGCTATGGAAATGCTGGGCAGAATATGCCGTCCATAGTGGCGGTTCCGGATAATGTTGAGACGGTGTTAAGGACGCATGAGCCATTTGATTTCTGTTATTTACCTTTACGATGTACACGATGGCGGTCGGGTGTATGGTGTATATGGTGTATATGGTGCACCGCGCCTGTATGATATTGACAACTGGCACCAATTCTTGTGTCGTCGTTGCGTCCGTCCGAATTTGGACATAATTTTTTTTCAATACATGTTGGAACAATTATCGAGGAGTTGGCAACGTGTGGAGATTCGTATAAACATTCGTCTGAAGAATGTACAAAGAAGATTAAGCCATCACATCATCTAAAACTACAACCTCGTTTTGTATCCCTCTCTCTATATACACCGGTAGAGTTCTGCTCTTCCCCTACTTTTCCTTCTTTCCTGCAAGACGTACCAGAGGTATTCTGGCTTAGAAGGAGCGCTTGGCCTTCTTCTTGCACTCGGGCTTGAAGGTAGAGCCGATCTCACCCCACTTGATGTTGGAGAAGATGACGGTGGGGTCAGCTTCAACGTTGAGGATGTTCTTGGGGTCGCCCTCGCCCTCCTTGCAAGGGCCGGCCTCCTCGGAGTCGAGCCAGGTCATGTGGCCGCCCTCGTCCCACCAGATGGACATGCAGAGGACCATGCCACGAGTCATGGCGTCGCCCATGCCGGCGAGAGCTCCGAGGTCCATGAAGCGCTCGGAGCCGGTAGCCTCGCAGAACTCGTCGGTCATGTAGTTGTAGGTGGGGAGGCCCTCGACGTTGATGGCGGCGTTCTTGATGACCTTGCCGTCCTGGATGTAGAGGCGGTGGATCTCCTTGAGCTTGCCCTCATCGTCGGCGGGGAACTGGGTGACGACGGTGAAGGGGCGGGAGGTATCGACGGTGAGCTCGGGGCCGTAGTACTCGAACTGGTCGACGCGATAGGGGTTGTAGCCGCAGCCGTTCTTGTCGCAGATGCCGTCAAAGGCGCACTCGTCGCCCGTGCACTCGTAGAGGCCGGTGACGTTGCAGGGGTGGGGGGCGAGGTGGGTTGAGCGGGAGTTGGCTTCCCAGATGTCGAGCTCGTTGCAGCAGGAGCCCTTGGCGTCGATGTTGCCCTGTGGATTTTTGTACGTGTTAGTCGCCCTTTTGTTTTCTTGCCCTCTTCTTCTTCTTCTTTTTTTTCCCTCCCTTTTTTTATCACTTTTTTTTTCTTTTTTTTTTCTGGACGGGAGAAAAAGCTGTGGGGTTTACTTACGACACCGTTGATGAAGGGCGTGGTGTAGCACTGAGCATCACAGTAACCCGTACCATAGGCAGCACCACCAGTATTCAACTCGCTCTTGCCACCATCCGCCGCCATCTCCGACATGTACAAAGCACCATTCATGCCACAAGGCAGCTTTGACGCATCGACGTCGAAAGTGAACTCATAGCCGGTAAGCTTAATCATCTCGTACTCGTCCTCGGCCTCATTGAGCAGGTAAACGCGGGGGCTAGAAACGGAGCCGTCCTCGCGGAGGTGCTTGAGGGTGAGGGAGCCTCCGTCGGTAAAGACGCCGTAGCCCTCGTAGTCGGAGACGCCCTCCATGATGCAGTTCTCCTGGCAGGTCTCGACGTCGGGGCAGACGGTGGCGTTGGGACCGCTGCCCCAGTTGCCGCAGCCGAGGGAAGGGTCGTCCTTTTGGTGGACCCAGTGGGAGAGGGCGTCGATGACGAGGGCGGTGTCCTGGGCGACGCAGCCGTCGTCGAGGGTGCACTTCCAGGTGGTGAGCTTGGGGTGGACCTCGGGGGCTTCGCCGACGGACTGGGCGGCGGCGAGGCCGGCCAAGAGGGTGGAGGTGAGGAGGAAGGCCATTGTTACGGGGACTCTTTTTGGACGGTAAGGAGTGGACGGGGTGTGGTCAGGCAAACGAGTGGACCTAGGGAAGGGAAGAAGAGAACGAAGGGGAAAGAGGAGCCCTTTTAAATTCGCTCCCTGTCAAAGCTGGCTATACATATCGCATCGTATCCCCATTACCATCAACCGTTTTGGGAAGACCGCGAGAACGGGCAGGATGGGCCAGGGGAATATTACTCTGCAAGGTCGCACTCTCTTCCACAGCGTCACATATACAACGTCACTAAGCTTGAAAAAGATGGTTCCTACTCAGAAGAACGGGGAACGAGGACGACGATGGGGACTCCCCGCCCGGAAAGAAAGGAATTGCAGCTCACGAATTCACCCCATTCGTCCATGGGGGGGAGGGTTTAAAGCACAAAGAGGGCAAGAAAACCAAAATGGCGAACCAAGATGCGCGTGTAATTTACTTTCCGTGCCCCATCTTGCTCTGCCGCGGACCGGATTCCCCAGTGTGCGAGTAAGTTGGGAAGCCGGGGTGCCTCAAGCTAAGGAATTGATGGCTTGTGATTGAAGGGGAAATTTGGGGCCGGAAGTGGGAAGAAGCTTGAAGCTTGGCACGCACGCGCGCTGAGAGTGGATAAGGGAACGTTTGAAGAAAGACGCGGTGCGGTCGTGGCACGGAGAGAATAAGGCCGGGGGGGAGAGCATCCAAGTTGAGGCGAACTGGGACCTGGCCTAGTTGCCGTCGCTGGGCCTGCCCCGTGCTGTTAGCTGGCCCTTGTCCTGTTGCGTTCGCTGGCTGGCCGGCGGTTGGGCGGACCTAGAGCCGTCCGCGTGGAGCAAAACGGGCGATGGGTAATAAAGTTAGGCCGAGAGCGCCAGCGCAAAGTCGATTGGTGTAATATCCATCGGTCGAGCAGCGCCACCATCCACGATCTAATAGTGTAATATTATAGACTAGTTGTCAAGGGTGTATTCTTATTAGTGGTACTATGGAACGGGCTTCTGGATTATTATTTCCCCCACTTTCCCGCCCGGACAATCGTGAGATTACTACCAGTACCGGCTGGGGAAGAGGGCGTCTCAGCAGATCCACAGATGAAGGATCAATTGATGGAGGGGCGGACTGGACGTGTGTTTTTGGGCCACCCGTCAAAAGAAGAAAAATGGTTCTTATTATCAAGGAATCGCCAGGCTGCTCCAGAAGGAGTGGGTTACCTTAGCTTCACGATGGCCTCAGACCAACACCGTCGGTAGGCCATGGAATGAAAATCCTTCGTCTACAATACGAGGGAAAGCCGCAAGCAATTGCTGGCTTGGGGAAACAGCCAGGCACAGCGCTGCAGGAACTCGGGATGCTTGAGTGCCAGCTGGCGTAGGGTGGTTGCATCCCGAAGCCAAGCCTACTACTTCTTCCGAGGACAAGAAATTGCAGAAGCACAAAGATTGGGGATCGTCGTGCCGGAGCTAATAGCGCTGGTAGTAAACCAGCGTTGTGCTTTATAATTTGGGGACGATGGATTACTATTCCTCCACGGCGCGACCGGGAAGTTCGCCCTTTCAAGTGCTCGGGTTCGGATCAGACAACCGAGCGCAGGTAGGCAAGCGGGGTCGACACAGCGTAACCGAACCGAAAGGGCGGAGTTGATGTCGAAGTTGTGTTTCTGTTGGTGGGATTGACGAGCGTCGTCTGGCTGGGCCAGTGACTCCAGGAATCGCTGGCCAGCAGGAGGAGGATTTACTTGTATGACGCCATGAAGGAGAACCCTTGGATCTATTGATGTGGGGCGAAAGAAGGTGGGATTTGGGATCATGGATTCGATTCAAGCAAGTGGACAGACATATATGTCTGCTGGCGGCTCGGCATGAGCAAATTGTATGGAATATGACTGGCATTTCGTGCCGCTTCTTTCATAGGCGTCTGTCCCTCTGGCTGGATTGGTGCTCTACTATTGAAGACTTGACCACTCGTCAGAAGCGCCAGCTGGGTTGTGTGGTATTAATTCCGCCAGCGTGTCGGATAGGAGGGGATGGGGGAAGCCAGCGGACGACGATATTAGCAGCTGGCGGTCTCGGCTCGGCATAATAGCCATAATTTGGGATTGATACTATGTATTAATCAACATTAAAAAAGCGCTTTCCAATGTTGCAAGGTTGTATGCACGTATTGTCGACTTGTTACACTTCTCCATCCCAGCCAGGCCGGGGGAGTTTGAGACAAGGCTGGGCGGATGGTGGAAAGTGACGAACATGATGGTAGCTGGCTGAGCAGATGTGGAGCTCAAAGACAGCCAGCCAGGCACTTGAGTCTTTTCGCCAGCTTTTCACGGCCTGGCGAATATCCGTTTACAGCCAGCAGCGTTCAGGTGCAGCGTCTGCATGCACGTTGACATCCATTGACGAAGAAAGCGACTTTCCGACACGAGCACGTCAATACGGAGCTCGCAGACATGGATTTGATTGCGGAACTGCCCAAGCCAGCCGACCAAAGTCCTAATGTCCCAGTACCCAACGTCAAGTGATCAAAACGCGGAGGCGCAGCTGGTTTCAACCCCGCAACATCGATAATTGATCTAGAGTCGAGGTTGATCAAGCCTGCAGAATCAGAATTCCATGAGAATTGTTTCACAGGCCTGAACGATGATCTGATGCGAGGACCTGAGCTTTTAATTGGCACGTTCCCCGACATTCCATTCTTCTATCTTCTCTTCTTTCTGGAATCCTTTCGGATTTTTGCGCCGTTTTTGTAATCGATGAGAACTGATGCTTCAGCGACGGTTACAGAACCAGTCTACAAAGGATTCCCAGGGTCTTGCCTGACTGGCTGCACTTCCATGCAACCAGTAGATCCATGTAGATAGCAGCCTGCTCGCAATATGCCTCTAAGGGTTGGGTTGCCTCTCTGTCGTAATGATAAGCTCCTCAGCGCCCGATGCCGAGCCTCCGAGCGACTTTGCTCTCTCACGATGCATCTCAATTCTTCCGCGAACAAAAGAAGAAAGGGAAAAGAAAGAAAAAACAAAAATAAAAAATAAAGAAAAAAAATAAAAAGAGAGAGAGAGAGAGAGAGAAACACAACTTAGAATAACATCATGGCTTCATACGGCTATCGCCCTCTAGACCCTGAAAAGCACGAGGTCCGGCTCTTTTCACTGGAGCCGGGATGTTTCTCCGACGATATCTATATCCGCTTGCGCCACCATATCCTTTCCACAACATCTCCACCCAGATATGAGGCCTTGTCCTACGTCTGGGGCTCCGACCGGCATTATGTTCCTATACATATCCGCAAACAGGACGGGGAGACCCAGCAGCTGCTCATCACCCATAACCTGTTCGTCGCTTTGAGGCAGCTAAGACGCGAGGGAAGCACGAGAGAGTTATGGGTCGATGCTGTGTGCATCGACCAGAACAATGTCGTTGAGCGTAGCCAGCAAGTCGCAATGATGGGCAACATCTATCGCTGCGCAACCCAAGTCATTGCCTGGCTAGGCTTGGAAGCCGACGGCAGCACCCACGCACTGCGGTACATGGATGAGCTTTACTCCCATGTCACTGTGGATTGGGTCACCCACGAGGTCGTGTTTTCGTCCGCGTGCAGGACCGTGATACCGAGGAGTGGACAGGAGCTCCTCCTCGCGGACCGCAGAGAATGCGAGGCCATCTACCATTTCCTCATGCGACCTTGGTTCGAGAGGCTGTGGATAATACAGGAGATAGCCCTTGGACGCGAAAATGCAATCATTCTATGCGGCGAGCACTCGATCGCTTGGAAGAGCTTCATTGATGCCTTCTTTTGCCTCTACAGTCGAGTCGAGCGGAGCTCCTTTGGCGATTTGCACGAGCCGTTTCTCGCCCGTGGCGCCTTGATTTATCAACTGGCCATTCTGCAAACCTACGGAAGCGTCGAGTATATGCGACAACAGATGTCCCAGTCAAAATGTGGCGACCCGAGAGACCGGGTTTACGGAGTTCTCAACTTACTCACCGGCGAGGATCAGAAACTCGGCATCTACCCAGACTATTCCAAGACTGTCACTGAGGTGTACCAAAACACAACACTCAAGTGGATCAAGCGATACGGGAGCCTCAACCTATTAGTTTCGTGTCAAATGACCACACCACCGGCCAATCTTCCTAGCTGGGTCCCAGATTGGTCGCAGCCATTAACCCTTCAGCCAGTATGGCGGCCCGGCGAAAACGGCTGGTGGACCGACCTTGTCCCGTATTCTTTCCCGACAGATGGAACCCTCCGGGGATATGGCGTCACTTGCGCGACTATAAACGGACGACGCGATTTGACTACGTTGAAACCGGGCATGCCTCTACCCGCATTTGGCGAGGAATTCCGAGATATCCTTTCATTCATTCTTCGAGCTGTCCCGCGCGAGGATTACAGGGCAGGCGAGACCGTGCAAGAGGCGATTTGCCGCACACTCGTTGTCAACCTATTCTCCGACGCATGGGTCCCAATCAAAGCATCCCTTCGGCATTACGAGGAGTGCTTCCACGCTTTTCAAGGAATGCACAAAGGCACGTTCCCGATCAGGTCTCAATCCTACGCGGATCTCGTCATCTACTTTGCCCGCGGGCGGTGCTTTTTCACCACAGAGGAAGGGTACATCGGCATGGCTCCGGCATCTGCCCAAATAGGAGACGTCGTGTGCGCCGTCATCGGATGTAGCTGGCCTTTGCTACTACGCCCCACAGTCAAGGACGCCACTACGTACTATCAGCTGGTCGGCGACTGCTATGTCCACGGCCTAATGGCGCACGAAGCCATCTTTGGGGAGCTTCCAGAAGAATACCGGCAGGTGTACTGCTACGACCCAAGGGTAAGCGGGTACGCGCTTGGATACTTGAACCGCAAGACCAATAATGTCCAAAACGAGGACCCAAGACCGAAACGGGGAGAGGTCGAGAAGAGGAAAATGGCTTCCAAGGTGATTAAAGATGATCCAGAGCTCGAGGAAGAACGCTGCGTAAACATATGGAGGGAGTCGGGGGTTAAGCTGACGACTTTTGATATTATCTGAGCTTCTTTTTTCGTTTTTTTATTTTTATTTTTATTTTTTCGTAACAAACTGGCAGAGTCTGTCTTTCTAAGCTCAGATTAACCCCTAGACAGTTGAGTGCTCCAGCTCGTAAACAGCCCTCCTCTCATCTGACTGGTGTATTACCCACGAGGGGGACACAAGACGCCGTCGGTACTAGCCACAACGCGTCACATAGGAACACGCCAAAAATGGTCGCGGTAGTCGTCTGACCGCATCGGCTTATGCCGAAAAGCATATTCTAACGGCGATTCTCCAAAACCGCCACCAGGGAGGGCGTAGAATGCGTGTATGATGCATAGATGGCGCCTAAGGTGGAGATGGATAGGGGTTGTAGAAGATAGCCGATATGGGAATATGTATATCTGGGCACAGTCAAGTGTAGGTGTACTCTCTATCACACAGCGTGGCATTACAATTTCAATTTTGATAGTGAGGAAAGAGAAGATGGCAGAGTTCTTGGGTCTTCAAGTGATCTAAGATTGCTTTATCTACCCACTTATAGAAAAGTACCCCTAGTCAGGTTCCTTGAAAGCTTGTTCTCCAAATACTCTGGGGTGATCAAGAACCACAAGGTTAAATAACGTTTCGCCACACACTTGGAGAGGGGCAGAGACAGCCCACCGCTGGGCTTGGGGTTTGTATCATGATCACAGTCAAATCTCGATTACAGTCAGTCCTAGCATCATGCGCACCAGATCTCTATAAAGTAGCAGGGTTGAAATTGACTATCTGGCTGGCAGTTACTGTGAGTAGCTAGTGACGATGGAACTTCGATATACTGGTTTCACAACACGCAACGGTCCGACTGCAACTTATTCGAGGAAGGTTTCTGATGCTAAAATGGAGACACAGTACCCGAACTCTATTCGCATCTCTGGTTAGAATAAGCATCGGTAGGGACTTTTTTTTTTGGCGAAGAATGGCATCATCAGTGCACATTCCACAGAGCAATAGGGCTGAGGGCGTCCAGATCTGGCCGCGGGAGCCAATGTGATGGCGACGTTTGCCCTCATCGATAGTGGCTGTCATTGGGGCCTCAGCCTTGGACAGAGAGGATGCGCTTTCGCTGCGCCTCGCGGAGATTCAAGCCAGCTTTCAGTTGGCGCCACACAAATACGGTGTGTTCCACCCTCCATTGTTAAGCTCGTGCTTACCCGAGTGCAGGGGAATGTTGTGATTCGTCAAGAAACGGCGGAATCCGCCTTCTTTCCACAGCACGCAAGTATTAGTTAAAACCAAGTATGGTCTGCATTGGCCCCGGTTTAGCGGTGCCGGATATCCTTTGAAGTCTGATCAACCCACCCTTGTACCAAGGTACAACCCTGTGAAATGGAGCAGCGCAATTTCGCTAGGGCGAGCCACCAGACCCGATCCGATCCGCGAACCAGCCCCCCACGGTGTCCGCATTGTAGATGGAGAGGGGATTGATGCTCAACTATCCTTAGTCCTGACTGCCAGGCTGGCAACCAATATTCTGCGCCAGCCGGCATTTGGAGGTGCAGTTCTCGTCGCGGTGGCCAGCCCCAAGGAATCGGGCTGGAGACCGGCCAAATTCAATCCTTCTCCGCTGGGCTCATCCTTAGTGGAAAATTGCGCAGTCGGGCCAGCCTGCCCTGTTCTTCTTGTATGGGCGCCTGTGGGCTTTAGAGCACACTTGATTGGCTTAATATGGAGCGCCGATTTTGTAGTTAAGCCTGTCAAGCTTCTCTATCAGTATTTGTCGGCATGGACACCCATGGCGCTGCCGGATGACTTCATCCTTCAAGAGTTGGCCCGCTGTGATTCTCTCCATCGATGGATCGCAAGATCCTTTGGCGTCTCGACGATTCGGGTTTCATACTGTGGTCATATATTCACGATAATGATTGAGAAAGGTCCTGAGGAGATGAGGTAACAGCGCTGCTTAGCCGCGCATTCACAATCGCACAATTGACCCATACGCCACGGAATATTGCAGAGTTTCGTGATGTTAACAAGCTTGACGCCTCTAGCATCGTGGGAGTAGGGTTCTTCCACCACCTTCAACCCCCGACTTCTGGAGCTTTTAACGAGACAACGCCTGGCGAGGCAAACTAGCGAAGAGGGCTGGCCCAGATTCGAGTAGTCGGTGTGTTTGTTTCGAATGTGCTGAGGCAGAAGGAAGAAGCGGGCGTCAACGCGACAATCCAACGCACCTTCTGTTTCCGTAAGAGTCCAATTCCTGGCAGGTAGAAAGAGCTATCCAGAGTGGATTGGAAGTCGACAGGAACCTTTCACAACGACACTGTGCAGGCCGGCGATTACGGGGGCAGCTGGCCATCCCAGGCCCTTGGGTCGTAATAGTTTCTAAGAATAGCTCCAGACCAGCCATGCTGGCCATCGCTTCGAGAATTTGAAGGAGCGCCCCTCACCTTAGTGCAGAACATTGGAGACAAGAACGTGAAGCCTGGCCAGCGGTATTAGCAGAGCAATGCAGGAGCGACCACAACAAGCCAGCAAGCCACTCCGGCGGGCTGAGCCCATGCCCCATGCTCACAGCAATACAAGCCCGCTAAGGATCACACAGTCATTCACTGTACTGTGGTGTTTCCGCTGCCATCAACCCGTCGCTGGCGCTCGCTCGCACTTCCTCTAATGAGATGAGCTCTCCATCTCAAAACCTCCCACGAGATACGTACCTCTGTCGGGTTGTCCCTGCCCCAGCACCGCCACACACAGTACAAATCCCTTCCCTTCCCAGGATGGATGTTGGCCGTCAAGACCTCTGTCCATCTCCGCCCCCTCGTACCCTGATTCAATTGTTGACAATGCCCTGCCCGCAATTTCCGTTGCTGATCGGGGACGCATCAAAACCAGACGGATCCCAGCCGTCTCCAGTTTTTGTTTTGCATCTTTCCATTTTCCTTGTCCCTCTCACCCCTCGCTCTCTCGAATCTTGACAAACACCAGAGATTGGATGGTTTCTACGCCCGTTCCCTTCCTCTCGCTAGCTGTGGTGACTTCCAACACGGTAACTTTGCTGTATCTGCGACACTCGCTTTCCAGACCTCCGCAATCTTTAAGCCTTAACCCCGACTTGACAGTTCGAATTGCGACATTTGATGAGCGTTCGTTGGTCTCGGCTGAACGACGAATCAACAAGTCTGAGTCTCACAGTCGACTTTCAAATCTATTTCGACCGTGATTACAGTCGTTTGCATTTCGTATTGCGTCAATATCGAGCGAATAGCCTTGTCAGCTCCCTGAATCGCGGCCGGACTACAACCCGCGACGCCTCGATCAAACTGGCTTACTCCCCCTTAATCAAGTATTAGCTGGCTCTAGGGTGTCGCAACCCCTCGTCCCCGAGGAAGCTCCCTACTCTCACGTCTAAGCCCCGAACGAAATTCTTGATAAAACAATAAGATCAAGAATACACAGAGCCCGATAATCAAAATCCAACTAAATCTCCAGACGCAAAACACGCATCCAAAATGTTAATACAAGTCCCCCTCCTTGTCTCCCTCTCTGCCTTACTCTCCACCACCCTCGCCGAGTCTGTCAAGAATGACTTTTCAGCCTACCCGAAAGGCGCTCAAGCCTGCCTCTACACCGCCGACCGCGAGTCGGGCTGCAAAGGCGAGACTGTGCCTGCTATGAACGCCTGTCTCTGCGGTGACGGCGGCAACTTTGTTACTTCCTCTGCCAGCTGTATCGGCAAGAGCTCCCCCGATGATCTCAAGGCGACCTACACTATGCTCGAGATAAATTGCAACTACTCTAAGACTCCTGTGAAGTTGTCCGAGGACGAATTTCTCAAGCTCGGTGAGGAGGCCCAGCAGACTGCCACTGGATCACCCACCCCTTCCCCCACCGAGACGGGCAAGCCTACGGATACTACCGACCCCGATGAAGGCGACAAACAAGCTCAAGACGGCTTGTCCTCTGGCGCGAAGATTGGTATTGCTGTGGGCGGTACCCTGGCGGGCGTCGGAATCGTCGCCGGGCTCGCCTTTTTCCTCTACCGCCGTAGAAAGGCCGCCAATGAGTCAAGGGAAGAGGCGAACCCTATGCTTGGCCGCCAGAGCCTCCAACCGTCTATGTTCTCCGGACGCAACTCGGGCGCCAACTCCGTCAGCGCCGCGAGCATGTATCCCCCCGGATACAACGAATGGAAACAGGACACCTCCCAGGGCAACTATGCCGCCGCCTGGGGCCCCGATTCTTTTACCGCCGGTGGTAACCCTCCAAGCGTCTCTCCGCCCCCGCAACAACAGTGGAACGAGTCGCCAACTCCTGCATGGAACCCCCAGACTGGTTGGGGTCCTCAGCCCCCTACCCCGGCTCATCCGCAGCAGCATCAAGCCGCTGGCCAGCCCTGGTTAGCGCCGACGGGATACCATGCCGTGGCGAACCACGATGGCGCGGTGGCTGGTACGGAAGACCCGCAAAATGGAGTGTTCGAGCTCGCGAGCACGCCCGCGGAGTACAGGCCCAGGAACGCGTTATCGACGAGGCCAGGGCCTGTGGAAATGCCCGGCTCACAACCATGAGTAGAATGCCGAGGGGAACATAATAGGTTAATGGATATCTATCATGAGGGTTAAGGTGTACATATATTCTGCATTTCAGCATCAGGCCTTTTTTTTGTTTTTCTTTCCCTCTTGTTTTCGTTTATTTTGGGCTATACCCCCACATATGGGAGGCGTTCATGGATATTATTATTCCCGGAGTAGAGCGCAGCGACATCAATGGATGAGCTAAAAAAGAAAAAATTCAAGTTTAATTATGTTCAAATCTTATAACCTCGTCGATGCGCGAACTTTGAAGCCCGGATAAAAATATGACGTAGAAGTACAGCTATCTGGTATTACAACCCATGAGAAAGGAAGCGGTAAAAGCATCAGACCGCAGCCTCACATTGGCGCTTAATCCCCAAAATTCCCGTTTTTAGTTTGTCTTCTTGGCAGCCTCGATCCTCTTGGTCATGGTGGGAATCTTGAACCGGTACAAGCAGAACCAATCCGTAAGCCACTCGCCAAAGAAGGACGCGATCCAAGTCAGGGTCGAGAAGCCGCCAGCCCAGAACCACTTGGGCGGGCCGCCGCCCCAGCCGAACAACCAAGCCAGGAAGCCGGGCGTCCTCAGGGCGGCGGCGACGAGCTTCTTCGCGTAGACGTCCGTGGAGACGGTGCCATTGTTCTGGGAGAAGACGAGGCGCCACTCAAAGATGTCCCTGACGGGTTCGTAGAGGGAGTCTGGGAGGAGGGAGCGGTGGGTGACGTTTGCAATGTTGCTCCTGACGGTGCCGGTGACGGCGACCATGACTCGGACGCCAAAGGGCTTGAGCTCGAGGCGGAGGGTGCGGGAGTAGGCGTCGATGGCGCCCTTGGTGGCGCAGTAGACGGCGCCGAAGCAGTAGGGGGTGCGGGCGGAGAGGGAGCTGATGTTGATGATGAGGCCTTTGGCTGCTATGAGGGGGCGGATGAAGGCTTGGACCATGGCCATTACGGCGAAGACGTTGGTTTCAAAGGTGTTGCGGACGTCGTCCATGACGATGTCGGTGGCGGGGACGGTGTGGGTTACGCCGCTGGTGGATTTTCGTTAGGTTCATGTGTTGGCATGGGAGGGTATGAGGTTGATCAGAGGGGGGGGACATGGGGAAAATGGGGACGGAGGACTAAGAAAAGGAGAGAGGGATTTCATACGCGTTGTTGACGAGGAAATCGAGCCTTCCGCCCGTGAGCTCATCGACTTTGGTCTTAGCCTCAGCGATGCTATCGGCATTGGTAACATCAAGCTTCACGGCATCCATGCCCATGGCCGCCATCTCAGTGAGCACCTCTGGCCTGCGGGCAGTCACAATGACATGCACGCCTAGATCCATCACGGATTCATTAGCACGGCTCTTCCTAGTCAAGACGAGTGGTGTGTGTGTGTGAGAGAGAGAATGACTTCTCCGTACCCTTGGCGTGAAACTGCAGAGCGATGGCATGGCCGATTCCGCCAGGCGTGCACCTATTCGCAGCAGGTCAGTCTCAGGCAGGCTTACAGAAAAACTAAAAAAAAAAAAGGGAAATGCTTGGGCTAGCGATGCAAACCTCGAATCCTTACCCGGTAATGAGTGCCACCTTCTGACCAGGCTGAGGAGGCATCCTGTCCGACGCTATCGGCGAGGAATTCTGATAAGACGTATACTCGAATTTCTCAAACTCGATGAGAAGTTTATGATAGCCCCAAAATGTGGTGAGGTTGAGGCTGTTTTGCTTTTTGGCGGCGTGGAAACATGGGGGGCAAGGCTGGCTAGAGTCAAAGTGTAGTGTACGAAGGTAATACAGTACAAGCTAGCACAGGTGGGTTAAAGATGCCGAGGTTTACGCCAACCATAACAGCTGGCTTCAGATTGAGTCGAATCGATCGATACATTGAGGTACTCACAATGGAAATCAAACTACCACTGGTACGAAGTATTAATCGCGCCAACAGAACCACCACCGCCTGGCCTTAGAATGCGGAATCCAGCCAGGCGATCAATCTTCCCATCGGATCTGGGCTTTCAACAATGAAGGAGAGGAAAGAGAGAAAAAAAAAAAGAAAAAAAAAGTTACCGGCTCGAAACTGGGATATTCGTTCAAAATCAAACAATCGCTATACCTAAATGCACACTCCGTCATCAATTTCAATCGCCCGAGATCTCGTCTTCCCACAAAAAAAAAAAAAAAAAAAAAAAGACATTAATCACACACTGCTGCTGCTGGCCCTCGTAAACCACTGGCCAGCTGGCCAGGCGTTAAACATCCTCTTCCAGATAGTCCTTCGGGACATCATGTCTCTCCTTCATCCACATCTCGTCCTCCATGTCTACCCCGCCCAGTGCCCTCGATCCAATTGGTGCTTCCAACTCGGTCTCTTGAGCGAGAAGCATCTTCTCCAACCTCGTGAATTCAGCCGTCAGTCTCACTTTCGGGCCGCTTCGCGCGTCTACCATGTTCTTCCCAGTTTCCCAAGCTTGTTCGTCTACCCTACGATTGTCGGTAGTTCCATTCTCCGACTCCGAAAAGACGAGCCCGTTTCGATGGCAAAAGTGCAGGAAGCTGTTCCAGTTCGGGTCCGTAGTTAGGAGCTCCCAATTTCCGATAACAATAAGGCCGTATCGAGCTCTTGTGATCGCTACATTCATGGCATTGGCGCTACCAATAATGCCCCATCCGACCTCTTGGTCTTTTTTCAAAAATCTCTCTCTAGTACGAGTCGTGCAGAGTATCACAACATCATACTCGAGCCCTTGGAACGCTTCTGTGGGTCCCACATTGACTTCCCACAAACTGTCCGCTCCTCGCCGAAATTCTTGACGTAGTCGCATAACCTGTGCCTTGAAAGGGCTCATGACACAGATGTCCTTGCGTTTAACGAGCCCCGAGGCACTAAGAGAGCTAACGTATCGCAAGGCAGTGTTGACCTCATTGACGTTGTACCAACCACCTCCGTCCTTTTCAAGCTCATCATACCCTTGGTTGTCGTGAAATAAGACTGGCCACTTCCTGCCTTTCCAGCAGTCCCAGTCGTGTAGCTGATCCACGTCACCCGCCTCCGGTTCCAATGTGTCGTGATAGAACAAAGCGGACGGCACAGCGAGTATAGCGGGGTGCGACCTGTAATTTCGAAAAAGGTTGGTAAAGGGTGGTGCTGGAATGGGAAGCATTGATGGCTTAAGAATCGGCGGCGCCTCCCCCTTCGCACCTCGCGCGAGCGGGTGATTCTTGTACACAGGCCTATCGAAAAGCCGTGCAAAAAGCGATCGTTTAAGAGGCGAGAATGCAAGTGAAGTACTTGGGCTTAGCTGGAACTGGTCGCCCACCATGGCAAAGATGGGTGTTGGTTCGGCTGTCATCGGAGGGGCGACGACGGTTAACGGAATCAATGTCTCCGGTTCCATGGCTTGGGCAGCCTCGTCTATAAGTAGAGCGGTCCAGTGAAGCATCGGGAGGTCATTCTCGTGGCCTTTTATAAGCATATTCTGTAAGTCTTGTTTCATCCTGTAGATATCCATATTGGTTGCTCTAGCCCGAATCAAAAGTGCTGCATCCTGGCAGCTCGTCACCACAACCTTGCATTTCAACAGCTCGTCGAGTGGTGGTAGGGCGAAAGCGTTGTCGCATGTATAGCAGAGATGGAGGATAGAACTTGGCACTTCGGCAAACGTTCGGGTTGGTCTATTCATCCGAAAAAGCTCGCCGGGTTGGAGGTGGTCTCGTAAACGAATGGCCAGTGTATCGGCGGCGTTTTCCGACGGGGCACAGAGCAATATATGGGTATCTCTCTGTGACTGCTTCAAGAGTTGCACTGCTGTCTCGATTACCGTCTTGGTTTTCCCCGTCCCCGGCGGCCCTGATACAAGGTAAGGCATCGTGCCGTAGTTGCGCTGGCAGATGGCCTGGACTGCTTTTCTCTGTTCCCAGTTGAGCTGGTCATCGACGAACTGTTGTCGAAACTTGCCTCTGTGAAGCTTGGTCTGAAGGGCGCCGTCGTCCTCCGTTGGGAAAAGCATGGATCGAAGCCAGGTACAATCGTACACCGGACCTTTCTGCACACTCGGACCATGGCCGTTGGTATTTTGGACTAGAACCCCTTGAGTGATCTGGAGTGCGAGGCTCATATCTTCGTGCTTTCTGGTGCAGACTGGAAACTGTACATTGACTAGAACCTCCCGTTCTGCTAGAGGTAGCGGCCAGGAATCGCCTCCACCGTAGTCTGTCATCAATCCTGCAACCCGAAGTGTAATCAACTCGTCTGCCCTCTTTACTGCGGCCACCCTAGCGCGATAAATAACGCCTGTCCATCCTGGTGCGCCGCGGATCGGTGAGATTGCTTTCGCCCCCGTCTTGATACTTTCAACACATTCGTCCATACCGCTGGGCCCTCCGTAATGCTCGTAAACAAGCTGGCGAAGCTCAACCAAGTCGTCTTCCTCAAGAAATGGGGCATTTTCCTTCAGGCCAGGAACCATCAAAGTGCACGTGGCCATGGTCTCTCCCTCGGCGACTCTCACAGTTACTCTTTGGTTGTATAATGCGTAAACCCGGGCCAGCCTCCTCTGGGAGAATAGCTCTTGCATCAAGTGCTGGGTAAAGTAGGGAGCGTAGGTCTCTAGTTCGATATCCGTTGGTGGTGAGATGGGTAAGCCATGTCCGGGACCGGTTGGCAAAGGGGGGTGGCTTAAACTGATTCGAAGGCCCGATTCAAACGAGATACAAGTGCAGCTTGCCCAATCTATTTGCCTTTTTGCGGGGGTGAGGATCTCGATGCCGGGAGCATAGTTGAGCAACCTGAGTGATTCCGGGACGAATGGTGTGGCGTAGACATCAAAGCCTCGGATGATTTCATCATCTCTCTCAACACTGTTGTTCCCATGCGGACCTTGACGTTGGGTAGTTTTGTGGGGCGATGACTTCGGCGGCGGATCGACGCCTAACGAGTACGACTCGACGGTGTTCGCCTTGTACGGCCGTCGTCCGGGATGCTTCTCCTGGCGAGAACTAGGATGTATAATCGGTATAGCCTTAGATCTCCTTTCAGAGGACGAATAATATTTTCCATCCATAGTCCTAGATGAGGGCCTGGGAGCCTACCTTCACCATCAAAGGTTGCCTTGTGTGGTGTGTGGCATGCAAGGGGTAGGAGAAAAAAACAAGGCTTGGACTGGACAAAGCACGATCCACATTGAACCTAGCTGGTCGGCTGGTTGGCCTAAGACATGAGAGTGCTGCATGATGGACGAAAACAAAAGGTATAAGTCGGCCCCGCGATTAGAAGAACAACAAGCTTGGTCGCACCTTTTGTATTTGTGTTGGGGCAAACATCGAATTCGAAGGTTTGTCGCTCTTTCCTTAAGAAGCCCCGTTCGAGTGTCAGAGTGGAGATGATGGGTTCAATGTAGCGCCATAATGGAATGGATCAATGAACTTAGAAGAGGCAGGAACACTACTCAAATAAGCAGCAACATCATATCAAACTTGAGGACAGAACTGTAGGTGAAAAAGGCTTGCCACACCTTGCTGTTGGAGCTTGAAACTGATTTGTCCGGTTTCCTCACTAAGCGCACACTATACCAAATAGAAGATCAATTTCTCAAAAAGGATTTACATCGCTCCTCATGCCGCCTTGCATTCAATTTCGCCTGCATTGGACTAAAGATTGGCTGGCCAATTTTAATGCCCTCATCTCCTACTTGACTCTACTGATCTTGAACCCTCCCGGGATACGTCTCTGAAACGCCTCAGTAGGGTCATACAAAGATGCTACCTCTCGCAGGAAGTCGGTCCTTTCAGCACCGTAACTACCGAGCGGGTTTTGGCTTGGATCGGCATAGTTGAGATAGACCAAATCCGACGCTCCATCCACCGACTCAGAGAATTGTTTAATTCGCGCCGTCAAGGCCATCAACTCCGAGTGTGCAATCGCCAACGCTGCGTCGTCCGTATTGACGGCCACTCCCCCCGTCCACATGACCGAATTGTGTCCCGCGTTCTCGAGACCCAGCATGTTTCCACCGCGTTGTTGTCCGAGCTGTCCAACGTACGACGGGAAGGGCTGGAAGAAGGTGGTCGTAGTAAAGTTACCTACACCGAGGGATGCCTCCAGGCTTTTAACAAGGTCTTCGTGTGCGTCGACGCAGTAGCGGAGGATGACGGGGTCGTTTTTGAATGTCAACGTTGAGCCCACGCCTCTGTTGAAAAAGGTCAGTACTAAGAACTGGGTGAGCGCGCACAATCGAATTGCAAGGAACAACTTACAGCTGCCCCGAAGGAAGCTTAGACTCCGCGGCGGCGTCGGCCATTGTTTTCAAGGCGGTGGAATTTGAGAGAGCTGGTAATGCTTTGAGGTTCTGGAAACTCGTCTGGCTGTCCTCACCCTGAGTGTTGACGTGGATCACGCCGATGATTGTCCCCAGGCTCGATGAACTGTCGTGGGTATAAAACACAACGAGTGCATTATCGCCAAGTGACTCGTTATGGTTGGCGTAGTCCACCACGGTATCCACAACAGCGTCCGAATGGTTCCCGGAAATATACATCAGGTTGTAGAGGAGCTCTTTGCTCGGCAGGGCTTCGAGGTCGAAACGAGTAACTATGCCGAAATTGCTGCCACCTCCCTTGAGTGCCTTGAACAGATCTGAGTTGGCTGTTGCGTTTGCGTTGACGACGGTCCCGTTGGTGAGGACAACTTCGTAGTTCACGACCGAGTCACAGCCAAAGCCTCGCTTTCCTATGAAGAAGGAAGTGCCTCCTCCGAGAAGGAACCCTCCGACACCTACATCTCCATCTCTGCCGCCAACTGCAGTGACACCTTGCTTCTCTAGGTCGGCGTAGACGTTCTCCCAGCGGGCCCCGGGCTGCACGCTGGCGACGTTGGTGCTCTCGTCATACGAGGAAGCATTCATGAAGCTGAGATCAATGGTAACCCCGTTTGCAATATTGTTACCCGCTGAGCTGTGGCCGCCGCTTCTAACGGCGATGCCCCAGTCTCCTGCCCCCCCGCCCGCCTCGAGCAGCGTTGTCAAGGTGAGAGAGACTTCCTGGGTATTGTGCGGCAAGACGAGGCACCATGGGTGAAGGCGGGTATTCCTAGCCCACCAAGTCTGGACCTGGGGCTCGTAGGCATCATCTGTTGGGAACAAAACTCTCTCTCTTAATCCGGCAGCTACCAGAGCGTCGCACTATTAGTGAAGAGTTAGCTGGGTGGCCTTGCGTCATAGTTCAAGGAAAATCTTAGTATTACCGGCGGCGTTCTGCTCTGGACTTCTGATGCCGCAGCCAACAAGACGCTTGCAATGAGTAATTGGGTGCGCATTTTGATGATTATCATGGAACCCGGGGGTATGAGACTGATGATTTATTAGAGAGACGGGGCGTTAAGTCGGCTGATACTAGCCTGGGGATATAGACAGAGATGGATCAATCATTGATCAACGGTTCTTGCCCTTATATACACTGCAACTTTACAAATATAAAGGGTTTGTTACGCTGCCTGTAAACAAGCCGCGACATCGAGGCAACCATACCGGTGCCCGAGGGCCCGGCAACCCTACTCAGAAACCGTCCAAATCGTCATGTCCATTAGGAATTACTACTCTGGTGGTTCGGCGATACCTAGCATCCAGATCCATTCCTTCGACTTACGCAACATGGATTGCTATAGAGCCAATGCTTAAAAGGTAAGGGTCCATACGTCGCGAGATGCAGTGAAAGCTCCGGTGGCGGCCTCCACCCTTGCGTTGGAATCCGGAGTGCCGCGGGCCACGTTAAAGTTGCTAGCTCAGCCTCAATCGGTACTTTTCCGTAGGATTGCCGAGCCACATACTAGATTGTGTGCCTGGCCAGCATAAAGTTTAATCTGGCGGCACGCCAGCTGGCCCTATAACCCCCTATTTCGTCTACGTCAGCCCGTGATGGCCCGCTAATACGACGAATTACGGCCGGGGGCCTCGGGGCCCGGAACCTTCACCTGTACTTTCCGCTCCCGCAACAGCGACCCAGCCACGCCCATCCCAACAGCTCTCCCCAGCTTTCTCGGTGAATTCTTCCGCAAGCTCCCGTCCTTATTTTGACTAAGCGCAGATTTATCTTCCTTATTCTTCTGTGTTGGTCCCGATTGGCTACGAGGCAGGCTTGCTAGCGACGATGCCGCCATTCGCCAATTCCGCTGGCCTCGGAAACAAGAGGCCCGCTGTAAGTCTAAGAAGTTGAAAGCTTTTCCCTCCAATTCACAAGCCATAGAATCATTGTTCTGAATGAAACATTTATGATGTCTAACCACCTGCTCTAGTGTGATAACTGCAAAGAAAGAAAGGTATGAGACACCATCTCCGTATCCAGACCTATCGATACTGATGTGTAACCCTCTCCCTCTGCTTACCCCTTGCAGACAAAATGTGACCGCTGCACGCCATGTTCTAGCTGCGTTGCAGCCAATCTAACTTGTCGTCTCACCAACCGAATCCCAGAGAAGCGGCAACGCATCCTCATCTCAGCCCGCTACGACGAGGCTATGGAAAATGTCGACCGGTCCCTTCGTGACGTGTCCAACACACTCCAGAAGCTCTTACGGATCAGTGAGGGCTCTCCATCCCTTTCTCCACAGCTTTTCACCGCTCCTTCTGCTCCCACGACTACTGGCAATGCACCGGTACCCAACATACCGGACACCCCGGAGGGGTATCAAGGTGATTCGTCCTTTAACGCCCATGTCGAACGTGTGAAGGAAGCTCTCCGTGAAGCCGCTCCAGAAATTGGCTTCGACACATCATCCGAGCCGGGCCTCTCAGGAGTTTCGTGCGGCACGCCTGCCGAGACACATAGTTCGGAAGCAACTCCCAGCTGTTCCGATACGCACTCTTTGCCCTCAGCATTAACGTCAATGCAAGCCCAGTACCCGGAACTTCAAAACCGGCCGCTTCCGCCCTTGGATGTCGTGCTTAAGGTTCTCAGGCTAGCCCAGGCAGAAAAGCAGCGTTTCTTTATCGATGTTCCCATTATCGACGAAGCCGAGTTTGCCGAGCTATGTCAGAATGTGTATTTTGCTATCAATGATTACTCCGTCATGACCTGGGTCGTTGTGAATGTCGGGTTATATTACCTGTTTCTCGGAGTTGAAGGACGCAGCTTCACCCAAGTGGGGGCCTCAAGGTCTAACATACAAAAATATTCCGAGATAATAGCATCCAACATTGAAGCTGCACTGCAAGCACTGAGGCTCGTCATGGACCCATCCATTGAGGCATGCCAGGCTCTTGATCTCTTGGTAGGTCAAAGATGGTCTATCGTCTCCAGCAACCGTCGAGCAATCCACTGACCGAATAAGGCCACTTACTGCACCAAGTCAGGTCGAAAGTCGTTGGCTTGGTCGCTCATCGCAACAGCTGCGAGGATGTGCATCGATCTTGGGCTACATCGCCTCCCAAAGACACTCCCGCCAGAGCCAATAATCAACGTACTGGATGTCCCTAGAGAATACAGGGTCTTCTGGCATATCTACGTTGTAGAAAAGGGCATGTCCTTTACCCTTGGGCGAACTCCTGTGATTCCTCACTACGATGTCTCTACCGAAAAACCCCGACTGTCAAAGGAGATGCTCGGGCCTCAGGGATGGTGAGCCAATGCCTTCCCAGCCATATCTTGTTCTTGACCAGTCTTGTAATAGACGAGCAGTGTATATGCAGCCATTCATGAATGCGCCATTATCGTCGGCGAGATGCACATCGAACTGTTCTCCGCAGCCGCCCAACGCGCACCGCAAGAAATCCGAGCAGAGAGGGCCAGGTCATTCGCCTCTAGGCTGGCTCAGGTTAATACTGACCTAAAAGGGGTTCGACAAAAACGCGAGATCCTCACTGAACACAAAGATCTGACCACTAACGTCTACGCTAGACTCTTCAAGATGATCCCCTCGCCGACACGATATACCAGCACGCTGGCATTCTCCTAGACATCATGATGCACTCTTTAGTCACAATAGCTTATAGAATCGTTCCGTGCGATAGTCCTAACGCGAAACCTCTGCAGTGTAATTCCGCCTGCACCGATGCCGCGCGACAGGCCCTGTCTTCCATGTACCAAGCTTACAGGAGAGTCGGTCAACGAGACCTTGTTGCGTGGAATAGGTTTCTCAACATGTACTAGTTCCTCATGCTTTTGATGCTTTCACGCTCACAAACTAATCAGAGGCTAGGTTGTTTTCCCTCGTCCCGTTTGCTAGCTTCATTGTCCTTGCCGGAAACACAGTGGCCTCGCCTTCCACCGAAGACCTGGAGCTATTATCAGCTGCTGCTGCGGCAGTAGCCCCATTTTCTAGTAGCTCCACGTCAGGCAGAAAGCTAGTTGAGGTGTGCAACACGTTTCTGCAGTTTGCCAACCTCGCCAGCTCGAAGCAGGGAGATCCGGCCGTGGGTGAGTCTGTGGCGAGTGAAGATCGGGGCACAAACCTCCAGACGGATGGAAATCTTGCTGGTGAAAATCAGCACGCGAGTACAAACTCCGCGAACTGTGAGCATTTCATGACTCCGCAGGATTGGGATGTGGTGATGAATGAGTTCGCTTTGGATGTTGGAGCTGGTGCAATGGCCTCATACATGGAACCATACATGCCATTTGACGGAAAGCTATATTAGGCATATAGGGGGATTAGTAGATACAATAGGACAACAGAAATGGAAATGGGAAAAAGAAAAGAAAAACATAAAAAAGAAAGATCTTTTCGTTTCTCTTCCTATAATACCACTATGTATTGGGAGTACCTAGGGAGAAAAGAAAATAGCAAAAAAGCTCGCTTCAGGAATCGAACGTGGAGATACGAAAACGTCGCCGAAGGTGTGTTTTCTGGCCGTTTGAGCGCTCGGAAGACGCTAATCGACGGTCGCACCTTGCGATGCTTGAGCTACTCGGTTGGAAGGTTGGGCCCTATTAGCATATATGTATATATATGCTTATGGCGCCCGTTGTGAGGGTGGACGGCATGTTATGGGGCAAGAGCAATTATTCCGTGCTCCTTCACACGGAAAATTGGAGGGTTCGGGCGAGGAAACCGCAACAGATGCCGAACTTGACCTTCGCGGTTCGTAGAGCTCAGTTCCGGACATGGAGATTGTCGGATGCTCGAAATACTGCTCGCCCATCCGGGAACACATATTCTCGTGTCTCGGTCCTCGAGGATGTTCGACTATCTCTTCGAGTCGGGTCGAAGACATAGACTCGAATGAGTACCAAACATCGAGAATGAAAAACGTACCAACTCCAAACACGATATGCGATGAAGATATAACCTAGCTCCACGCCCTTTTTTCAATGCAATAACAAGCACCGATAACCAGCCAAATAGCTCTTCATCCCTTGCTCCTTAGGTTCCATCCCAAAGTGTAGGTCCAGGCACACGATACTCCCGAGGATCAACTCCCGGTACGACCCGCCAGGCACTCGCCACGAACAACTCTTCAGAGATCAATATTCCGGGGTCCTCATTGGTATAAGCTCCTGGAAATTTTACCGTCGGACTAGGTGAGCCTAGAGTGTCAATTTTAACCCGTCAGTTGAGACTGTTAGCGTTAACTCAAGGGTCGTTAGAGACTGTACTAACCACCACCAGGACCAACGACGTTGACCTGAGCGCAATTTACGTAGAATTGGGTCTCGTTCCACCCTGAATTAGGGTAAATATGTTCAACTCGGAGAAGGTATTGTCCCTGTGGTGTCCTTTTGGGGATTCGCATCATAAACTATCGGCAAGGTCAGTGAGATATGTTGGATGGCCGTTGCGTCTATCATGATACGCCGTACCTCATATTTTCCTTGCAGACTCCACGATACCTTGCCTTCGTTACCAGGAATATCGCTATAAGTCAAATTGAGCCCGATTTCTTCAATTTTGAACCACTCGCCACTCCCATCATAGTCCCTGACATCGACTCCCTCGGGAGACCTTGACAGGTAGGCAAGGCCCGGTCCGGGATGGTATATATCAAGCCCAATCTGTTATATCCGTCAATATCCGAATGCAGAGAGCGGCTGAAGCTGGTATCTGCTCACCTTGCCAGAGGATTTAAATCCTACGACATCTCCCGCAACAACTGTAGCAATATCCGAACCCCTGCCAGAAAGTGTTCCGTTTCTGCCGCATCTCATGTTGTCTGAACCGAGATCCATCATCGGGTTCTCTTGGTATGCGAGTAACCCAGGAGAATTATAGATAGGGGGGCCAACAGTCACATTCCTATGCCGTCAGCATCGATACATTTAGCTTGAACTCGATTAGACCCCTATATAGCCACCAACAATAGTAGTAGCTGCGGCAGAGATAAGATGCTCCATACCTGACAAATTGCCATGGTTCTGTGACAGTCCCGTTGACTATAAAGCGAGGGAAGCAATCTGTAGAGTCCGCTTAGCATAATGCCGAACGATGCATCGAGCCGTGGCAAGGGAGGCGGCTGTGTCCTACAGTGGCCGAAAGCTCGGGGAAGTGCCGATACTAGCATGTACAGGCCGACACCCTTCATGGCGTCGGTCCTGCGAGTTGAAAGAAGGTGGGTGCTAAGCGGAGCGCCACTCGCTACCGAAATCCCGAACTCCTTCCAGAATGTGAAGAAATGGCTGAAGTTGAATCGCACAAAGAATACTGAACGAGGTGCTTGAGACTTTCGTTTCGTGAGGTTTATTATCTACGAGGGATGTGAGATGACATTGCACATTCTTATACGCATTCAAATACTGGCAGTGAGTGCCCACGAGACTCTCCAATGTAACGCAGTCGGTCGTTTAGACAAAACCTGGAATGTCTAATGCGATTGAGAGCTTCTCACCTCGTGGGGGAGGATCGTGCCGTGTTCTGCAACTCCATTTTTACCGGCGATATTGACCTCTCCTCATGATTTCACCCGATTGCAGGAAGGGAGGCAGAAATCCGGGGTAGTGGAGGAGTGTGCCACCGGCGAGGCCTCGATGGATGCGCGCATACCTCCCACGCTGGTCAATACAGAATGCCTCTCTGGCAGCATGCGCGTAAAGATGCGGCACAGGAAACGGGAAGCAAACAGGATTCACACAATTCGACTATGCAGGGTGCTCTCACGAGGTCATCGCTGTTGTCTTGAAGAGGCAAGGAATGTGTGAATTGATTGCCTGAGCTCCGAAGATCTGGGGAGGGTGGGGCTTCTTGATAATTACGCAAGGACTTCCCGCAACTTGGCAACACGTTCGAAAACCATCATCTCTAACCAATAATATGTGAAAGGGATCCAAGTCTTGGGGCTCAGTAGACTCCTAAAAAGATGGTTCTTCCTGCGAATGCTCGGGTCCAAGAATACAAAAACTTGGGAAATCACGGCCGAGAACCCGTGCGACAGGGCAAAATCCTGCGCCCCGCACCCACTACAACACTAGGAAGGAGGCGAACTAAGCCAGCTTTTCCGTTGTAGCACCTGATTGCTGGCTACCATTTCTGAAATGAAGTCTCAGAAATGGTGTAGCCTGATTGGACTCTAGCCATTGGCCTCAAGAAAATTGCGGGGTCTAGAATGCAGAATAGGGGTTAAGTTGGAACCCTTGTAAAGTACGAACAATGGCAGGCTGGAGCCTTGAGCCCTGAACAATCACGGTAGCTCTCGCTGGCGCTCTAGTAGGTTGGTACATGTACATGCTGGCGTGCCTGGCCTCGCTGGCTAAGTCGAGGTTGCTGACCACCATTTTTACCATTTTTAGGCTCGCGAGTATCTCGGTGCTTTTGACAGGCATTGAATGGTAATTTATAAGTAACCGCATCCTTCAAATCCTCGTCGCTCGCCAGCCCTCCCATTCCTTCCTCAGCACGTCTTCATATAACACGCCAGGGTCCTCTCCTCGTTTTCAATCTCGACGAGAGCCGTCCACTCTTTCAAGCCCTAGTCACTCGCTTTAACGCTCTAGCAAAATCAACATGGCCTTCAAGCGCCTCGCCCTCTCAGCCCTTTTGGCCGCCTCCGCGCTCGCCAAGACCGACATTAGCGGTTGCGAGACCACCGCCCTCGTCGTCACCGTCCCCGGCCGCAACGACGACACCATCTACACCACCACCGTCTACTACGTCCCCGACACTGGTGAGATCTGCGAGATCCTTGACTGCGGTGGCGGCCGTGCCCCTCCCAAGACCACCGTCCCTGGATGCGCCGCCTACCAGGGCACCGAGACCTACTCTCCCAAGTTCCTCCCCACTAGCACCTCTGAACCCGCTCCCGAGAAGACTGTCAGTGCCGACAACACTGGTGCCACCGACGCCCAGACTACTGCCGCGCCATCCAACTCTGCGAGCGCGAGCGACGGTGAGAGCAGTGGTGCTCCTGAGCCGAGCGCGTCCGGATCGGCAAACCAGGGCGGCGACGGTGAGTTTTTACCTTGTTTTGCTGTTCGTTCAAGATGGGGAGTAACCACTGACATCTCTAGACGGTTCTGGCGCTGCCGTGATGGGTGCCTCTCTCCTTGGTGGGCTCTTTGTTGCCGGTGTTGCCGGTGCCGTGGCCATGGTGTAAGAGTTGCTTTTAGAATATATTCGTCATCAATTGTAATATCAAAATAGTGAATGAAAATATACCCTCGGCACCATTGTCCTGCCAAATATTTGGATACTTGTGGTTTGCTATCGCGGTTTCCTTTCAGCTGGGACGCGTGCATGGAGGAGTTTGCGGCAAGTCACGACCACTCTTCGTTCCTGTAGCGCGTGTCCCAAGATTTCAGTAGCGTGGTTCAGATATGGAGCAACTGCTCCTTCTACATCTCGGGAATAAATCTGATTTATTCCCATGTAGCAGATCCAAAGTTTTGACGACTCACCGAGCATCACCGAAACAAACCGAGTTGATTATCTAAGCATTACATGGACCCACTGTTTTCATCCACCAACAGCTAGCGATGAGTTGAATTGGCTGGAGGAGGAGTGACGCCACGCCGCGCCTGAGGAATTTTCCCGAGCACCCGACAAATTTTCTACCTCGTCGAAATCTTGAGAACCTGGAAGCTTGCCTCACTTTATCAACCTCCACCAGCACTTCCCCGAACCAACCATACAATCGACGCCCAGATCCCATCGTTCTGGTCGCGTCGCCCTCTCGCTCCAGACAAATTAGTTATAACATTCGGTGACCTGACATCGATTTAATACCGACACGATGAACCACGAGCGAGATCCCTGCCCCTGGGTCATTCTCAATGACTTCGGTGGTGCTTTCTGTATGGGTGTAAGTTTACACCAGCCTCATCATCATGCCCGTCTTGCAGGGAGTCCATGAGGGCTCATCGCTTCAACGGCGCACCTTTTCAATTCGCACCTGACCTAACTTGCTTTCTTTTTCGCAGGCGATCGGTGGTACCATCTGGCACGGCGTAAAAGGTTTCCGAAACAGCCCCTACGGCGAGCGTCGCGCGGGCGCCATCACGGCCATCAAGCTCCGTGCCCCCGTCCTCGGTGGTAACTTTGGTGTTTGGGGTGGTCTCTTCTCTACCTTTGACTGCGCCGTCAAGGGCGTCAGGAAGAAGGAGGATCCCTACAACGCTATCATTGCTGGTTTCTTCACTGGTGGTGCTCTCGCTGTGCGAGGTGGCTACAAGGCGATGAGGAACGGTGCCATTGGTTGCGCCGTGCTTCTAGCCGTCATCGAGGGTGTTGGTATCGGTATTGGCAAGTATTTTGCCGGAAACACAAAACTAGAGGTGCGTTAATGACACGTTCTTTATTTCCTCCCGTTGCGATTGGGTATACTCGATCTGTATGCTAACCCGCATGCTCTAGGCGCCTATTGCCCCATCTCAAGCAGAGCGAGCGATGGCTTAAACTTGTCGCGGCAATAAATCTACGAACGAGAGCGCGTCCGACGATATCATTAGAGCCCCGTACTTCGACTCTCGATTATCGATCCAAAACCGACCTCGAACGAAGTACGGAACGAAGACGGAACAACTCTACTCCCCTCATTCTCTGTTTTTGTCCTTAATCGTTATCACTTGTTGGCGCCGTCGTTGAGCGGACGGCGTCGTGTATATTCCTCCCGGCTCGAACCTTTCGCCATAATCATCCTTGCATCTTGGAGAAAAAGAAACATCACAATATCTGGAGTTGGCATTTGTATCATAGACACGAGGAAGGGCTGCATCTTCTAGCATCCCTATTGACGGCTAGAAAGCGGCGGAAGTGTACCGTGGCCCAAAAGTGAAGGAAGATTACGCGGAAGAGGCTGTTAAGTGGCCGTCTGGCAGGTGTTTTTAGACTGGAACCCGGCTATTTGGTTTTTCCTTGTTGGGCTGTACGACGAACTGTATGGATATGTTTGGTAGTAAAGAATAAAGGAGCTATACGAACGGTTTTTTCCCGCTGAGATATCGTTGTAATGATATCTTGAGGGAGTAAGAAATCCGGAGGAATCACCACAGTGTAATCGTTTGCAATGTACCAAGGTACGTTACCTAGGTTCGAATAGTTCATTTTTCCTTCAACTTAGGTCGAAATATGTACGCATTCTATTTCCCAAAGCCATGAAAAAGGCTCATTTTCATCTAAAGTTGCCGTCCATTTTTTGTTTTCTCCAAGCCCAAACTAGGCCGGGTATCACCTCTACCTGGGACGTATCCTCTTATCATTTCTGACGTTTTGTGACCATCTTTGCCTTGCATGAGCGCTCCCAAAACCAAATTAATATGCGTAAACCATAATTCATCTCCAATAAGTCTGTGACTCAAAGCCTACCAAACACACGACCAAAGATATCCCGGCTCTTAACAAGGTTCAAAATTCGCAACCGCTCATTGTCCAAATGGGCCGAGTCGCTCGCCTGTCCACAAGGAAGATGGGCCGCAGGCGCGCCAAACTCCTTTTCTAGGAAACGGATGGCGGGAATAGAACCTCCCTCACGGATGTAGAGGGGTCGCTTGGGTTTGGGGGCACCGCTCGGGGTTGTCCTTTCGTTATTATTCTCATCTTCCCCTTCGTCGCTATCGCTGTCATCCTCGTGTTGGGGAGACTCAAAGGATTCGCTCCAAACCTCCATGACAGCTCGCTCGAGTGTGCGGAAAATGTAATTCTTGGGATCGCCCAGCCATGGCTCCGCCTTGTTGTCAATCTTGACGCTGAAGGCATTATCAGACTCGAGCTTAGCAAACTCTGAGTGAAGATATGACTGAAGGGACTTGATGACCTCGTCGACTTCCTGGCCAGGAACCAGACGGAGACTAATGCTAGCGCTGGCGTGGCTGCTCACTAGGCTACCATCGGGACCGGAGACCTTGTATCTGTGGATAGTGAGATTAGGTTCCCGCCAGCGGGCGCAGAGGAGGGCCTTTTGCCGGTCGAGAGGACCGAGCTCGGGTTTCCTCTTCATGAGTATCTTGGCAATCTCATCAAATTGCTCTTCTTCTCCAGGCGTCTTTGGGAGTATTTTATCATAGAATCCGGGAATGCGGATGTGGTTACCTCGACCCTTGAGCTGGGAGAGGACCGAAGTGAGGTCGGAGAGTGGCTCGTTCTTAAGACATGAACCGTCGACACCGGAATGTCTGTCAGGTAAGTTGCAGTCAACGCAAATGGTTGCGTGCAACACTCCACGGAGACCATATGTGAGGCAGGGCACTTCGTCGTCCAACCAGTAACTGTTGGAAAGAAGGATGTAGTCTACGTCTCCGATCAATGACTTATTTCGCCTTACTGTCTCCTGAAAGCCTCTGGACCCGAACTCTTCCTCGCCCTCGATAAGGAACACAACATCGTTCTCTAGGGCTTTAGCCTGCATTAGATCGGTGACAGCGAATAAGGCAGCCAAAATGGGGCCCTTGTTGTCACTAACACCACGCCCGTACAGGTATCCATTCCTACCTTCTAGCTCGAAGGGGTCGCCGGAGGTCCAATTTCCCTTCTTGTTATCCGCGGGCACGACGTCGTAATGGCCGTAGAAGAGGATCCTTTTCCGCTTTTCCTTTGGCTCTCGCTTGCCTTGGAATGTCGCTAGCACCACGGGGTTATGGGCCTTTTCGGTACTGAGCATCTCTACATGGCCGCCTAACCTCTTGAACAATCCTCCTAAAAATGTAGCTCCCTTCCGACAGTCTTCGGCAAATTCCGGTCGAGAGGATACCGTCTTGTACGAGATAAACTCGCGAAGAGTGGATGTAAAGACGCTGTCATCTGCGGTATCCGCAGATTGCTTCTCGGAGGAAGCATTTGCCTTCCAGATACAGACTTCGTCGTCGTTGGCACCCGTGATAAAATAATTGTTGTGTTTGTAGGCTGTGACCGCGGAGGCCAGAATCTTGCCCTCGTGGGCCTTCCACCGGCTAAGGCATTGGTATTTTTGGCTAACATCGCCGCTTTTCTCTTGATACTCCCCATAGTGAGCTGTGTTGTGCTTCTAAATGGGTCTTAGCAAGCTAGGTAGTGCAGTCGAAGGTGAAAAATACTTACAGCAGCGGATCCGGTGGCAGCACCACTCCAGAGGATGCCCCAACCCATCTGCAGAGACATGACGTCGCTCCTATGCGCCTTGATTGATCTCAATTTTTGCTTGGTATCAAGATCCCACAGCTCAATAACGCCCTCGATCTTTCCAGCATAAAGGAAAGATCCATCGATGGCAAGAGACAGAACTGATTCGGCGTCATCCGTACCAAGGCACATGATCTCCGTGATACCGTGCTCGGCATCCGAGGATTGGCTATCCGAATCACTAGGTATATCGACTCCTAGCCTCCAGAGTTTAATCGTGCCATCTCCGCCACCAGATATCAAAACATCTTCATCAGAATCCACCAGCACAGTTGGGCCCGTGGCCATCAGCATGCAGTACACGTATCCAAAGTGCGCGAAATTATATACAGCGCTAGAGTCGATCTCCAGTACATTTTCGGGCTTGGGTATTAAGGCGTACTTCTCGTCGCTACGGCGGGGTGTGCAGGTACCTCCAACTGCCTTGGAATCGAAGAAACGGTGGTTCCTGCGATCAGGGTGGCGGGCAGAGTCTCGAGGCACTCGAACCTTGGGGTCACTTAAAGTAACCCATTGGATGCTGGTATTCTGGGCGCCGATGTAAAGAGTGTCATGTTGCTGGCTATAAGCGACGGAGAAGAGATCGCCCACATCGTATGTGCTGTAGATCTCGTAAAGACGGGTCATGGACTTGGGGCACCACACATTGACCAGCGGGTCACCAGCGCTCGAGAAGAGGAGGGAGCCATCTGGAGAGAGGGAGAGTGATAGCACTCCGCGCTTGTGGGCCTGAACCCTGAAAACCTGGCGGAAGGTATCAAGAGACCAGACCACTATCTCTCCTCCCTCGGTACCGGCGAAAATGTTTTGGAGATCGGGGTGTACAGCAAGCGTCAGTACAGAGCTATCGTGGTGGAGCTTGTGGATGAGCTCGGGAGGAGGCTGTGGGTATGCGCCGTCAGGGTAAAGCAGCCCGAGAGTCGAGGAAAGTGCAGGAAGCGTCATTTCGTCTGTAGCTCCGGCGAGGATTAGCATTCAGATCTCCGTCACCATGGCGCGCTTACAGGAGAGGAAGTGCAAGGGGGTGGAAATGCAGCCGCTGAGTGTTTCGTAGGCGATTATTTAACAGGAAAGAAAAAAAGGCGTCGCCGTAAATTCCGACACCATGAAGTTGTCAGCTCACGCCGCGTCTGGCTTAATCGACGCCAAGTCCACGAATGACCAAGTCCCACAGCGCTCGCGCCAGACTTGAATCTGACGAAATTTCATGAAGGATGGCGTAGTGCGTGGACCCTGACGCCCCAGGACCTGAGAAAGCCAGATTGACCACTCATGACGTTGCAATTTAGCGTCCTTAGTGGGGGTGCTGAGGGGAAGCCAGCTTGAGGGAGGAGGGGCGCTGTTGGCTGGTTGTGAAAGCGCTGGCTGCTTGAACACGGCCAGCGTGCGGGGAATGATTAAAAGCTGTCCCTAGAGATGGTGACAAACACCTCCCACAGGTTTGACAAAAGCTTAGGAGTATCGGAGTTGGGTATAAATAATGCCAATCTCCCACAATCCGACGCCTCGGCCTCGAAACATAGCATACACTCGCATGACACAATGGAATGAGGACTGTCGATATCCCAAATGAAAGGGCCACCCAACGTTCAAGGAAGGACCAGACCTCGTGCTCACCTTCTCGATTCAGCCCAGGATCAAATCCAGGTCCAACACCACCACTAACGGCAGGTACGCTCCAATATCTTTCTTCTTCCGCCTTGAGTATCCTCTGGCATCCGGTACACTCGTCATCGTGATGGCTATACGAGTCCACCGAGCCATCATCTTCCTCGGAGTCGGCTCGCTGCCAATGTTGGACCTCCATCTCGTTCAAATGTTAGGCACTAAGTTGGGAATGGCGACTGCGGAAGGATTAGAAATTTTCAAAAAACAAGGCCCCGTCAAATCGAAAATGCGTTGATGACGAGTCGCTTTATACCAGGACGAAACTTGAATCTGAAGCACCCCACGGAGCTCCCACGGAAACCCTTCGTCAAGCCTGAGGGATTAAAATTCTCGGAAACAAACTGCTCTTCCGTTTCCTTACGAGGCTTGCTGTGGTTTGGTTCAAGGGTGTGATTTATCTGGAGAGCCTCTTTTGGAATCGGTATGACGGCTGGCAATGCCCACTCTCAGCTAGGTTGGGCTGGCCCTTGGGAAGCTACACACAAAGATAAACGTGTAAGTACAAGCACAGCACCAGCGCAGGCATAAAGAGCCCAGGCGGCAAGGGTCAACGCCTCCACCTGAGTCTCTGGCTCCCCGTTCCAATGATGCAGTTGGATTTACCTCGTCACACCCACTATAAGGTCGCCGAGTACCTCGTGTCAGTGGGTTTCCCCTTCTGGATAGTCCAGCCACTGATGATCAAGTGATACTGGCATACCGGGTGCGATTGGATGCTTGGGCGACGGTGACAGGAAGCTTTTCGCAAATGTGACCACTTAGATCCGGATACTTTGTTGCATTACTGAAGATCGATGGCTCTTGTGGAACAAGCGAGAGGGCCAGGGTTCTCAGTTTCTGTCATCTGTACACGTTGCTGGTTCGAATTCATGTTGGGAAGAAACAAAACACCAGAGCACTTGGGCCCAAGACCGTCTGCTGTTTGGTGTCCGCCAGGGCGACTTATATCATTTCGCACCCACCAGAGCCTTCGATTCGCTATTCGCTCCTCTTTGCTTCTGCCAGGTGTCTTCAGCTCCAATTTCGCTTTCCTCCCTGTTTCTGTTTCTGCTTGGCTATCCTCCGTGGTCGCCGACTGGTCTTTGTGGGCAAATCACTCCCGAGCTCCCGCAGAAACCGCCCAATACAACAGGATGCAAAATCCCCCTTGAATTGCGTGCTCGCTCTTTGTTTTTCTTTGTCCATACACCAAGCAGTCACTTTGTTTGACCACTCAATTTTCCCTCTCACCAAAAACGGCCCGGCTCTGCTGCTAACATGCCGGCCTCCTAATGTCCGATAGGGTTAAACCAAGGTTTCATGGAATGGATGGTTGAGCAAGAACGCCCACCGAGCCTGCAACAATCCACGCGGAGTGGACTGAACTGGGCTCACCGCAAGAACGCCGCAATCGCCACCTACCCAGTTGTCTCTAGACCATGCATTGCAATGACTATCTCGTGCATTGGGCTGCATTACTTCTTTTGTGCCTCACACATCAAACAAATATTCCTCCCTCACTTCATCTCAAACCACTGAGACTTGACATCAACATGCCGCCTCGCACTATCGTCGATGCTGAGCGCGCAACGAGTTAGATATCGGCGGGATGTCCCGAATGTCACTATCAAATTCTGGCGTTACCATACTTGTGTACTTCGGGATTAATTGGAAATGATAAGAACGAGATAGGCACGCTATCGGAAAGGCGTTCCAGTATTCGGCATTCTCTTCATGTGCATGCGAATACTTGACAGCCAAAGTCGGAGCGGCCAACGGCTGAATCCCACCGCACCATTCCCACCCGCTGCTGACAACAAACAACGCACCGCAATCTACGAGAAAGACAATGGTAGATGCCTATTGCAACTTCCTCATTTGGTGTTTCATCGATAGATCAATTAAGGTAGGGATGTACATTTTCCCCAAACCTTCCAAAGTTGGCCCAACTCTGTTGAAGATGACTCGAAGCACCAATAATGCTTCCCGGCCACCCGGAAGTGGTTAAAAGAACACTCGTAGATCCTAATATCGAAAAAGAATCAAGCCCCTCGCTGCATCGACTGTTCGTGACATCAAAGTGTAAGAAAATTCGCGGATTCATGACCTAGCCGTCAAAGACAATTCTGCAGCGCACAAATTTGCAAGGTCAGCTACCCAAAGAATAGCGCAAGAACAGCTTCCTGGTGTCCACCGACCAGCGCGCCTTGAAACAGCTTGTCGACAGTTCTTTGTGCTTTGGCCTCTTACCATTTGGAAGATTCTGGAGAATCGGGTTCCACATCCGGTATTAAAAAAAAAAAAAAAAAAAGAAAAGAAAAATATGTCACTAACCTTTCCCTTTCGTCTCTACTCTTCTCGGCGGCGTATGGCGTGCTAAATATGATTCATTTACTAATCTTTGATACGTCACATACATGATTATACGCATCGGCCAAACGGCAGATGATAGGTTTTGGTCGAGCCGCCGCGGATTATGTGACATTTGGCTATCTCACAGATGTGTACATCCTAGAAGGGTTCTCGGGGCCAAGGCCTCGCCAAGTGGATGGTGACGTGTTTTGGGGAGCTGATTGATCAGTGGCCGTTCATGAGGCGGTTCGTGATTCTTGCTACGAATTCGGACGCTGCCAAGTTGAATAAAGGTACAATGGGCGTGGTGAGTGGAACGAAAGCCCGTCGGCCAACTTGACCCTCCTCGGAAATAGAGGACAAAGCGCAAGGATATAGATAACGCTGGAGCACATGGCCTCTCCTTAATGGAGCTCTTCAATGGAAGTAATCATGAGAGTCTATTAAACCTTGACCGTCTTCCCGTGAGCTCCGCCCGCAGCTTTCCTAAGCTCTATTGCTCGCTTATAAGGCGGCGCTGTAGGTGGCTGCACGGGATCTAGCGATACGTGATCTTCCGGTAGGCGGTATGAAGCATCTGAATCAAATGCGGAGAGATCTCCGCAAGCTAGGAACGGCGCTATCCACCTATTCCCAGTACCCTCGTCTACCTGTTCATCGAATGCCTCAACTTCGACAACGCCTTCAGGTGGAGTAGTCGAAGTTGCCAAAGAAGGACAGTCCCACGTTCCCTTTACGGGATCTTGCACGCTCGAGGAAGCAATTATGGGGAACTGCCGTCTTCTTCCCTCCACTAGATGCGATAGCTTGTGACCCACGCCCAAAGGATCCTCGAGACTCGCCTTGAAACCCGGTGGAGGCCTAAAGTTGATACATACGATAAACGCCTCGACACTGCTCGCTCTCGACGAGCGTGGCTTGGCAACGACGACCTTTTCGAAAAAGATTTTCATCTGCGCGTAAAGAAGGTCGACGTTGCGGCCCCTAAAGATCTTAGCCACAAACTTGCCGCCGGGTTTTAGTACACAGAGGGCGAGGTTGAGCGCAGCGAAGAGGAGCTGGGATTGCACGTAGATGTCAAGGTCGTGCAAGCCGGTAACGTCTGGCGCGCCGTCACTGATGACGAGGTCTACTGGCTGAGCTGCCTGTTGACTCATCGTTTTAGGGTCGTAATCGGAGTCTAGAGCCTTTAAAAGCAGGGGCACGGTGGCGGGGTGAGTAATGTCTGCTCGTAGAGTGATGATGCCCTGGAGCGGGCTCATGGGTTGGAGGTCGATGGACACAATCTTGACATCTCTTCTTGGTTGAGATTCTTGTGTCATGTTTGTCTTTTCTAGAACATCCTTCCTCTCGTTCGACCCATCATGCGATATCGCCGAGTCATCTGTCGGGAAGAGGTTCAGCATCTGTTGACGAAGCTTGGCCTCACGGTCCTGCCACGCCGCCCGTCCAAACTTTTCTCCCTTGATGAGCACCCGAGAAAGCACCTGCGACCAGCTCCCAGGAGCGGCGCAGAGGTCCACCACCCTTGTAACATTCGAGAAGAGGTCAAATTCTGCCGAGCCAGGTTAGATATCGCGGGGCTCGACGAGGCAATGTGGGGTGGAGGGGAGAAATATTTCCAACACCTACCCTCATCTAGTTGCAGGAGCTTGAACGCACTTCGCGCACGCCATCCCTGCTCCTTCGCAAGCCTATAGTAGGCATCGCGCTTATCTTTTGATACTTTACCCATCGTTAAACTTGTCTTTTATACTAATGGTGAAAGAGTACCTTGGAAAAAAAAGCCTGACTGGAAGGATAGAATTGTGGGGATTTGTAGCTGATTAATGAATTACCCATTAATGGGATATGCTTCTATCGCGTTCAAGGGACAACCACGTACCCACCCTCCAACACCCTCCAACCAACACCAAAATCTCCAGGGTAAAGACAGTAAAGAAGGAGAAAACAACGAGGTGGAGGCCACGACCCCAAACATTACGACTCAGAGTGTAACTTGTGGCAACTTGAGAAGCGAGAATGGGGGTCGTTATTCCGTTGCGACGAATCAATCGCGACGTCGCCGACCCGACATTGGGAACTTGTGGTTCACATTTCCTGGTCGTAACACCTCTGGAATCCTGGATGTTCATGCCGCCTGCAAATGTTTCAAGACCGCCTCCCCGCGCGACCGAGAATAGGAGAGGCCTTGGATGATATTTTCTTCCCTATATAGCTACGGGCTTGGCTTCTAGGTCAAGAGAACGGTATTTAACGCCGGCATTTCATGTGTTGGTACTTTTGCTAGCCTTGTTCGTTAGAAACCAAAGAAAAGAGCATCTTTTTGGGGGAAAGAGTGCTGAGTCTCGGTCTGGCCGCCTCGTTCCAGTACTCTATCCCTGCCTCCGAATTCAAATCACCGGAGCTGTTAGTTGCGATTAAGCCGGGAGATCATCTCCATTGCCGGGTCCAGCATGCACCTCGACCTGTGGGGAAGGTTTCCCGTCTGCAGGGTTTCCGATGACCCCGCCACTCCCTAAAGAGGGTTGAGGTGCAGCACCAAGTAGCCGCATCATCCTTCCAAAGTTGGTTGGATTTGCAGATTATGGTCAGAGGAGGAAGAGATCCCTCCGTGGCGCCAACCACTATGGGGACTTTTCTGCCCATTTCCTTGATCCTAGGAGCTTGACGGATATAATATAAGTGCAGAAAGATCGAAAGATCGTCTTCGGGTAATATCTCGAGCCGTTAATTGTAAGGATGTGCCTTAATACAGTCCGGAGCTCTGGCGTGGCGGGCGAGCTTGATTTCTTTTGCCTCCGCATATTAAGTAGTCCAAATCTGGAATGAGCTCCTGGGCAGACCTTTTCCGTGTTTGCTCAACGGCCTGTTAAAACCATGGTCCGCCCGTCCGCAAACCCGGGTTGTCTTTCTCAACTCCAAGTTTTTATCGTTTACAGACACATACGTGCGTAGACACCATGCGACGATTACCCTTAATAGTGGCCTTCTCGATAGGCACAGCGAGCGTCAAGCTACTCCCGATGAATCTTCCCTTCCGAACTGTCGAGTCTACATTACCAGAAGGAAACACATCACCAGCCTCAGCATTATTTGTACGGCAATCGAATAGGCCGTGCGGAGCTGATGCGAACAACTGCGACGAAGGCTGTATACCGCGGGGCGGCCAATGTTGCAACGCAGGGGACGGAGGATGGTGTAACTCCGGGACATTCTGTCAAAATGGCGGTTGTTGCCCAACAGGCCAAGACTGCTCTGGCCCAGTGTCGTCCTGCCCAGAAGGCAATGTCCTATGCGGGGATAAATGCATGCCTCGGGGCTCGATGTGTTGTCCGGAAAACGATTATTACTGTGGTTCCGGAACGACTTGCACAGATCGAGGCCTATGCACAGATGGACGGGGCACTACAGGTTGCGGGTCGACCGAGACGATTTGCGGGAATGGATGCATCCCTTCTGGGCATACATGTTGTGACATTTACCATTGTCCACAGGGATATGGCTGCGGCCGCGAAGACTTTGAATGTACAGTGTCTTCGACGGGAGGCAGCAGGGGAGGTGATTTGACGGGCGGTGGAGGTGGCGGCGGCTCCGCTCTTTGTGTGGGGCCGTTTGAAGCGTGCGGCATCAGTTGCATGCCGATGAATAGCACTTGTTGCGACGGCTTTTATTGTCCAATGGGGCAGAAGTGTGCGGCGGATAAGAAATGTGTGGATCCGAACGAAGACGATTCCGACGAAGACGATGACGATAATAACGACGCCGACGATGATAATGAGACTACCAGCGGAACACTATCCTCGACGAATACTAGAGGGAATGAGCCAGCGGCCACTGGTGGCAACGCATCGGCAGCGAAGAGCACAAGGTTCGGTAGACAAGGACTTATAATGGGTCTAGCTATATGTATTTTAGTGGCGATATAGAGAAACCTAGAGGTCATAATAATGAGAAACCTCTAGAACCCGACCGTGTCCTGGTCACGAACACGATGCGCGCCGCCATGCATGTCCCATTAACTCATAATGGATTCACTAAACCGAGATATCCTAGGCACTAGTCGTTTAAATTGGGTGTTCTGTATATCTGGAAACACGGTTCGTGGTATACATTTGCTGAATTTCAAGTGTCGACAGGACTTGGTGGAAGCCAAAAATGTAACCAAGACACAGCTGAACAAAGCAAAGTTTGGCAAGGGGGATTCACCCTGTTGGAACCTCAAACCAATGCCAATTCCCTGGAAAAACAGTCCAAGAAGAGCAGCTACCGGCCGAGTCCTCTTGAAGAGGAGCATGGTGGCCAACAATGACATCCACGTACGGCACAAACTTAGTGGAGTCGTCATCTGGAGCTCATGCTAGTCGATAATGGCGTTGATATCCGGTGTGTACCGGCCATGGGTGAAGCGGCTAAAGGCACCGAGAAAGGTTACAAACACCGTGATGGCGAAGGTAATTTTTGGAACATCTTTATTGAAAAGGAGGAAAATTAGATAATTACAAAGAGAAGTTTCGAAAATCCCTTGTCCTCACTGTTGATCCCCAGTTATTCTCGATCCTTCGTCTTCCTTCGGCTGGAACTCCCAAGCCGAAGCATCTGCATCAGCTGGGCGCCACCGTTCCGCAGGGTGGATGGATTACCTAAGCCGATTCTTGCCGAATTCACCTGCAACTGACCAACTCAATCTTATCGAGGGGCTGCAGCATCTGCCCACTTCATGCACCTGCTAAATTCCCAACTGCCATTTCCGCCCAAATCGTTGCCAGACCTCCCGGCCCAGAGCTGAGAAGTATGTTCTTCACATCTGGGATCATGTTCGAGTCCCGCTCTCATATCCTTGCCGATACGTGACATTTTTGCCTATCTATCCACATGAACGAACGGCCCGCTCCCGGAGGGTACTACCCCTCCATGACCGGATCGCCGCATTCGACGAACCCTCGCCCCAGAACCGGCCACTTGAATGTCCTCGTCGCCGCGACAGGGTCTAGGGAAACTTCATGGGCTGAGGCTGTCATTGTGCGCCTATCCAAAAACCAAAACATCCGCATGCGCGCTGTCCTCGACGATGTCACCACCAGAATATCCCAAATGGTGGCGGTTATGCCTAACCACGGCAGTACGAACCTGAAATTTTCTCGGACGAATGACTATCAGATCCCCGAGCACCCCGGAAGCCATCTCGAGCCGAATGACCGCCATGCTGTTGAATTGATCGAGTGGGCTGACCTTCTCGTTCTTGCCCCTCTGAGCGCAGATGGAATCGCTAAAATGTTGGCTGGCATCACGGATAACACTGTCATCCTGGAAGTTTTGCGCGGATGGGACATGTCGAAGAAGATCCTTCTCGCTCCCGGAATGAGCAGACACTGTTGGGAGAATCCGATTACAAAAAAGCATTTAGCCAAAATCCAAAAGAAGTGGAAATGCGTGCGCATCATGCCCCCGGTTGTCTGGCACTTTGAAGGCTCTAATCGATGTGGGGTAAATTGGGAAGGCTTCAACGATGTCGTCAATACAATTGCAAATCAGGCCGAGCTCCTGACTATCGGGAATGAACTCGAGGATATACCACGAAGAGCCCAAGGCCTACCCCATACAAAAAAAACGAGCGTGAGGTTACCGCCGGAATTATGGAGCATGATATTAGAGCAGACTCAGGATTGGGAGCTTGCGGAAACGCTGGGAATCAAGACGTCACTGCCCACACCTGACTGCTGGATCGACCCTGTGTCACCGGAGTCCCGGAAAGATGACCCGATCAAGACTTACGAACGAGAGCTCGAATGGACGGTGCTCAAGGCCAACTCGGAGGAAATCTGTAAGAAGCTTGCTCAGGCGCCGCCACGATTCACTTTCCTTTCCGCTCTCACAGTAAAGCTCATCATCCGCTTCGCTCTGGTCGATGTGCTTGCCTATCTAGAACAGAATAAGCCCGAACTTTTCATGGTAGGGTTCGACGGGACTATTCTCCCCAGCAAGGCATCTGTATATTACCCCAATATTGCCGTTCTGAACTACTGGAGAGACAGCAACAGGTTCAAGAGGAACCGTGCCTACACTCATGAGTCCATGGACGGAGCTTCCAGCAACGGCCACATCGAGATCTTGGACTGGTGGCTGCGTGACGCCGACTTGCCGCTCAAATACTCGGAAGCCGCCCTCGAACAGGCGAGCGCCAACAACCACCTCGCCGTTCTCGAATGGTGGCGCCTGGCCGCTACCGTAGACGAGAGGGTCGTCCTTCGCCCCGGAAGATCGATCCAGTACGCGACACAAAAAGGCCGTCTCGAGGTCCTCCGTTGGTGGCACACGTCAGGGATCCCCGTTTGCGCCTCGGACAGTGTCCCCACTATTGCCAGCTGCTGTGGTTTCGTCGAAATCCTCGAGCTCTGGCGCCAGCTTAAGGGCGACGAGAAGATTGTCAGCGAGGAGGATGCCCTTGTCCAGGCCACCATCCACCAATACATCGACGTGCTCGAGTGGTGGAAGCAGTTTGCCCACGGCAAGCTACCCGGCATGCACGGAAGGGGCTTCAAGGTCCAGTATCGCACGTGTAACATTGAGGAGGCCCTCGAGGATAGCATGGGCAAGGATAAGGAGAAGGTGCGGCAGTGGTGGGTCAATAATGGTTTGAACCTCGACTTGAGGAATATGGAGTGGATATTAACCAGATGCCTTTGAAGTACGACGGCGTGCCTTTTGGCTGGATATTACTGATATGGATTTCTTAAGCTTCTAAATTGTTTCCTGGGGATCAGGTGTTTCGCGTTCTTCGGGAGAAGAATACCATCCTGCCTCATAAGCAGGTATGCATAAGCATTGTTACACGAAGAAAAACAATTGGGACATCGGAGTATGGACACCGGGTAGCTACGAACTTTGGGAGAATGGCATTCATTAGACGGAATCTACTTGAAATTGCTTTTGACTGCAGAACGACCATTTATTGATTTCCATGGACCATTTGCCTTTTTGCTGATGCCCGGTTTCTAACCCACGGCCAACCGCGTCTTTCTCAAGCCACCTTTACATCGTGCAGTGGGATGGCATGCCAGTCAGCGGAAGGGATCACTTCACGGGAGGATCCGACAAGATCCTAGTCTCGTTTAAGACGCACAGAACGGGTAGAGTGTACCTCGGTATGCTATGCTAGATTCTGAATGCACCCATCTGCACACTTGACTGGATGCCGCAGAAACCACAGAGAAGTACAACAAGGCAGAGGCGTATACATGCGGGAGTTAGCTGAGCTGGGGGCGTAGAATTCCGCATGCGGAGGCATCCGCAGCTTGTGGATGGCAGAGCCAGCCTCTAGACTGGATTGAAAAGCGCTTCCGACGGGATGCAAGGGATCAATCTTGAAAGACTATTGTTTCGCCTCAGGGATGGCCGTTCTGCAGAAGAATGACAGCCAACAACAGCTTGGCTTACCGGCCAACAATACCCCGGAGTGGATTGTTTGCATCGAGCTCCGTTAAAGCCTCAACCATGAGGCGACTCCGAGGATGGTGCACTGAGAGTTGCAAGATGACATCCACTCTTGGGATATCTGGAAAAGATCATCAGCCATGCAGTAGTCAATCGACCGCGTGGTGTTGAGCAGCGTAGGATATGCGTCTCGCCTGTCAGAACTCGCCTTCAGGTCTAGGGGTTTTATAAGGGGTTTTTTTTTTTTTTTTATCACTCTTACAGATGGCCACTATCGACCTCTTTTCCGTTGCAACACCTGCACAGTCAACCTCGCTTCAACCTAGATAATAGAGCCGTCATATCAAACCATGAGGCGTTAAGTGGCGGCTTACCACATAGAGGGCTAAAGACGCCATGACATTTGCCACAATTTGTGAACAGACCTCAAGATCAACTCAAAGGAGCTGTTTTCATCTAGTGTCGGTAGCCTCCACCACTTATCTCTTTCAGTTCGCACTGGCGATGAATGTCTTAGCAAAGGGCCGTTGGCACACGAATCCCGGTCCGTCCCCATTAGACATCCGTGCCCACCGACTCCCTCTCCCTTGTGTTTACTCCACTTTGAGCTAAGAGTCTGTCTCGACCGGAATGGCAAAACCCAACTCGGCGAAGGCCCAAGCGGTCCCTCCCTTTTCGAACCCGCACCGCAGCTGCGCTTCCCCCCCCATTCAACCTCCACGGGCTCAGCAAGGGTGGCCCCCTGGAGAGAATGCGGCGAGTGACCGCCGCGAGGGGAAAAGAGGGTGGCTATTACGCAGGAGCCTCTCACCGCAAACCGGCTTCCCCACTTTCTTGCTCAACGCAGGTAAATCTATCGGTGACGCAAGAAATGAAGGAAGGGAGCGGTCAAGAGTGGAGAAAGAGAACGAGGAAGAGGGGGCGAGAGAACAAGGGAGATCAGCGCTCGGTGCATCCGTGCATAGCAGCCCGCCTTGGGGGAAAGAAGGTGGGTGTGTATGTGCGCTAGAATCTATTTCGACTAACACGATGTTCATCTTTGTTCATCTTAATGGACCCTGTGCTACGAAGGTAATACTAGTAGCTCATGAGTCCGAGAAGTAAAATTACTATGCTAGAATAGTGTGCTGACTTCTGGGTAATAGCGCTGCTTAGCGTTGGAGACGTGACGATAGGCATAAGCTAAAGAAATTTCCACGGCCAGAGTAGGCCGGCTCCTTCCCCTCGCGCAGTTTGGTTTCCAACAGGATGCGTATGACAAGAGGCGGTTTTAAGGTGTGAGTGGCAGGGAAGAGAACACCCTATTTGAGCAAAAAGGCAAACGGAGAAACATGAGAACGGCCCTGACCTTGATTGATGTGGAAAGGGCAAATTGGATGGATGCATCAATAGATGGCGCTCCCGTCGAGGGGAAGCAGCACTGAGGCGGGGAACTTTCTTGGGTGGGTGGACAGTATGGAAACACTGGGTACATGTTCAACCTCCGCTGTGTGTCGAAGGTGCAGGTTGGGGGTGCAGGAGCCGACGCCGAGGTGTATCTACTAGAAGACTCCCAAGGATGCTCACATACACTCCCACCGTCGGTCACTTTCGAAATCCCTACACCCGGGCTGCTTCGGCACGAGTCAAAGTTGTCGACCTGTAGATCGCTTTACCTTTCTGGCTCTGATATCCCATCGTCGAGAGTTTGGTGCCCTGCGAGGGGATGGCCGCACGAGTCGACCATGGTTCTTCGATGCGCGGATTGCCACGGGGAAAGTTCATTAGTGCCCTACGTCCCCCTGACATTAGTCGGATGCAGTCGCCTAATCCTCGCATAGGCTGGCTATGACAGACCTCTGGAGTTAGCGGCGCTCTGAATTTGCTGGCTTTTTCCTGGATTCTGGAAGGGCTTCAGCTAGTCTTAGGGAAGCGCTCTTTGTCTTCCCTGTGCCATCCTTCTAGTATGATTAAGTCGGCCACAAAGAAGGGTGGGACTAGCTGAATGAATGGATCTTGCCGATCTCTGATCGGATGACATCTCGGATCGTACACCATTCGAATTAAACCCAGGAAGCAGTCATGTTTTCTTCATTTCCCTCTCCACCTTAAAACGGTATAGTGTTGATAGCGTCCACCGTAATCCACTAGCGCGTCCACAACCACGAGGCGAGCAGCCCCCAAAAGACGCCCAAACCGGCCACCGCGAGGCGTTCGGCTTCGGCACCAGTCTCCATCTTCACCCCTTTGGGTTTATTACTTGCTTGTGTCGGTGAAGTCCAGAAGCCCTGAAGATGGAGCGCAAGAAAAGAGCAAGCCATTCCTGAGGGACGCTTCTATCTGTCTCGTTCCCACTAGCGGGCTGCAATGGGGCAACTATCCTTTTGCGGAGATTTCGGCATCGTGACATCAGATACGATAATTCACGGATCAAATTCCCCAGCTGCCATTGCTCACCGAGACTGGGGTGGGTATCTATACGGCGCCATTATTCTAGCCTGGAGGCTGTGGCTACTCACAGTTTGGCCGACAGATACTCATGATGATGTCCCCCATCAGCGCCGAGACAGCTAAGCCAGGGTCCATGGGTTTCGAAGAGAATTGTCCATCAGATCCAATATCCGAGTGCTTTGCAGAGCCACTCTATCTTGGTCCAAAATCCGAAGATCTGGATTAGCCAGCCCTTGTCATTCCGGGGGGATTGAGCTGACGTAACTTATTGATGTGCTGAACCACCGGAGACATCGGCCGATCCGGCTTGCTATTGGGTGGCCCAGACTTTTTGGCAGGCTGGAACCTGGGGCTGGTGAGCAACCCTGGTTTTGGCTCTTTTACTTTCAGCCTCGCACTTGTCAACAGGGGATATCACGATCGACGCACTACCCCAAAAATGCTGCCGTAGCGTTTGTTAGTTAATGGGTGGTCTGAAAATGAAAATCCTAGGCGAGGAGATGAAGTAAGATAGCTTCAGATCCGCCGCACAACCTCAGCCGTGGTGCAACCTCGTCCCCACGATAGCTCCTAGAGGATGTTCCGTATGCTGTGCCAAGATAGGAAAGTGGATGCTGTTGAAAACGCTGCTTTAAAGACATACGCGTGGGGGTTTATAAAAGAAACTCGAGCTTCCAGAGCGAGGAACACCCGGAGTGATCGAATGCAGCGCGCCAGGATCAATCAATGGTCAAATTAAAAAAAAAAAAAAAAAAAAAAAAAAAAGAAAAAAAAAAAAACCCCTGTGCGGGAGAGAAGGGCGTTGGGAAATGTGTTGTGCTACTACAAAAAAACTTGCCATGAACTTGCCGTGCCGCGCTTGCAGCGTGCACCGCATCGTCAATTTACAACAAGAACCATCCTTCCTCTGGGCTCGAACACGACCATGACCAAGAGGCAGACACGGAAAACGAGAAGTGGGGCACGGGCGCTATTGTCGAGAAACATCAATGCTCAAGCACCAGTCTGCTTTGCTGGCTTTGCGCTGTTTAAACGAGAGCCAACACCTTGACGTCTATGCCCGGAACCATATTATTGTAAGGTCCGAGGGTAGTTTAAAGAGCACCATGCGACTATGTCAATGGTAGAGCACTCAATTTACATGTCATCACTTCAACCCGAGTTTCATTCCATTTCGAAAGGGTGGCCAGCGAGCATGAGTGCTACTGGGTGAGACCCGCACCCGCACGGGGGGGCTCTTGCTCTGTGCCACCTTCTGAACCCCAACGTTACAGTAGAAGCTGTCGATCCCTGTATCGTGGATCTGGAGGCTGGGGAGAGTCTTTTGCTAAGCCCACAGTAATGTGGTCGATTGCTACGTGTGCGGCGAACCAGAGTTCAGCAACGTCGACATGGTAATTCCGGGACGCGCAAGTGCAGAGTATTACCGGGTTCTTGCCGCTGGCTCGCTGTCTGCTGGAAGGACTCCTGAGGCCCGACGGAGGAGAGCCTATCACGAAGCCCGAAATAGAACATGGCGAGACGGAATATGGAACGGACCTGGGGTCGGAATTCCCACAAATTGCGTGCGAGGTATTCTTGTTCCGCCTCCAAAGCACGCTCTGCAATGGAGGTTTCTGAGCTAACTGCCTTTACCAGCATAGGCAGGCTGGTGACGAGCCCTTGTTCGATCTGGAAACAATTGCAGATGGGCCAAGCCCCAACTGGCGCTAGATCCTGTCAAAAGGCTTCCCACATACAATTCAACCTTTCTAACCATCGTCACTTCCGCTTTGGGTCTCTCCTGCGCATGCACATGGGGCCAGTCTGTGGCCCTGGAATCTGCAGCTGGACTAAGCCAGGTCCGAAAGTCGCTCTGAATTTTTATCCAGCCACTTTCGTGGTGGGACTGAATGGCCGTGGCAATCGCACGAGCAGTATTACGGAGGTCCGTGATACGGGACGGCCTGAGGTTGAGATTAAAAGTTCCTGCACGACAAGACGAAGCTTATAGGTCCGTGTAGCTCCCGGATCGGGCCAACAAACAGAGAGGGAGGGAAGGATGAGAGGGTCTCTGGGAACGGGTTGGAAGAATCGAATTACCGATGCAAACAGAGTGCGCGAGTCAGCACTTGGCTTTTTCCCGATGCCATGATGGCCGCAGCTGCTCCCTTTGCCGGCTGCGCTTGGCCGAAGACGCCTGACCAGTCGAAGCTGCAACGGCAACTAAACGATGTCGCCAGCCGCGCCTGGCGTAGATTTCTCCTTCTGCAATCAAAGTGACTAAGTTCGGGATGTGACGCTTGGTCGCTCTACTGATTGTCGAAAAAAAGAAGCTGGAGAGGCGGCTCCTTTATTATTCTGGTCCAAGCTTTGGCTAATTTCGGAGGCATCATCTCATTCTCTCGGGGACGCGGGCATGGCGAGATCGCGCTAAAATCCCCCCTTTTCCTCCCTTCCGTCGAGCATGGAATAATCAACCCCCATTCCCATTGGCACACACGTGTCGTATTATTAACTTCTATAGTCCTATGACGGACTGGAGGCGTAAGAGCAAGTAGGGGTGTAACAGGCAGATTGTCAGCTGCATCGTGCGTGTAATAAAAAGTAGCAGCGGAGCCGGATAGCCAGGCAAAGCAAACAACGTGCCGCCAAGCCGTGCTTAAGGCCTGAGGAAGCGTAATTTGCCCGGCATCACGAAAGATTGGACGGCTCAGAGGCCGTCTGCGCGGCAAGGCAGAGGAATGTCTCGACGGAAAAGGAGCATGATATTTGCGGCTTTGAGTGGAGAGAGTGCACTCCCAGCGGGTCTCTCCTCGGAGGGTGTGGAGATGGAGATAGTAATATTGCACGATTCCTAAGCGCCACTTTACAGGCATGGACCAGCAAGTAATTTCTGCATGAAATTTTAGTGATACTTTGCCTTGCTCTCATTCGAAATTCGCTCCCACACTAGAGATCCTTAGGATCCAAGAAAGGATAGTATCATGGTCGAAGCTTTGATGGCACGATTAGTAGTGTAATTAGATCTAGGCGTCGCCAGACGGCTCTACTTGCCCCTCGCCACGAGATCAAAGCCGCACCGCCTCGCCAACTTGGTGGGCTGGGCTACGGAGGGTAACGGCGCGAAGGTCGGGGTCAACTGCTGGGCAACTGTCGCAGATGAGAGTGAGAAACAGCCGAAGCTTGCCCGTTGTCAAAACATCAAACTAACTCGACCATCTCGGCCAATTCAGGTACGGGTTTCGTTGTTTTCGGTCAGATTGAGATTATGAGTAGGCTTCCTTGCCATTGAGCCTTGAAGTCAGCTTGATTCACAGGAAACAGTGGGCCTGCCTGGCCTGGCGCCGTTGAACAGATCGTCGGCTAACGTGCCTAGTGTACCTTGCCCAGTCGCATCAAATCTTATGACGGTTTGTCCATATTGCCGGGATACCCAGGCCTTCCTAGCCTCACTATTTTATGAGACGACTTCTTATTGATCTCCCCTATCCTCCCAAGTGATATGATGAGGGTGGCCAGCTGGAGCAAGCTTCTGGAGCTCTAATATCTCTAGCTCTAGGCCAAACCTTTCTCCGCTGTCGAAGAAACCGTGCTTGAACCTAAGTATTCCTTGTAACCCGCCGAAAATCCGGGTTGCCTGAGAACAAAATTGGAGTCTAGGAAGCTGGCTCGCAGTCGGAGTAAAGGCATCGTCTCCGTCTCAAACCTGGTCACGAGCTCAGGGTTTTGAAGTTGCAGCTTCTCTTGCTGACTGCCTTCCTCGGCTTGGAGCTGCTGGTGGTCTCCCCTTGGGGAGGGACTGGACGGCGTTACTCTCTTGAGCCGTGTCATCGCCAGCTGGCCATGGATCCCTGGACGGGTCTGCTGCGAGTGCGAATCGTCAACACCCTAGCCAGCCGACTAGGGCTACCCTTGTGGGCCAGTTGTCCTTCTCGGGGATGCAACCCAAAGACTTGCACGAGGAAAAAAATTTGCCTTGAACCTGGCCGGGGGAGGGCAATGTGGCCGAATGTCTATGAAAACTTCGTAAACTACAAGTAGACCTGGTACATGAGGCCTAGGTTTGACAATAACCCCCGAAATCCTAGTTTCTTCACGGCGGTGTCAGACGTGAAGCTCCAACGAGCCTCGGGTGGCAGTGGTGTCATTCGACCCCCATTTGGCCCCTTCCAATACCCCAAAGCAAGATGGTCCCCCTAGTCAGAGGCAAGTGGTGTTTCTGACTGGGGTTATTCGAGATTGAGAGTCTCTGGGGCCCGCTATTCCTCGTAAAATTCGGGCTGGGAGTGGTGGGAGTCTCTGCAATTGGAGTTGAGCCAAGTCCTTCTCTGCATTATGGGCTGGTCAAGCTCTCGAGTGCTTGAATCTGGGACACACAACCATCAACTGGTCCAAATGGTGTCTGGAAACCCCTGTACCCCTGACTATGTATGTACATCGTATACTATGGGGTTTGAGACACAGTGCAAAGTCGAATTGGTCGTGCTAGATAGTACCTAGCTCCCCTGTGAGTACATGTGCCAGCCAACCTCCACTTTCCTAAAAAAGAGTTACACCCCTTGCCAACTCGTCGAGATGGGCCACTCCTGGGCGTGAGGCAGGACCTGGTTGTGTGACGTGATGAGTACCTCTTGAGTCCAAGGGGAATGTAATCGCCCGTCACGAAGACCTTCCTAAAGACTGCTCTGTGCAGCTTTGAGGGGTACTGGTACCAGAACCTGCAGCAACTGGCACTAGCGTGCACAACTTGGGTGCTTGGAGGGTCGTTCCATCTCTGGTGTAAGTGGATACAGCCCGTGGTGCTGTCTCGGTCGTTCGTGTGTCGACGGCATTCAGGGTCTGTTCACTTTAAGTCACCACGGGACCCGTACTTGACATATTACCATGTGTGCGCCCCCTCCACTTGAGAATCCAGGCTTTCTTTCCTCCTCCCTCCAGCTCAACCAAGGTTAGCATCCTGTGGTGCAACTAGTGAAGACGAAAACCATTGAACAACTTCGAATAGCAACGATATACAATAAGGTGTACTATTTCCGCCATTGGCACAATAAGGCCTCACTTTCGCGAGATCTTGCCGAGTCAATCCTGTAGAGGCGGACTTCTGAGCAACATATCTACTATTGCAGTCAACGAATACAGCTCGTCTCATCTCGAATAATCCAACCTTCTTGCCGTCAAGCTTGTCCCGAGACACCAGATATTGTTATACTCCCAGCGTGCTTCTCCTACCTCTAGGCTATAGACCATGCATTTACACAAATCATAGTCTTGTGCGCCCTCGAGTGAACGGCGATCCACACACCCGCAGACCTATCGAACTGGAATATCATCCGACTTGCGTGTTTCTGTTTCGGCCCTTCAGGTCCGTTCGTCGGGTCCGGATTATGCTGCGGTAAAACAGGAAAAGAAAAAAAAAATCAAAAAAGAAACCCCCGCCGGCACCCTTCGAATTTTGTATACTAGCTCCGCTGGCTAGACTCGGAATGCCCAGGGACCTACTATCATTTCCTCCCAACTCTTCCCTGGTTTCTCAGTTATAAACTATGGGTCGATCATCGAAATTCACCTTCCCCCTCCCTAGCCGCAAACAGCGCTCCACACCAGCAACTCCACAACCAGAGGCGCCCAGGTCAAAAGCCCAGCAAATCTTGGGAAACGCGGGCATCAACATTGACAGCGGCAGTCATTGGGACGGGGTTTCGAATTCTGGGATTAGTATTGCAGTATCCGAGAGTACTGTGAGCCATCGCCCCATTGAGAGAACTATCGGTGCTAGGAGCGACGCTGCTTCTAGGCCTGCCTCCCAATGGGAGGTAGATTCCGAGACAGTTCCGGCCTATATCAAGGCTGCTGGTTCAAGGCCAGCAACAGGATCTCGACATCCAAATGGCAATGAACCGTACGATGCTTCGGAAGCGTCCAGTCTCCTAGTGCGTAGGCAATCTGCCTCCACAATAGCATCATATTACGACAAGTCGCGAGTTCCCCTATCGATATCGCAACAGACCTCATCGTCGGCTATGGCAAAGGGCCTTCCTTCGAAGGCCAGCACCATTCTAGACATTGACGGAACAATGTCACCTCCAAGACGAAAAAAGAAACCTGCGCGCCTAGACTTCACGCAACTCATCGCTAGGGCGCGGCCCACCACGTCCCAGAGCCAAAACTCGATGCTCTCCCCAGAATCTGCGAGGTCACCATCCGTCATGACCCTCTCTCCATTGTCATCGCGCGCTACGTTAGCATCTGCTACCTCGAGAAAATCTACGAGAGAGAGGCTTCAAGAACTGGCATCTCGCGCCTCTCGGAAACAACCGGTACCTGAGTCACCAGTCATCCCTAAGAACACGCGGAGTGGTGTTGATCTACATCACCTATACGAACACTACGAGCAGATGTCATTTCGTCAAGTAATGGGACCGGAATTCAACGCAGATGAGCCTGCCAGCCTCGAGCCAGTTCGTGAGTCACCTGTAGTGAACACTGTTCGGGTGTCACCAAGGCCGGTATCACCAGTGTCCGAACATCAATTCGACCCAAACAAGGCCATCTCACCTGGCAGAGTCGCTATAATGCCTGATGGTGGGTATGCAACGAGCGTTTCTAGTCGGCACACGCGAACCTCGAGAGCTTCTAAGAGGACAAACCAGAGCGTTTTTGACTCGGATCTGCATCAGAATAGCATTCTTTCACTCTCTTCGGACTCGGAGGATGACGCCTTCATCGAACAGCAGTCTAAATCCGATTCCCGCGCGGAAAGAAGCAGAGGTGTCGCGTATGAGGACGATTCACAAACGCCGGTCTCCGAAAAGCGCCGATCCGTAGCCTCCAAGTCAAGTGGCAAGTCTGGGAAGCGAGCTTCATTTGCCTCCAAGAACACATACCTCACTATTCCTAGCGCCTCAACCCCCCCACGAGTGCCAGATATCTCGAAACGATCAAGCTCATTATTGTACTCAGCTTCTCCTACTCCCAGCCCGTCCCTCCGATCCTCGCGAATCTCCACCATGTCTACTTCTACCACGGGCTCAGCCACCCAGCAACCCGTTCATGAGGCACGAGTGGTCACTATCGCCCCTGTCCATGTCCAAGATGACAGCCCCCGTAGACAGTCCGATGCACATACATTGACGCGTACTGCATCTGACCGTTCTGTCGACCAGCCGACCCCACCTCTGAGCCCTAACTCGGTGGAGTTCTACGTCCAGCCCCCCTCTATTCCCAGCGTCTCGAACCCTCGCCTTATGGCAGTCACAAAGCAGGAGGAGATGCTTCTATCTGCCTTGCGCATGAAGCGGGCGAGAATGCGGGGTAACACGTTATCCGAACTCGAAGAAGAGGAAGAGGCTATAAGCGGGTCGTTAAGCCGCCACTCTTCAGGCCGGCAACGAGATACTGCGTATATTGCCCCTGTAAGGGCGATCCAGAAAAATGGTTCGAAGTCATCAATGGGCACAATTACTCCGGAAAGAGGCGTTGCAAACCCATCCGGTTTTCAGTCCCTCTCCGGGGCCCCTGAGCCACTGACGCCACTTCTCAATAGCGCTGAGCCTTCTCCTGAGATACCTGAGGCTCACGGGACCTCCCTCGTTGACGATTTCATGTCCACTAAGGCTACCCGTGAGCGCATTGTATTCTACCTTGATCAGGGCGTCAGTGGAACCGAGGATGAGGAGGAGCCAAGCCCTGATTTGAGTGATTTCATGGACTTGGACAACGGAAGCGAAGATGCTCACTCCTTCCAGGGGAAAGACGGCGCCGACCGTGATAATGATAAGCCTCCTGCCACACCCGAGGATGTTGTGCCAGTATCCTCACCACTTAGCTCAAAGGAGTGTGATATTACTGAACAACAGCTTTGTGTCGTTCCTGAAGACGACATTGCTAGCGGACTTGGTGCCCCTGGCCCCGACTCACCCCTCTCACCTACACTCCCTCTCTCGTTCCCCATCCCCAAAAGCATGAAGAAGCCTCTAAGACTCAGCGCCGTAGGGGGGGTCGGTATGAGCATGGAAGCTCCCTGGTGGGGCGACGACGGCTGATGGAACTACCATTACTAGCACACACTCTCTTCTCTACTTCATTCTTTTCCTTTTTACTATCGAGTTATTTAATTGCGTTCTCGCAGAAGATATCCGGGGCGGGCGATTGAGGATTAAATTTAAATGGCCATGGCCGTTACATATGTCAGCCGACAATATTTCCTGTGTTACTTCTCTGGCAACATGCCTGGGCTAAAGAAGGCTTCTAGTGGAGTGGAGGGTTGGGATTTATTATTAATGGAGATGAAGCTGCTCCTCGTACATAGCATTTAACGACCCGTAATGGATGACGACTCGATCTCAACATTGGATACATACATTCACACACTTCTAAAATTCACTCGCGCTTTCTTTTAGCCCCCCGAATTTTTTTTTCTCCTTTCCTCAGCTGAGGTTGTTCTCCGTGATCCTTTGGCTGTCCAATCCCGACACGAGCCGAAGACTCGGGGAGACTGCACAAAATTGGGATTCCGCGAGAACTACGCTTCGATAATACTGCGCTCTTAGGTTGAGAAAAAAAAACACTACGGTTGCAACGCAAACGCATCCATGACTCTTCATGAGGGAGAGTATGATGGCTAAAATAAGGGGGGAAGGAAGAAGCACTCTTGACCACGTAGACAAAGCAAGCCGATACGTCGCTTGTGCCCCACCATTTACAAACGCCAACCCGATTTTCTTCTACTCATTTAAGCATTTTCATATACAGAGCCCTCAGGGGGTTGTGGGATCTTCTTGTTCGTTGGAGAGGCCATGTATCTAGAGAGCCGTTAGTATCCCTGAACATCCCCCAACTACTTCATGGATGGTGTGCCTGATTTAGCGTACCTCCTCAACTCTATCAGGACAGTCTCCATAGTATGATTCCGTTGCCAATTGGTGAGGCACGGGAGCTGCTTGGGGTCGACCATACCATTGCGGGGATTCACGCACGGCAGGTTGACCTGGCTAACAAACTGAATCGAAGGAGGCTCATCGGGATAGTTGGGGCCGCAGTGCATCTTTACAGAGTAGATGCGGTTCTCGTGCACGCTCTGTAAACGATTAGGTGGGTGATTAGCTCGTCATAACTACGGAGCGGTCTAAGCGGAATCGTACATGAGGAGGTCCGAGAATGGTACCATTCCAGTTCGACATGAGAAGATCTTCGGGATCCTCGAGACCGTATGAGCAGGCCTCTGCGTCGGAAGAGCTGGTCAGCGTCGAGAAAGAGCCACCCGGGTGGTTCTGAAAGAGTCATCGCGGGGTGGGGTGGGAGTTGAACATACCAGCACCGAGACCTTTCTCGCCCTTCTCCAACTCCTCGAGGAGCCTGAAATTCCTGGGAACTTTGGCGGATGCCATTTCTACTGTCTCCTGCGACACCGTCCGGAGGTGTAAACGTGTGGAGAGGGTGGGATTGACGAAGATCTATCGTGGGATGCGGAATGGAAGGATGAAGTCGTTTGACAGCGGGGAAGCCACTGGCAGAGGTCTTTGGGCACATGCCTAGTTCCCTTGTTCCTATCGCGGGGCATACCGGCTAATTTCTGGAACATTGCCAGCTTCCTGGTAAACCCCCCCAGAAAGCAGCCGCCAGCGGCATTGGCGCCTAAGATCAAGCTCTGAAGGTGTCTTACGTAAGGGATACAGCTCTGCAACGTCCCAGCATCATGCAGTACTTTCCTCGCCCTTTCGTAATATGAGCTCGGATAAAAAAAAACTACGACTCGAATCAGCATCAGATCACCAACCAGCATTCGTCTCTCCCACCTTCGAACCTCCTCCTTCCGTTCATCTCCCACACACGAGCACACAGAAAGCTGCAGCGATATGGCGACGGCACTAACCAGAGCTGCGCTGTCGGTGCCGCTGCGCCAGGCCCAGCAGCCCTTGCAGCGGATGGTGCAGCGCACGTTGGCCACGACAGCTCAACGAGCCATCGGAGCCGGGCCAGGCAACCCTCTTGGCGGCGTCCCTGCGACCTACTTTCAGCGGCCCTCGCTTCCGGCTAATACGATTGTTCGATTTGTGCCTCAGCAGACAGCGTGGATTGTAGAACGTATGGGAAAGTTCAATAGGATTCTGCAGCCTGGCCTTGCGATCATGATCCCATTTTTGGATCGAATCGCCTACGTTAAATCATTGAAAGAGGTGGCGCTAGAGATTCCCAGCCAGAGCGCAATTACGGCGGATAATGTTACTCTCGAGCTCGACGGTGTTTTGTATACGAGGGTTTTTGATGCCTACAAGGCTAGGTGAGTTTTACCTCGGCCGAACGGATATGCGTGCGCTTTGAGCGCCCGCGCTCTCGACCATTCACTAAACCACTAAACCAAACAGCTACGGAGTTGAGGATGCCGAATACGCCATTTCCCAATTAGCCCAAACTACCATGCGATCCGAAATTGGTCAACTCACTCTCGACCACGTCCTCAAAGAACGCGCCGCTCTCAACACTAACATCACCGCTGCCATAAATGAAGCCGCCCAGGCCTGGGGTGTCACTTGTCTTCGATATGAAATTCGCGATATCCATGCGCCCGCGGGTGTTGTTGAGGCCATGCACCGGCAGGTCACTGCCGAGCGATCGAAGCGAGCCGAGATTCTTGAGTCAGAGGGTCAGAGGCAGTCCGCCATCAATATCGCAGAGGGTAAGAAGCAGAGCGTTATTCTCGCTTCCGAGGCGTTGAAGGCAGAGCAGATCAACCGTGCGTCTGGTGAAGCCGAGGCTATCCTCATGAAGGCCAAGGCGACCGCCGCGGGTATCGACGCGATTGCAAGGAGCATTGAGCAAGGTCAGGATGCGGCTAGGGGAGCCGTTAGCTTATCTGTTGCGGAGAAGTACGTCGACGCGTTTGCGCAGCTTGCCAAGGAGAGCACGGCAGTGGTTGTGCCCGGCAATGTCGGAGATATCGGTGGAATGATCGCCACCGGCCTCAGCGTGTACGGAAAGGTCAGTGAGACGCAGTCGAAGACGATGGCGAAGAAGCTGTTGCAGGGTAACGAGGTCGAGGAGCAGCAATTGGGCGAGGAGAAGTCGATGAAGGATACGATGTTGGAGGGCTTTGAGCAAACAACTCGACACTAAAAGGGGACGATTGGAGGAGGGTCGTCAATAAGGGGACTGATTCAGACGATAGTGGGAGACGATAGATGGAGCATTGGCGTTGGGACATTATTGCCTGGTTGTATTTCGAAACTACCCTGAAGCTCCTGTCTCATTACGTGTACAACATCTCAACTTCCTCGATTATTGGGATTACATAGGAATATTTAGAGTCTCTTATGCGTTTATCTTTCACGGCACATTGAAAGTAGTTATAAATCACCTTCTAAATGTGCGCCTAGGAGCTTTTGCAAGAGCAGTTTGGCCTCCTAAGCTACAAGCTTTCTCGTCGTCAAACGTGGGGGCCGTCATCCCATTTTAGGAAGGCGGTGAGTTAATCTGCCGAGTCTCACCACCATCATCGCCAGGCACCTCAATAAGGTTGGCCTCAACTCAACAAGGACATGAACTCCTGGACTCTATGAAACTTAGTCTCAATCCAATATCTTCGCATAACTGAGTGCGGAATTGTATTATAACCCAGTGATATCACAAAAGGGACGCCCAAGGCACCTGCTATGGGTGCTGGTCCGGATGCCGGGACAAGATGACAACTCAGCTCTTGTCGTCCGAACTCGCTAACCTCGTTCAGGAGAGCAAGAGGAAGCACAATGATCTTCGCCAGGTGGGTCGCAGCTGGAAAACTCCTTGGGTGCATATATACAAAAGTTTATACCTGGTCTTGCTGACGGCTTTCATAGGCGGCTGAAAAGTCATTGGAGGAGCTGAAAAGCATCAAGAGTGGTACCGAAGCTCAGACTGCCGCAGGTGAGCCTCACTTCCCCCTCCGAGCATCATATCAGCCAACCACTCAAGCTTTTCATGATTTGGCTATAATCTCATGACTTACTTACCATGGCTGTATCTAGAGCTGAGCCAGCGCGCCAACTTTGTTAATCCCTTCATTATCGCCTGTGGGACCAAGAACGTCAAATTTACGGGTATCGCCATCGTGTGTCTGCAGCGCCTCATCGTCGCTAAAGCGCTTCCGCGCGGGAAACTGAATCAAGTGCTCGAGGCGCTGAGAGAAGCTACCTCGGCCGGGTTGGATGTTCAATTAAAGATTCTCCAAGCGCTCCCGTCGCTACTGCAAAACTATGCGACTGATATCAAGGGTGACATGCTCGTCACCGCACTGAATATCTGTTTCATTCTCCAGGCGAGCAAGAATGCGATTGTGAACAACACCTCGGCGGCTACCCTACAACAGTTGATAGTCTCGGTATTCGACAAGGTGGCTGTAGAAGATAGTAAGTAGCCTCTTTAGCATCCGCAAGGAGGAATCATGCTAATGTCTTGGTATAGAGTCTCCGGGGGACACAACTTTTGTCGGTGAGGCGCCTACAGCAGACGGGAAGGTTCAACTTCGAACAGCGGCCCTAGATGCCTTCCGAGTCGGTTTGCTCTACTTAACAATATTAACTTACTGGACAACTAATTGCTTCAATAGGTGTTTAACGATCTTTGTCTTATGACGGAAAACCAGCGACTCGAATACCTACGTTTTACGGGTCTCCCTCAAACCTTTGGCCTTGAACTTATTGAATCAGTTCTTACAAACCATGCAGGCATTTTCCTAACCCACCCGGAGCAGGCCCAGATCCTCCGTGCGAGAGTGATGCCATTTATCATCAGCGCCCTGAACCACAAGCCCAACTTCGCGACGTCCGTCCGCCTAGTTCGCATTCTCTATACCCTTCTCCGCCGACACGTTAATATCTTGCCTTCCGAGAGTGGGCAGGCTCTGGATATCCTTACTCAGCTTCTCGACCAAGATATGCCCGTCTGGAGGCGAGCTCTTTGCATGGAGGTGTTTAGAGGAGTGTTTACAGAACCGGCCTTATTAAGACGTATCTTCTATCTGTACGATATGAAAGAGGGTGAAAAAGACGTCCTGAAGACTTTGACGGCTACTTTTGTCCGCATTAGCACCGAAAAACCGAGCGTCATCGGGCTTGGCCATCAGTCGACTATTCCAGTGTCTAACCCCTATTCCTCTACGGCTGGAGATGTTATGTTAGAGTCTGGAGGTGTTACGGGAATCATCAGCGGGTCGGGGTCGTCCGACGGCGGAAACACTGGAATATCTACGCAGTGGAGCTCCGTCCGTGTGCCATGCATCGACCAACTTGACAAGACCGAACCTCCTACCATACCGGAATCATACATATACAACCTAACGCTGGCTTGCATCTCCTCACTGTCAGAAGGTCTTGCCAAATTCGTACTGCCCCTCACGGTACCTGGGGAACGCAATCGAAAGAAACTTTCTAAGCAGGATACCGGTCGAGCATCCCCAGCTTCAGGTGCTAAAGAAGAGACGTCTGAAGCCAGGGGTTTAGAACGGACCCCGTCTTATAAGAGGAATCCTGTGCCTATCAACCCCTTAACCCAGGAAGATCATCCGCTCAACCCGGAAGTTAAAATTTGCGCCGCCATTATCGATGAATGCTGGCCGGCAATCCTGGCTACCTGCTCAACTTTCCTGAATGCCGCCCTAGACTCGGAATATTACCATGCGCTCGTCCGCGCGTTTCAGAAGTTCGCGCATGTGGCTGGTCTACTCCATCTCAGCACCCCTAGGGACGCTTTCCTAACAACTCTTGGCAAGGCGGCGGTTCCGCCTAACGTGTTCTCCGCCTGTCTGAACATGGGAGCGGCTCGGCCGAGCACGCCTACAGCCCCTGATTCAGCCGGCGGACTACTTAGTAACGCTCGAGGTCTTCTTAGTCGGGAGAACCTTGTTTCTCACTCCCAGCCTTCTGAAAAGGGTCGCCAACCGTCCGTAGACCCGGCCATGGCAGCTCTGAATACTCGTAATCTCCTTTGTTTAAGGGCTTTGCTTAATTTAGGCATTGCTCTTGGACCTACACTTGGAACGTCATGGAGTATAATTTTGGAAACGCTGCAACAAGCAGACTTTGTGTTATTTTCTTCCGGAAAGGCTCCAGGAAGGATACCAACAGCAGTTAAGGGCCAGGACCCCCAGGCCGAGAATGAAGCGAACTCACTTCTTCAGAATTTTGGTGGCGAGATCAGGGCGGTCGAGACCGCTGCGTCGAGGCTGATAGAGAGTACTGTCGATTTCCCCAATAAATCCTTCGTTGAGGTGGTCGAAGCTATCTGCAATCTTTTGGATAGCGGCCCGCCAGAAACTCCTAGCTCTGCTGTTCAGGCGTCATCGTCGCCCCCGCCCACCGGGAACACCCTCAAGACACCCGGCCCGGGCCAACATCGCCGCGTTCTCAGCGTTTCGACGCCTGCCGCCACTGGCCCAACCCAGGAGGACATGCTAGCACTCGCCAAACTTGGGGACGTCGCCACTGTTAACATTGAGCGACTGTTGTCATATCCTCCAGAAGTATCTGGATGGATTCCACTTACCGCAGAACTCGTTAGAGTGCTTAGCGCATCCAGCATGTACCCCTCTGTAAGAACAAGGGCGGCTGAGATCCTCATCCGCCTCGTCTTAGAAGCTGCCAACGTTGCCGGTGCTCTCGAAGAAGAAGAGCGGGGTAAAGTCCAGCTTCGACTTTTGGAAGCAGTGCGCGATGCTTTGGTACCGCTACAAGCGGAGGACAGAGCTGTCTCTGTTGCACATCATGGAACGGACGTTGAAATCCACAAGGTCCTTCTCGACGGCTTGAAGAGTATGCTTGAAAATTGTGGTGAAGCCTTGGTTAGCGGCTGGACAATTGTTTTTGAAGTCATCGGCTCAATCTTTGTCTACAAGAAGTTCGGAGTTCCGGAACGACGCGGAACCCAGCAAACAGTGCTTATGACCAGGTCTGCCAAGCTCATCCGGCCGTCGTTTAACTCCCTTGAACTCATCTGCTCAGACTTTTTGGTGGCACTTCCCAACTCGTGTTTCCTGAAGCTCGTTGATACCCTGTACGACTTTTGTACGCAGGATGACGACTTGAACATTGCGTTGACGGTATGCTTTCCTCGGCTCGGTTTTCTCTATTTCTAGCCGTCATGCCACCTACTAACATCTGCCAGACTGTCACCTTTTTCTGGGTGCTGTCAGACTTTTTATCAGGGAGGAATAAGTCGCTCTCGATTACCTCTGAGTTGATGCAAGGGAGAGATGCTTCAGACCTAGCTGAAATGGTCTCCGATCCCGATCAGCCGGCATCAGACGCAGCGCTATGGATGCTACTATTACTCCGATTGACGAAAGTCACTACCGACAACCGCCTTGAATTGAGGAATAGTAAGTGTGGGTTTTGACCATCGCAAGGCGGTACTAACAGTCGCAGGTGCAATTCAAACCCTCCTTCGAATCTTCGACGCTTATGGGGAACGCCTTACTTCCGAGGCTTGGTCCATATGCATCGAATCCGTCTTGTTTAAGCTGTTGACCTCTATCGAAGAGGAGCTAGAAGTGGCAAATGAGGGCGACTCTGATGACCGCGGTCGGAGCGAATGGAACGATACCGCTGTTGTCGTCATCAACGGGATTTCCACACTCATCGCGAACTACCTAGATTCACTCACCCAGCATCCCTCATTTGACTCTCTATGGAGGGACCTGATTGAGCACTTCAGCAGGCTGCTCGGGTTCGGAATACTTGATATCAATATGGCCGTGTTTAACGCCTTGGCCAAAGTACTTGCGCAGACACGGGAGGGTTCTTCCACCACTCTCAGCAAAGACTGTATCGATCTTTCCTGGGACCTGTGGAGTAGGGGTGTCCCAGTTTCCCGAGGAGGAGATGAAGAGCCGAAGGCAGACAACCAAAACACACTCGTAGCCTATGTCACCGCACTTCAGGATGTTTACCGATTAGTTGATCCCGACCTTACCATCGATAGGGTCGACACGATGCTTAGGCTGCTTAGGGAGTCGATGCAGTATGCGACAATAGGGTCCTATGTTGTTGACATAGAGTATATGACTCCACTTCAAGCAAAAATCCTAGAAGCCGTGCGCGCGATCCGCGTGGATCTCAAGGGAGTACCCGCAGTCGTTGTCAGCAAGGTTGCTGAGTTCATCGCCATGGCCTTCGAGATTGATGTTAACCGGCCCTCGCAACCAGCATCAAAGAGAACGTTTGTGGCAATGTCCAAAGCGAGCATGGAAATTTTGCAAGATCTTATTCTTAGCAACGCAGCAGATGAAGAAATCTATACTAGTGGGGCCTACGTGTCGGCCCTGAGCACTCTCGCGCGGCCCATTGCGATCAAGTATAGCTTTCCTATCGTCACCAAGTCTGTTCAGCCGTGGAGACTGGCAACCGCTACCGCTCTTGCAATCCTAGAAGGAACCCTCTCACAGCTCAAAAACATTGACCGCATCTCGAACCAGATGGTCCAGGACATTTGGCATGAGATTGTCAGGATTTCTAGCGGTATTGTCAGCGCCGATTGTCACAGGGCTCCCGACGACGGAGTCCACGTCGCTGCTGACGAAGTTTTTGACATAGAGTCGTTCTTGAAGCTCCGAGATCTAATTATCCCGTCACTGGGAGCAGAGGTGATTCTGGAGAAGACGCGGAAAGCTTTTGCGGAAAGCCTCTTCCGCACTTCCATAATCCATCAGCCTTCGCCTGAAGAGGTTAAGCTGCTCTCCAATAGCAATGGAGACGCTCTTACAACGCTCCTGCATAAATCCCGCCATGGCCGTACCACGGTGTCACCTCCGGCGAAGCGCACAAGGATGAGCTACGTGTGCCTGGACGAGCTCTTCTCGCTCATATCAGCGCATGACGACCCGGCAACGCCATCTATTGTCGTGCAGCCGCCGACCCCCAAATTCCCTCGCGACATAGCCGGTTCGAGGGAGGCTCCGTCCGCCCTCCACGTGCGCATCGCCCGCACGGCCGCGCCCTATCTCATTCTGAGATCGGCACTGGCGCTCCGGGCTTACGTGGCGGACCAACCGCTCCGGGGCAGAATGCCGCAACCCCTCTCGCAACGGAAAGAACTGTTACATATTCTGAGGAGGCTGGCTGACCTGAAGTCAGAGAGTGAGGCTATTCCCGATACGCCTAATGCAGATAGCGAGAATAGAAAGCACTTACTGCGGGTATACCCGCTGCTGGTGGGCGCCGCAAGAGTTGCTGGAAGGTGCGGAGATGAAGCGGTCCTAGATGTGCTTGGGGAAGCCCTCCAGGTGGTTGGTGGAGAGCTGGGAGTTTAGACAGTACCATACTCGACGCCAACGCTGCTATTGTATTAATGATAAAGGCCGAGTTTCCTATCATGCCATCACCTTTTCAATTCTCCTAAATATACCTGACTTATATTGTGAAGATCAAGGAGACAAACCCAAAGAATAATAAAAGCTAGTTCTCCTATGTAGCCCTTCACCAAAGTGATGCTATAGCGTCTTTCTATACTCCTTCACTAGTCAGTCTTAGCCCAGCTACTGGTCTAACTACCCTTTTAGTAGACTAATGGATATATGATGTACTTAGAGATCTCACCGCCCACTTTACTTCTACAAACAAGAGCATAGACAACACCCGAAGGACACGCAGAACCTCAGTATCTACAAGTACCACCGTGACGGCATTCCACCACTTGAATACCAGTGAATAAGTACCGGATGTCTCGTGATAGCTGATCCTGGGATAGGAAGCTACTGTGGATACTAGAAATGCAAGCAGAAGGACAGACCGGGATTACCAAAGGGTCTCGGGACCAAGGACAGCTGACAGGATCCTCGCTGCTCCTGAAACGTCTTTCCCAAACCGAACCTCCTCGCCCTGGAACGATTCCTAATAGACATCGAATCTACAGTTCCATTATCCTTTATACCTCGAATACTCATCGTCACAGACTTAAAACACGATGTTTGACCACCGCTGCTACGTCGTGCCTCCGTACCTCCTCCGCGCAATCTCTGAATCCGACCACAACCCCGAGCCCATCAGGAAGGCCGCCGAGGACACCCTTACCCGTCGAATCAAGATCAGTAGCTCCCTTCACGACAGGTCGAAGGCCCTTACACATAATGCTGGAGTGAAGAAGTCTTCTCGTCAACTCTCCAAGCCGAGCATCGTCTCGGCGGACCTCCTACGACACCTTGCCAATTCGAAGGATGTCGATGAAAAGGTCCGAAAATGCGCCGACAGAGATCTTCGTCACTTGAGGGCAGTTCATGAGAGAGTTTTGACTACTCAGGAGGGTAACCAGCCTCTCTCGCCTCTTCTCGGCTTCTCGGTTTTGATTATCACAACGCTAACTAGGAGGCCTAGGGACCGCCGCTTCCTCCAGCCGCAAGAGAACTGCGGTGGCGGAAGACGACAGAAGGAAAGACCATACCTTCTACCGCGCAGTCTACGACGCTCAGAATTCATTTGTCGAGTTCTTGCTTCCTGGCGAGCTTGTTCGAATTGAAGGCCAACCGCCTGTTCGGGATAAAGCCGCTAACGAAGCTTACGACAATGTAGGGCGAGTTCTATCCATGTTTAAGCAGATATTCCAATGGAAGTCGGTCGACAATGAGAACATGCACATCATCAGCACCATTCACTTTGGTGACAACTACGAAAACGCATGTAAGTATCACATATTTGACAGTGCCGTGTCCAAACGGAGTTGCTGAACGACGCGTGTCTTGGGGCGTAGATTGGGATCCGGACCGCATGCAGCTAGTATTTGGTGACGGAGATGAGTTTTTGAGCAACTTTACCGGTTGCATCGATGTCATCGGACACGAATTGACGCACGCAGTCATAGAGAACACGACACCGCTTCTTTACTTTGGCCAGAGCGGTGCTTTGAACGAACACGTCTCTGACGTCTTCGGAATCATGGTCAAGCAGATGGTGGAGAAAGAGGATGCAAAAAGCGCTGACTGGCTGATTGGCGAGGGCTGCATTGCGCCTGACATGAAGGGTGTTGCACTCCGGAGCATGAAAGCACCGGGGACGGCATATAACGATCCTCGATTCGTAAGCTTTTTCCTGCAAGCATAGAAGCTCATGATATTCTAACCAGAGCCACGCAAAACAGGGCAAGGACCCTCAGCCAGACCACTTCAAGTATTATACGGCGACATTCGAGGACAACGGCGGCGTCCACATCTACTCGGGTATTCCTAACAAAGCCTTCTACCTTTGCGCCCAGGCTTTCGGTGGCTATTCGTGGGAAAAAGCCGGAAAGATCTAGTGGATCACATTGACCAAGGGTGGCTTGGCTCCTCATTGCACATTCCTCGAGTTTGCAAATGCCACCATCGCGGCGGCAAAATCCGTTTTCGGTCAGGAAGCCGCCAAAATCGTCAAGGAAGCTTGGCAAGAGGTTGGGGTTATTAACAGTGTAAAAGGAAAGAAAAAAGATGAGGACTCTGGAAGCTGGATGGACAGGATTAGGGACATGTGCAGGCCGTCCTAAGCTTAAGACTAGATGCGGAGAGACAGGCGAGCATATGAGAATTCGGTTCTACTCGACAAAAGGAATCGAGGCATCGTATCCTTTGACCCTAGAGACCCTCTACTTCTTAGTCGCCATATCTTCCTCCATAACACCTAGACCTCGACGTATGTAGCCTCTAATACCGTACCGATAATGTTAACCACGCGAGAGTCAGGCCAGGAACCAACATATTGAATTTTACAACTGAAGCCCCCTGGCACCCAAATAAACTGATCTGACACATAGGAGCTTAATGGATTCATGACTCGACCCAAAACGGATATTTTTTGCAATCTCAGTATAGTCGTTGCGCAGATGTCTTGCTTGCGAGGCTAGGTAACTTTAATTTAAGTGGTTGCCCGCGAAGTCAGTTGAGGAAGGAGTCGCCATCCGTCAGATCAGATCGGATCACAAGCCCAAGCCCGCGTCCATCGCGCGAAGAAGGCAACCCCGAGTAATCAGAAGCGACATCTCCGTATGTACCAATTGATACTTCTCTCCACGTGTCTCACCTGGCCATGTGAGCATCTTCGTCAAACTAAGACCTAATTCGCAACTTTTTAAGCTGCTTCTCATCATTGTGCGATCGTCCACTGCTATAGATCTATCTATTTCCATTCATCTTCTAAAGTTTAGACTCTGAGAGACTCTAATTTAACTGGCGGCGGACGGTTCGCTCCCTGCTTTAGCATGTCTGTCCCAAATACAACTGCTCATACGCGTGGAAATGTTGGGGCATTGGGTCCATCGCCTTCCTCAACATCCTCATATGCGAACGTCGAAATTCATGACCAGTTTGTCCCTCTTAAACACAGGCACGCTTTGAGTCCCGAAACGGTGGCCCACCTCTCGACCATCTCGGCTCAACCTTCCTTGAAAATAGTACTAGAAGTAGCGTCCCAAGCACCAGAGCTACGCCGCCACACGATGCTAGCGGAAGAAAGGGCTCTTTTCAAAGCAATCAATAGCTCCAAGGACGTACGGTGGCCCGTAGCGGCCGGATCCCCGGTCGCGACCTGGGAAAAGGTGTTTCTTCTCACCCAGATGCAGCTAAGTGGCAGTGAGTGGCCAAACAGGATCAACCATCGCAGGAAAAGGGAACTCATGGCCGAGAAGAAGAGCATTTTCAAGGTGCTAAACCGGATTATAAGGTGCGTTATTGATGTGATGGGGTTGAAAAGGGACGCGGAGGGTGTAAGAAACGGCTTAGAGTTGCTGCGTTCTCTGGAAGCCGGAGTCTGGGATCTGGAGGGAAAGGACATACTTCAGGTTGCCGGCATTGGGCCAAAGTTGGCGGAAAAGCTAGGGAAGGCGGGCATAACAACGTCCACAGCACTAGCGAGAATGGAGTCTTGGAACTTTGAGAGGGTGCTAAGCAAGAAGCCGCCGTTTGGCGTTGGTATGATGGCCAAGATGAAGCAGTTCCCAATCTTGGGCGTGACCGCAACACAAGCCGGACGAATGCAAGAAGATGGCCGGATGGCAGTAATCAAGGCAACGCTGTGCTTTGAAAATGCCGAGGCCCCAAAGTGGAAGGCCCTTAGGGTTAAGGTGGTTTTCTGGGCAGAGACGAAGTCCAGCTGTACGCTTGTGTTCTTCTGGCGAAGTGTGATTCAGAAGCTGGCAAACAACAAGAGTACGGAGCTGATTTTCGGAGCCAATATACCAGCAGGAGAGACGGTATCTGTTTATTTTTCTTGTGAGGAAATTGTCGGAACTATGGTACAACAGAGCATTCAGATTACTTAGACGAGGGGTGGTATCTAACTGCTTCATCACACCGGAAAGCGTAGCATTCCACTGGAACAGCTTACACAAACAGGAGCAGATACGATAATGACAATTTACAGGGTTGCCGATGATACTGTTGTGCACAATCAATTGTCTGGGAAAACCTAGGCTGGCTGGGTAATACGAGCGAAGATATCTGGGTAAACTTGTGACCAGATCCTTCTCAATACACGAGCTGACATATTCGGATGCATGAAGAATTGGTAGCTGACGTCTGCCTAACATCAATGAAGCAGAATGGGGCCATGGGACGTGCCGGCGTCTCCAACGCCTAACACCAAGTCCCCAGACTGCGTCCTCCGAGTGAGACGAGTTGGGAGCTAATGGCACGCAGAGTGTGTATGGACCCTGTCGAGAGGGAAATGTTTGCCAGGAAAGGAGAATCGGAAGAGATAATTCTCTGGCCCTGAGAGGAAAGCGGTACGGGCGTTTTGGTCCACCGATGCCATGACATCGTTATTCTGTGGTTGGTCGCCATCCGCGGCACCTAGAACCCAGCTTCACGATCCGAGACATGCCTCCACTTTTGCTCCAGCCACAGCTACCCGGGGGAGCAATGAGACTTGAAAAAGTACAATACAAAATGTCTTGCGACAAAGAAAGAAGTGAAGAGCCACACGTGGAATTGAAGGTTGTCTTGGAAAGAGGAACAGGATCTCTGGCAAGTTCGATAGTATTTCTCGCGACACGAGGCGGAATTGGAGTCCTCGATGGGCTGGTTTCACCGACTAACCGTAGCGTCATCAAGGTCGTCCATAAGTTGAGACGCGGTCTCACCACAGCGCCCCCATCGAGAATTTAGAGGCTAGCACCCAGTATTCCGTGATGAGAAATCGGGACTGCGAGACATGACCAGGCTGCTGGCTTTGCGACACTAGAGGTGAAAACGGTGTCCTCGCGTTACGATATTTGAATTCACTCATCATGGCGCTCCTGACAAGGCCAATTTCTCTCACGGGGGTGAAAAGACAGATATCAACGTCGAAGATACCCTGTTTGGTACGGCAGCATTCGTTCAAATGCATGGCGTTCCTAATTCGGGCACGCCATTTTACCTCACACATTCTTTACTTCGCCATGTCTCGCCTTCTGGGATATCAAGGTGAGACATTGGAGGTGGTAATTCACCTCAGCGTACAATAATAACGCAGAAATAGCATCATTTTGAGTCCTTGAAACTTTGTCTTTGGCCCGAAGGGGCCGGCTACTCATACAAATGCGTTGTCAGGCCGATGTTTCCTGGGCGGAGGAGAAAGAAAGGAATGCAAACCATCTTCTGTAGCGTACCTAGATGATCACGTTGTTCGCAGACATCACGTAGTGAACCAAATTACCGGTTTATCGAACCCAAGTGACACCCCTCCCATAGCTTTCCGCTGGAGGCGAGCTTCCTGTCTGACGAAAAGTCGTCAGAGCTGGGCTTCTATGAACACAACACAGCACAGCATATACGACTCACAGAAGCTGTAGCTAATTAAATGTCAGATGGACCGGAATAACGAAGCTGGGAAAGGTACTTTGTTACGTCGTACAAAGTGCTGGGAAATATAGTCCAGGTCGCGGATCCACGGGGTCGTTCCTAGTACGGCGTCAACGAGCAACCCTACCATACGCAGACGCAGACTTGCATATTCAGTTCTGCAGATTACCCCAGGGCTCTTTGTTTTTTGCCTGACATCAGGGCGTATATAGTGGCTGCTCCAGTCGAAAGTTTTAGGCTTCCTACCGAGGCACTTTGGGTCACATAGATGCCATGGCAACCTACCTTGGATGCTCCCGAGCCGACTCCAAGGCCTAGGAAACGCACCTGGATGCGTTATCCAGCAGCAAAGAGTATCGTATACCGGGAGAGTGCACATACTTCAGCCCCTTCCCCCCAGACGAAAAGAAAAGCCTACATCTTCGTACCACTCTGTGACACACAACTTCCAGCCTCACTTCATGGGTTCACACAAGGGCGCTCTACTTGATACTCGCACAAGAGGAAGAAGGCGGGGAAGACATTGTATAAGTATGGCAGAAGAAAACCACAACACTTCGGACTCAGATCCCCAGCAGTACAAAGCGAGACAGAGGCCTCGACGGTCGTCTCACGACTACAGCTGTGGCGTCCCGCATTTGATATTGTAAACTTCCTATCCACTTCCCACCTAGATGAAGCCCGCGTGGCGTTCCTTGTCAAACTAGCAATGAGCGTAGGCGAAAAGTGAAGAGAAATATGGGGGACATGTACGACACGACACGAAAAGAGACACATCATGGACTGCGGCTGGGATGTGGGACACCTTTGCCAAACAGCGAATTGTGTGATGGTTAGTTCACTCCCTTGTCTGATGGGGACGCGGGCTTAGATGCAATTTAGACTGATCGCCGCCATATTGTGGAACGTCATGATTATGCTGTGGATGGATAGAAAAAGCAATGTTTAATGGCGGCTTGCACCGACTTGTATGATGGATAGAGTGGTGGTGATATGATGATAAAAGGCCGCTCAACCACCTCCTTTTGAGAAACTCTCAGTATGGTTCTCTGTTAGGCTTCTTGTTTAGAAATCCAGAAAACAATCTTTTGACAGTCCTTTCGACAAACTGCGCCATTCGTTTATATCAAGTGCCTACACACTCGTTTCCCAACACCTCTAGCCCTTTGTCTCAGATATTCTTCTATAGTAAGTGGCTGGATGAAGATGGAGGATATATTGCACGAAAACTAACACTTTGACACTCTGAAGTTCTGTGACTTCTATCTTGTAATCTTTTGACAAAATGCGTTTTTTCAACCTTGCTATCCTCGGTCTCGCTAGCGTCGCACTCGCTTCTCCTAGCCCAAAGAAGCACGATGGTGACCGTTCCGACATCTCCGGGCCTGGGAAGAAGCACGATGGTGACCGTTTCGACATCTCCGGGCCTGGGAAGAAGCACGATGGTGACCGTTTCGACATCTCCGGGCCTGGGAAGAAGCATGGTAATGGCCATTTCAACATCTCCCGACCTGGGAAGAAGAATGATGACGACAAGTCTTGCCGCAACTGCCTGAGCAAGAACGACGTCGATGAGATTGTTGATGTCTATAAGATTCTTATCAGTGGCTTCAACGAAGAGGACGCCAACAAGTACCTCTCTGAGGATTGGGTAGATGTGAGCCAGTCCATCAACACCTTCATTGGTAAACAGCCCGATGCGGTGACCTTCAACAAGACCAGGCTCATTAGCTCGCAGAGCAACTCGCAACTACCTGAGCCGACGCTCGAGATCCAAGGTGAACCTATTTTCACCTGTGACCGAATTATCCTGATCTGGGTAGCCACCTTTGGTGCTGGACGACCTGCTAAGGGTATCACCGTCATCAAAACCGTCAAGCACAACGGCCAGTGGCAGATGCAGCGTTGGGACGTCGAATTCAACTCCCTCAATTGGGCTTACAACATGGGAGGGTATTACTGTGTGGCTGGTCAGGTAGCTGGCGAGTCTTCTGCCTGTTCCGCACAGAACAATCCTAGGGCGCTATTCGCCTAAGCAGCCTGACCGACGCCAACCCGCCAACATCACCATCACCGACGCCTCACCGGCTGGACGCTTTCCCATGATCAATGGCATCCCTCACCGTCTGAGCTGCCATCATCCCAGTCATTAGGATCATGAAGCTTCATATATTCCTACGCCAGAGATACTTGGGTATGAAGATGAAACGTGCACCACGCAAAGGCAGGGAGAGGAGAAGCGTCTTCAATAAGAATATGAATGAGGTTGGCGATGTGTGGGGCGGGGGGTGGGCGTCGAATGAGGCGTTGCCTCGAGCGCTCATGCAGACTCTATCAGATGTTGCCGGTCTACGCCCAGAGTACGAAGAATTCTGGGAGTATACCAGAGGTGAGGTTGTTGAGGAGGGGAGCAGCTTGTGCCACGATGAGGAACTTTCTTGTACTATTATTTCCTATGTCATACGCCTCTGGTTCATATTGCGGTTATTTTGGTTACTTTTCTTCTCATACCGGGGCCGAACGACGCGGCTCTGGATCCGTTAACTAATACCGAGCCCACATTGGGATGAAGTTGCGTGCGAAACTGTGATCCACGTGAAGGGGTGTGATTGTTTGCCGTGTCCGAACTTAACTGCCTGTCATCCTATGCTAATTCAGCCGAAGACGTGTCGCAGGAATTCCCGTTTGAGAGCGGGAATTTGGAATGCATCTTGCTTCTAGGCACCTCGAAGAGAGAGAGATCAGATCGATACAAGGACCAGCAAGCGAACCCCTCTTCCCGGACGATGCAGGGTCCGACGATGGGAACGACGACCCCGGTTTCCCTGTCGTTCCAGAGGATGGGGATGGAAATAGAAATCGGATTGCAGAGTGGCAAAAAAGGTGTAGATGAAGGGGCCTTGGCTGTTATGCCACGATCTGCAGCCAGGAGGATTGACGGTTTTAGGATGAACACGAAGACAAGGTGACGACGAGACGAGACACCGCGTGGTTGGGGGAAGGGACGACCGAAGACCGGGTGACTAAGCAACCTGAAGCACCAAAGCACATCCCTGGAGCTTTGGTATTTCCTAATTCGGCAATTCACCTCAACTTCAACTCTAGCCCCTGAGGCCTGATAATCGAGATGATGTTCAGGAAAAGATTCAACTGGAAATATTCAGTTCTGTGTTCAATGCCGCGATTCTTTTGGAGTCGGTTTTCCAGACTCACAGGCGAGGTGAGGGAGAGCGCACGCTCCCGGATGCTACCCATTTCTCCTCCCTATCTTCGCAATTCCCGGAGACGGCGGACCCAAAACCAGGAACTCCCGCTCCTCGCTCATGCCGTCGTGGAGAGGAAACGGGTTTGAGACCCAAGACTGCTCCAATAACTCCCGTCTTCTTCTATTTCTCCCGGATGAAATGGAAAAAGAGGCGAAAGTGTTTGTGAAGGCCGGCTGACGGCGATCCTCCCAAACGGAGACCTTCGCTAAGCTGTTGGATTTCCTGGAATTGACCAGACCGAGTCTGGTCCTAATTCTTCTTCGACCCGCTATTCTTGTTTGATCCCCGGGAAAAGTTGAGGAAAGGTCGAGGAGAAAAAGGGGACGAAAGATCGGGTCGTCGTGGGAGAACGTGTTTGACACAATCTCGACTCCGCGCCGGCTTAATCTTTGGGGGCCTTCCAGCTTTCGTTATCTGTCGTCAAATGAGAGCGCTCGCATAATCATCGAAATCTGGTTCGCGGTATCTTAGAACCAGAGCTTAGCAGAAGGGTCCTCCTCTACTGTGAAGAGTATTACGACTCCCGCCTTCAAACAAGCTGAGTCTGCCGGTTGATGGTAACGTCTTGCTACACAGCTATAACTCTCCTCCCCTATCGAACCGACACTAATAAGTTCCAGGAGACATAGTCACTCAAGGCAAGCAAAATGCGCGCGGCGACTTAACCTATCCCTTTCCAACCCCTTTATCTCTTCCATGAATCTCGAAAGGCAGACGTGTTAGAGCTTGACCGAACAAAGTTGTTCAAGATTGTTCCATCCCAACGTACCCCAATTTCATGATCAACCCCGTCGGCTGTAGTCTGGTTCCCACTCCCCAAGCTCTCCACATACCTATGTCGCAGCAGCAGCTAATTTTGCGTCAAGTTTGGTTGCCCCTCTTGCTTTCCTCTTATATTCGTTACGCTTTCGTGGATTATAGGCTTCAGGGGCCTACCATTCCTGCCATCCACCACGATAACTGAACCATCAACTCCTCCCTATACACACTACACCCTCAGCCAAACCTCTTAGCTTTTCCAGGGGGGATATATCAACTAAACTATATCGTCGCCCTATAACAGACGAAGTCTATTCAGACCCCCAGGAAGACCCTGGACGTTACATGGCAGAAGGAAAAAAGATGCGCTCAACAGGACCCTCGCAAACCTGTTTCCATCCCGCCCATGGTTCAGGTTAGCCCATCGCGACGTGGCGAAAGAACGGGCACTTCCTATTTCGGACACCAAGTACCCAGGTGGTTAGCTCATTCTGATCGCCAGTCCTCCCTTTGTTTGGTCCTATTATAGCCTTCTCCTCCCTTTCCAGCGACTTACATACATGTCGAGATTACATCTCATTTCGTGCGAAGCATTCAATACCCTCGACTACTCGAGGCTCCTCTCGTACCCGGACAGGAAAAGAAGCTGAGGAGAATCCGGCTTACGTGCCGACGGATGATAGCCGTTGCCCCGGCCCGAGTCATGTTGACCTCTACTGCCGCCCACGAGATTTTCCTCCCCTAATAGAGAAAGGAAATCTGGCATCCCCCCGCCCCCCTCTCTCTCCCCTCTCTTCACCGGGCCCCCTTCCACTTCCGCCTTTCGCTGCCATAGTCCTTCCCTATAGTCTGCGAGTGGTAATGGTTGTACCTACCCGTGTCGACACGCGTTCTAGCGTATCCACTCCGGCATTCGTGCTGTTTGAGGATGGCTGGTGGATCGAAGTTTGGCCGACCAAGCAGCCATACACATGTTCTCTCTTTCCAAGCGACACGCCCCCTCCTTCCGCCCCTCGCTCTCTTCAACCAACCATCACTTGAACTGTTCTGGCCCGTCCGTCATCTCTATATTCCCCAACCTAATGCTACAGAACGGTACATGTCTCTCACTCTGCGCGCCCCATCCCATCCTTTCCGACCACTAATCCGTCCAACCACTCTATCGCAGCCGGTTCCCCGGCCGCAAATGGGGTGTACCCCGACTCCATACGAACCACTCTTCTCTTACTTGTGGCTGTTCTTTTCTCCACTGACGAACCCTCCATCTTGGTCGCGCGTCCGCACTCCGTGTACTTACTAGGGCAAATTGTGCACAAGACCCTCGTCTCCTCTTGACTCCTCCATCACCTTTCTCCTTGTGCGCACCCCCCGCTCCCTATATCGTCAGTCCCCGCATTAGTCCCAATTCCTCCTCCTATAACTCTTCCTCTTCCTCGTCTCCGCCTTATTGCCGTTACGCGAATTCTCTCCTGAGACATTAGCACGTACATATCACGCCAACAAGCGTTCTTATTTCCCCACCCCCTATATCACCAACATCGTTGCCTTTGGAGGCTTATCATTTAAGGGCATAAGAACAAGGTTTGGACACAAAGATCGCATCAGGATTGGTGGTGTGAGAGTGCAGACCTCTGCCTGGTCACAAGGAGGCAGAAAAAGAAGCCAGGACGATGGCTTTTTTGCTCCGCGACGTGCCCACTCCCCTCCCAACCTGGAAAGGAGAGGCGCTCCCTACGTCTTGAATTCTGCCGAGAGTAACGCCATTCACTTGGTCCTCTCCGGCCATGTGCACACCTCTTCTAACCCTTTGTTTGGTTTATCTCTATGCGGGAAGAACGATATGGGTGGGAGGACCAGAGCTAGTGCTTGCTATACATCTCACAGGCTGGCTTTCAGGGCTAGCTTTCACACTGACCCTCCCGCGGTAAACATTTCCCGGGCTCTTGTCCCTTCCTCGCCCCAACCACCGCCCACCCCGCCCCTCCACATCTAGTTTGAAACATTTTCTCGCAGGAAGCAGAACCAGACTTTGCAGCTCTCACCTTATCCTTCCCTTGCCTCTGCCTCTTACCGCAGGATACGTGTGCACGCTAGAGGGCGGCTCAAAAAGGTCTTCAATGATGCTACCAACATCGCTTTTGCGCATCTCCACTCTTTTCCCCCCTTCGCTAATGGGGGTTGATATACCCCAAATGGGAAGCACCGGAAAAAACCCTCCCTTTTTCGTCACTGCCTGCATGCCGAAGCATGTACGGCACGGTATAACACGCTTTTTCTCGCATGGCAGATGATCACAACGTGGTGATATAGGCCAAGGCTTGGTTTTCTCTTGTTCTGCGCCCTTGACTTCCTACTTGACCCAACGTTGAGGGAAGAAACTCGAAACACTCTAATGCAAGATATCGTTCCAACACAGGAGATTTCAAGAAAACCCCAAAAACTGAGGTGGCGAGATGATGGGGGACGTGAAAGAGGACTCCAATCTCCATTAACGGCGATAGTAACATGTGACGGAGAAAGAGGAAACCCGTGCGCATCATGGCAGATAGACCCAGCGCGCCATTGAACAGCGTTGGCTAGGAGCCTTCGCGAACCCTCTAACCGAGTCACGTAGAATCAAGGCACGACCCAACTCGCAGCCTCATCGCCTCCCCCTATCATCCCGTCTCGACCCGTGCCCTTCTGTCGGGCATTACTTCGCCTCTTGTCATAAGCCAAGACGGACCCCGTCATGGCAGAGCCAAGGGCGAAGGAATGGACGCCTAGAGCTTTCTTCCGCTTCTAGTATTCCTGAATGAGGGGAACAGAACACGTTAGCCCTGTATCTTTACGAGGAGAATTCCCTGAACAATAATAATAAAAGGATAGTTTACCATACTGATCTCTCCCGATTGTCGTACTGATTGTCATGCTGTTGCTGCGCATGTAACGTATAGACCGTTTTCTCCCGCAAAGCAAGGAATAGGTCCCCCGTTGATCATAATAAGCCCCAGTCCTTGGTTTCTCCCCTCTTGGATCACACTGGGCTCGAGTGTTCTTGTCCCTTTCGCAAACCCAAATATCCGGCATAATTCAGCGTACCGCCCAGAGACCCTCTCGTATTAGCCCGTAGCGCTAGGGGAGGGAGCTCACCTATGGGTTAAACAGTTCGTAAGAGAGAGGAGAGGGCGAAAAAAAAAATAGTATAAGCTCCTTACTTCATAATCGGATTGAATTCAAAATATAAACAGAAAAGGCTAACAACTAAGTCAACTCGCCCCGTGAGGGGTCTCGCATCTGCATAACTATAAAGACAAAGCAATATTCGAGTGAATGAAATAAATAGGAGATGCAGATGAATAAGACACTATATCTAAGAGCCCTCATCGTTGGTAGAGCGAAGAGTAAGAAGGGAAAGAACTTGGAAGTCTACCGCTTTTGGCGAGAGAACAATAAACATCCTGCCACACCACCACCAGAGACAAAACAGAATTCCAGTCTCCAGTATGCCCCAACAACATGATAGAATATGAGCCTGAGAAGGAAAGAAATAAAAGGAAAATAAACATGAAAGACGAAGTACCATGATGCCCATTGCCCAAAACCATAAACGCCCACCTAGAGGGGTATTGATGCGAACCAAAGAAAGATGATGGTAATGTGGCCCAAAGGAAATTATCTTTTTTTTTGTCTTCCCGCCCTGCCTTAGCCCATCCACGTTTCCATTTTCCGAGGATATCTGCCGCCATATCACGTCTTCTTATCATTGATTGTATGTCATGAAATTGCTTAAGACAGCCAGCTCATGTTGAATTATTGTGGGCCGTAACGTGGAGCTGAAGTATCGGCGCCGTATCCGCCGGTTTGGCTCGGGGGACCGTACGGGCCAGCGCTGGGAGGACCACTGGCACTGACGGGGCCAGGAGTATGGGGACTGCTGTGGTTGGTCCACCAGCCGTTTCCTTGGTGCATACTCTCGTAGGCCGACGGTTGCGGGGGTTCGATTCGCGCTCGGGGTTGGTATCGTTGTTGGGACATCTGATCCGCGAGTTTCGCGGCCTGGCTATTTCGCTTCCGAGTCGTCATACTCCTAGAATCCTTGCGTAAACGAAGGCGCACGCCTTGGTCGCTAAAAGATCTAGTAAGGAAGGTGGACTCTTCCATTCCGGGGAAATGCTTAGGCGAATAAACCTCGAAGACGCGTGATGTAATTTCTCCAAGCTGTACCACCTCTCCATTCGATACTTCATAAAGGGTAAACTTCAGTCGGAATTTCCCCTCCACCTTTACGGACAGATCCCCGAAGACAAAGAAGCCGCCATCTTGGTTGTTGGTATCCTTGAGCTTATGAAGGCTAGATACTTGGGTTCCGAACAGCGGGTTGCCGTTCTGGCACGAGACAGGAGTATCTTCCTTTTCGTCAATCAGGAATGCCATGACAAAGTGGTACGGACCTAAACCGCACTTGTTAGTTGATTCCTTCATTGAAAACCTCTTTCAAACGAAACCTGACCGCACCACTCACTCTGAAGAATATGATTGTTCTGCGGGGGAACTTCGAGTTGCAAGATGGGAGGAGGGTCAACCGGCTTTCGATCTAAGGCGATTGTTAGAACGTGTCGAGTGCAAAATCTTTTTGTGAATACAATAGAACGGGGTGCATACCTTTGTCCTTGCCGAGAACAACCTTGGCACGATCGGGCTCCTGGCGGATAGTCAAAGTAAATGGGGGAGTGGGTGAAGCAGGCTCGGTCGCGGGAGAGTAACCGACATAGGACCCAGCTTCCTGCTGTAGAACGGGCGACTGAGTGAGGGTCGGGGTCGAAGCGGCAGGCATCGGCGCTGGGGGAGTCATCATTGGCAGCCGCTGCATTTGGGTTGGAGGAGTCTGGCCAGGGGCGAACTGGGAGGGAGAAGCCTGGACGGGATCGTACTGCGGAGGCCTAACTTGGGGGGCCGGATAGCCACCGTAGGGGTGGCGAGGGTTATGGCCGCTGGTCATGGCTGACATGAGATGCGATGTTCCCGTGTTCTGATAGGAGTGGTTCGGTAAATCCAGGGCGGTCGACTCGAGACGACCGTTGTATATTCCCTGGCAGTAAAGAGGATCCAAACTGCGAGGTGCTTGGATTGCGATGCTCATGAGCCCAGAAAGCTGAAGAGTTGATGGCACTTCAGAGCCGTTGTAGGGTGAGGTTCGTGGGATATCTGTCCGCCGGGGCGACGGATGTAATCGACACCGGTTTTTGGCCGAGGAGAAGGAGTGAGGTTCTTGTGTAAAGTTGTAGAAGTTGACTCGTCGGAGTTGAGCTCAGCAGAGACGGGAATACCCAAAGGCAAATGGCCAGAGAGAACGGCGGCTGGCAGCAATGATGGGCTTGTCTTGCGACTGCGCGTTGGTGCTGAGGCAAGTGGGCGGAAGACTCTGGTTAACTGGAAGGGGAGACAAGAAGATCCTAGCGTTTGGGCTTGACTGATGAGAGATAAGTAGGAGAAGCAGAGAGCAGGACCCTTGGGGATAAAGTCCTCTTTTAGACTTCTTGCTGTAAGGCCGATCGGTAGAGCTTGAATCGAAGATCCGGAAGAAGTTGGAATGAGAGGACCCAAGAGAGATGAGAAGTTGGGTTAAGTGTGGGGAGTCCCTGGTTCTTGTAATGCTACTAGTTGATGTTTTCGCTACCCCTCTCGCATGTCAACGCTGGAGGAAAGGGAACCGGGTTTCACAAGGGAATGTGGACTTGGAGACCAGACGGTGACAATTACGGGATGTGTAGTTGTGAAGAGAGTAGAACAAGTCGTGGTCTTGGGGATACTCTAGCAATGCCGTGTCTGAGACGTGATGATGAGCAAGACAAAACGCGGGATTGGGCTGGATATAAGAAGAGTACGTCTCTCGACCGGGGAGAGGGGGTGGCGTGTGCAAGCTTAGAGCGAGAAGGGAGGCTAATCGTATGTAGCAGTGGGCTTAACCAGGATGTGCACGGAGAATAGACGGGCCACCCGGAGCTGCTGGCAGGCAGAGAATCCGGTATGTGGAGTTCAGGTGAGGCATGTGTGTGAGAGAGACGGCAGAGAATGAAAAAAAGAGCAGCGCAGCGAGGAGTCAAGTCAATAATAAGAAAGTGTTATATGGGGTAGATAGTGTGAGACGTCGACCACTATTTGATCAAGCAGAAGAGGTCGAGGACGCAACAGTAGTCGAGCAGTGGAGGCGTGCTCGAGAAGAGAACAGGGGATCCTCCATATGGCAGGGGACAAGGCACAGCAGTGAGTGTACTTTGTAGCGGTAACCGAAGGTACACAGACGACTTGAAGACAAGGGGCGGATGGTGTAGTCTTTTTGACTTGAGTGGGAAGTGGGCAGACAAGGGGGGGCGTCTAGCAGCAGGGGCCCGGGGGGGCGTATGCTATTATCGCAATATGCTTCTGGAGGGTGGAGGGGTGTTGCTTGATCGATCGGAAGCTTGGTTCCAGTCGGAAAAGCAGGGAACAGATGATTGAGGACTCGATCGGCGACAAGGCTTTAAGGCCAGCAGACATCTGAGACTTACGAATTGAGAGAGATCGTTGAGGAAGCCAAGGGAGATTCCTGGAGTCGGCATCTCGCGTGCAAGAGTTGGACTGGCAATGGAAGCAGAAACCCCGGAAACACTTGAACCCGACGGGCTCGACAGCAGCTTAGGCGAGGAAGATTTGTTTGATCCCGAGAAGTCAACGATTTACCCGCCCGGTTGGCCTCTTCTCCTGGTGGACTAAACTTGGTCGTGCTGTTTTCTGGAAAGCTTGGTCTACGAGTCCCGGTTATCTACACTGCATGCGGCTCCTCGACAAGTTGGTAAATGGGCGAGGGCGAGGCAAGCGTGACATGGAGTAATGTCGAATTGGACATGAGATCGGTAAGGCGCAAGCGAACTGTGAGCTTTTCATACGCTATACTGCCTGTGATCGCAATCCTATCCGCAAGTTATGAGATGAAGAGCTGGATAAGGTTGCAACCTAGGCGTCGGACGAACGACTAACCCCTGCCTCTCCTAATTAGCGTTTTCCGTCCTGGAGAAAGAGGCAGTATAATAGGTCAAGCTTATAGAAAGGTCGAGACCAATCTTCCCCCTATCAGCCAACGGTTAGACACAGAAGGGTGGTGCCCACGAGATCCGATGACGGACAGGAGGCTGGAGGGGTCGAGGAACTCTCAGGACTAGGTTTAACTCACTGAGATCGACGAGGCCTTGTGCACGTCTCTAATGTGTAGTACTCTTGGGCATTATGTCATGCTGAGAAGAGAAGGGACAATTGGATCTGCGCGATGAAGACCCTATTACTGAGCTCGGAGTGACCGTCCCCAGATGAGGACAGGATGGAGTATAGCAGGCCTCTTAAGGTAGTCTTGCACTGTCGACGTAATACCAGATGCAAGCGGTTGAACTGACAGGGACGTTGTACTGTGAGAGGTGAAAAAGGTAGCAACCGACGGCAGAAAAAGCGAGCCGAGAAGAAGACACACGCAGAGAGAAAGAGAGACAGACGGGAAGTGCGCCAAGCGGCTCGATAGTACTGGGCGTGGCCGATAGAGCCTCTCGAGATGAAGAGTACACGTTCATCCGATAGTGAAGCGAGGAGCAGTGTATCCTCTTTGAGAAAAGAACAAAACATGAAAGGGGACAGGCAATGGCAGGCAAGGACAGAAGCAGCGCACAGGACTCGTAGAACGGTGGGAGCCTCGTCCGGGCCATCTTCCTTTGAACCCTAGCTAGAAGCGCTGTGATGGACTAGACCTGGCCATCCTAAACTCGGGAAGCGGCGCCCGGTTCAAAGCTCCGAAATACTCAAATATCGCTCAGGGATCAGCTTTTCCTGCTAGTTTCTTGTCTCGACGTAGGCTGGCTTTAGGTAGTGATCGAGCTGCACTGCACTTGCTCTCAGAGGTGGTACTATGTAATTGAATAAAGTACCTGAAGCACACCTAGAATCGCTCATGTTCCAAAGTACTGAGTGAGGTACTTGGCTGGAGGAAGTGTATCATCCGAGCCTAAGCATTGGAGATCGTATGGGAGTACATGTCAACCCACGCCTTGAGTCTCAGGGGGGCCAGGGGGAAGTGGCCACCCATGGCGCCGCACTGTTCTTCCCTCTTTGTCTGAGGAGACTCGCTCCCACCCCACCTCCTTGACCATGCACAAGAAGCCTGGGTTTATGTACATGTACACTCATACTCCACCAATACTTACCTGTAACCTTTGCTGCTGATGTAGCGGATACCGCCCGGAGTCGGCACTCCGTTCCTGCCGGCGTTCGCCCTCTCGGTACGGCCTGGCTTTCTGCACATGTTACCACTTGGAAGGTGCGCAGCGATGTGCTATTATCGAGTGTGCTCCTGGCAGAGTGGGAAGGACCATCATCACAGGACGTCAACTTGGTCTAAGTTACGATGAATACAAGATCAATACGAACGCGCTGCTAATACGGCCTATCTTCTTGTTTCTTTTGGTACTGCTAGTATGCTGTGTGTAAGCACTTGAGGGTGTCATTACGAGAGCCCTTGCTCATCAGACGTTGCGAATCCTGCCCAAGCCTTTTACCGCGCGCTCTCAGGGCGTTGTAATTTGATTCTCTCCAAAATTTCGCAGGGCCTCCCTAATTTGCTCATTTGGTCAGAGGGGAGCCACTGCGTCAGCGTGTTACCTTGTACCAGCTGGCGGATCTTTCTTCGGCGTGAAGTTCTTTAATAATAGCGAATTGCGCCCAGGAGTAAAGACCATGCCCTATGCGAGAGATTGCGCGCGCGTGGACATGAGAACATTGATTCTTTGCATCGAGCTTTCCCTCCCCCAAGGTGTCAGGCCTTACGAAATGACAATGTGAAAATGTGTAGCGGATGTACCAGACTGTGCACCACCACCAAACGATAATTGTGTGTAATATCGGTTCACCTCCTAGCTGGGCTGTTTCTATTCCATCCCAAGAGTCTGACAAGCGAGCGGTTCCAGAGTTTGCAAAGTCCAGGTCAAGAAGAGACTCACAGGCGCTTTTTCTTTTTTGTTTTTTTCGCTTGAGCATCCCAGAGGCAAGGAAATCCCAGCAACTTCCCGCTCCAGCTCTCGAGCTATGGGCCCACTAAATAATTCATCCGCATGTTGTCCATTGGACCCTTTTTATCAGGCCCTTGAAGTTTAACCGGAAAACGAGCATGTTCTGAGCAGTAACCGGCTGTGGTGTATCATTGGCCCTTTCCCAAAACGAGTAACATTTTCCAATCCAAGCCCGTGATGAAGATAACAACACGGCTCGCCTAGCCTGTAATCCTACAGAGAGGCCCCCTGGTGTGGGTCATGTTCACTCCAATGTACGAAGTACATCTCGAGAAACGCACTAAACTCTTCAACCGGCTCTTTCGCGATGAGTGGGGACCGCCTGCCTTCGCTTGGGGAACACGATTCCAGGATAGGATCATTTCTGCAACACTCTGTGCATTGTAGGTGCCTTCACACTCTGGATACGAGCAGTGGTACATGGCTGGTCAGTCCTCCTGAGAGGGGCGAACTCGTCAGCCCGCCTGACGTGCGTATTGAGAACACACCTAAGACACGAGTCGATGACTGCTTGTATCTATCCTCCAAAGCCATGCAGAATGCAGGAGGAGGCGGCGACACCAACAGCTGGCCCAATCTACACTTCCACCTGCTACTTGTTACGGATTGCTACTCCCATCGCTCGAGGGCCCTTCGATTATTTTTAGACACTGCAATTTGCGAATCATCTATCGATGGAAAAGGTAGGCTGTGCCGCGATATGGGACACGACGAGATTGAAGACCATCAATGATGAGAGAGACCAAGACTCCCAATTTAACAAAATGTCACGATTCGGGTCTGTTCGCTCCACCCTCTGTAACTTCACCTCACCTCACCTTATTCTCAATACTCCTCGGGATCTGACAGTGGTCATTGCCTCGCGGATGACCCTGGGCTCATTTCCTTATCGCTAAATCTGCTGCATGAAAAATAGTCCAAGCTCCAGAGGACTGTTCCCTGTTGGGTACAGAAGAGACAAAGTCGTTGTTTTGTTGCTGGCTGTTCACCAAAGTTGTCTGTGCGCGACATGGACAGGCCTCACCCCCGTTCAGTGGGTGGACAGTGAGAGAATGGAAGCTTCTCCTGCGTCACATGGAACATGCCTGGTCCTGATTCGGAACCTGAGCTGCGACGAGAGTGCATGTATTCCCTTGCTGTCGTTTCCCTCAAGCTGAGGTCTGGTTGCAGTGCATGTACTCTATCTCTGAAGGTACTACCCAGCTGGCGTTTTTTCTGGAGTTTTTTCGCGTGCCTTCTAGCCTCCGTTGCCTCTGGCTCTTGGCGTTCGATGTGGACCCACTCGGCTCTTGACCGCCACCCCACGAAAAAACAAGGGAAGGGTGGGGAACCATTGCAGTATTTTTTGACAGGACCGAACAGCGGGTTGCCCCACGATTATTTGAGTTATTTGAGGAGGTGGGCCTTGGGCAAGTGTCCAGCACGGCCAGGCATTGAAGTCCGAAACCGAAACATAAACTATTCGCGCCAGTCGGTTGTTAACCACCCCTCACAGGCAAGCCTCAGGCCGTACTCTCCTCAGTAAAATAGCACCAATAACATCGGCGAAGTATCTGTTTAATTGCCTGTGGAATAGGCGTCAATGCCCCCGTTAGTCATGTATGCTGGCCTTCCTCTCTAACCACTAAAGTTAAGTCTCCGCATGACGAATTTGGGCCTGAAATGCTTTAAAAATAGGAGTGCAGACCTGAAGAGGCGCACGGCACAGCTGGCTCACGGAGATATTGCAATCGCTAAAGCGCTTCCAAACAAAAGCTCCTGCCAGCTCCCTTCCAACCAGGTAGGCACACTGATGATCCCTCCAGAGGGACTTAAATTTATCTTGATTTCCCGCTCGCTTCCAATGTATGCAAGCCAGTGCCCTTGATGGTGTGCAATTAATAGATGGTAAATTAAGGCATGAGGGAGTGAGCCCCCTTGAAGACGGACGAGACGACAACTCAAGCGAGACTCCCTTCCTCTCGGATCGCGTACGAAGTAAGATCCACGGCATCAACACGAGCTCATCGGACGGAACGGCCAAAGGACATCCGTGTTCGTGTATCGATTGCACGCTGACCTTGAGTCCCAGAAATGGAGGCGCGGACGAATAAACACACCAGCGGCGTGATCCAAGGTCGCGAGCACCAAACGGTTGCTTCCCCGCATTGTCCTGGGAAGTTAACCGACAAACCGGCATAGAGTATTGTCTTTTCCCTTGATACCAATAGCCTTTGACCGGAATCGTCTACCATTCGCGCAGTAGATGTAAGATGCACACTACCTTTGATTTCTTGCAAGGTAACAGAGGCGCCATGACTAAATAGGAAGGGGCATGTTCATGCTGGGAATCGATCAGGCACGATGCAAGGGACAAAGAGTGCCATTGTGCAAAGATAGCACCACTAGAACACTAGGGCCCGCCTAAGTTTGGATGCATCAACCATTCTAGAGAGGTGCGCCTCAGTGTAAACTACGACATCTAATTGACCTAGAAGGGAAACACAGGGGTGGAATAACGCCGAGCCTCAAAGTTCAATGGGTAAGAGGACAAAAGTTGCTGGCAGAGACAACCATTCCTCGTTGGCATAAACCACTAAGAAATCCCGTTCGCATTCGTACAGCGGCGAACCATGCTGGCCACCTCCAGTCCTCTTGTTGTTCTGTCAGGAGCCTGGCAGGAAACGGTCAAATCTAACATGTTCAGCCTGCCTCATTTGCGCCCTCATCGCCACTGGGGAAGTGGATACATTTGCGATGCGAACATCAACGATCCATGTCAAATTGGTGTTGGATTTCAACGTTGGAATTTTCCGCACCTGGAAAGTGGACATTGTCAGTCCTGCTAAAGAGAGGGATCAGAAGAGGCGCCCAAAGAAAGCAAATGCGCCTTTCCTCCACCAAAATATGACAGCCTTATTCCTTCGAAAATTGGAGGAGTCATTATGCATATTTATGCAAGCCACCGAAGCATTTCGAAATGTTGGAGGATTCTGTACATCATGGTACAGGCCAGGTACCCACGTTCTTCAACTCCCACTCCTCCAAATTCGCAGTGGTTAGGATTGGCGGATGGGAATGGCTCCAAGGGTGTCCCCCAGCCAGCATGCGTCTGTGTGGTCAACGAGGAGCGGCCATTTCGGCATTAATGGCTAGCTTCCCAAGTCCGGACGAATGTCAAAGGCCCTCAGACTTCAGCCCAGCTGCGCGTCCCCATGCCGTATGACCTGGTCTTCTCTACCCAATCCGAGGGCCCGCTGAGGCGGAAGAACGCGACGTATGCACGCCACGTTTGTCGGCACAGCTTTGAGGTGAGGTTTCCCTCACCCCGGGGCCACCATCCCGGCCGCCAGGCTGTCCGCGCTCGATGCCGAACAGCCCATTCTCGTGCATCTTCCTCGCTTCACGTAATATTTTTTTTTGTTACTTTAAATAGGTGTTGGTAGCGCTCGATACCTACGTGAAAATATGACAACTCCGTCCGATTAAGGACCTATTGGTGGCATGTTCGAATCTTTTGACCTCCAGACCGCTTCCCCCAGGCGCACGAACTTACATACTAGACAAACATGTTGGCTTCTCATTGAGAGGGTGTTCGTGCCGGAAATGCGCCCCAAGGCTGAGGCTGAGACTAGGCAAGGTTACTACCCTGATCCCAGGCCCTAACGCGGACCCCTTCAATGTTCAATGGCTCAATCGCTTCTTGTTGTTTTCTTTCTTCCGTTTTCCCCCTCCTTTTTTCCTGTAGGCGAATTCCCGGGCTCTCCCAACGTCAGGGTATCCGGGAATTGTCCGTTCAGCAAGGAAGCAGTGGCCACAGCGAACTTAGCTATGCGGACTGACCACGCCATCCGCATCGATGCGCTTGGTGATGCGCCAACGCCGTGTCCTGTAATATCGGGTGTGCAGCTCACCATCCGGGGTCGAAGTCGGGAGCTTGCTCGAGGTCCAGAGATCTATCGTCGCCATTGCCCGGTTGCCCGAGATCCTACGCTGCAAGCTCGTGACGCTCTCGGAAGTCAGCGGTACCTCTAGCGTTGCTTTCGCACCTGGCCACTGAACTTTCAGCGAATAGCCAGCGGACCGGGGTCGCATCGAGAGCAGGGGCCGTTTCAGTCTATTCCTGAAAGAAGGACGATCACCGTCCATCATACAACAAGTGCACATCCAGAATGTTCCGTAGTCCTTCTCTTGCCCATCTGAAGCCGCCATGCCAAGGCATACAGTATGACTAACGAGTTCAGATGACGATATCTGACGCCGTGCCCAGCGCAAATCAATCCGGATCGTCGCCACAGTCTGCCGCAAGCACGGGGACAAATTGCTTCCAGAAAAGTCCAGGATTCGGCCAAAGGCAACGACCCCCGCTGGCTAATGGAGGTGAAAGCCTGGTGTGCTAATCCTCACCATTTCGAGCTAGGACATTAGGAAGATAATTCTTCCCATTTTCACATCGCTGTCCAGGACGTAAATGATTGCTTCTGATCTGCGCTGCTTACCCCAATAACCGAACCCCGCATCCACCAGAAAAACCAAGATTATGGAAGATGAATAGCGGGAGGATGCAGTGTTCCCGCCCCGGGGCACCAGACTTTTACACACGCCGGGTGGCAGCTACCATTCCGGAGGGTTGTATGGCTGGCTACTCTCCAGCATCCAAACTCATAGGGAGAGCAACACAGTCAAGGAGTAGCTGCAACCTAAAGGTCTTTGCTTTTCTTCTTTTTTTTTCCCCTTTCTTTCGTAACCCTCACTAAGCTTCGAAAACGGCATCGGAGGCGAAGGGGGGTTACTGCGAAGGTCCTTTTCTTAGCCCCTCAAATTTACGGGCGGCACGGCGGCCTCCCCTGGAAGCAGGCACCAATGAACGGAGCTAGGGCTGACATGGCTGGCTTCTTCGCTGCGTGAACTAACCTGCCAATCCTTCGAACACAAAGTCTTGGGGGAACAGGACTGTGCGCGGGGTGGACAGATGGATGTACGAGGAGCGTAAAACTGAATCTGGGGCGTGGCCTACTATGCGCGAGCGCGGACCTTGTACCCCGACGGACGCCTGGCGAACGCGGGGATGGGGTAATAACAAAACAGTGGACCCAAAGGAGGCAAAGCTCTGAACTGAATTGCGCCACCACGAGGGAAAGTAGTAATACGTGGCGGCGTTAAGAGGTCAGGATTCCTCAAACAGGCCCGATTGTTAACACGATTCAACGTCTTTTGAGCTTCAAACGCCTCCCAGCGCTCGGATCAAATCCATTGTCAAATCTTGTCGTGGTGCGCTCGAGACGGGCGAGTGGTCCATTCCGACTTGGATGGATGGCAGCTACCTGGCGGTGAAATCCTCGCTCTCCCCAGAAGGCTATAAGTGCTTCCTATTATTATGCACATAACGACATGAGCATGCTACTTATTCCTCCCGTATTAGTATATTACTGCAGGACACGGTAGCTTACCGGAATTGACAAGAAAGGTAGCGTTCAGATGTGGTTGACCCCCCCAGCATAATCTAAGATGCTGAGATGTGTACCACCCTACTTTACTCTCTTTGGGACGGACAATTGCAAGTTACACCATTAATGTTTCCTTTGCCCACACCACTCTCTCGTGACCAGTCTACGCCAATGTGGCCGCCCCTCCTCTCCGCTATCTAGTGGTTGCGCGGACCAGTTCCTGATCGACCGAGTATACTTTGGCCGTCTCGGAAGCCAGTATCCCATCCGATATACGTGAAGGGGATGCCCGATGCTCGGGAAGGCACATCCGGGTCTCACTTGCAGCAATGGCCACGATGCTGCTTACAGCCGCGACTAGACTATGAAGTATTGCGGCCTTGGCAACTGCCCCTTAGCCTCGGGTGGCATTGTATCGGAAGCGCGTGGGAGTAGTCTACTTAGAAGTCGGAGTGCATACATACCTGTCTCGGTATCTTCAACCCACTAACACTCCAGAGACGATCGATCCAGGCGGCACAGCCGGCTTCAGTGACCGACCTGCAAGTACCATATCGAGTTGAAAGCGTAATTCGACAGTACGGGTAACCGCTCGGAGGGTGTCTAGAGGACACCCATTTCCTCGGATCTGGACTTCAACTAAGACTCGTAACTTCAACCATGGGCATTCCCCTGGTACAACCTCGAGCCGACATCTTCGGTTCGCCAAGGACAACCCAGGCGGCGATTTACCTCCCAGGAGCCAGGTAGAGCTGTCCAGACTGTAGGTACTCCAGTGGACGTGTCCAAAAAGGCCTTTGGTTTCGCAAACCTCCAATTTACCATTCCTGTTCAGCCGATACTTCGAAGTTTGATGATGTCAAATACTCTCTAGCATAGTCCCGTTTCACACGACCCGGCGCAGGCGACCTGGC